>CM034392.1:18311552-19530719 GCA_019925095.2 Dendrolimus kikuchii
TAGCCTGCGCAAGTACAGTACAATAAAGGGAAGTTTCTGCGACGCGTCATTAATTGTCAGTTATTATATTTTACTAACCGTTAATTTGTCTTACTATCGGGTAAGACGTGACCGTAACAACACCATAAAATAATGTAAAAATACCACCGATGGTAAGGTAAGCGAGTGAATAGTAAGATATAGGAACCAACCATAAGACGCGTAAAGATTATATGCCATATTAAACCTTTTGATCAAACCTGATACCATATTTAGATTTTGGGCCTCAAAGTATGTTTTTGATAAATTGACAATTAACATATTATTGTTCACTAACATAAACAGTTAAAAATGCATATTGGACATATGTTCTTGAGTTGAAATCGAGCGGGTTTAACAATTTCAATTCAAGAGGTGTAGTATTCCATTTAAGTTTTCGATAAAATATTTCTAACATTTCGTACTATTGGTAAGCAGTTCTGCTGTCTTAATTAAAAAGTATAATTAATAACTTTAGTATTATTCAGGTATTTCTACGAGCTTTCACCTAAAGTTGGATTGGCATTATCCTAATTTTCGGGATAAAAGTACGATAAGGTACATTCTCGTAATTAATATTAAAACCGTACATTATTCTTAAGATAATCAGTTCGCCTTCAAAGTAATCAATAAGGAATAGTTTCACGTTTTATGCTTAATTAACGAGTATGCTACAAATTGCCCGTCGTATACTGGACATTGTAAGACCATCGCCATCCGACCGCCACATATTACATTGACTCTGAGCGCACATCCGGCGTACGCCCTTACTGCGCCCTCAGCAACAGAACTGCCCGAGAGAGAGAGAAACACGAATGATATCATGAACAAGTCGAGTTTGCGTTTTGATTTGTCCAACACAAGGAATTGCAGGGTTTTCTTAATTTATTATGCGGCAACAATTCCCATTTGAAACCGATTCTGTAACATTATGAAATTGTAAAAGAGTGTATGTAGTCTTTTGTTTCTTACATTTTTTTGTGTTTGTCTATTTGTTAGGGATTCACTTAAAATCTACATACATACATAACTTCACGCCAGTTCCCTTGCGGGGTAGGCACGAACAACAGAGCGCCATTTAGGCCCATTCTTACACACCTCACTTGCTTCTTTGACATTCATACCTCTTGTCGTGCACGCTCGTCTGTTCTTAAGGCTCCTTAAAATCTACGTTACTTTATATTCCGAGAATAGTACGGGATTTTTTTTAGGAGAGGTTTAAAGTGGCCAGGTCGAAAATATGTGATTCCGATGCTAAATTTTCATTTAACTTTTCATACAAAAAAATCTATTACTCTGCTAAAAATAATCTTTGATTTTATATTTAGCAAAATAACTGCAATCTTTTTTACACGGACAAAGAGTCGTAGGTAAATGCTAGTCTTTACATACATTACATAACCCCTAAATGCTTAATAGAAAGAATGTTAACGTGATTTGGGCACGTGGAGAAAACAAATGAAAGCAGAATCACAAAACAAGTATATGACAGCAATGTTACTGGTAGAGTAAGTGGAGGTAGAACACGACTCACTATGATCAAATAAAAGGTATTTGAAAGAAAAGTCAGGTAAAAAGCTTCTTAAATAAACTTGGCAACAAGAGATTAACGAAAGTAGATGAAGTGAGAAGTGTTTGTCAGGATCGTAGCAGGTGGAAATCTATCTCCTCATTCTACCCCAAAGGGAAACAGGCGTGACGATATATAGATATGTATGTATACACTATTTTTCATTAGTACATCATTTTCGTACATAACAAATAGGGGTTTTGCAATAAATTGCACTATTTAATGATGTTTAAATGTCTTCAACAACTTAAGCCACTTATAAAGTTAGAGATTAAAGTAGAAAATGTTTTATATTAATCATTTAAAACACGATACAACTAAAATTACATCAAAAATTTACTTTCACAGAAAAAATAGGGTATATAACGAGGGCTTCATAACAAATGGCCGTATACGCAAAAATGCAATTTTTTGTGGTTTTCTAAAATCTATGAAATTTTACAATTTAGAAAGTCTTATTAGTATGCAAGTGTACCTAAATAGACGGGTATTCCAAATTTCAGCCTTATACAATCAACTAGTTTTGTTTTATTCACAATTTTGTCCCTTGTGGTAAAATTGCACTTTTGTCTTTACGCCCATTTGTTATGGAGCCCTCGATATGTAGGATGGTGGTTGTGTAAGCAACGACTTGTTTATACTTAGATTATCAAGCGAGTGTTGTAATTGTTCTTTACTATGTATTATTATCTAAATATACCAGTTTAAAGGGAGACACTTTATTTATTTGCTATCCTACATAAAAAAATAAGTATAAATAATTTGGATAAAACATTAAATATTTTATCCAGATCAAAGGGTGCTTCTATCAAATATTTCAGGAAGGATATATATGTGTATGTATGATTTTATTAGTGAAAATATATTTTTTAATCTATTTTATCGTGTTACGAAATAAGTTAACAATCAAATTAAGCGCCTCCTTTAACTGTCTCAACGTTTTCTATTTGTATATGGGTCTGTTACGTCATCGTGGAAAGCCAAAGCACCTACGGGGGGACGAAACCGCCTTCTTTAGAATCTATGTTCTAATGACTCGATTAGATTTTTTTTATTGCATAAGTTCAGCAAACAGGCGGACCACCACCTACCTGATTGGAAGCGGTTACTATCGCCTATTGACATTTGTAACACCAAGGGTGCTACTAATGTGCTGCCGCTCTCTAAAAGGAGACTGGAATCTGGTCACTAATGCCGGAATACAACTCAAGGTTGTTATGGCGGCATACTATGGAGTATAGACCAGGGGTGGTAGCCGTCCAGACTGGTTAGTACCCTACAACCGAGCTGTGGCTTGTTTTGTCGTCCCCTACGACAGGCCGCCCTGCCGCAGGAAGAGTATTTTTTCTCCGTTCCTGCACGGATAAAATATATTTTTATCACACAGAAATACACTAACACCCGCGAGGAAGATATAGATATTTGTATTCAAAATACCCTACGATCTACCGCGGCGCTTCATAAGGTGTTGGGATCCAAGCTTCTTAGCCGTAAGACCAGAATACGTATCTTAAAACTGTTATAAGCCCAATATTGGTGTACGGATGTGAGGCTTAGACCCTAACACTTAAAGAGGAGAACAAGCTGTTGGTGGCTGAAAGAAAGGTCCTCAGAAAAATCCTGGGTCTGACACGGGGAAGCGATGTGATGCGACTGGTGGATCCGAAAAAAAGGCCGAAATCGAAGAACTGGTGGATGAGCCCAATATAATAGGCGAGAGCAAGATACATCGCTTACGCTGGCTTGGCCACCTGTGTAGAATGGGGGAGAATCGCGCGGTGAAAAGAGCCTATGTGGTCAGACCAACAGGACGGCGGCCAGTTGGTCTGCCCAGATATCGCTGGTGACATAGTGGAGGCTGATCTGCGCGAGATTCAGACAGCACTGAACAGGAAGGACTGGAGTATTCTCATTTCGCAAGCCAGAATGCATTTTGGGTCGTTGAGCCGCAGCAGTTAGTTAGTTATCACACAGAATAGGATACCTTACACGGGCTTACAGGGCTTACAAATTTAAAATTAATCCGTACGAAGCAGTGAGAACACGCTTCTAGTGTTTCTACTTCAAATAGCTCTAACATTTTATAGAGATTTTCCAGCAAATGAACGTAATAAAATAAAAAATAAGTTCTGTTAATGCTAACAGTCTGAAGCTTTAAATCCATTCCAACTACGAAACACGGTCAGAACTTTAATTAACTCGAGTTTGCTTTTTGCAGTATATTCATTCGTGTCAAAACAACTGCTTTTTTAAACATACAAAACAGATTTAAATATGACTAATGCATACGCTGTCAGTTTCAATTTTATCATTCTGAACGATAATTAGTATGGTTTGTTGGCATAACAAGATTAACGGCCAGTCAATATGGGAATTACCTGATGTCGTGAAATTTCATTTGAAAGTTTAGAAAAATGTATCATAGCTGTTTAATATAGGTATATCCTGTAATGGCAGACCAGATTTTAATATGAAATAGTAATGCAGATTTAAATTACAGGATTTACTTAGGCGCAATAATCTAACCTATAGTCAATATATGCTTATAGATTATAGGTATAATAGAATATAAGTCAAGTTTCTTTAATGTATTATTTTATAATTTGATGCACGTTTTATACAAATGTATCTAATAAAGTTATATGGCTACATATCTTTGGTTTCAGAGATATTATAATATTTTAGAACATGGTGTTAGAAAGGTTATTCTAGTCCATTTCACACATTCGTAAAGTAACGATTTCAAAAGCCGTTAGTTGATGCATATTTTTTTTATTCGCCATTCTCCTTCGTGTGTCATGAAAGAGGGTTTAGATTTCGTTTTTATTTTTATTTTATCAGATTTAGCGCAGGGATAAAAGGTGTATTTTTTGTGGCTTGTTCCTTTCTTTTCTTTTTCTTAATACTATTACATTTTTTGCTTAATCTGTTACACTCATTTCTATTCTTACATTTCATATTTATTACACTTTTATTTTATGGTTTTGTCTTTATTTTTTCTATAGTTTTAACTCTTTGTTTATATCTATACTTCTATTATCTATTGAAGTATCTATTCTCGTTTTTATTTTATTACTATTATATATCTATTCTACTCAGTAAGAGTCAGAGTTTGGGACTGCTGATATTTACTTGCTAAGTCGATGCATATTTATATTATGTATGTGTATGGAGATATACTTTTCACGGCATCGAAAGCAAATGATATAAAAGCCTTTTATGTCTTATAGGGATTAAACAAAAAAGTCGTTAAAGACTATGATTATGATCTCTCGAGATCTATTTAAAAATATCCCAGACTATATATATTTCCTGCTTGGGTATGGCGGCCACCTCTATTTTTTTGTTTTTTCACGTCTCCACTACATCAATGTATAGTGGCATATATAATCAATAATACACTATAATAATTAATAAACACGATATACCTAAGCGTACAGACGGATTAGATGATTTTATAAAAGGCCAGAATGACTATGGTATCCTAACAAGTAAAATTACAGTTGCCGGTTGTCATTGAAAGGACCTCAATACTGTTGTCCACGGTGCAAGATTTGTTACCCGTCCTGGGATATAGTAGAGTGGTGGTTTTGAAGCACGATATGAGGGTAAGTATGACAATTGGAATGTTGAAATTTTCGTAAAACAGAATTTAGATAAGCCAAACAGTCTTCGGCAATATTTAGTCACCGCCTGAAGGAATCCAAAACTAAGAGAAAATCAATCGTGTAACAAGCTTGTTTATATAGGCCTGCCGTTCGCCTTATATAAAACTGATGTTTCCAATAACCCAATACGTAATCGATACACTTGAGAGGCCTCTCCGCTCTTTTGACTTTGGGCATCTAAGTTTTATAAAGGCAAACACATTGCGTATTGTTAAAGTTAGCTTTTATGTTGATTCATTGTTTCAACCAAGGTGAATGTATTAACGAAAATAATCCCTTTAAATTTTCGAACAGGACCTCTCAGTTGAAGGATTTCTAAACATTTGAAAGCACAATTAAACGTAGTTATAAACAACAATAAATTGGTTACAAATTTCGTACAAATAATTGCTTTGACACGTGGAAACTTCGATATTTTCATATGACAAAACAATATAGGTTTGAAAGATTGCTTTTGATTTAAAATGCTTTATATTTCTTAGGGGCTGATTTATGTCGGGTTTCTAAAGGTCGATATCCATTAATTTGCCTTTCTACTGGTTATTCGACATAAAATATAATGTCAATTAATAGTAAAACATAAACAGGTATTAGTGTAATACAGTAGTATATTTTAGTACTACAGAGATTGACAGTAAGATGCAGGAACCAACCGATAGGCTTGTAACATAAGCCTATCAGGTCAGCTGCACAGTTTTAAAACCTAGCAACTGACGTTGTATTTTGAACGAATAATTGTGCGTCTTGATAGACATTTACCGAAATATTGTGCTTATCAACACATTTAAAAACTTAATAAATAGTCATGAAATGGCGTATTATTGAAGTTGATAAAGTTTTATGACGATATTTTGTGAATTTTCTTGGAAAGCATTTGCTCGGTTTTGAAATTATACAGCTGAGCCGGCAATATCTTCCAGACTACCTTCACACTTATTACCAATTTAAATATAGGTATACAATATTATCATAGAGTATAAAATTTAAATGTCAGAATGCCAAATTTAAAATTATTAAGCGCATGAATGGGTATGAATGCACGTTGCTTAATAAAATATTTTCCTTGTAACAATAGGTCAAGTAATCCATATGATGAGATATGGAATTATGGTTTTCTGCTTATCTGCAAATAAATTTTCATCAATTCTTCTCCTTCTTCTTTTTTTTTTATTAAATATGGCTCTGTATTTGTGTATCTAGCCAGGGTCAAATATCCGTGAACAAACACGTTTTAGTAAAATATTCAAGCAGAAGTTTTAGGCAAATTGTAACAACAAACAACAACTGAGTTCCTGTGGTAGCTCGACAGGCATATTTCAAAACAATTAAACTAAACATTTAGGATTTCAAACACAAATAAATACAAAATTCTTAACTTTAATCAATTAATATTCTAAATTTACTATTGTTCGGTTTAACCAATATTATGCATTTTTTTTATTAAACTGCATTACAAGACATCACTAAGATCTCGCAATAAAATCTTTCATAACTTTCAAATATTATTCAAATTGTTTCAGAATATATTCTTAGAAGTCTATTAAAAGTTAAAAAAATTATCTACTTTTCACTTTTCGTATTTACTTATAGTGCCTCTACTCCACGTGGGATAATGTTATAGCATAGTGCTGAACTTTACCAACCAGAACTGGCTGAAACTGAGACATTATGTCTAATAAACCTATGAACAAATTAGAACATAGTAAACTGGCATGGCTTAGACCGGCCCCACCGCCATGACCGGCTACCCTCGCCGCCTCGCTCCCAACTCCTCCTCAACTCCCAATATAGTTAGCGACTGTGAGAAAATGCGCCTTGTTTATAGCGTTAAAAATAACGCCGTTAACGAATAGCTACATTAGTGTATAGACATACGTTATCTGTCAATATTTAACCTCATTAAAAAATATTTTAAATTTAAAATGTGTATGCATTTCACACGTAGTAGAAGTGAAACTTCAAAGTATATACTCACAGATAGTTCTTCTCTAACCTTATTAATATAAATGTAGTTCCTTTAGCCTACATCCGTCAACATATTATAGTTCAAAATAAACTTCTTAATTATCACTTTCAATTTTTCACTGTTTTAGTCTATAAATTATTATTATCAGTTTATTACGGTTCAAATTGGACCTATGTCTAATCATTGGTCTTATTGAATCTAATCTGTGCTGCATAATCTAAAAATCATATCTCATTCTCTCGCAGGCTTAGATCTATCGATTTATGTGATTTTTAGAGTCGTTTTTGTCATTTCGTCGAGTTTCAAATCACAACCATTCATCACACATCACATTAAAGACGTTTAACTATACTAACAAAATCGCGTCTGAAATTACGCGTTAACTCATAGCTACATCTGCATGATAAAGTCTATAACAAAGAACCTAAAGACGTCGTTTTCGCAGATCCATATGATGAGTATGACAAGTATCAAATTAAAGTGAAACTCTATGCTATGTCTTACCAGTACGAGTATAACTAGACACGTGTGATGTTCACTAAGTGATTGTCCAAAGGCGCTTTAGGCCCTCTATAACAGTATCTCAGATGAATAAGTAAGATTACAATCACACCAGTGTTAACACAAATCGAAATTTAAATTTTGATAATAAGGCTTCGCTAACCATTGGAACGAGTGTTCCGAAACACGTATAATAATCATAACAATAATGCCTTGACTTGGTGGAAAGCGGTTACCATCGCCTATGGACATTCGCAACACCAAAGGTGCTACAAATGCAGTGCTGCTCTCTTAGGGGAGACTCGAACCTGGTCACTAATGCTGGAACACAACTCAGGGGTGGTAGCCATCCAATCGGGCAAATGCCCTACCACCTGGCGGGGGTTGTTTTGTCTCCTGTTACGACAGGCCACCCGGCCGCAGGAAATCGTATTCCCTCTCCGTTCCAGCACGGATGGATGCCTAAACCGATTTCTGTTACAGTAACTGTGGCTAATAAAGCTCTGATTTTTGAACAGTAAATGTGGCTTACACAACCTATTAACATTAAGCATATGAAGAAATCATACGGAATTTAATATCGATTGTTATGACTCCCATGAAATGAAGATTCAATTAGAGAAATGGAAAAATATGGCTTTGTAATATATTACTCCTGTCTCAGTAACGTTAATATCCGAAATAGCATGCCAATTTTGGCCGTGATTGATGTGAATTATCCGACTCCGAAATAATGAGGCAACTGACCGACTGATGTTAGCTTTAATATCTTTGAGAGCTTTCAGTGTGGAATATGTGTTAATAAGTATTAAAGAACTATCCATAGTAACGTTGTCAAGGTACAGTGAAGTATTTAAACATACATAGGACATAGAATGGAAAGTAGACATCATTTTTAACTTATACATATGTATGACGTTCAAAAATCTTCTCCAGTGACACTTAGTTTGATTATAAACGATTCAATTTAAATTTCATTTAAGTATTCTGCGTAGGAGTATTTTAAAGGGGTAGCATATGTAAAAAAATTGTTGCGAGAAGAAGATTAATGGTCGCGCGCATTTAATTATACTAGTGGTCGCCCGTGGTCGCAATTCGACCATAATAATTAATTTAAATTACAGATTAAATTATTAAGGTTCTGTTCTCAAAGACTATATACTTCTATAATCACAGATTACGCCAAGGCTACACTCTTAATTTTACTTTAACAATAAACAAAACAGTATATATGCGTGTGTGTGTCAAATACATGGTAATGTGTGTAATGTTTTTTTTTATTGATTTAATGTATTTTTATGCATAATTTAAAAAAATATTAGCATTCTGCACTCCTTCTCTGTATAAACTATAAGTGTGCGAAAATTCATATTCTTCCGTCTGCGCAATTTTTGTAAAAAGAGGTACAAAGTTATTGCTGTGTTTTTGCTTCACGTATTTAATATACTTAGTCTGACCATAAATACTGTTACAATTAAAAAGAAACAAAATATTACATTTGAATTTGGAATCTGTCATTTTTATATGATTGTTCATTGTGTTTTTTCATTTTGGCGCCAATACATTGTACAACATTTTACGATATTAAAATAGAGTGGGTGAATAAAGAGAACCGAATCGCTGTGATTTTATTACACAAAGTAGGTATGGAGCCAAATGCAATTTTTAAAACTCTCCATACGCTTGGTATTAGTCAAATATTTGTGTACCGGGCTATTAATAGGTACAATAAGACCTCCTGTTTGTAATAGAAAATGATCTGGCCGTCCACATAGTGTTCGTATGAAAAAGGTGGTCAAAGCAGTAAGGGAAAGAATTCGAAGAAATCCTGTCCAAAAGCAAAAGATTTTATCTCGAGAGATGAAGATATCACCTAGAACCATGTCGCGTATTTTAAAAGATGACTTAGGACTTGCAGCTTATAAGAGAAGCACTGGTCATTTCTTGACTCATAATTTAAAAAAGAATAGGTTGGTAAAATAGAAACAACTAGTGAAGCGGTAGGGAGGGAGGTCACGGAAAAATTTTGTTTACGGATGAGATTTTTTTTTACAACTGAGCAACATTTTAACAAACAAAATGACCGTACTTATACTCAAAGCTCTAAGGAAGCTTATTAATTAGTCGACAGAGTGCAATGTGGGCATTATCCGTCTTCAGTGATGGTTTGGTGGGGTGTTAGCTATGAAGGAGTGACTGAGCCATATTTTGATGAAAAAGGTATCAAAACATCGGCACAAGTGTATCAAGATACCATCCTTGAGAAGGTCATTAAGCCCCTTAACAACACCATGTTTAATAACCAAGAATGGTCCTTCCAGCAAGATTCGGCGCCGGGTCATAAAGTTCGGTCCACGCAGTCTTGGTTGGAAACGAACGTTTCGGACTTCATTGAACTGAAGACTGGCCGTCGTCTAGTCCCGATCTTAATACGCTGGATTATGATTTATGGTCAGTTTTAGAGAGTACGGCTTGCTCTAAATGCCATGATAATTTGGAGTACCTAAAACAATCCATACGATTGGCAGTGAAGAATTTTCCCATGGAAAGAGTGCTTGCTTCTATTGATAACTGGCCTCAACGTTTAAAGGACTGTATTGCACCTAATGGAGATCACTTCGAATAAGCTTTTTATATTTTAAATTGTTTAATATTTATGTATTAAACTAACACACTGTAAAATTTATAAATGTTATTTGCAATAGAAAAAAATATCTTTTTTACAATATTTATGGCAAGACTAAATATATTATATTTAAAATTCTTAAAGGAATGGAACGAATGGTTTAAATCATGTAAAAGCACCTTCTATCTTTTTTTTCTCCTGTACATACCTTAGCAAGCGGAAGAAAGGAGACAGCATGCGACATTTATCGTCTATATACTTATACTATATCATCAAATTAGTTGCATTCGAGAATTTTGAACATTTGTACGTGTCGTGCTAACTACTAAGAAATAAGGAGAAATCATCGCTTCCCTACATAAAGGTACTGTACAATCCTTCTTTTATATAACTGCCTGTATTGCCCTGCGTTCTATGCAGCTATATTATACATCATTTTGGTTTTACATCAAAGGGGAATATAAGTAAACAATTACCAATTGGCATAACCAATTAATTTTGGCGCTATGTTAATTGTTTTGAAAGAGACCCGTCTTTACATATTTTGTGTATGGCTACGTACGTATGATATATAGGTATATGAGACATTTGTTTTAGCGCTTTTGGTAACGGCGGTAAGTTCATAGCGGTAATTAGTTATTACACTACGTTATTTTTCGAACCTTTCTCTTAATCAGGGTTGTAATAAGACAGAGATTAGTTTACTTTGTCATTTTCAACAATCTGTATCGAGTGTCTAAATCAGCGTAGTTATAATATGGGTTTGAATTTTTTACGCTACATACAGTTTACGTGACAGTTTTAAAGTTACAATTTTGTTGGTATGTAACGAACATAGTGGCTTACGATATTCTCCGTCTTTATCTAGCATATTTATTGAAACATCGTCAAATAAATCCAGTTTAACAATATTTTTATATGTAAAAATCGACTATAAATTCATAGTTCTCTGGGAGCTTCTAAACTAAGCCCGCTAATGTTAACATAATACAATTTTTTGTACATATGTGTCGTTTTATTTATTGGAAACCAAAACTTCTCATTTTGAATATAGTACTGTATAAGATTTAATATTTGAATGAAGGTTTTCCAACTGAAAAAATTGGAATGAGTGGCAGTTCTTATCTTCCATCAATTTACATAAAAGCTAAATATTAAATTCCATCTGATAAAAACGCTCCGGTCTCTACATGTGAATAAATTACTCACACGCTGCACAATTTTCAGCTCGTATTAAACGCATCAATCATTTTGTGCCGCATTACAAAGTACAATGGGGAATGTTTCGCTCGGCAATCATAAAAATAAATTGACGTCTGTTGGATTCTACGTAAAAGTATAGTTCGGGTGAAACACCGGTTTTATCAAGCGAGACCGGTATGGAATTGCTAGAAGCGATGCAAGGCTTCTTATCCTAAACCGTTTTCCTCCCTCGTCTACCTACAAGTACGAGATAACTTTGTTGAATATAGCCTCTGGGTAGCATATTGAAGGAACAAAGATGTTTGAGCACCGGCCCTGACCTGTAATAGTCTTAAGCCACGCCTGGTCTTAATTAAAGCTATTTGTAGCTCTAGCTTTCAGATTGTAAGACATTAAGCGCTCTTTTTATCGTCTAAGTTGTTGTACTTTTTTATTTGAGCAGTCACGATATCTTGGTTGCTTTTAGTTTATCGTAAAGTAATTCTTTTAACAGCATTTTGTTGTTCTTTTTTGGAATAAAAAAAGGATTTGCTCGTGGAAATGAGAGCTATGGTAATCTGGATATTAGCAGCTTTACTATCTACATATTATTTATTCCTTCCTTCTAGTAGTATTCTTTATCTCAAGGAACTTCTTGAATTCCTTCGCCTTACTTACCACAATTTGCATACTCGCACGTATTGTAAATTTAGGACACCTGTACACACTTTATCCTTTTATACTAATTCTTTTACAGGGGCTGCCTCTTATTGTCAGAGAAGCCAACGTTTCAGAACGTACTCAGAAAACACTACTTTTCTTAAACTATTATGCCTAATTTTCATACTAGAGACTAGTTAATATATTGCTTTAAGCGATAAGGCTGCCTATTGTTTCGACCGTGACAATATTGTAATCGTGCATTTTTGTAATTGTATATTTAGTGAACAACAAAAAGTCATCTACTACTAATAGTTTTTGAATAAAAAAATAAAATAAATATAGACCAACGAGGAAAATGTTCCTTGAACCTTCTATGTCATTTGGTAAGTATTTATTAGTAACGAAAATTTTAAAATATACTCATCGATATAAAAACCAAGGATTTTTGTATACCTTATAGCTCCTGTTTAATCTATGTGATAATTAAATCAGAATACCTAGCTGATTTAGAACTATATACATAAAGTTTTTAAATATATACTAGCTGACCCGGCAAACTTCGTACCGTCCCAGAATCAATAAATAAAAAACGTTGATTTCTGAGCGACGGGACGAACATCAAACATTTGACATTCAAAACCAAAAAAAAATAAAAAAACTTCTTTTAAATTTAATTGATTTTAAACGACGGGACGAACATCAAATGTTTGACAGCTAGGATTAGTTTCTAAGGGAAATCGAAATTGTTGTTTTTACTATATTCTAAGCATTTTTTTCATAGTGGTCCATAGTCAGGGAACTGGCGTGAAGTTATGTATGTATGTATTTTCATATTTACTCACTTTTTAACCTTTCTCTGGAGTTTCACAAATAATTCAAAACCAAAATTAGCTAAATCAGTTCAGCCGTTCTTGAGATTTAGCGAGACTAACGAACAGCAATTGATTTTTATATATGTATAGATAATCTATTATCTGACAGACATACATACATAAACGTAAGGCACGACAAACGTAAGCTTTTACTAAATACTACCAAGTATATTATTTTGCTCATACTCTGTTCACACAAAATTTCCTATTATTACCTATATTCAAATTTGTATAAATATTCTCTTAAACCCTTTTCCATTTTCAGATGGCCTAAAGCTATCCTAAATACGTTTTAAGACAGCACAATCACATTGCGTGTCACCGTACCAAATCGACCTTGAGAGCATCTTCCAACTATTTAGCGACCCTCACTTGGGAAATCAGGCATTTGCTTATCTCGTCTCATTAGGCTCGCCAGTGGTTTTCTAAGGACAAGGGCACAGTATCCTGGTATGGCTCTTGGGGATTAATAAAGCGAAAAGGCTATTGAAACCAACTATATGCGCGTAAATGTAGGTTTTTATATATATGTTTGGAGTTAGGTTGTCTTTCGTATAAATTATAGGTACCTCTTGGATAAAGTTGATAATATGGAAATATGTGTATATGAAAGTAGATGTATACTTATAGTTACACAAGAAGTATATCTTGAGGAACTATACGTATACGTGATTAACTACCTAGGTGAATGAAAAAGTTCTTGGAATCAATATTTAAAAATGCAAAAGTTTAAACAAATATTTTTTATTTTCTACATAGTTTCCTCCAATGCAATGAATGTGTTTAGAATCATGTGTTTCTCACGTCCTTCTTTCTTGCGAAAAAATTGTTTTTCTTGAGTCACGAAAATCTCCTCTACGGCAGCCATAACCGCGTTAATTATCGTGAAATTAAGTTCCTCGAATTTCCTGTCTTAATTTTGGGAATAAGTGAAAACCACTTTGGGCTAAGTCCGGAAAATATTCTGGGTGATCAAGGAAATTGAAGGCAGCACGGCGGATTGCGTTGAGCGCAACTTACGATCGATGAGCGGGGGGAGCGTTATCGTGAAGAAACAACACGCCCAAGGACCGTTTTCCACGATGTTTTTCTTTAACCGTTTCACGCACTTTCGGAATTAAATTTGTGTAATAGGGTCCAGTAATCATCTAGCCTTTTAGCATGTAATCAATAAAAAAGGATTCCTTTACTATCCCAAAACACTGAGGCCATAACTTTTCCAGCGGTAGGAGCAACTGGAAATTTCTTAATGGATGGAGAGAATGATCGTTTTCAAGACATACTTTGTCTCATAATTTTAGGCACGAAATGGTGGATCCGATCCGCGTTTCATCCATGGTGACAAAGGGACGGCAAAAATTATCCGAATCAACCTGGAACATTTCGAGATTGCGCTTAGAATTTATTTATTTCCAAACGTCGCTTTTTGTTTTCGTCGGTTAACATTCGTGGTACCCATCTTACCGACACTTTTCTGAACCCCAGTGAATCAATTAAAATGGACTGAACGCTACCAAAAGATATCTTTAGGATATCAGCTATATGTTTTATAGTTATTCTTCTGTGTTAAAAAAACAGATTCTGAACTTTTTTGATATGTTCTTCCGTAACGGAGGTTGAAGGCCAGAACGCGCCATCTTTACAGCTTGATCTACTTCTTTTAAATTCAGCCACCCAATACGCAACCGAATAGGGTACAGCATCATCCCTTAATATCTGCTGAATATTTTTTCAAGCTGAGATGTTTTATCACCGCACGTAATTCACTTTTATCATAATTTTGCATTTTAGCCACTTATTGCATAAATATTGTGTGATTGACAATCTTTAATTTGATTATCGAACTTCTCCTAAAAAGGTTTTGTATATATTTTTAAGAACTTTTTGATTCACCTTCGCATATTTAAAGAACTATAAGTATCATAATTTGAGGACTAAAGGGCTATTGTTTCAAACAAAATTTTGAAAATGTGTCAGAACACTATAAAATTTCAAATGATCCTATAATGCATTATTAATAAACTTGTTTCATAATTTTTTGAGTGCAGTATTTTATTTTTCATTCGTCGTTTCAGTCACTCTTCAGTCCACTTTGAACTCTCTTTTCTTTCACCTTCTCCTAATTATTTCGGGTCGGCAAAATATCTCTTTTCCTTCCATACTCCTTTATCCTGACATACGTCCTCTGTCATACCACAAATCATTATATCATCCTTCACTCAATCCATTCATGTCTTTTTTGGCCTACCTTTACATATGTACCGAGCTATTTTGTAGTATAATATTCTTACTGTCACATGACTTTCATCCCTCCTTATGACATGCCCATATCACTTTTTCCTCTCAATTTTTGAGTTACGGGTGCAACTTTCAAAGATTTACATAAGCGGTGTCCGTTTTGCACCTTATCCATTCTTGTAACATCACACATCCATCGCAACATTCTCATCTCAGCTGCGTGAAAACGTTTGTGGTCTATTACTAGAGGCCCAACATTCGGACCCGTATGACATGAGTGGTGGTATGATAGATTTATATATCTGACCATTCAGTTTCAGTAGTATTAGTTTGTCGCATGTTATTTCATTCCACATTAAATTCAAATCTATCAAAAAATCAAGCAATTTACGGCGCATAAAACTGTTTAAACATAGTTTTAATTATGCGTATTAGACACGAAAACATAGGAAAACTTGTATGGGATGATTTCCACCAAACGGCTCGCATAGTATCGGATCGGAACGGATTTTATAATCTTTAAACGTTATTAAATCGTGTACACAGTATTTAAAGTCTATATTACCAAGCCGCACACAGCAGTTTGACCGTGGACGTCTTACGCGACACACGGCGGTAGCCGAAATTATGCTGTGACTCGAGATTGGGTCCGTTCTCCTATCGTCGTATCTGATCGTACCTTTCGACTGTCGTCACATGCGCTTCTTCTTCTATGCCCGAAATTATCTTGGGTGGTCTATCTCAACCTGGGTGTCTTCAAGTCTCGTGTGAATAGGTACCTTCTAGGTAAGCGTGCTAAGTGTCTAAGATCGGACCATATCTCCGCTCAAATCGAGCGAGATAATGGTTAAACGCGAACCTATACGTAATAAAAAAAAATCTTCATCTAGAAACTAAACTATTTGACTAGGCGCAGAAACGGATAAGTTCGCAAGCGGCGGTACGGAGCCGAACGTCTGCGTCGACATGCTGACGGACGCGGTCGGCAGTCGCTGCATCCGTTTGTATTCATTCCGATGCGATGTAAGCCGTTTGGTGGAAATGATCCTTAACACATAAAAAAAGAACAATATCTATACATTCAAATTGACAACCTACTTCTTGATAATATATTAAGTGCGGATGAAAAAACCTATTAATAACAAAATGCCGTTTGGAACAAATAGCTTGTCACCCCTCGACATATAAAATAGTATGATTTTTCGCATGGCTGTGTTCACTTAAACTTTGGTTCCGCACCACATGGGATCTATAAATTAGAAATTAATTTTGTTAGGACATCGATATATTTAATTAATCCCTCGTTATGAACTTAGACATTTTTATAGCACTTCATATATAGATTCTTTAGAAATATATGAAGCTTGTTTCGCAATGCTTTCAGCGTTGAATCGGCCAGCGTCAGAGTTAATTGTATTAGTAACATACTACACTTTTATCCGTGCAGGAACGGAGAAAGAATACAATTTTCTGCGGCCAGGCGGCCTGTCGTAAGAGGCGACAAAACAACCCACAGCCTGGTGGTAGGGCATTTGCCCGACTGGATGGCTACCACCCCTGGTCTAAAGTATGTCGCCATAGCAACCTTGAGTTGTGTTCCGGCATTAGTGACCAGGTTCCAGTCTCCCTTAAGAGAGCAGCAGCGCATTTGTAGCACCTTTGATGTTGCAAATATCCATAGGCGATGGTAACCGCTTTTTATCAAGTGGGCCGTCTGCCAAACTCCTGCAATAAAAAAAAACACTATCAGTAAATATGATCAATAATAAGAAATTGGTATCCACAAGCATTAATGACAAATTACCATACATATTATGATGCCTGTTTCCCACAGGGATAGGCAGAGACGTTGAATTTCCACTTGCTACAATCTTGACATACATATTTTGCTTCATCTACTTTCATTAATCTTATCATACATACAAGTTTATTATAGGTGCTTTTACCTGGTCATCCTTTTAGACATCTGAATTTGGTCGTGGTAAGTACGTCGCGGTTTAATAACAAACAATAGTTGATAATACTATGATAATATTATTACTATCAATAGGTAAAATAAATAATATGGTTTAATGTAAGAATTAAGTATTTTAATACTTCTTAGGGTAAAGCTCGTAAAACTATTGTTAGTTGAATATTTTATCTAAATTAAAAAATATAAAAACTTCAAAATCCTGAGTCTAATATCGCGGGATCCAATTTAAAATAAAACGCTCATCCTTCCAATTCAATTACGAAAGAAAATACCCGTAATAGCGCGGCGAAAGTTCCACTTTCTTATTCAAATAAACCCTTTGCCGAGTGGAAGAACAAAGCGGGCTATTCATTAAAATAATCCATTGCAACTTGTGCACTAACCGGGGTTACAATAATATTGTACAGGGTACAGCTATATTTAAAGTGCCGAGTTGTGCTCAAGTGCTCTCAGAGTTAGCTGCGTTCTTAGTGCTTTATGTTAAAATTATGCACAGAACCGGTTTTTAGGAGCTTTTCCAGAGTCCAGTCTTTTTCTATTTTATTGCTGGAGTACAGCAGACAGACTGACAGTCGCCTATAAACATTTGCAACACTAAAGGTGCAACCTATGTTGTGCCGGATTCGTCGATGGGTCTGGAACCTGGCCACTAATGCCGGAACACAACTCAAGGTTGTCATAGCGCCATGCTCTAGAGCAGGTGTGGTAGCAATCCAGACGGGCAAATGCCCTGCCATCTGGCTGTGGGTCGTTTTGCCTCCT
This sequence comes from Dendrolimus kikuchii, assembly GCA_019925095.2. Taxonomy (NCBI): domain Eukaryota; kingdom Metazoa; phylum Arthropoda; class Insecta; order Lepidoptera; family Lasiocampidae; genus Dendrolimus; species Dendrolimus kikuchii. The sequence continues at coordinate 18,329,594 of CM034392.1, forward strand.
ATACAGACCGCAGGATTTTGTATTCTTTCTCCGTTCCTTCATTTGTACATACTTGGATAAATGTTTACCTTTATATTTTAATTTGTTTGGGGCTAATAGCTAAAATAATAGAAACCACATTACAAACTAGATAAGGAAAACATATTGATAAGCCTCTATATGTTTAGGTACATTATTCAAGTATTCAAGTTGCTGAAGAGGCATATACTTAGGCGACAGGAGACAGTAACCAATTTTCAACAGGTAGGTCCTCAGCCTATCTATTGTATACTACTAGCAGTCCAGCTATGTATATTAGGGTGATTCAGAAAAAAAAATCGGAACCATGCTCAAAAGTTTCTGTTAGGTGCCAAAATATATCTTGCAAAATATGAGCCCTTAATACTAATATTAAGAATGTTCGAATCGCACTTTTTGTTTTCCTATAAGTATTATTAATTTAAAACACAGAAAAATTGATAATTTTCTTCTGAATTTTATATCTAATGAACAATACGTTTTACTGTAAATGTATTGAAATATTTTTATTGAGAACTGAACATTACACGAGCTTGACGTAATGACTACATGACTAAATACTACGCCAGTTTAAAACATTACTTATATAACAGAACAAGCATGTTTAAAGTACCTACTACATATAAAACAAAATAATAATTAAACGAGCATTGTATCCTTTAATACGGTTTTAACAAAGAGAAGCAGAAGCCATTAATCATAATTGCTTCAGTGCATCCAACATGAACCAGACCTGTAATTTGTATACTAAGACTGGGGTAACCATTTCAAATTTCAAGCCCGGACAAAATCTTACATACGTAGCTGCGAAAACAAACTGCGTGGATTTTGTTATCAATCTCAGGTCGTTTGTAATTGTCTCACACAAGTTCTATAAGATGTATTGTTTATAACTTGTATAAAACTATATATATATATACACACATATATATATATATATATATATATATATATACTAGTTGTACCCGGCAGACGTTGTCCTGCCCTTAGAAATAAATATCTAGAATCCGATTGCAGCGACATTTACCGGGACCAATAGTTTAAACCATTCTGGAATCCACTTTAATAAAAATAAAAAGAAATCATCGAAATAGGTCCCACCGTTTATAAGGACTTTAACGGTACCTACCGGTAGATCTATAATCTTAACCATCCCGGGACCCACTTGAATACACACAAAAAAATATTACTTACATATTGGAACCCGATTACAGCTAAATTAATTATTTTCCATGTATTTTATCAATAAAATAGCTCCGAACGAAGCATCTATTTAAAACGATAATCAGTTTTTTTACGTCCTCTTTGACGATATTTGCAGCACGCATTCTGTCAATTCTATGTGTCAAACAATTATATGTCAAACATCATAAGGTTACATTAAAAAAGTTTATAATGTCCAAAGTGCTAAGGTTAAATTAGAAATAATTTTATATGGTGGTTAAGTATTCTTCAATTTTCTATTTTCCCGTGCAATTTTCTTATTTTTTCTTTCATAAGAACCTTGTCCTGATAGTAACAAACACAACAGAAAAAGAATTAACGAAATCGGTTCAGCCGTTCACGCGCAATGGCGTGATCAAGGGAAATAGGGATTCATTTATATATATATATATATATATATATATATATATATATATATATATATATATATATATATATATATATATATATATATATATATATATATATATAGCTGATATTCGCAAACCACGCACACATTGATATGGAGAGTGAACATAGTAACGCTTCGCGTTTTTGGTGCCGTTTTCCGAGGTATTGTTAGCTATGTTCTCTGTAGATATATTGTACGAGTATATACCTCATTTTGAGTATCGAAAAATAGGAGTTTCTTAATAGGGATTAAAATAAAATGGACAGACGTGTGCTGAACATAATACACTATTCTTTCCAAACAATGCTTTAAAATACTTTAGTACTAATAATACGACAAAAATAAATTAATTAAGAAAATATCAAGTTTAAATATGTGATTTAGCAGATTACTGTGTATAATTCATGGCATTTTAAAATATTTTACGAGGATTTTTAACACTGCTTAAATTCATTGCTTAATTATCTGCATAGTTTGCCATGGGAATGCTTCTAAACAATTGGTTTATATAGTTGTGAAGATGGAATATCCAAATATGTTAAACTTTACACTCCTTTAGATTTATAAATATATAAAGTATGAATATTGAAGAGACCATAAATGTAAGCAAAAAAATATGGTACAAATCAGGACTATTCCACTTTTTTTTTTAAATGGGCACCCTTAACACAAGGTTTATCTTAATTTCCACGTCTGTGATTAATTTTAATACGTCCTTTAAAAAGGTTGGTCGTGAAATGAAATCCGTATATTAAGATTGACACTAAGAAACTAATGGAGTGACTTTACTATGCAAAAATGACTACTTATACAACGGGCGATAAAGCTTATTGCGGACTAAACATCGTAAGCGATGTTCCTGTATCAGAGGGCTTAGGTACTCTAGAACGTGTTTCGTCGTTCGTTTACGTTTTAGAACTTCTTTTTTATACTTAAGTGCATTTTTCATTTATATTTGTGTTTTATAGACCATATTATTGTAGTTTTAAAGAAATCTTTCTTCTTTCTATCTACAATTTTATTGACTCTTTGGGGCTCATTGGACGAAAACGAACGACAAACAGAGTAAGGCCTCAAGTTAGGATTCGCAAGTGATATAAATAATTGACAAAGCTCTCATGGAAAAAAGCTGATTTACTGCCGTCCTTATTATTTTGAAATAGAGTTGTAAATTGATAACTTTCTGTAGCGGTTGCTAAAAGCTTGCGCGCTTTTAGGCGCAGCACGCAACGCAAGCGCCTCGAACGCATAATTTTATATATGGGAAATGCTTAAGTATCGATTTTGAGCAAAATCTTATGACAATACATAAGTCGATTGCAACGTAAATGCGCGCTCATTCGAGTGGATTTATTTAAGATTTGATGTTTTATTATCGATGGGGTAATGCTATAGTAGTGTCTAACAGGTTTTGTTCAGAACAATACTGGAAATGATGCTGTGTACCTATGACATCAGATACTTAAGTCGTGATAGTTTAGTGGTTGAATTACCCGTGTTTCATCCAAATGACGTTAATACCAATCCTAACTAAAAGCGTACACTATTTAAGTAGCTTTTCTGATACAATATTTCAATTACGATATGAATTGTAAAAGGAATCATCTTGACAACAACTGCATATTTAGTATACCTATATTTATGTAAAACCAATCAAAAATTCGCCTACCGTTATACCTACGGATACCGTGCTTTTCCGTAAATTTGGAAAACTAAATCTTCAATTATCACAGAGTCAGAATTTAGAAGGAGTTTACTTTAAAAAACAATTTAGAAACAAAATTAACATTTATTAAAAGCAGGAATGTTAGTTTGAATTCTATTATATAAGAATAATTTATATACAAAAAATAAATCCTATAGCTTGTTTTTAACATTACGCAACCAATCATACTCAAGTAATTTGACTGAAGTCTAATTGGAACTTGTTATGACTTACTCTATGCACAGTGAAAGTTTCCAGAACGTAATTAACTAAGTAAGGGTAGGTGGAATGCAAATGTTTCACACAGCTATGTCTGGGCTGCGGTATGTTCAATGTTCACGTTTCATAGCTGCTTTCTTCAGAATTAGTAACGTGACTTCATTTGACGGGTAGGAGGGGACTGTGAACTGGAAAATAGTTTGTATAATAATGCAGATTGTTATTATTTCATATGTGTCCTTTGGTGTAGTAGGAGATATTTAAGAGATTTTTCAGTATTACATTTTTATTGGATTTTTGTCATTGATAGTATTCTTATTATAGCGGATTTAATTAAGTCTCACTTCTCGCACAATAATTAGCCACCCTAGAGCGCTATTACGACATGTGCATCGTACCAAAGCCGGAGTGAGACTGCACCTAATCTTCGTCAAAGTAGGAATGTTGTCTCGTCGTTCCCTCCGCACGCTTTTATATTCGAGCGATTACGTAACGAACCGAATAGTGGGTAATGGATACAAATTACCCTTTATTATTAATCTGTCAGTAAATAAACTCGTTAAAATAGTACAATAAACTAACGTTATATGATAATGGTTTAATTTATATTGGCGTTAAATAGAAAGAGCCGTCGTACCTTAATCGTTAAGTTACTTGCGTTCCAAACTCACAGGTCTCTGGTTCGAATCCTGGCCGGAAAAATGCACCACTTAGGCAGTTTTTTGATCTAATGTGCATATTGTTATAACTGCAACGTGGTATGGTGAAGAAAAACAAAAACGTTATGAACCCTGCACATCGATATAACTAATGTGTGAAACCTGCCAATCCACATTGGAGAAGCGTGGCGGATATTCCTCTATAAATGGGACGCCCGAGCCTCTTGTTTTATAAAAAGTTTTTTTCTGAAATATTTACTACTTTTAACACTTGTTGCAGCTATTTATTATGGAAATCGGTTATGACGTTTAACTTCAAAAAATAAAACGGTTGAAGTTCACAGAATGAAAACCGATGTACAGAATGAAACAAAGAATCTTTATTCAAAGTCATTATTTTTATTATGTGTACTTTGCAATATCTGTAAAACGTCAACCATAAAACAATTGAAAACGTATTGCGTTTATATGTTGAACTTTTACAACCACCTTATGTTCTTGTCGTAAAACTTGAAATCATGTAAACAAAAATATGTTTAACAAAAATGTTGCTTGCCATACACAACGCGGTGCTAGTACCTACGCTCACGTATGGAAGCGAGAGTTGGGTATGGAAGAGAGAGCATGAAAGTAGAGTAAACGCGGTCGAGATGCGAGCACTGCGGAGTGACGCTCGCGGACCGCATTCGTAATACCGAAGTAAGAAAGAGAGTTGGTCTGAAAGAGAGTGTCGGGGTGAAGGTAAGGAAAGGAATGCTCCGGTGGTTCGGGCATGTGGAAAGAATGCATGTTGAAAGAATAACTAAACAGATATACAATGCAAAAGTGGATGGATGCAGAAGTCGTGGAAGGCCACGACACACCTTCCATGATCAAATTGATCGTGTACTAGCAGAAGGTGATCTCAGGAGCCTTAAGAACAGACGAGCGTGCATGACAAGAGTTATGAATGTCAAAGAAGCAAGTGAGGTGTGTAAGAATAAGCCTGAATGGCGCTCTGTTGTTCGTGCCTACCCCGCAAGGGAACTGGCGTGAAGTTATGTATGTATATATGTATATAAAAATGTTGCTGACCGTACAGTCAAAATTGTAAAGGAAACCAAAACGTCACATCAATCAAACAACAAGACATACCTACAGCTGTCAATTTCTGGACAGTGGTCTTAAAACTGTCAATTTGCTTTTTGCAAAATCATATTTAGAGTCTGACGTGTGTCTAAATGTACTGAGAGGCGTGAAGGCCATTCACATTCATAAGATTTTGTATTTCTGGAGACTTGGCCGATTTGTAATACAATTCTTCGAAAGTAGTCACTAAAAACCGAAAAATACGTAACTACGTACTACGTACGTTTTATATCCGTGCAGGAACGGAGAAAAAATAGAATTTCCTGCGGCCGGGCAGCCTGTCGTAAGAGGCGACAAAACAACCCACAGCCAGGTGGTAGGGCATTTGCCCGACTGGATGGCTACCACCCCTCGTTTAAAGTATGTCGCCATAACAACCTTGAGTTGTGTTCCGGCATTAGTGACCAGGTTCAAGTCCCCTTTGAGAGAGCAGCAGCGCATTTGTAGCACCTTCGGTGTTGCAAATGTCCATAGGCGATGGTAACCACTTTCAATCAAGTGGGCCGTCTGCCTGTCTGCTGAACTCCTGCAATAAAAAAATAAAAAAAAACTACGAAAAGCTTCTAAGCTTATATGACTACATAGCGCCACAAGGCATTTCTTTCTCGCTTATAGGTATATTTACTAGCGGCCCGGCGCGGTTTCACCCGCGCTCTGTCCATCATGTTATATAGCCTATGATACTTACTCCCTGTTAACGTGGCTTTCGAACAGTAAAAGAATTCGGAAAGAAAGACATGAAATCAGTTTAGTAGATCCAGAGACTACCCCCTACAACGTCACAAACTCACAAACTTTACCTCTTTATAATATTAGTAATCATTAGTATAGATCAGTCACATATCTAATTTGTGCAGATTTGGTCAAAAGAGTATATTTTAGGCAATAAAGCGTCAAAAAGTGAGAGAATTTGTATTCTTCTTTCATAGTGTAGCAACGCACAATTCTAGGAAAGTCTATTGGATAACAGTGACACCTAGACCATAGTAAATAACGAAATGTTTCATCAATCTTAACCTACTGATAAAAATGGATTAAATATTTCCCTACTGGCAAATTGAACCCTGTACTTCAATATTTTGATGAACCATGCAGGACAACACTCAGAAAACTAGACTAAACACGCCGTCAAGTGACGGCAAGCAAAAAGAAAGGTGATGAATATTTCATGTAAGTCGATGTATTTATCTATCGCCTTTGCCTGCTACTATAGGAAACAGCATTGATAATAATGTATGTACATTTTTAAGTTAAGCTTTAAGCTGATGAACAATTAAAAGTTATTTATTTATTTACAGTATGTAAAGTAATAATTTTATGGATATAAATTTGCACACAGCACAGCACAAGCAAGACACAGACGGTAAATTCAAAAAGTGTCTTTACTGTAATAAAACTACGTTTTAACGGTTTTAAGCACAGTACTGAACGGTGATCACGGCTACTGAAAAGTGGCCGAAACATCAAAATAGTATAAACCAAATGAATTAAAGAATCGTTAACACGTAGTTTTATTATGTATACTAGTCACGAAAACTTAAGAAAATATTATGTTTATACTGTCCTTTTTTATGTACCTTATTTTTGGGCAATAAATAATTTTAAGGCAATTGAAAGGCACTTACGGTTTACTGTACTTTATTCCGGCACCAAACTTGTACATATACACAACACAAAATTATTTTAAAAACTACTTTTCCAACGGAGGAGGCGAGCACAGTCTAATGTTTCACAGCGAGCAGGCAAAGTAAGTAACTCACTTCACACTCAACGAAATCGCCCAGCCTACCTCCTTTACAAACATCTAAGATTAATTCGTCGAGTACACCCGGTGACACAAGTTTGATTTTCTGCATACATGAATTTCACCCGGGTGCACTCGCACATTAAAAATATTTATTTATTATAAAAAGTGAAGTGCCTACAATTTGATGTGATTCATTATCTTAAAATTCATATCATTCCAACAAGTTGGACTAATCGAGTGAAAAAGAACATTTTAATTCACTCATAAAATTGATCGGACAAACAAAAAAACCTGACGCATATGTTAAACCTTAACAAGACATGCAATGTGCACAAGATCATCGGGTCATTGCCCTTTAAGCATTATTTTAGTATTAGCGTGACTCATTGAGATGCAGTTTTGAATTTATTCTTAGGAAATAAGAAATAGAACTGTGACTCAGTTGTATTTTGCCAAGGACTTGGTTAGCGCGGGAACAATTCCACCGAGCGCTTGCGACCGCGGTGGCGGCGACCAGTTATTTTTGTCACTATTATACCACACGATAATAGGCTGTAACACCTTGCTTGCTGACTCTACTAATCAAAACTGGAGTTTAAAAAATTACGATTGCTGTGTGAACACCAATTGAAAACACCCCTCCTCATATAATTATAGTAAAATACGTTTTCGTCAGTTGAGACCTCTCAACCCTCCGTTATGCCTACTGAAACTAAGGAAATATCTGACGACTTACTACGATACGATACGTTTTAGTTCGATAAATGAAATGTGAAGTGGAAATACAGTAAATAAGTTAAAAAGAACCAACCTAAAATTAGATTAACTGATAAGTCATTAAAACTAATTAGCTGTGTGAAATAAATTTTAATATTGGTCTCATATTATAATTATGACGTTGCACCGACGCAAGGTAAAAATGAAACTCGTTGTTATACATGTACCTATGATGACATATTATTATCAAAATTTTCCATGTTACTAGCGGCCCCGGCAGACGTTGTCCTGCCTTTAAAAAATAAAATTCTAGAACCCGATCCCAGAGCCACGTACCGGTTCTAATTGCGAATCTAAACCATCCGGGTACCCACCCACACACAAAAACAAAATCGCTCCAGGTGATTAGGAGGATTCCAGAACCCGATCTCAGCGCCACCTACCGGTTCTAATTGTGAATCTAAAAGAGTAATATATTTCTTTTTATTCTAAGTCATGGCAAAATAAGATTAAAAATCTTGCCAAAAAATTAATGTTTATAATTAACAAATAAAAAATAGGGGTTGATCGTAGAGGGGTGAAAATTGAGGATTGTATGTATTTTTGTATGTTGTATCATAAAAAAATAGAAATTAAAAATTTTGTCTAAAAAATAAAATAAAAATTTTTGGGGTGGACTACCCCTAACATTTAGGGGGATGAAAAATAGATGTTCGCCGATTCTCATAGATACCGGATAAGCACAAAAAATTTCATCAAAATCGGTCAAGCCGAGATACTTGCCTAGCCATAAGATGTATGAATACAATTAATTTGGCTCTCGATATAGTCGTAATGAATAACATAGATAGAACTCTAGTGTATCAGAATAGTAGATTTCTAAGTTTATGATATTTTCTTTGTCTATGTCTCTTTTAAGTCATATGTCGTACTTATTAGTCAGTCGTATTATAACAGTATAGTATTATACAATATCATATAGAATAATTTATTTATAGTAAAAGTCAGAAATGTTACAATATTAATGATTAATTTGAGATTAATTGATTACTATTAAAAATATAAACGATTTCCAATTATACTGCCATAATTGTCTAAATATTTCTATTAATGACAATGATTATTATTGGTTATTATCATACAATTATTGTAATGAAAAAATAAACAATTGTACATTTATTTGTATTTTTTTTTTGTATTTTTAGTGTTTAGATATGTATTATTTAAAATACTCAAAAAATATAAAATAATTCAATAAAGAAAACTTAACTTAGTTATGTTGTATAGTCTGCAATGTCTCCTCAAATACACAATAAAAAAAAATATCACACATGGTAATTGTAATTAAAACCTCTTGACAACGAAAACTTCTATAATGTAATACAGTACGTTGACAAGATTAATGTAATATCGTTACTCGGAATTGATTCAGCGAAATCATAATAAATTCTTTTGATCTGAACGTAATATCAGCAGCAAAACACAGACTGACCTTATAAGAAATTCGTTGAGTTAGTATTAGTTACGTATCGAATTATAACGGATATACGAATTAGATTCATTGAAGCAGACTGGAGAGGCGAGAGAGGGATGTCATGTGCAGCCAAGCGTGAATGTCGCCACGATTTAAGCGATATAAGTGTCAGGACCGAAATTTATTTTGAACTTATCATACTAGTGACACCGGGTGTTACTAGTACAGGCCCGGTTCTGGTGAGTGGATTCCAGGGAAATCGAGAGAAACCATTACTAATTAAAGAAAGCCAGGCGTTTAAATTCTTCGAAACAAGCTTGTATGCGCATCTAGGTATTATATTTTCTACAGGCTCTTAATTTTTTATATGCATATTACGCGATTTCTACGTCAATTGCTAATCGTATTCGATTTTTTTTCTTTATTCGTAAGTATGTATACACCCGAGGCGGTTCTATGGTCACCAAGTCAGGATCTGATGACTTTATACCAGAGAAATCGAGAGTAACCCTTATTAAAAAACGCCGCAAGACTACATTTTTCCAAGAAAAGGTTGTATACCCATGCTATTATTACACTTTCTACAGGTGCTTAATTTTTTTGTAGGCATGTAACGCGATTTTTCTGTCAATTGTGGACCGATTTTCAAATCGTGTTATTTTAACTCCTAAGATGGTCCTTTCTTTAGTCACTAAGTCAGAATCAGATTTTTGGATCGCAAGAAAATTGAGAGCAACTCTTGTTGAAGAGCATATACACCGAAGAGTGAGATGGCCAATTTGTATACGCGTGCCAATTGTATAATGTCTACAGGTGCTTAATATATTATTTCTAACGCTATTGAAGTATTTGCGCAACTAAAAAGCAATTTATTTTTAACAAAAACAAAACCTACTTCACCCTAAAAACCAAAAAACAAATATTTAACTGACATCTCACTTATTATTATATTTACTTACGTTACTTTACTTTAGGTTATTGTACTTTACTTATTACTTACTATATTTTGTAAATTTGTGGTTATTCTTCTGTTTTACTTGGCACTGACTTAAAGATGTTGTAGAAACATCATGGTTAAATATTATTTTTTTGGTTTTTAGTGTGAAGTCGGATTTGTTTTTGTTAATTTTTTTTTGACAATTTAACTTTTCTTCGAAATCTTACATCTCGGTAAAGATATATATCAAAAGTTTAGGCGTTGTTTGAGGTAACACTTCATATATTACCATATTTGGTCATTGACCGAGACCATGAATACTGAGATGCTAATTTGCCGGACAGAGGACGCAGTGGTCGGCATTACTTTGTTTGTATTTTTTGTTCGCATGTTTTTAGTACTGCGTGCTGTAGGTATATTTAATACTAAGACATTCGATTATGACTTATGGTTAGACAAATGTTACGACATAAGAATTATGTGTTTGCTGATTATGTTTTAGATAAGTAAATCAATTGAAAAGTACCACCTGCTTGGGATTCAATCATCAACACTATTAAGACCCAAACCCAGCAAAAATCAACTGCCTCAAGACACTGTAAGCTCATCCTGCGTGCACCGGAACACAAACCAACTTGATTTACAATTTCTTTTATTTTACATTTCACCCATTTTAATATTATATAAAATTGTTAGAGCTAGGCATGTTTGCTAAAGAGTTTCTTGCGCCGCTTCTTCTCCTCAAGCCACAACATGCTGCGAAGCGGTGGTATATTAGATTAGGCTCCCATAGAGTAAATAACAACCATATAAAAAATTAAAACTAAATACGGCTACTGAAAAGTGGCCAAAATGTCTGAATAATAAAAATGTAACAAATGAATGCGCTTAAAACCGTTAAAATGTAGTTTTTTTTAATCAATTGAATATGCGTAAAGTAAGTACAAAGTTTGGTACAAGTTCACTTTGAGATTGATGTTTAATAGGAGACGTGCAATGGCCGTCGTCTGTGGTCAAATTGTTTACCACTAGATATATTGCTGTACATATTATTTATACCGACGAGCTACAATGATTGATAGAATAGACAAGGCTATATAGGTTCCCCTGCAACTTCACTTGCTTAAAATTCCACATCCTTCCAGATTGTGATTCTTATACTTCTGCTACGTCTGGGATAATGTTAGTACTATTGAATATGCCACGTAGATATAGCTAAGGGTTTAATGCTGTTCACGATGCTAAGCAAAGTAGCAAGATGACAATGTCGAATGAAACATGCGATTCAAATATAATGACAATTTGGACCGTTACTGGGATTCCCTTTTTTTTAACCAGGGGAGATCCGATTGAGGACTAAGCCGCGACAAGGGTAAAACGTTGGGGGATAATTCACGACCTAGTGTGGGATACGCCAAATCAGGGGTGACACTAGCATGCCCAGTCAGAACTGGTGCCATGCTATTGCCACTCCCCGGTTAGCGATACCCACTAAAAGCTCTGGGTGTTCCGTCCTTCGCCTTGTGCCAGGGCTACGGTTATATGACCTAGCCTCTCCGCAGCCCTGGCAGGCGTGGGCCTCGCGAGACCTCTTCCACTGCGGGGGACTACTTTTATCCCCCGTCATCTTCAATCTCTCTAGGCGTGGGGCGGTCTGCAACTCGCCCCACGGGAGGAGAGGTGAGCGCGCGCGGGACACTCGCGCCCCCATCTCGACGGCTACTGGGTTTCCCCTTAACTTAAGTAGCCTTAACTTAACTCAGTTACGAGACAATACAGGATATTAGCCTCTTTTAGTTTTTTATTTAAAGTCAATTACCAGAAGAGTATCTCCATCATATTAAAATGCGTTATTTGAGACGCGATTATATATCGTTAATATTGACAGATAAGTCTTGTATATACAATAATGTATCTAATCGTTAACGGCATTATTTTTTAACGCCATATATAAATCGCATTTGAACACAGTCACTAACATTATAAACCCAGGTGTAGCAGCGGCTTTAGAGGAATAAGCGTTCTAAACAATCAATGAGTAGTTGAGCGTTATAGCTTAACGAAATTTTAGAGTAAAACAATTCAATGATGATGAGTGATTTGGTTATGAAAATTAAGCGTTGTAATTTATTAACAATAAAATTTAATTATTCCTTAAGTTAATTACCCTTTACGCTTTCTAAGTTTAATGTAATAACGAACAGTCTTATTCCTTAAAGTAACCTCTTCCAGATAACCCATCAATGAAGAGTTGTACAACATCGAAACGACAGAGTAAAACTAAGTATAAAACTATTATTATGTACCTTAATTAATATAATTATAAATAAAACTCATAGTTAAATAACATGAGAATAAATAAAATCTCTGCAATATCCATCTTAAACATAAATTATAAATGGCCATCCAAAAGCGGATCTCGTACCTAAAACATCAATTTGAGATTCACCTAACACGCCCCGCAATTAAAACTATAATTTAGTTTGTAGCTAAAATACACGAACTACTCGCATATAAGGTTTTAATGAAAGTCTATTTAAATGTGACTTCAAGGTTGTGCAAATACAAATTTGAATTTAAGGGCAACCTACTCACTTTTTATAGCATCTCTAGATAATGTCTACAGATGCTTGTGATAGCTTGTAATTAATCAGTTAATTTGTCAATGTCATTTGATTCCATAGTCATACAATAGTAAAATTATAACTTTAAATGAAACTAACTTAAAATTTAACTATAAATTACAAATATACAAACCTAATTAGAATGGTGGTATTAAAATAAATTACATATACAAATTAAAATAAAACTAATACATACAAACAAAAAAATCCCTAACCACTTATTTGATTATTTTTTTTTATTGCAGGAGGTCAGCAGACAGGCTGACAGCCCACTTGATGGAAAGCGGTAAACATCGCCTATGGACATTTGCAACACCAAAGGTGCTACAAATTCGCTGCTGCTCTCTTAAGGGAGACTGGAACCTGATTTCTAATGCTGGAACATAAAACAAGGTTGCTATGGCGGCATACTCTAGACCAGAGGTGGTCCCCATCCAGTCGAGCAAATGCCCTACTACCTGGCTGTGGGTTGTTTTGTCGCCTCTTACGACAGGCCACCCACTCGGCCGCAGGAAATTGTATTCTTTCTCCGTTCCTGCACGGATAAAAATTGTTTTGTGACGATTTGCTATTTGATACATTTTTATAACAAATTCTAACTTACAGATAAACGCACGCTGCGTTAAATTATTTTTCTATTGCTATCTATCACATCTTACTTTTGTGTATTACCGAATATATCATTTTAATTCCGGTTTAAAAATAATTATAAAACTATTTAACTGGTTAGAACTATGACATCATATTACATTCGTGCAAAATGATCGAGACTGTGACTTTTTATACGATGACAAGGAGTGTCTACTCTTTTTCAATACATTGTTGATACATTACTTAAATTGGGGCTTTATCTGCGTTAATGTTAAACATTTAGGCAGTTTCTCGCAGATATGACGATGGGTTTAATGCGTTATTTTAGATGCGACATTGTTAATGACGTTCAATATTGTTATCTGACAATATTGAACGTCATTAACGTATGTATATACGCTAATGTGGCTAAGTGTTAACGACATTATTATTTAACGCTTTAAATAATACGCATTTGGTCACAACCTAAATCATTAACACTGACGCGATGAAGTATAACAAAACTGTCCATTACATTTTTGTCAAATGTTGTACTTCATTTTAATATATATATTTACAAAAAGTAATTCAAGGTAGTATTCCGTGAAGGATTATTCAAAAATATGACTGTGATTTTCAAAAATTGGTAAGAACAAGCGGCACATATAGGCGGCCTGTCGTAAAAGACGACAAAACAACCCACAGCTAAGTGGTATGGCAGTTACCCGTCTGGACGCCTACCGCCCCGGTTTAATGTATGTTGCCATAGCAACCTCGAGTTGTGTTCTATCATTAGTGGCCAGGTTCCAGTTCCTCATAGACGTCGGCAGCACACTAGAAAAGCACCTTTGGTTTTACAAATACCCAAAGGCGACGGGAACCATATTCCATCAGATAGGCCGTCATACTGTCTGCTATAATCCAGATATAATAAAATATCATATTGTATGTAGTATTAGGACTGTCCCTCTGGTTATTTACTATTCTGTTTATTTTACTGAATTTTGAAAATTTTGGCGCTTACGTTATTGTTCTCCTGAAGCTGGAGTCAATCTTGTACGTGTTTACGTAACACCTCAATCTCGTTTCACGCTATAATACCTAAGCGACGGTTATTATATTTGTACGGTTTCCCGATACTTTGATGTGTTTATGGCGATATCGATGAAATTTTATGTGACTTCTTACTTGTTTTACGATAAAACACTGTGAAGGATCAAAGTGTGTTGACTTGTCGTTATTTTATAGGTGTTTTAACTTATTAGCCGTTTTTAGGGATCGGAAGCCGTTTTGGCAAATACGGTACTTCTATAAAACCTTCAGGTTCGTTTGTCCGTCTGTCTTATAAATATATTTATAACTATTTACCTTAGTAGTTTACATTTAAATTCAGCTACATAGAGTTAGTAGACTACGTAGTTGAATTTTGACAGGAAATTATATTTTATAGGCATATTTTCATTTTCTTTCATCGTCTTTCAATTATTTGGGGTTGGCTCAATATGTCTTTGCCTTAGTGTCTATTCTATCATACGCCCTCTTTCACACTACAAACCATCATATTGTTACCAGTTGGTCCAAATACAATATCTGTATTCATTACCTGCCGCAGCTTTCATGCTGATAACGTTAAAACTGTTTTAAGACTATATCCTTTTGTTTTCTTTATGTTTAAAATTTGCAATTAGACAATAGCCTATTGTTATTGTACTTGTTTATGGCCGTTCGCAGGCATAATTATGCAGCTGTGCAGAATTATGTTTTCTGGGAATTGTGTCGACAGTGGCCAGGTGTGATTCTTGGAAATCATTGTTTATACGGTCGTGACATATTGTAAGCTGAGTATAAAGGAATGCCCGACCGCAGAGATCGGCAGTCAAGTGACGATCACGATACGAGCAAGACGTAGTTTCGACTAGCGATCTAGCGACGGACTTTACGCGTGTTATTGAATCGTAGAGTTTGTACTAGTAGTGTCTAGTTATATTTGTACCTATGTTATACGTGTTTGTATAGTTCCAATAAATCCTATAGTAATTCCAACGGCATTTTAATTCGAGTCCTGCGTAACTCGTAACCATATCATCCTTTACACATTCCATTCATCTTTTTTTTGGTCTACCTTTACATTTGTAGATTGTTTTCTTGCAGTTTTTTTTGTCACATTATTTTCATCCCCTTCTCATTACATGCCCATACCACCTAAGTTTTCATTCTCTCAATTTTTAAGTCACAAGTGCAACTTTCAAAAATACCCTTATGTACTAATTTTTCATCTTAACACCACACATCCATCTCAACATTGTCATCTCAGCTGGGTGGAGACGTTTGTGGTCTATCACTTTAGTGACCCAACATTCGGACCCGTATAATATGACCTCGTATGATAGATTTATATATCTGACCTTTTAGTTTTAGTGGCATTAGTTTGTCGCATGTCAAACCAGTTGCCAATCTCTACTTTAGCAGTGCTACATTTATTCTTCTCCTTACATCCTTCTCTATATAAGTTTTATGTACTTATCTGGCACACCTTTCCTTCTCTTTCATAGAAGTTTTTTATCAGTATCAGAAACAGAATCGATTCTCTTATTTTTGTATTTTTATGTAAAATGACCATTTTCTATCAAATTCTACATTTTTTGAAAATCTGTAAATGAGGATCAAAATTTCACGAAAAATTATGGATAGTCTTCTAAGACCATTTTCGTTTAGCTCCAATGGTTAAGGTACTTCCCTTTACTGCCGCGCTGAAAGTTACCAACCTGTATAGCTTCTTTAAAAGTATAACTTAACTGATGACGAAACTCGCTTAAAAATCCGTTGCGTGGTTTAGAAGGAGTTAGCGGATATACAGACGCAGCAAGCGATTTTTTAATGCTTATAAAAGATGGACTATTTTGAATTAAATATGTTTTAGATGTTCCTTAACTTAAAAATAGACATAGTGTATGAGGTCACCTTTACAAAACCATCATACATGGTACAGACAGGAACTTACTAAATTTTCTACATTTGCAGTACTGATGCTTTAAAGGAACAAGTCCAGGAAGCAGTAGGTATATTCAATTTTGATCTCTAAAATGTCGTATCCATTCAATACAAACCACTGTTCACACGTCATCACTTCCTCGATCTCGGAGCGGCCGTATATTTTCCGTGTAACGAGCTTTTATTTCCAATACACTCTTGCCCCAATGGTTTCTAGGGACCAGTTAGATCTCGCAGTGTCCAATTTATATAGAAATCAAGACAACTATGACTTCCATCTAATCTGTGGAAATATCCATCTATGGATACTTACTGATCAACAAAAGAAACTTTTCATAAACCATTTTTAGTTCGAATTCGATATCTTTGCGCAAATGCTAAATTACGGGAAGCGTAAAGTTTAGGACACAATGTTATAATCCGGAATAGAACATGACAAATATGGTCATGTAAAGCTACAAATATAATAAGTCTGTATGGAGTCGAGTTTGTGCAATGAATTTAAAACTTCGTAAAAAAACAAGGGGCTAATTCGGACCAGCAGATACTGTCCATCTGCCTGTTAGAGCAACACGTGAAAAGTGGGAAATGGTTTTCAATGAAACACGAGCTTGCGTCCCGGGTCAACATATAGGATTCTTTTTATCCCAATGAATGACGTCGTTATAGTCATCTTAGTAGAATAGACGAATAAAGACAAAAAAACGTGTGGTAGTGATGCAATTCACTGACAAATATACCGTCCTCGTGGTAACGCGAACAAAATTTCGTTTTGAAATGCTAGTACGTGATAACGTAAAGAATTTTGTTTCGATACCTTTTTAGGATTCCATAACCGTTTTCCTAAATATGAAATCCTTATGAAATAGGCATGTCCATTCTTGGGGTCTGGTGGTCAAACATCGAAAAATGTTTGTGGAATGCAATGCATTTGGCATAATTTTTACAAACCCCTTTTTCCTTCTTTATAAATGCAAAAAAAACATTCCTTAGAAATCTATGAGAAACCCACGAGTATCGGCTTCATCATCATGTGAAAGTTAAAGCGATCCAGCTCTTCGACAACACGGGCATAATGAAACCGCTCAAAAGGACAAAAAAATTGAACTAGTGCTATAAACAAAACTAATGTGTAGTATAATATGCTAGTTCTCTAAAAAAAAACATGAACAAAATGTCTTCACCTCAATAGAGTTAATATAATATAATGATGGACATTGGACACGTTCTCACTATGAATACTTTTAGTTAATTTAGGTTAGATTTAATTGACTTATTTTAAATACTCAATTTATGAAAACAAAAGTTCTTAGATGCAGTCCCATAAGTTCTAAATCGAAACGGACTGAGATTTGACATAGTATATTTTTATACAAGAATTTACAGCCTTTATGGCATACAATTTTATAAGTTATGCAATCAAAGCCGTATCCTATTAGTCGTAGCTGTATCGTATACATTCATTTTCCTTCGCCTCTTTCAGGAATTAAGTAAAGCGTTTTAATAATAAAATTCTTCTTCATTCAATCTCTATCCACTATACGTTTAATAATAAACGTTTCTAATGAAAAAAGAACTATATATGTGTACTGTTCACACGCAGCAGCAGTGTAACGTCAGAGAATACACAGGCGAATATATATCTATTAGGTTGGGGGAAAAGTTTCTTCGCATTTTATATAAAAATTCAAAAGGTTTTTTTATAAAGTTTATTTACATTTGACTAAAGTATGTAGGTGCCATTTTGTTGGATAACTTTTTGCCATCTTGTAGGTAGGGACGTGATCCCATTGCTATAAAAATTTTGGGGCTTCTGATCAAAAAACTGCGACAAGTGGTTTTGGCAGTCCTCTCGTGATGTTAACCTGACACTGCCTAAGGAATTTTGCAGAGACCGAAGCAGGTGCAAATCTGAAGGTGCAAGGTCAGGACTATATGGCGGATGCATTAACACCTTCCAGCCAAACTCTATTTTATTATTATTGTATTGTTTTCTGAGTGGCTAAAGATGTGTGAGGTCTAGCGTTATCATGGTGAAAAACCACACCCCTTCTGTTGATTAATTCCGGCCGCTTTCTCTGAACTTTTTGCTTTAATCTCATCAGTTGTTCGCAGTACAGTTCAGAATCGATGGTCCTGTCTGTCGATAATAACTCATAATGAATAATGTTCTTCCAATCCCACCATACACACAGCATCACCTTGTTGCGAGTTAACCCGGGGTTCGCCGCAGTCTGTAAAGCCTGACCGGCCTTTGACCACGATCTTTTTCGCACGTTCTTGTCGTACGTGATCCACTTTTCATCACCAGTTATCAGCTTCTTCAAAAATGGTTCGGTTTCATTACGTCGTAATAAAGACTCACAAATGAGTACACGGTTCATTAGGTTTCTTTCAGTGAGCTCATGAGGCACCCAAATATCGAGCTTTTTTGTGTACCCAGCTTTTTAAATGCGCCAAAACCGTTTTGTGGTCAATTCTTAGTTCTCCAGCTACATCGTAACTACTAATATGGCGATCTTGCTCCACTTTTTCAAAAATGGAATCAATTTTGTCCGTAACAGGGCGACCAGAGCGACGTGCATCTTTGATATCAAAATTTCCAGATTGAAAACGTTTAAACCAAATTTGCGCTACTCTCACAGATACTGCATTAGGTCCATAAACATCACAAATTTTTTTCGCGGCTTGTGTTGCATTTTTACCTTTTTTGTAGTAAAATTTTAAAATGTATCGAATTTCTTCATTAGATTCACTCATTTTAACAATAAGAAAAACAAATGAAAATCACGCATTTTCCTAATTTGAATTGTCTTCTTTAAAATTAAAACTTTTTAATGATACCAAAACCAGCCAGATAGAAATGGTATAGCCAAAGAGATCTTATTACAAGTTCATACATACTATATGCGAAAAGACTTTTTCCCCAACCTATTATAAAGCTTAGTAGACAAGAGTGAGGAGGCTACGAAGCACCGCACAAAAAGGAGACCGAGTAGTATGGAACGCTGTATAGTGCATTCTATCTCATTCCCTCATACTTTATGAACTGCATATACATACATTTTCTATAGATGATAATTTTTTATATATATCAACTTGAGACATGATTGGTCTCCCAAACTTTCATCGTCTATTGCAACCCGTTCTAATTTTATTCCTTTATCCCCCGTCTATTATCTCTAATTGTTACAAAAATGACCAAAATTACCTAAGATAAAATTATTTAATACAAACTACAATAATACAAAACTACCAAAATGATTAGCTAAGGGTTAGTGTCGCCTTTTCTTTTCATCGAGTTCCAAATCACAACTATTCCAAAGAAGTTTCACTCCAATAATAACGGCCCAGACTCGTCACATTGCTGGACTCGGGCCTATCACTACAGGGGGATGGACAGTATACCTGCCACGTTTGTCCACGGCGGCTTGGCAGGCTTAACACATCAGTTATCGCGATTGCAGGGTTTATCACGAGGTTTTCCTTCACCGCTGCTAGCACGTTGTAATTGTAACAATATGCATATTAGGTCGAAAAACCTTCTAAGAGCATGCGTTCTTGCTAGGATCCGAACCCGCGGCCTTTGAGATCGGGACGCGTGCGCTAGCCATTTAGCTAGCACGACTACGACTAAATAAACATTTACGAATTGTAATTTCAGATGGTATGCGTGTGACCAGGTCACGAGAACTGGGTCATTGCCTCCCCCACCCTACTAGCCCAGGCTATAAGCCTCCAGCATCTACGCGACCTGATTCAACATTTGGGATAAATTATATATTTTTCTATAATAGAGTAAATGCATTTACATAGATAACTCTTTGAACATCATTACAGAAAACTTACAGCCTAGTACTGTGTGTGTACAAAGGCTGGTCTTATCGCTAAATCGCGATCTCTTCCAGACACACCACATTTGTTCAAGACAATTTTCCAAAATTTATATTTTTTAACCAATTAAATATAATTGAATTTTAATTGAGAGATTTCCAGATTTTTGCAGCGATTCGGAAAATATAACGTTTTTTATTTCGAGTTTTAGTTCGCATATGTAAGAATACGTTGCATATGTCGCAGGCAGTATACATTTTTTAAGATATCCTATGTCTGGTTTGAAAGTCCAGTATACCCATATCTGAAACATCATGGTAACCAGTCGATTACCAACCCGCCCAATTTCGTCTTCATAGAACAAATATTTTCGAGAAAAATTGATGACGTGGCAGAGAGTAATGTTACAATTTTATAAGGGTTCCGCTTTTGTCAGAAAAACACAGAACTCTAAAAATGTTTTGGTCCGAATTATATTAAAAAAAAGAGTGTATGTGTGCAGTTCACACGCAGTAGAAGTGAAATAAAGTGTAACAAGGGTTGAGAGGCATTCTAAAAAACGTGATGTCATATTTCATATATTATATCGTTAGGTATAATATATTTAAGCTTTAAAACACGAAATTTGAGGTATTAACGAAAAACTTCAAAACATTTCCAACTCTATCTGTATGAGCAGTGTTTAATTATTTTTTTTATTGCCTGAAGCAGGCAAACATGCGGACGGCCCACTTGATGGAAGGTGGTCACCGTCGCCTATGGACGTTTGCAACACTAGGGGCCCACGCGATGCCGGTCTCTAAGAAATTTTATAACGCCCTTATTATTAAACAACCCCATGTTGTAGCGCAGAGAGAAAACCTCGGCGGGAAAAACCCTCTACATCATTGGTGTATGCGAAATACACGTTAATATATTTAGTTAATTAAATTATTAAATATAATGTATTCTATCTAATTCTCTCGCTAGCTTAGTCTTATAGATTTATGTCTAACTCTTTTTAGTGTCGCTTTTTCGTTTCATCTAGGTTCAAATCACAATGATTCTAAAGAAGTTTCACTTCAAGCAAAAAATAAATATATTGTTCTTCCAATATTACAAAGAGAAGAGATTTGTATTTTTGTATGTTTGTAACGAATATACTCAAAAACTACTGGACCGTTTCAAAAATTCTTTCACCATTCAAATACTACATTATCCCTGATTAATATAGACTACATAAACATTAGTGATCCCTGTTAAAACTTCAATAATGTAACCCATCAATCTAAACAAATTACTTTGCGCTGAAATCGGGTTGTACGATTTTGATGAAATTTTATGTGTGCTTGAGTGGGTAATTTAGATTCACTATTAGACTCGCTAGGTGGCGCTGGACCCGGGTTCTAGATTTTTATTTTTACGTTTGGCGAAACCGCTAGTACGTTATAAAAAGAAAATTATCTGAAAGTTTGTACATTTAAAATTTACTTCGTGTTAACATTTCTAATGTATATGGAATGTAATGTGTAGGGTATGTGAATGTATGTATATATTAATTACATATAAAATGTTTCTTTTCAGTTTATTGTATTTGTATATTTGAAACGTTACCTCCGCAACAAGATACAGCCATAATGAGTTACACCTTAAAATATCTAATTCTATGAATTGTGAGGAAAAAAAAATCTAATATAAAATATGCACTATTTTATAATTTACAATATATTACTTGCTCTTCCATGGTACCACTGAACATCGTCAATAAACATACTTTAAGGTGAGCAGAAATCACGAAAATAAGTGATTGAACGTTACATATAATACGACACAAGTTGTTGAGATCACAAGTAGGTTAGTCCGAATAACCTATCTATTTAGATAAGTAGAATAGTAATTACCAATATTAAGTTTACTATTTGATAACATTGTATTGTTTACTTTCTAAAGTGTTTTGTTTTACGCCGCGTATCCCATTGCAATGGTGGGCGAAACGCTATGAGCAATTATTGGCAGGTTTCTATACTTTAATACCCATTCATTTACCTTACTACTACTTAAAAATTGCCATAAACTCGGTATAAGTACCTAAAGTCAATTTTCTACTAATGGTAAGGCAAATGAATAAATAGTTAGATATAGGAAGCGGGCATACATGAAAACCTACCGCCCCATTCACGTTATGATCTATACAAATATGTCTAGTCCTTAGTAAAACATCGGTTACATCACAAGCATTTTTTAAATCTACCTGGAAGTTTTAGGCGAGGAATAAACTTTTATCATAAATTAATTCATTCCAATAATTTAAATGAGATACTCACATTTTAAACAAACATCAAAGCTATCAATAATTGCAAAAGAACTTGTTTTAACTATTCTACTTACCTAACAAATAGCCATAGATGTTTTGCGTGATGGATGTACACAGAATCTCTATATATAAAAACCAATTGCTGTTCTTTAGTCTCGCTGAAACTCGAGAACGGCTGAACTGATTTGGCTAATCTTGGTTTTCAATTATTTGTGAAAGTCCAGGGGAGGTTTAAAAGGTGAGTAAATATAAAAAAGATTGGAATATAGTAAAAACAAGAATATTGCTTTCCATTAGAAATTATTCCTACCTGTTAAGCATTTGATGTTCGTCCCGTAGTTCAGAAATCAATTAATGTAAAAGTCATTCAGAAATCAAATTAAATTTAAAAGTGAATTTTTTTTTTTTTTTGGATGTGAATAGCGATACGAAGTTTGCCGGGTCAGCTAGTAAAGGTATAAAACGATAAAAAGACTTTACAGTAATGTTTGTAAAAGGAAAGAACTCATTCGTCAAATGTCAGTGAATAAGTATTTTTGTGGACAATCGTCTGTTATTTATTTAGTCCTTCAATAGCGGTTGTAGAGTCTAGTCATATTTACAGTTGAACTAGCAAATAATGTTGATGTTTTTCATAATAATAGTCTCTAAAAACTTTTAGACTTTAGTCAAAGGCGTTGACGACTGAGATACAGTATTATTTCCCTTCACAACATTTTACGGGCACTAATCGTTGCTTTAATTATCAATGCATCGAACTGCCATTATTCAAGTAAGACGATTCATTCGTGCGAGATTCACTTTATCGGTCGTCACTGTGATTGTACGGCTATTAAAGCTGACTTTGATAGTTAATCAAGTGATATAATCGTCGCGTTAATAGATGTTGATCCGTTAATAGATATAGGTAAGATAAAGGTTCCTTAACGTAGTGTTTATATTAAAATGAAGCAAAATTATGCAAGTATTTGTTTAAGTTTCTATAAATCTTATTCCTTCTTGAAAATATTACTTACATTTTTAGCTTGAATTCAAAAGTTTTTTTTCCAATTTTTGGAGCTAATATCTCGCCATCTGTTGATTAGTCATTGTCAAACATAGTTCTAATTTTTCAAAATCTGCCTAACGATGCCTCACACACTATATATGTACACTGAAGAAATCCAACACTTAGTTATTATGGCCACGCCTTTTTTTTTTACGCGATTATTTGTTTAGGTTTGTGGCTTGCCAGCTAGGCCTTTAAGCCAGATCTTAGATTACAATATAGTGTCATTTTCTTAAGCCATGTATAGCTCAGATAAACTGTAGGTTATCAACTGACGCCATTCAACGGAATTCTTGTGACAACTCGAAAGACCACATTTGACTATACAGTTCACTTTTTTCACAAAAACACATAATTACTACTCAAAATCTATCAATATCCTACAACTACTGTTTATTTTAGAGTAATTTGACACATTTTTAGAAAATAAAACTGCATAGCACAACATCTACTACTTTCAGTTCCCGCCAAAAACTTCCTTTTTTACGTAATATTTTATAGCGGCATTGATTATTCATTTCTACTAAATTTAATAAGTATAGACATAGTATTTTCCCAGAAAAAGTACTGTGAAATGCAAAGGTCGGATGGACGGACGGACAGAAACACAGACCGACGTGACTTCGTTGAGTTGATTTCTGTAGCAATTTGGGATCGGTAGTCACCGGTAGTGGTGGAATGTGTGAATCATAAATAATGAACACTATAAAATATATAAAGACATTTAATATATTTAATGCTACACGATTGACGACAGACATGATGAGACAAAAGAATGCATGAGAAAAACGTGGTGTCAAAAAATTTAAATTTAACTTGACATCTGAGGTGCCAGTGCTAGTAAGTAATTTACACGACCTCATTTTAACAATTTCGTTGGGTACCGCTTTGCCAAAATGGATACAAAACTAATAAATACTTGTTTATTTTTTTTCATTAAGAAAACTCACATTATTTAATCTGATTCAAATTAACTAAATTATAAATTAAACTAAATACTTAAAAGTAAACTAAATTAATATATAAGTAAAGTATGTAAGAAATCGCTGCCAGAGGGCAAGCGTGTCCAGAACGCTGGCTGCATTGCCACGTTGTATGGGAATGCTGACTCGTTGCGTGAAATACGAACCAGCCTTCGGACCACGGGTGGTATCAAAGAGTTTCTTACAAATTTCTTTGAAGAAACCCTTTGCCGATGGAACCCACGGATCTAAAGTTCTGTTTATTTAAAATATATAATTGATTTATAGAGACATATTATACATGTTCCCAAATTGTGACCCCTTTTAATTGCTATGTATAAAATACTGCTTCTAGGAAATGCTCGTAAAGCGTTGCAAAAAAGTCTATTACCTCATTCATCACGTAAACTGTTCGGTTAACAGTTTTATGGCTCGAACAAGCAAAGCGTTTCGCCATTTTTTTTGGAAGTGCCAGTGCAAAAAGTTGCTACCGAATTGTAAATTTTATAAACGCTCATATAAAATATACAATTAAAAGTAATTTAAACGTAGTAAAACTTTAAAAGCCTTGTAGTTATTTACATTTGAAGCCACTAAAGTACTACACCTACATCGCCATTAATTTTGTGAAATGTTTCAAATAAGATTTTTGAAAGTTGATAATGTTTGAAATGTTATCGTATAGTAAGATTATAAAGAAGAACTATTTCTTGTGTTGATGTGCAATAAAAAGTATTTTAATGTTTTGATCACTTTAAAAAATATATACATAAAATAATTTTTAAACGATAGGCATCAGATCTATAACAAGGAGAGTATATTAAAACCAATTTAATGAGTACTTAAAGACCTTGTTTATTGTTCTTAATATAAACACCCGATTGATGACCTAAATTAAATAGCGTTGATAAATCATACACGCATCAGTATCAATGATCCCGCGCAGGCTTGCTGCACCCAAAATAGAGCTCGTGCGTCTCCGTCCGCATTCGGAATAGATCGGTTATCTTTTTCAATCCGCTGCAATACAAACAAAAAGGTCAGAAGCCGTCGACCTAGTTTCCAAGCGACGAATACAAAGGTCACCCATACATACATCGGTCCGGGAAGCGTTTGATAACGTTGGCAAGGCTGACTGATGCACGCGAATGTTTGCGCTCGAGTTATGCAACGTTGGAATCCGTTCACTGTTAACAGTCTATATTTATAATAGATAAATGTGCAGTTAGTCATTATAGCCTAAATACTAAAGCGTATAATAGAATAAATACAACCTTTTGTACCATTTGGGGTGAAAGCATTGCGTCCGTGGGGTCTATGAGAAAAGACGTTTCGAAAGATTACAACATTAGCTGTGATCAGAGGCTTATACTCGTCATAAGGAATCATCTTTGCTATAACGTGGCAATTACCAATAAAAACCAAAAGGCAGAATAGAAACCTGTCATGAGCAGCACAGCAAACTTAAACAATAGCCAGGATTAACAAATGGCAGGTAGAAAATCAAATCCATCATAGTTTTTCCTGCCACACATGAGGAGGCCTTGAAACGACACAAATATGGATCCAGTGGTAATGGATATGTTACGGTAAAAGTAATAAACTGGTGGTTATACATAATAATAAATGAAAATGTATCAAATTAACTTGGGAATTATGCAAACAAATCGGTTAATTTGATACATTTTCATTTATTTATCATATTTACCAAATTTAGTGGTGATTATAATTACTGGTTATTATATATAATCACCGGATTATTCCCATTTACCGTAACAGATACATATTTGTGGCTTTGAGACCATGGGACTGTGATGGTCTGGGACCCATCACCTCTATCGATACCTCTCAGAGTGGCTGATTGAGGTCTTGCGTGACCAAAAAGGTGACTACGGCAACGCATCAGCATTGTCATCCAACGTGGCAATGCGGCCAGCATTTGGGAAAGCTCCCCACCAACAGTGATTTGGGGTATTTTTTTACTTATAGATTAGGAAACCCGGCAGACGTCCTGGTTGCAGCGCCACCTACTGAGTCCTATTGTGGATATAAAACACCGAGAGACCCACTCAAATTAACAGAAAAAAAACGTTAAAATCCTGGAACCTGATTCCAGTGCCACCTACCGGGTATATTTGTGAATTTAAACCATTCTCGAATCCAATTAAACACACAAACTCACACACACAACATTTCATCAAAATTGGTCCAACGGTTTTAGAGTGTTCAGTGACACACGAACAAAATAATTATATACATAAAAATGTGTTGTTTTGTTTGTTAGTTTTATTTATAGTATGAATGAATGAATGAAAACACTTTATTGTTCACCATAACTTACACCTAGACATTTAATATAAATACATTTCCATTAGAACAATGGGCGGCCTTATCGCTTATAGCGATCTCTTCCAGGCAACCCGATGTTCAAGGAGACGTTACAAGAAAAAGTAAATAATATTTGGTGGTTTAACTAAATTAAAAAATGAATTCAATTGTAATAAAAAAAAAAAACAAAATAATAACAATAATAAACTAATATAAATAGATATACATAATTAAATAGATTATAATAATATAAATTACATATACTTACATGCAAACAATAATAGAATTCCATTTACTGCAACAATTTTATTTAATGGACAAATAATGGTCAGTGATCAAGTGTTTGAATGTACACATGAATGTAGCTTGTCGGATTTTCAAGGGGATCCCGGGAGTTCCACAGGCGAAGAGCCTGTACGGCAAAAGAGTTTCCTACAAAGGACGAAGTGTGTTTAGGTATCGTTAGCAGAAGATTTTCGTAGGTATAGCTTAATTGATGTAATAATAATATTTAAATAAGTATGTTTTTAAGTAATTGAATCTTAATTCACTGAAAACGAATGGTTAAGTAATGTAATTAGCAATGTGCTCATGAGAGGTTGCGCGTTCGATTTTATTTATAGTCTGTGTTCATTCAACTGCAAAACATGATGGGGATTATTGGCATCTGCAAATTGAATGACTGATCTTCAAAGGGAATGTAGAATAACATTTTTCAATGGAATCGCGGGTAGGTAATTTTGATTTACAAGAGCAATGGGAATAATCCGTTTGATTAAATTGGAAATAACATTCGTTCTTTCGATTCCAGGCAAAATAAATTCTGTAAACGATCTTTCCGTTGTTTACTCTAGTCTTTGATTTTAGATTTAGGTTCGGCCCCAAATATGTCCGCTGTGTATCGTCCATCACAAAAGCGTAAGTAGTAGTTAGTTAATTTTTATTGTTCACCAGGAAAACTATAAAATAAACTAGCGGCCACGACAGACGTTGTCCTTCCATTAAAAAAAATGAACCCGATTATTTAAATTAAACATAGCATTCAGGGATAATGTAGCATTCTAATGGTGAAAGTATTTTAGAAATCGGTCCAGTAGTTTTTGAGTTTATTCGTTACAAACATACAATATACTCTTTCTTCTTTATAATATTACATACATACATACATACATACATACATAACTTCACGCCAGTTCCCTTGCGGGGTAGGCACGAACAACAGAGTGCCATTTCGGCTTATTCTTACACACCTCACTTGCCTCTTTGACATTCATAACTCTTGTCATGCAAGCTCGTCTGTTCTTAAGGCTTCTGACATCACCTTCTGCTAGTACACGATCAATTTGATCATGGAAGGTGTGTCGTGGCCTTCCACGACTTCTGCATCCATCCACTTTTGCATTGTATATCTGTTTAGTCATTCTTTCATCATGCATTCTTTCCACATGCCCGAACCACCGGAGCATTCCTTTCCTTACCTTCACCCCGACACTCTCTTTCAGACCAACTCTCTTTCTTACTTCGGTATTACGAACGCGGTCCGCAAGCGTCACTCCGCAGATTTTGCGCAGTGCTCGCATCTCGACCGCGTTTACTCTACTTTCATACTCTTTCTTCCATACCCAACTCTCGCTTCCATACGTGAGCGTAGGTACCAGCACCGCGTTGTGTACGGCGAGCTGGGCCTTCTGGCTGAGGTTCTTAGCGCCTAGAAGTTTACCTAACGCTCCATTCAAACTATTCCCCAAAATAATATTAGTAAATAATAATATTAGTATGGAAATATAGATGAAAACATAGTAATATGTATTCTTCTTCCAAGGTAATATTAATAGTGGACAGTCTTATAGAATTAAAACTAAAAATTGCATTCATATACATATCACACCTGTTTTCCATAGGTGTAGGCAGAGACGATGGATTACACCAATTACTACGATCTTGAAATACATATTTTGCTACATCTACATGCATTAATCACTTCATACGTACACATTTATTATAGGTGCTTTTACCAAGCCATTCTTTAAGATACTTGCGTTTTGTTTATGGTAAATTTGTGAAAGGAACTCGACGTGTTGGCCTGTCTATAGCCCCACGCAAGCCTTCCAAAAGTCCGGGCCATTTTTATGGCCCATGGTTTTCAAAGGCATACAGTAATAATAATAATCTATATTTTTTGCCAAAATACAAGTTTTAGTTAACAAAATGAAATGTTATAAATAAGTCTTACTGATACGATAGAAAAATTTCATAAAATGGAGCAGAGGGAGACAGGAGTCCAAACTGACAAAATATGAATGTGATTTTTTTATACTACATGATTAAATGAATGCGTTCCATATTTTGCAGTGCCCAAACGAAGTCCGACACAGCGCTGATTTTCAGTGCCCACTTCCTAAGTCACATATCGCATGTGACAACGTAAAAAAAAAGTAAAAGCTTATTTGCTTTAAAATTCTAGTATGTTACAAAAAGTAAGGCGAACTAAGTCGCGGGTAAATCCCTATAGTAAAGTTACAGCTATATTACGCCGAGAGATTTATGATAATCCGATATAATTTAATGTAAAATTAGTCGCACTTGTTGACGAAAAGTTTGTTTAGATATCTGAAATTAGGGTTTGCTTCTAGGCAAACAAAATGTTTCATATTTCTGCTAATGTTGCTTAAAGTTCCCTAAACCGCTCCTTTCATCAAAGTAGTGTTGAATATCAATTTTGAGAATTATTAAGTTTGATATGAAAGTATTAGACCGCTTTATTTCAAGTTTCGTTAACAGCCTATCACAGTCTACTGTTGGCGAAAGCTTTCCACTTTCTTAATGTAACTCCCCTCCTACCAAAAACTTTGCCTAGATTGTTAGCCCACCAAGTTACAGGGTTACATTCCACTATGTTTGCCCATTTAAGGCTTCTTAGACTACTCGGTTTTGGTCAAATTATTAATCAATATGAAAATTTTGGGAGTCCTTAGTTTGATATAAGAGTATTGGATGGGTTTATATAATTTTTCACAATCAGCAGATCCCAATTGACTGTTGAAGTGGGCCATCTACTTTCCTAAAGTAGCTTTTACTAATAATTTTGTCTATATCGTTCGTACATTAGATTATACAGATACAGTTTTCGAACGGGCCTTCAGGTCCAAAGCCTAAATTACGATAAATAGCGAAAATCCCTCAAAAAAATCTTGAGGGTGATTTTAACTAAAACTAAAATGGTATCATTATATTTTTGAAAAATCAATTACCTCTGCCTGAAATCCAATCCACTTTTTTTGAAAAACTAAATACATCCTATGTTATTATAATAAATCTTAGGACAACTTATGAGGATCAATTTCTCTAAAGGAATATTGAGTTGATTTGAATAAAATGTTTTATATATCTATATAACGTTCATTATTTCGCACAGTTAAAGATTTGGCCCACTTAAAAATTCACCTATCTTGTACTACGTTTTCCGAAACAAGATCTTCACCGACCATCGATTTTGCGACAAACATGACCAGCACACTACCACTTATTTAAAAGATAGATATATAAAAACTAAACAGATATACAATGCAAAAGTGGATGGATGCAGAAGTCGTGGAAGGCCACGACACACCTTCCATGATCAAATTGATCGTGTACTAGCAGAAGGTGATGTCAGGAGCCTTAAGAACAGATGAGCGTGCATGACAAGAGTTATGAATGTCAAAGAAGCAAGTGAGGTGTGTAAGAATAAGCCTAAATGGCGCTCTGTTGTTCGTGCCTACCCCGCAAGGGAACTGGCGTGAAGTTAAGTATGTATGTATGTATATAAAAAAATACATGACTTTAAGTCCGAAACGAAGATGTTATGTTTAAGTATGATTACGTGAGTTTAGAACATAATTTTAATATTTCATTAAAAGTGTATATCAGACTGATATTGTAAATTCTTTATTTTCTAGTTGACCTCGACATGAATCTCTTTCGATGTTAATATCTGAACGCCGCTAGAAGGTCATGCAGGCCTTGATTCTTTAATCTCTCATTTTAAAGCATCGTTTACTGACTTTATAACTTTACGATCCATCAATGTCTCCATATTTTTTAAATTAAATTATTAAAATAGAATTTTAATTTGTTTTGCGTTATTGAAAAGCTTCCGTGAGTGCTTTAACAAAAAACAAGAAAATGCTCATATTTAAAATTTATTTCTTCATAAATAAATAGAGTGTACTAAAACAAATGATTTACATTTTTTTTAAATTGTAATTTATAATAATTACTGATTAATATGAGGCTATTGATATAAGTAATGTATTAGGTATGGATTCAATGTTTTAATAACATGAACAAAACAATCAGGCGTGACGGTTTAGAAATTACACCATGGAAAGAAGAAACTACCGACTTAAACCTATTTACTGAAAAGTATTTAAATATACATACTTCTGTGTTCAAAATTCTAAAATTAACTTCGTATTATCAAAATCTTATCAGAATATGATTTTCTTTTATTTCGTAATTTAAAAATCCTGATATGGTGAAAACAAAGCTACCGTTCAATTAATCTTAAAAAAACAAAACGTACTTTGACCGCCGGCATCATAAAGAGCGTTTATCCTGAGTCAATGTTCTTAAGATTATTAATGACTGAAACGATTGTATCTCTTAATAAGTACTTAAATCAGATCTCAGAACAAGCAAATGTTGATTGCAAAATATTTACAAATGTCAGGTCAATGAACTTGTCTCAAATTCTAAATCACTATATTAACATATTGTAGGTCCTTGAAGACCGCAGGCCATAAAAATGGCTGGGACTTTTGGAAGGCTTTCGTGGGGCCATGGGAAGCGATGCGGGTATGTGGACGCTTACCTTAAAACGTACAAGGTGAATTGAATCACAACATTGATTAATAATGTTTAAAGGAGAGAGCATACTATGTCCAGCAGCAGAAAACTAATGTCTTATGAAATAATAGAATAAGAATAACTGATATACACCGAGCCGTGTCCTGATTATAATTATTTCTTCAATGACTAAACTGTACAGAATACCCGAGCGCGCGTGAATATCTTCACGACCTGCACAGCTACAGATGTATCTCTGGTCTTCTTACTTTTTAGTTCTATCATACTTCCGTTTATCGATAAACTTGTGTCCTCTATATATATATATATATATATATATATATATATATATTATATATATATATAAATATTCGTGTATGGAAAGATGTGTTTAAAAAGAAGTCATAGTTCACTGTTAATATATGATAGATAGATATATAGATAACACTTTATTGTACACCATTACAGAAAACTTACGAACTAGTATTATTCTAATTGTGTACAAAGGGCGGTCTTATCGCTAAAAAGCGATCTCTTCTAGACAACCCGTGGCAAGAATATTGCTGATTAGGAATAGCGATGGTGGTATACATAATTATTGTAGGATTACTTACATTTTAATAATAAATATATAACTATACTATATATACAAATATACACATAAGTTAGATAGAGAGATAACTCTTTATTGTACACCAATACAAACATGAACTTAAAGACTAAAATTATATCTAATTATGTACAAAGGGCGGTCTTATCGCTAAAAAGCGATCTCTTCCAGACAACCCCAGTTATATACATATATATGTACAATTTTCTACTTTGAAATTCAATAGAATAAAATTACATCCATTAAGGATAGTTGTTAGAAGTGTCCCACTTGTACAGTTTTACACAACTCAACATTATTGAAACCAAGGAAGATACTTAGAGGACTTCATTACTTGCAAGTTTCACAAACTGAAGCAGTTTTGTAGAACATATTTTTTCGTGACCTAATTTGAAAGAAGCCCCTGTTCGACCCACATTTGAATTCCCAGACGAAGATTTGGAAGGAAATTAAATAAAAATAACATTTCCTCAAATACACATTAACTTCACCGTAAGACCAATACCGCCTACGGTAGTTTTTTCCTTTGAAGCTCACTGCGGTTTGTGCAAAGTAAATTTTGTATCACAATTAAGATTTTTATTTATTTATATATGTCGGCGCTATCTTATCAATTAATTATTAGACGACTTAAAAAAAAGGATAGTCTAAGTTCTCTAATCTAAAATTAAATATTCAGTGCTAGTTATTATCAAATAATCGTAAAACACTTTACTTTGTGAAGCGGATATGTGTTGGTTACCTGTTGTATTGGTCGTTGCAGTTTGTAATATTCTTATCTAATTATCAAACGACAATATAAAAATAATAATCTAAGCACTTTATTTTATTTTAATACTTCAGCATTAATTTTCAGTAAAACTTCACTATTGTTTCTGGCAATATTTGTGAAAAAACAGATGTGTTATAATTGACGATTGTTTTCAACAGCAAACCACAAGCCGCTATTACAAGTTGTTTTGGATCAATAGAACTGCTTCATAGAATTCATCTCATAGGTACATTATAAGCAATAATTATTTGCTAAAAGTTAAAAATGTAACGTGTGATTTCTGAAGTAAGAAAGACCGCCGGAAGCTAAGTTTTAGTATTTAGTTATTTCAAAGAATACTGATTGTTTAAGAAAGTAAAAATGTTGAGAGATATGTTTTAAAAGGAAAATCAAGCTTTTTCAGCCTAAGACTACTATTCTCAATATATACAATGCAAAAGTGGATGGATGCAGAAGTCGTGGAAGGCCACGACACACTTTCCATGATCAAATTGATCGTGTACTAGCAGAAGGTGATGTTAGGAGCCTTAAGAACAGACGAGTGTGCATGACAAGAGTTATGAATGTCAAAGAAGCAAGTGAGGTGTGTAAGAATAAGCCTAAATGGCGCTCTGTTGTTCGTGCCTACCCCGCAAGGGAACTGGCGTGAAGTTATGTATGTATGTATGACTACTATTCGAAGAAAATAAATTTTGACACGTGTTAATTTTGTGACAACATTTTGAATAAAAAGATTGGTGGCCAAAATATGTATTATGAAATAAATGTGCTATGTGTTATGGAAACTCTGGCGTGTAGATCGGAGAGGTCAAAATCAATAAAAATAATTTTGTCAGTATAGATTTCTTTATATTCTGTGCCTAGGTATAATTATCTAAGTGTTATTTTATATTGTGAATACTATGAATTAAATAGACAGTGTTTGTGAATTGCTTCTGATTTTATTATTTGCAATGAGCGAACCTTTTCACGAGGCTGGTGATGTCGGCTCTGCCGACGACACTATTATTAAAAACCCGGTTGTGTATGAAATTTCGATATATACTATTTTAAAAACGTTATTGGAGTAATTTTGTAATTTAAGAATGTTATAGGAGTCAAAGGGCTCGGACTTCCCTATTTTTCGAGGAAGAAACGCATAGCCGCCATGCTACTCTAAGGCGGATTGGTAAGTTTCACAAATAGATTATATTGATGTGCACATTACGACCGGGCAGTCAAATCAAGCTTCATTTTTTACGTATACAAACTTAAGATGTCATATCAATTATTTCAGTATTAGATAGCCCAAAATCGAAGAAGGCTATTATAGGCTATATATCATCACGCTAAGACCAATAGAAGCGGAGTATCAATGAAGAATGTTTCAAATCGGGTTTTTTTTCCTTTTGAGAGCTTCCGCTGCGCGCGCTGCGTAAACGGTTAAAGTTTCGCAAAAATCATGTGTGACAGAAGTTAGCGTTAGCCCAAAGTAACTATGCCACGCGGATGAAGTCGCGGGCAGAAGCTAATGTCTTGATATTTTAAAATAAGATAATTATAAGTACATTAATTTAAAAAACCTACCGCCAACAACATTTTAATTTTGTTTATGGTTATTCTTTACTCTACGTAAACGTTTGATATAATAAATACAGGCTGTATTTATATTTTCAACACCATTCGATTCCTGACAAAGGTAACTGATTTTTCAAAAATCTAATGATGCTACTTTAATGAGACTCCTTTGAGTATTTTTCGCTATTCGTGTAGTTTCGGATTTGGCCCTGTTGGCCCACTTGAATCATTCATCCTTTATATCTAAATCTACTAAAGATGTCTAATAAACATAGTAAGTGTCAAATCAAGCAAGTCCTAATATCACGTGGTTTCGACGTTAGGAAATCCCGGGAAATATGAAAAGTCTCGGATTATATTGTTTTAGGATCAATCGGATCTGAATCAGCAATTTTTTATGTATAATACGCACTTTAAAACACTCCCGCGAAAATTCACGAGGGATTCTCAGAATATAAAGTATCGCAGCAATTTAAAAAAATGTAAGCTATCGTTTGAGTGGAAACTGAGTCGGAATAAGCTAATTTTTATGCAACCGTAGAACTTGAAGCCGCCGCCAAGAAAATTCCCGCGGGATTCCCGGGATAAAAAGTATAACACATTTTATTACATAAAATTTGGTATCGCTCAGTGAAAAAATCGTATTGCAATTCGATATTAAATGCGGCCATTTTAAATTTTCCCGCAAAAATTCTCGCGAGATTACCGGAATAAAAAGTGGCGTAAATTTTAAGTCTAAGAATTTGCTGTCGATCGGCGAAAACCGCACCGAAATCGGCCCAGTAGGTTTTACGTGAAATCCGAACAAACAGACAAGAAATCTAAACAAATTCATCGTGTTCTCCATCGTTTATATAGCGTATTTCATTTTTTTTATAGCTTTAATGTACTGTCACGGCATGTTACTTCGTACCACCTCAAAATCAATAAATAATATATATATATAGATTGGTAGAATAGAATAGATGTTATTGATACAAACAGTGATAAAGCCGATAGTGTCGGCGGTGATGCTGGGTTTAATATAAATAACCCTTCCCACTTTATTGATACTTATCAGGTAAGGCTCAAATGACGTGGCACTGTTGACTTTACATTATTGCACAATTAAAAAGGGTCGCATTGTTCCTATGTCAAAACCGACAGTCCGCATCCACAGTACAATCTAATTTTATTAATACTCGGTCCCCTAGTTTTTGCGTCTTAGTGTCATTGACTGAAAGTATTGTTTTCATGTGGTAAATGTACACTGCATTTGACCGCTGCCTCACCTGTTGTTTGTTTTTAATGTTTGTGCATTTATTTCTAATGCTTGTTAATTTTATTGGGTGGTACTTGTACAATGTACAACATATGTTCTAGTTATTTTAAAATTTTGATTTATGATTGAACAAGACAATTATTTTATTCAATATGAAGATGAGATGGAATAAAGTAGGGATATTTTGTTTTTTTTTATTGTGCAGTTTTGGTTCACAATAATATTTTTGATTGGTTATTAACTTATTTTCTCATCAATTTGATTAAATATGTTTTAGTTACTAAAAGAATTCCGTTGTTTGACATTAGTCAAAGACCTACAATTGGACAAAGTCTATTGGTGCTGGTTATAGAAATTAGGCTCTTGGGTGATGCCTTCTTGCTCAAAGGATATTCAAATAGTTTAATATTCATCAAACGTGACTGTGTTTTGATCAACCAGCCATACGAAGTCGTACTCGGCCAGATTTTCGTCTTTCAGCTAAGTGTAACAGCTGATATGAAGACCCAAAAGAACTTCTTCGAATGCCGCCTAGCTCGAATATGTGTTCTTCTAGATGTTGTACCTGCACATTTGTCTGCTATCTGTCTACAACAGGCGTAATTTTGCATAACTTTGAGAGGGTTGCCATCTAAGAATATGGATCTTGCTATGATGATGACATGATCGTTGAACACGACATTCGAGTTGATTATTTATTTACATACATATATATTACGGTATTGTAATTGGATTATAATTTGTAACAACAATACAAAAAATTAACTCCTGTAATAAAGAGGTCAATGATTGTAACAAATAAAATTTAGTCAAACGTAAGAGAGGATACGCTCTACATAGAAATAATTATTAATCTATGCCACAAAATGTGTCTTATTTTTTTTGTTTTCAAATGGAAAAAAAATCAGAGAGACCATTTTATTTAATTATTATGTTTTATGTAATAATACCATGGAATTAGATCTTTACTAAATCCTATAGTAAATATATGTGTGATTAATTTTAAGACAAAGATTAAAAATAAATATATGTTATCCAGGAATTTTCATTTTGACTGATGCAGAAGACTATGTATGAACTAGATAGGGATAAGTAAAAAATTGGACATCAAGCTTCTCAAAGTGGGTGCTTTGAACAAATGGAATGGCCCCCCGAGACGAGGACATGTTACTTTTTCCTGTCTTGCACAGTTTTATCAGGTCAGCATCTACTCTGTGCTTCCAGCAATATTTTGGATAGGCGCTGGGTGCAGATTGGCTGGTCGTAACAATTTTTTTACGCTTCGAACCTCTCCAATCCGTTCTACGCGACCGAGCAAGCGGAGACGCAGAACTTTAACTTCTCCTATATCATCGGGATTTTGGATATATTATTTATTTTGTATTATATTTATTTTATTTTGTACATTAAGTACTTCCATAACAAAAAACCATTATTTATCTAAGTCAAAAGTTATGTTAACAATTCTGTTTTAATACAAATCCTACGTAACTGATCTGCTCTTAGATTTACATGATATAAAAGAATTTAATTACTAATTACAACAAATATAAGCAAACGAATATTTAAACAACCTAAAATTCGTATTAATGTTGACGAATCTCAGAAATGAAGTTCAAATCCACTGAAAAACAATACATTAATCCAAGTAAAAAATAAGAATGACACACCTTACATTTATTTACTCATGCGTATGGGTACCTTATAAATCTGTGTCTATTTTAGTTCCGAGCAAACTATTTTCCTCTTAATTCACCCCTTATCACAATAAATCTTCAACCTTTCACTTACTAGCCATCCAAAGAAACAACAAAGTGTAAGCGTCTAGTAATATGCAAATAATCTTTTTACCTTCAGGTAGATCTACAAAATCGTGGCCTGTTCAGGTAGATAATGAGTTAAGATAAGAAGTTACCAGCTAGGGGCTAATTAATCACACCTGCGCCTGCGCAATGGTCCGAGATCGTACCGCCCGGATTTCCTTAATTAAAACACTAGTTAAATGCTTACCATGTTTGTACAAATTCGAATATCTTATATATCTAATATACGAATGTGAAAGTATATGTCGATGTTTATACATTACAACCAGGGATCTATATTATTTTTTATACCAGTGCCAAAAAAGAGGAGGCTCACTTAAAAGGTAAGAAAGAAGAAAGAAGGAAAGTTTGTTTGCCAAATACGACACAAACAAAATTATCTAAAACTAGTAAAACAAAACCTTTTTGGAGTTGTATGCAGCAATTTGACAAATGAGGCTGGCACTCAGTATATTGCTGTGTCGAAAGAATTTGCTACAGCACTGATTTTCAGTGTCCACCACTTAGTCTACATGTATTATTTTGAGACCCGAATAAAAATTATGATTATTATTAATTTAGTCCTGACAATAAATACTTGATCAAAATTTAAACATACAACATATATACAAATCTTCTTCAATCCGTGGTTATATTTCTAATGATAGGTTGTGATTTAAAAGATATAGGTGGTGTAACGAGAAGGGATAGAAATCACGGTATAAAAAGAAAACAAAACTGGAAAATAGATGGATTGTGTGAAGCGTGACACAATGATTTGCTTTACTTATTACTTTCAATTAAAACACACAATGATATACAAACTTACCTATCAGTTACCGGGGTAAACCCGGCATTTCTCTTGGACGCCGTTAAATTCTCCACTTTTTGCACTTAACTATACTAAGCGATAAAGTTTATATTCGAATTACTACTATTACTGCTTTAACTGTAGAATACTTTTGTACATCGCTTGAGATATAAAATATTTCGATTCACTCGATTTGTTCGCGTTGATATATATTAGACCTGAAACAAAAATTATACATATTTAATGACATGATTTTTTCAAAAGTGATTAAGAATGAAGCATAAGGATTGTTATAATTACCACGTGCTAGCGGTGTAGGAAAGCATAGTGATGAAACCTGCACATTGAGATAACCGATGTGTCAAACCCGCCAATTCGTCTTAGAGAAGCGTGGCGGGTATACTGTGTATTCGCCTATAAACGAGAGGCCCCAGGCCAGCAGTGGGACGTTTGTGGATTGATTGTATTTAATCAACAATTATCAGATCTCAACAATTTAATGAAATGTCATTATTCTAGCTGCTACAAGAACTCTATTATTAGGCGTCAACTTTAACTAAATAGTCTTAAAGTATGTATCTGAAGATGTTAAATTGATTATGTACTATTACATTATTTATCTATTTAATTTGTATAGGTTCACGTTTGACCATGATCTCGGAGCGGAGATATGGTCTAAGATGGAATACGCTTAGAGCTAGAAGGTAGTTATTTACACGTGACTTGAAGGCATCCAGCTTTTAAGTATCGGGGTAGACAGACTTCGGCAATGAGTTTCACTCTTTTGAACTTGATATATGTTGTCACTTATTGAAAGCAAATATGAAATTGTGTTCTTAGTACATATATTGTTCTTTTGTAGATAGATACAAGGCAGAAATTACCCGACAAATA
This sequence comes from Dendrolimus kikuchii, assembly GCA_019925095.2. Taxonomy (NCBI): domain Eukaryota; kingdom Metazoa; phylum Arthropoda; class Insecta; order Lepidoptera; family Lasiocampidae; genus Dendrolimus; species Dendrolimus kikuchii. Next base: position 18,368,997 of record CM034392.1, read on the forward strand.
ATTTGCTTTATAATTTTAGAGAGGCGATAGCGTGAAATGTATAAACCGTCAACACCACATAGTAAAATTAATACCGAGGGCATGCTCTGAATACTTTGCGGTTCCTTTAATCAAGGCGAATGCACATTCGATCTATTTCGATACAGCTTCGTATATTGGAAGCGATGAGGGCGGATAAACAATGGGTTTGACCGCGAACCCATATCGGTTTCGCTCACAATAGCGAATAAGTCTTTAAAGCGATTCGGTCAACAGTTTCGTACTAATAATTCGTACCCTCGCCCTTGGTACTAAATGCACGGTCATAACGAACACTGAGCTCGGATTTCGAATGCAACACCGATGCTGGACTATTTTGAACTGTCGCTTGATAATATTTAAGCTCATATTTGCGTGCATGCCAATTTTAGACCTGCATTTGGCCGTCAAGTGGATACACCGATGCAATGAGTTAGCTAGACTGTCTGAATGTCAAACCAATGATCGGGAGCGTCTGCTGCATTGGCGCAATAAAAATATAATTTATTTGTGTCTGTGTAAATAAGATGATGGTGTGAACGGAATTTGAAATAAACGTCAATGTATGACGTGAATTTATCAATCCAATATTTCGTATCCGATTACGTCTGCTCCAAAAAAATAAATAATAATAATAACAACGCATAAACGTCTCACTGCAGTTTTTTCTTGATGACTTGACTGTAAGCTGTTAGACCGAAGACTTTACAGCTTTACCGGGGTTATTTGGGCAGGCGTCTTCGCAAAGCGAAGGCGTTTGAGCCCGAGGGCAATCTGCTCGAGGGAGCTCTTAACTAGAGGTTGCACCCTAGGGGGCTTTACCTCAGCTGGACTGTTGCCATACGAGGGGTTGAATCTAATAATGCCAGCCAAAAGGCGACAGCAATGGACTATGTGATTAATAACGAGCGACGGGTGATACGAAACCTGAGGGAGAAAGATCCCGGCGGACCCGGACCGGAAACTCGAGCTAACCTACATTGTCTTACTGCTGTCTCGCAACATGCTCTGATTGTGAGAGGAAAAACAGTGAAAGTAACTCCCCGGCAACACACCTAATCTATGCTGTGGGGGCTATCTCTCCTGGCGTCCCTCTCAAGGACGTGAAGAGATCGTATTTAGGTACCGCTGAAGTACTGAGTGGGGCCTTTTATTTATAGGAGAACAGATAGTATTCCCGCCACGTTTGTCCGAAGCGCATTGGCGAGTTTGACACTCCGGCTATCTCGATATTTCGGTTTTATCACAATGTTTTCCCTTAACGTTAACATATGGTAATTATAACAAGAAACACATTAGGTCAAAAAAATGCCTAAGTGGTGCTTGCTTTTTCTGGTCAGGATACGAACCCGCACTCTTTGAGTATGGGATGCGAATACATTAACCGCTAAGCTACCACCACTTCTTCTTTTCTTTCTTTCAAGAAACATAGCAAACTCAAAAAAATTCCACCACGACTTTCGACTATGTGGTAGCTTGGTAGCCAACGCACATACATCTTGTTGAAACGCTGTGGATTCAAAGCCACTTCAAACCTTAGCCGGAAAGCCTGTACTGCTTACACAGTTCGTGAAGTGATTCGATTGGGTTCAGTAGTTCAAGCTTGGACGAGTATAAGAAACAGTACCGCCAACATTTTAATAAATGTTACGTTTTGTTACGTTTATAAAATTTAAAAACCTGAGTTTTTAAATTTTATAAACGTAACGTAAAGGAAAATTGCCATGTTGACAATTACAGAAACTAAAATTAACAATAGCTTAATCATCAGAAACAAATAGGTTATAATCACTACGCTTATCATAAATATCCTATTTCCTTTATTTTAAATCAATAAAAAGGTTTTACATCTCTAAACAATCTTTTTAGACAAGAACTTTATTGTCGTGGAAGGCCACGACACACCTTCCATGATCAAATTGATCGTGTACTAGCGGAGGGTGATGTCAGGAGCCTTAAGAACAGACGAGTGTGCATGACAAGAGTTATGAATGTCAAAGAAGCAAGTGAGGTGTGTAAGAATGGGCCTAAATGGCGCTCTGTTGTTCGTGCCTACCCCGCAAGGGAACTGGCGTGAAGTTATGTATGTATGTATGTAACTTTATTGTCAACAGTTAAACATATTTTTTTTTAGAATAGTCTGTTCTGTGATTTAGTTTGAAAAGGTAGCAAGCACGTGCTCGCGAAACTCTAAAAATCTAGTTAATAGGGTTTAAAAAATAATTTCCGTTGTAATTGGACGTATTTTCGATTTCGCAGTTTCATGGCCAAATAATTAAAACAATATCATCATCACTGTATAATCTCTACGAAACACTTAGTATATTGACAGGCACTTTCCCGATATATTGCCTCTATACTCTCATATATAGCTGACTTTCACAGTTTGCCAGGATTCTTGAACCATCGAAACTGTCTGGCTACTCGGGAAATATATTTAGATAGCTACCTAAGCAACATAATATGTAAAATTCAGGTTTCATATAATAACGTAAAAACAATATTTCAGCCTTTATAATATCACGTAGGTTTGGAGTTCACAGCACTTTTTTTATTTAGCGTCAGTCAAAGACCTAATTTTGTCAATTTAGTCAAATCCAATTTGGCTTACTTAAAGATTATTGTAAAACTTAAAAATTCATAATATACAATGAGTAACCTAACTACCTACATACCTAAATTATGCGAAGCCATTTAAAAAAAAAGTTAAACGAATACGAATGTAGCCTCAACATTTTATTATGAATTTAAATTAAATTAACATGTTATTATGAAGCCACACAAACTACTAAACTAGCTAAATAAACGTAAATATTTATAAAAAGATGCGTAGTAAAAAGCGTACAATCTGAAGGAAACGTGAAGCTCAAACGGCATCTAATTTCAAATGGGCAATAAAAATTACAATCCTTGAAATTAATCATAGTCTCAGAAAACTAGAATGGAGGCAAAAAAATTTGGACCGCCCCCAGAACATGCATAGTAGAGGTAGTGAGTACGTACGTACAATCTTGTTGTAAGAACTACAACTCACGATACTCCGCCAATTTTGTTTCCATTGCTGGATTAGTGGCTGAACATTTTGCGGTTACGAATACGTAACCCGCGTTGGTTATATATCGAGGTTGCTGGGTCGTGTTTTTTGTCAATGGCTTGGTGGAGGGTAGGCGACTATGCGCGGTATACTGCGAAGGTCGAATCGGGACGTGAGTCTAGCGAGGCATTGAACTACGAAACGCAGCCGGAAGCCAGGCCGAAGACTGATGAACGATAATATACGATATTGTAGGGCTGTCACAAGATAAATAATGTGTCAAGTGACCCTGTTATACAAGTCGGCCTAACGCCTTTGAGCCGTCAATGAATATTATTAGGAACGGACACGCAATACAATGATTTGAAATTTATAAAATCAATTGGTTGATGGTTTCTCTTTTAGTCTATGTTTGTTGTAGTTAGTAGTTTTTTAAATAGCTCTAGGTACTGCATATATTTAGAATTTTATGGTATCTCTTTCACTTTCTCGTAATCATTTGCTGTCGACTCTATGTCTTTTTCTTCCATACTCATCTACTCTGGTATAAATCCTCTGTCACGCCACAAATCATCATGTCACCATTCACACAATCCATCCATATCTTTTTGGTCTGCCTTTACATTTGTACCCATCAACCTTTCAGTTTAAAATTCTTCTTGCCACATGACCTTTATCCCTTGTCATTACATACACATACCACCTGCACCTTAATCTTCTTTCTTTCAACTTTTGACAATTTGAATTTTAACGTATGTAATCTGCATAATGTATTAATTATTGAATTAAATCAAAATAATGGTCGTATCCCTCACATTATAGGGTTCCGTAAAGGCTATAAACATGCACTGCTCAAGTCATTTGGTCAAACCATTTACTAATTAGTCTAAAATAACCTATATCTCAAAAACTACAACAATTTCAACCCTCACTGATACATTATGTTGGGCACTCGGTAATCTTATTTTTTTCGCCATTTCACTAATAAATTGCGTAACGACATATTAGATTACATATTTTCTATCTTATTGTTATGAATTTGTAGGGAATTTGAAGGATGTAAATTCGCAAATGCCGTTGGAATTATCACAAAGCCTATTAGAAGTACACACAGGTAATTCACAGTTGTCCTGGCGTCACTGTATGTGTGGCGCAAAGAGGCCCTGGCCAGGGGCACCAGACCCGCGCCTCGCGAGATCGAGGCGTGCCGGTCGGAGCTCCGCCAGGTAGCCGTGGGGTTCTGGGAAGATCACCTAAGACGCCCCAGCGCGGGCCCTGCCACCATTGAGGCGGTGAGGCCCGTCCTGCAAGAATGGATTGGACGAAGTCACGGCACCCTGACGTTCAGGCTGACGCAGGTCCTGACGGGGCATGGTTGCTTCGGAAGGTACCTGTGTCGCCTCGGCCGCGAGGCCACGTCAGGGTGCCATCATTATGACTCGGGCGACGAGGACACGGCGCTGCACACACTCCAGGAATGTCCAGCCTGGACGGAGCAGCGCCGGGAACTCGTCGCCCATACCGGATTTGACACCTCGCTCCCGGCCGTGGTATGCACCATGGTCGGGAGCTCCACCGGATGGGACGCCGTCTCCTCCTTCTGCGATCAAGTTATGTTTGCGAAGGAGGAGGCGGAACGGGAGCGTGAGCGTAATTCCCTGCTCCACTCCCGCCAAAAGACGACGCGCCGACGCCGGAGGTCGGATAGTGATCTTCGGCCGCCGTAAGCGGGCGGCGCGGGTGAGGCCCCTAGGGGTATAGGGGTTCTCACTCACCCGCACATGCCGTCGAGATGAGAGCGCGAGTGTTCCGCGCGCGCTCATCTCTCTTCCTGTGGGGCGCGTTACAGACCGCCCCACGCACGAAAGAGACCTAGTAGTAGCCGGGGGACACGTCCTCTGGCATAGGAAGAGGCCCAGAGAGAGGGGCCCACGCCTGCCAGGGCACGCGGAGTTGGGAAGCCCGCATTCACGTAGCCCTGGCATAAGGCGCAGGACGGAACACCCAAGGGTTTTAGTGGGTATCCCTAACTGGGGCGTGGCAATAGCGTGGCACCGGTTCTGACCGGGCACGCTAGTGCCACCCCCGATCTGGCGAATCCCACACACTCACACGGGTCGCGAACATCCCCCCAGGCTTCTGTGCCTGTCGCGGCTTAGTCCTCAAACGGATTTCCCCTGGCAAAAAAAAAAGGTAATTCACAGTTATTACAAATATAGCCGAATGCAACCAAACCGTAGGGCAGAAAATCGTTATCACATAAATCGCGCAAAATTTATCCTTTTGAGATACTCGCTCCAAAAATGCATTAGGTAACGCCTCGTTCGCAGTTAAGAACACGATTCGCGCATTTCTCGACTGACCGACTCTCATCCATTTGTAAATTGAATATGGCGTCCTAGCAACATGCCGCCCACTGGTTCCCGAAATCGTTAAATGGTCATATTAATGGCTTCCGAGAATTCGTATGAAATACCAACAGAGGAAAGAAAGTTTTATGACGTCTTACGGCGGCGTAAACAAAGAGATTAGCGCGAATAATAGATCACTCAAATTCAAAGGGGTAATAGGACACCTGCAAAAGATTAGTATTGTCTTGCAACAATATTATATCAGACACTAGTATCTCACTCATATCGCAGTAGATTTTGAGAAATTATTGTGACATACAAAAAAACACGGAAAAATGGACGGACGGATATGAAGAAATTATAAAAATTCCGTTTTTGCCAAAATGACCTCGGTACTCTGAAAATATTTAAATTTGTATTAAGTATTTATTGACACCACAATGTGTGCCAGTGCTAATGATTATTACAGAAACAAATTTAAATATATAAGCCATAATGTCAATGCGCCATTCATTCTAAGTCCATAAACAAAATCAATTGTTGAATATTTATCGTATATTCAAATGACGAGCTCTCAAAGACCTTATTACCTAGTTTGACTAAGTACACTAAAACAAGAACCAGTGGCGCCTTTATAACATGAAAAGTGGTATCTATGTTATGGCTTGCATATTTAATAAATTAAAGAAAACCTATATTTTAAGAAACACTGACGTACCATTACTTACTAGTGATAAAAAAAGGATGTTTGAGAATTACTTGTATAGAGCTTATATCAAATTTTAACCGATAGTAAGGCAAATGAACGGTTCGTAAGTTATAATAACGGGCCATTAGTGAACAAAACAGAAGGCTGCGTAGTAAATGGTTTCATATAACTATAACCATCAACTGCGCAACTACTTTTATAAGTTATCTCTTGCTAACTAATGAAGTTTGCAGCGTCTAAACAATTCCCTAGGCTTAATAAGTATTGCGGATACATAAATCCAATAAAAATACCGTTTCTATAATTATTAGGATAAGATAAAAACATATTATTCGAGGTCAAACCCTTTGAGTTCATTGACTGGGCGTGTTTTTTGTTTTTTTGGATTTTCTAAACGATTACCAGCGTTCAAGAGCCGATAATAATTTGAACATTTTGTATCGTGAAGTATTTTATTTATGTGAAGGTTTCGATTTTAATAGCGATCGTGACTTGATTTGGCAAAGCATAATTTATGATAAGTTACAGCTTTGAAGCGAATTTAAATGTTTTTTATTAATTATAATATAATTTTATTAGGTAGTACCCATGCACTGTAATACACAATTATGTACAGTGTGGTTCTCATAATATTGTATGTACAATTTTAATATTTCGGCTAGGTACCCTGGGACCATGAAGGCCTGAGGCGCATAAACTTTATTAAGACTTAGCCAATTGTCTGGTAAATATCTCACGTGACCAAAAGGCTGTTCTATATTTCAGGCAACACTATAGGCGTTGCTATTCAATGGGGAAGTGAATGCAGCTAGTTTTTTGGGAACGTTTTCAACTAGAATTATTATAGTATTTAATTTATTTTTCTGTATTATTAATTTAGAAAATAATAAGTTTTTTATCACTCGTTAATAAACCAAAATATGAATATAATGACGGATTCTTTAATTATTGTCTTTTTTACAAGATTATTTACAGTCATTTCGAAATTAAGTACAAATAAATCTTGTAAGGGGCGACAAAACAACCCACAGTCTTGTTACAGGCTACCATCCCTTGTGTAGAGTATGTTACCACAACAACCCTGGGTAGTGTTCCGGTATTAATGGCCAGGCTCCAGTCACTCCTTCGAGGCCTGCAGCATATTATAGGCGACGGTAACCACTTTCCATCAAGCCTGTTGGCTATACTACAACAGCTAAAAAAATATTTTAGCGCTGTAGGTTTATATAAACCTAATTTCAGAATTAATTATAAATTGAGTTATATACCCAAATATTATATACCATATAGCTCAAAATTTAGGGATCCTAATTTGCAGAATTTCATACGTCCTCCCTGTACGAGTTTCTACGAATTAGGAAGCTAACAACTACTCAGTTATTGACTTAAATAATAAGTAAGAAAATTAAATACAAGTTCACACAATGACACAATGATACAATGGTTATAAGTGTTAACTATACAACTTCTTGAATGATACATAATGTTGTTCCATTTATCATTACAATCAAAGAACAACCTTGAAAACATGTTAGAGGACGGCTTTATAGGCTTTTTTAGGGTTCAGTGGTCTACCATTAGAAATCGTTAATTATTATAATTCATCATACCTGTCCGCCTGTCTGTATTTGTGTTCATTTATCTATACATGCCCAGCCGTTTTACTGAGAGATGACGATTTTAAATTTTATTGACATCCACTTTAATCTATATATTATATGTAAAAATCAACTGCTGTGCGTTAGTCTCGCTAAAACTGGAGAACTTCTGGGCTGATTTGACTAATTTTGGTTTTGAATTATTTGTGGAAGTCCAGGGAAGGTTTAAAAAGTGAGTACATATCAGAAAATAATGGAATTGGAATATAGTAATAACAACAATTTCGCTTTCTCTTAGAAACTATTCCTACCTGTCAAACATTTGATGTTCGTCCCGTCGTTCAGAAATCAACGTTTTTTATTTATTGATTCTGAGGCGGTACGATGTTTGCCGGGTCAGCTAGTATTACATAAAACAATAAACACCTGAGTATAAAATTTTCGTCGAAAATATTTTTTTGTTTTCTTACTTTTAAAACTTATTTATAGTTAATAATGGAACACATCTGACAAGCTTTACGCATTGAGCGTAGCCAACGTGACGCGATTTATGAACTTGTCGATAAGATTATGTTTGTGTTCATCCACTGTAAAGGACAGTATTTCATACTTCGAAAAAGTACCGAAATTTCATTAAAAACACGAAATTTGAAGTATTAACGAAAAACTTCAAAACATTTCCAACTCTATCTGTATGAACATGGTGTTTAAATTATTAACTATAATATATTCTATCTCATTCTGTCGCAGGATTAGTCCTATAGATTTATGTGCTTATCTCTTTTTAGTGTCGCTTTTTCGTTTCTTCGAGTATCAAATCACAAAACTCTAAAGAAGTTTCACTTAAAAAAAACAGAAACATCACGATTTTGAATTACGCTTGTATTATTTTACTCCTCATAAAATTTCCCTGGGCCTTATATTAAAATCGATTCTTAAGGAGGAAACTCCAAAAACAAAAAGATACGACATTGGTTGCCTTTACGAAACTATTTCCCGTACATGGCTGACAAGCACTTGGTGCTTTTTTATACTTTTTGCAACCATACATATTGCCTCACAATGGTGTTGAGTTTGAAGAGAACACATTTGCTTTGCGGTCAATGACATCGACTTGTTTATGCATACGACAGAACATAAATTATGAATCCGCTTAATAATGTTTCAATTGTAATGACTTAATGACGTTTACAGACAAAAGCTTTAACAGAGAACGCGAATTACGTTCTTTTGTATTTTTTTAACTAACGTGTGTACATTTCGTGTTTTCATAATCAAATACGTACAGTAAAATAATAGACATTGAATTGTTTTGTATTTGGGAATAACAAGACGAGTACTAAAGATTTTTAGAAAGATTGAGAATTTGCTACAAAATAAAAGTTTTATTTTAGTCTGTTAAGTGATTTTTACATTATACTCTAACAGACAGACGGATAAAAATTCTAAAAATGATATTTTCGAAATTTGTTGGTTCGAACTATCCTGACTTATGGAACGAAATTTCTTATTTTTTTACATTTTTAAACGCATTGTACCATCGTCCATCAACCATCTACACATTTATTATATTATAGATACACTAACTGCCATTCTTCAGCTCTTATAAAGTCCGGAACGTTGGTTTCAAGCCAGGCTTGGGTAGTTCGTGCCTTGTGACCAGGTGCAGAGTCCTGCTGGAAAGGCCACGGTATATTTTTAAAAAGTGTATTGCTGAGAGGTTTCACAACATAATCCAAGACTGTATCTTGATACACTTTGGCTGAAGTTTTCACTCCTTTTTCACAAAAATGTAGTTTTGTGACTGCTTGATAAGACACGCCCCACCAAACCATCCCTGACGCAGGATGATGACCACGTTGTATCTTTCCGAGCACTTGAGCAGCTTTTTTAGAACTGTGAGCGTGCAGTTTATCATTTTGCATGCTTATTGTAGTGTTCTTCAATCGTGAAAATTTTTTCATCGGTAAAGAGGATATTTCTGTGCTTTTCACATGCGTATCGCGACAGAAGGCGTTTTGATCGATCCACTCTCTTTAATTGTAAAGACTGATCTAGGGCATTTTCTGTATATCGACGATAAGCACCGAGCTTCAGGTCTTGTTTTATAATACGCGACAGAGTCCTAGCGGGAATCTTCACATTCCTCGCGATAAGATTTTTTTCTTTCTAATTGGGTTTCCAAGAATTCTGGTTTTAACAGCATTAACAGCCTTTGTAATTCTAACAGCACGCGGCCGCCCCCATCTTTTCTGGTCTTCGACAGACGAAGTGTTGTTGTATCTGTTGATAGTACGATATACGAGCATACGGGTGATACCAAGCTTTTGAAGTGTCTGGAATATGACCGACAGCTCCATACCCACTTTGTGGAAGGCGATCACTGCAATCCTATTTTCTTTAACACCCCATTCCATATTGTAATTTGATAATGAACACGAAAAAATATGTGAAATGGCGCAAAATCGACAGAAGTTTTTAAAATAATATACGTGTTCTAAATTCAAAATAATTAAAAAATTGAAAAAAAAAAGAAAAGTTTTTATGTAACAGTATTTATGGCCAGACTAGTCATATAATATTAGTATAAGATTTACAACTTGTACAATAATATTATATGGAAATTTTAATAACGAAATGAGTTGGATCAACATTTTCTTTCTCTAGACAAGGACAGCTTGACATCGACTCGCAGATTCCAGTTTTAACGCATTTAGTTACTTTCACCAAGACCAGCCCCGGATCTTGTATTTTTAGAGGGGCATCATCATCATTTCAGCCATCAGATGACTGACCCACTGATGGACACGCGTGCGTCTGTGGTTTTTAATCTATGCCTACCCGCCCTGCGAAAAGTAATTTATATGTTTAAAATGTTGAACGTCCCAGTGGTCAAAGTTGCGTTAATGATGAGTTGTTTGCCCCCCAAAGATCCGGCCCTGACCAAGACTGTGATCGTGACCGTGAGTAATGCCATGGACCCGCGGGATCCAATTAAGATATTCTCAAGTGATTGATGACCGATGCCAACCCTTATAGGAGGATATTTGTCACTAAATTAATCAACCCGCGAGCCTCGTCTACCAATTTATCCAGATTGTTTTATTGTTCAAGGATATTAATTAATAGAAAATGTTTTAATTAAATTTTATGACGCATCCATATTAATATTATAAAACCGAATGTAAGTTTGTTTGTGACATTCATACTTTTGGGGCGAAGAAATGTAATGAGTTTAGATGTACGAAGTAAGTACGTACATATTCCTGACTCAGCATTTAGGTGAACACGCGCGAATTTACCATCAGTCCGAACGTCGCTCACCAAGGTAGCGCACGCGAGTGCTCACCGGTGCATATCAAGACATCTCCATTCATACAAAGGGATGATATAAATCAAGTAAACAAAGTGTGTAGTTTCAATCAAGGATCCTACATTAGATATGATATTTTCTATTACAAACATGGGAAACATCAGCCATAAGTTCTACCTGGAAGACGAGAAATCTTAAAAGTAAGGTCACAAATAAAATATGTGATCGACCATAATCGATTTATGTGAATGAATTTCAACAATTAATAATATTATGAAAATACATCATACCATTAATTCATTAAAAATAACTAAACCCTCTACAATTATAAAAAAATATTAACATAATAAAAATGGTTCCTATTCTGACCTACGGGGCCGATACGTGGACACCGACGACAGGATTGGTCCAAAAATTTCAAATCGCTCAACGGGCTATGGAACGAACTATGTTGGGTGTTTCTCTTATGGAGATCATTATAAATGAGGATATCCGTAAGAGAACCAATGTACCGACATAGCTCGCAAAATTATCAAGTTGAAGTGGCAGTGGGCCGGTCACGTCTGCCGCAGGACCGATGGCCGATGGAGCAGACGAGTCCTGGAATGGAGACCGAAGCTCGGTAAACTTATTTTCGGACGCCCTCTAGCCCGATGGACTAAAGAAGACCTGCGCTAGGTCGCAGGCGGGGCTGGTAGGCGTTGGATGACGAAGGTGGAGGGAGAGCCGGGATGAGTGGCGCCGACTTGAGGAGGCCTACATCCATCAGTGGATTGTGATTAACTGACGACGAATAAAAATAATATCACTCTCATTTTTTAAGAATCGGGGCCAAGAATGTATGAAAGCTTTCCCTCTCCATTTGCATACACGTTGTCAAGGTTATAGAATAAGGGTCCGTAATATATAACATAGGGTACCTTTTATGCAGAAAAAGTTCTGTTCCGGAGGGATAGACGAATATAGCCGAACAGATGGCGCTGCGATCGCGTTTTATTAGCGTCACTTTTGCAATTCACTAACAAATATATCGTCATGGCAACGACAATCACATTATAGCAACAATTTTAATGTATTGCTCTCATGATTAGTTCCACTTTCGCTTTGCAACTTTGCAAGATAGCGTTACGAATGTTTATCATTAGGTACTCTGTAGTAAAAATTAATGTCCACATATTTAAGAATTGGAACATGGCCGCTTCATGAGATTTAAATCATTATTTCAACGCGAGCGAAGCCTCGGACATAAGCTAGTAAATGTATATAACTTATTTTCTCAAAATCATGGATTTTAACACGAGACTGCTTGTTTTTAATTTATAAATCTTAATTAATAGCCAGAGTTCAACGTTTTCGTGAATATCTTCTATATCAACAATTTAAGATCACAACTAGGTATATTATAATATTTTCTTAAGTTTTCGCGACTTATATACATAATAAAACTACTTCCACCCATTTTAATATTATATAAAATTATTAGAGCTAGGCATGTTTACTGAAGTGTTTCTTGCGCCGCTTCTTCTCTTCAAGCTATAACATGTTGCGAAGCGGTGGTAAACTAGATTAGGCTCCCATAGAGTAAATAAAAACCATAAACAAAATTAAAACTAAACAATTAAAATTAACAAGTTGGCGGTAGGCTAAATAAAACTTAACAATACTCATTGACACTTGATATCTTTGTCTTCCGTGATCACGACCACTGAAAAGTGGCCTAAACGTCGGGATAACAAAAATCAAATAAATTACCGCGCTTAAAACCGTAAAACGTGTTTTATTACAACTATATCAATTAATCGATCAGTAGGGTTATTCACAATCGACGGGAAAGTTTCCGTGTCCGAATGAGTCAATTTGCAATCCAACGGAACGAGAAAGGGACATATTTTAGAGTGTTTCTCCGACAGGACTTTTCAGTGGCGTTTCACGTTTCATCGTATTGCAAATTGATTATTAGTTCGAGAGTTTCCTGTTCTGACACGGACACTTTCTTGACGTTTGTGAATAACCCTACTGATCATTAAACCAACGAAACAGGCCTCTTTATCTTATTATATTCGATTCATTTTTATTCTAAGCTAAACTTCACTTTATACTTATATTTCCTGAACCCTATAAGATATCGAGATGACAATAACACGAAAATGAAAAGAAAATCTTGTTTAGTTTTTAAAATGCTAATTGATATCCGTTAGGCTCTTTAGGAGCTTTTTTCAAACTTTTACTGAGGGACAAAAAATTTACAAACGCTCATTAATTTTGATATTTATTTTGAAATCACAGACAATCACTATACTTATATATATTATATAGTATATAGTATAGAACTATAGAAGACTAGCTGTGCCCGCGACATCGTCCGCGTGGAATTTGCTTTCAAAACTCTCCGATTTTGAAACATTCTTCATTGGTGCTCCGCTCCTATTGGTCTTAGCGTGATGATATATAGCCTGCCTTCCTCGATAAATGGGCTATCCAACACTGAAAGAATTTTTTAAATCGGACCAGCGGTTCCTGAGATTACCGCGTTTAAACAAACAAACAAATTCTTCAGCTTTATAATATTAGTATAGATTGTGTGTTTGTCCAACGCAACCATAATAAATACCAAAAAGTACAACATTTTTGACACTCTATTACATGAAATATAACACTTGCAAAACGAATAAAATTACTTCCGAATGTGTTTGGAATATTTACATATACAGACAGAGGTAGTATGCCGCATTTTTGCCATGTGCGGTTGTTTGGTTCACAAGTATTGCCAGGGCACACGAAGTGGCCAGACCGCATACCCGTTGCCCTGACATAAGGCGAAGAATGGAGCACCGAGGGCTTTTAGTGGGTATCAATGGTTGGGGTGGTCATAGCATATTCTTGGAAGTGCTATTACTGCCCCAACGAATCCTACACACACACATACACTAACACATATAAATACACAGACCGAGATTCCCCCGCGGTGGTAAGCTCTCAATTGGATTTCCCCTCGTTAATAAAAATATCCATAAGTCCAAAAACACGAAAATTGTATTAACAAATTTTTACAAAATAAGCAACAGATTTATTGCCGTATTTTCGTTACAGCGAATTATTATTATTGTTTCTTTAATTTGTAATATAATCACCATAAATAACAAAAAACAAATCGTATTACATATTTGTATTAGGTGTTGAATTCCTAATAGAATCCGCCCAATCACAACCCGGAAACCTTGAACCCAGTGTTTTCCATCGTCTCCTTTGAAAGTCAATAATAACTCCGATCAAAGTAATTGTTTGTTACCTGCTCAGGGTTTCTTATTGTGCCCAGTTTTGTGAATTGAAAACACTTTTGTTTTCTGTATTATTTTGTATAAATCAAATTGTTTTCGATACAAAGTCGATATAAATGTTAATAAGGAAATCATTTAGAGGTCACTAACGTGTTAAAAATACCTCTAGTATTGCAAATTTCCATAATCGACAGTAACTATTTTCCATCAGGTGGGCTGTCAGCTTTTTTTTTTTTTTTTTATTGCAGGAGTTCAGCAGACAGGCAGACGGCCCACTTGATTGAAAGCGGTAACCATCGCCTATGGACATTTGCAACACCGAAGGTGCTACAAATGCGCTGCTGCTCTCTTAAAGGTGACTGGAACCTGGTCACTAATGCCGGAACACAACTCAAGGTTGTTATGGCGACATACTTTAGACGAGGATGGCGACATACTTTAGACGAGGGGTGGGGTTGTTTAGTCGCCTCTTACGACAGGCCGCCCGGCCGCAGGAAATTGTATTCTTTCTCCGTTCCTGCACGGTTAGAAGCTTGTCTGCTATCCTCCAGTTATTAGTCTAATATGAACATTATTTGAGAGTTTTTGGTGGAAACTTGGAGATTTTAATTTGCAGCTTTTTTTCAAAAGACAACGACACCTGTTTGTCAATAATTAAATTTTTTATATCACTATTATTCTGTCTATTTGTCTTTTGGGTATTTTTTTTGCGTACTTATCTCTGTCTTTTTAACAGACTTTAAAAAAGGTGGAGGTACTCGATGGTCTGTACGAATATGTACATTTTTGTACGTGCTCATGTATTATGTTATAGTTTATGAACCGATTGTAATGATGCTTTTTGCGTTCGACTAGCTATTTTAATTGAATTAGCATTGGAGCTTAGGTTTTGAAGTTACAGAACTGAACCCTTAATCTGCAAATATTACGAATGTGTAAATTGAGTCATTTATTATCATTATATTAATACGTGAAGCAAAAACTTTTTACCCCTTGTTACGAAAATTGCGCGGACGGAGGAGTATAAAATTTCGCACACTTATATATAAAAGAGTGCAGAATGCTAATATATTTTTTTAAATTATGCATAAAAAATACATTAAATAAAAAAAATAAAAACACTACACACACTACCATGTATTTGACACACACGCGCATATATACTCTTTTGGTTTACTGTTAAAATCAAATTAATAGTGTAGCCTCGGCGAAATCTGTGATTATAGAAGTATAGTCTTTGACAACAGAACATTAATAATGTTCAAACTTATAATTTAAATTAATTATGGTCGAATTTCGACTACTGGGCGACCACTAATATATATAACTATTGAAATAAAGCTCTTTTTTGCTTTATCTTTTCTAGTGCACACTGCCGAAGAGTGAAATAAATAACCGGAGTCTCTTTTTCCTGACATATACAATGTAGGAGTCTTCAAGTCACGGGTGAATAGATATCGTCTAGGTAAGCGTGCTCCATCCTAGACCACGTTGTCTCAGGTCACTGAGAGACAGTGGTCAAACGTAAACCTATACAAATATACAATCATGAAAAATAATGCTTTTTATAATTCAACTGCAATTTTTAAAACATTTTCTGCTTTCATCTTCAGTTCCAAGTATCGAGAAAATAGGTCTATAAGAGTCTACACAAAGTATTACAAATAAATTACAAGCACCACAAAGGTGATTATTTTACAACAAATTCGGTGGTGGAAAGGTGGATGCCAATTTCTTGGTAATATTGAACACATTAATATTGTAAACAGTTATTATATAAGACAAGTTTGGTGAGAAATACTCTCAAAATGGAAGTGGAAATTTACTTTATACTAACGTAAATTCATCTATTAATAAATAGTAGACTTACTTGTGACTTGTGCAAAACGAAACGGGTCACTAATGGCCGGTTCCTATATTTTAAAGATCGTTCAAAATGCCTTACTATCAGTTAAAATTTGACATTAGCTCCATACAAGTAATGTCAAAATTCAAACAATCACGGCAAAAACAAAACTATTCTTAACTTTATTTTGATAGACATAAAGATCTATTTGCACTGTATATATTGAAGACATTATGCTCTGTGTTGGCAATTGTGCCGGTGAGCCGATTCAGCCGGTGAACCGATTGAGCTGTTGAGCTTATATATTTACTAACTGAGCGACTGAAAGATGTTTTAAAATGGGATAGCTCATTTTTATCTCTCATTCACGAGCTACCCAAGTCTGAATAATGTGATGTTGCCAAATAAGGTCTGTTATTTGGCTAATGGATTATCATTTGCACTTTGGTCACAAATATTAATATATCTATTATTAAGAAAAAATAATACTTATTCTTCTTCCATGCTTATATTGTTCAATAGACTTATGAATTGACATATTGATATTTTTAGAAAATATCGATATTATTATTGATTTAATAAATTTTCTTATTGAACAGGAATGTCAATATATCGTTTGCCCTTATGATTATGAAGGATATATTGATTTTTTTGCACGAATATCCATAATGTTTTCAATATTTAATAGAAAGATATCTTGCATATATGTCTATTGTAAACATAATTATTTAGACTTAAATATATCTATCTAATATTCGCTAATTACCTTTACCCGTAAAAATAATTTTCACAATAATCACTATAATATTTACGACATACCACTAGCGAGAGTCAATGTCATACGGGACCTAGGTTTGTATTTGGACACCAAACTTGCTTATAATCATCATATTGGTCTCATTGCCTTCGTCTGCTTTAAGTTTACTAATTTGTAATACTAGCTCTTTCAACAAGATGAAAAACCTGCAAAGTTTTAATTTGTAAGTCTATGTTGTGCCTTTGTCCGTAGTCACCTCGAGTATACAAGCCAAATTTGGAATCGTTCTTTTGAAGTTCATTCCAATACATTAGAACTTATTAAACAAAATTCACTAAATTCATCAATTTTAAATTCAAAATGCCAAGGTTGCATTGAGCGCTGTATCGTATTCCATATTGTGCCCCTTAAAGTTCGAAGAAATGTTGTTGATATTTGTTTTTTGGTGCATATTGCTCTGTCCAAAATTGACTGTGCTAGTCTCATCGAGAAACTACATTTTCACATTCCTAAATTACTTCATTCGCCCTTGGCACAGCTTTCAGATGCCACTCATTTTTTGTTACAACAGTCAACGAATTCAACAAACTGAGTAAAACGGATTACGTGGACACTGACTTGTTTGTCAGTGTCAGTCTAGCATCTGTAAACGCAAAATTAATCTAACTCTATTTTAATAATAATTAGTTTCAACGACATTGGCAAAATCAATGTATAAATGGCATTGCAGCCATCATAAAAGAAAAAAAAATTGTTTCCCGGTTACAAAGTTTTCATATTATTATTCTTTTTTCTTTTTTTTTAAACTAATGTATATTACTTTTTATATTTCTTCTATCATCTGTGGAGGTTTATGAATAGCTATTCTTTAGTTATCTCTGTAACTTTACTTTATATAAACTACAGCTGTTAGCCCCCCAAATAAAATAAAATATTTTCGAATAATATGCTTTCATGAATTTTATTTTTTTAACTCTAAACAGAGATATCAATATATCCTAATTAAGTAAGAACGAAACGAACTATACACTTTTCATAAAGTGAAAGTGGGCTTAATTTAAACAAGGTATTACATTCAAAAATAAAGATTCAAATTTATTATAAATAATTATATCTTAATTGGTAAATACATATTAGTCATTAATGTGTCTTTCGAAAATTTATTTCCCGTGGCACTAAAATTTTACGTATGTGCTCTGAAGAATTAAAGGTTGGACTATAAGAATTTTTATTGGCTGTTAAATGTATTTTTGTTTATTTTAAAGTTGATTGTCTGATATGCGTTGAGATACAAGGTGAAGTACTCTATAAACGCCGTTTTATGACGCCTTTGTTAGCTCTAATAGCCCTTGAAAAATTCTTTAGCAAGACCAGAAGTCAGCGTTGTTAATTTAGCGATTTAGCAGTTACCACCTGTTTGAAATCCGATCATTGAAACTGTCAAAACACAAACCCAGCTTAAACAAATGCCAGACTTGAAGACACTGGGAGCTCTGTCTGCGTGCACCGGAACACAATTCAACTTGATTGATAATTTTCTCTTTTTATTTACCTTTAATATCTGTATATATAAAAATCAATTGCTGTTCGTTAGTCTCGCTAAAACTCGAGAACAGTTAGACTGATTTGGCTATTTTTGGTTATGAATTATTTGTGGAAGTCCAGGGAAGGTTTACAAGGTGAGTAAATATGAAAAAAAGGCTTGGAATATAGTAAAAACCACAATTTCGCTTTCCCTTAGAGACTATTCGTACCTGTCAAACATTTGAAGTTCGTCCCGTCGTTTAGAAATCAAATAAATTTAAAAGTGAAGAAATTTAGCTTTTTTAATATTTTTTGAATGTCAAACATTTGATGTTCGTCCCTTCGTTTAAAAATCATTTTTTTTTATTTATTGATTCTGAGGCGGTACGAAGTTTGCCGGATCAGGTAGTTATATAAAATTATTAGAGCTTAGCATGCTGCTGAAGAGTGTCTTGCACCGCTTCTTCTCTTTCAGCCACAACATGTTGCGAAGCAGTGGTAAATTAGAATACGCTTACATAGAGTATATAATAACCATAAACGAAATTTAAAACTAAATAACTGAAATGAACAAGTTGGCTAAATAAAAAAACTAACCATTACACATTAACACTTGACATTTTTGTCTTCCATGATCATGGCTCCTGAAAAGCAGTCAAAACGTCGGAATAAAAATAAAATAATGCGGTTAAAACGTAGTTTTATTATGTGTACTAGTCGCGAAAATTTAAGAAAATATATATTCTTTAATTGTCAAATTTGTAATTATTTTCATGTATTTATCATTAATTCTAAAGTTTACTACGATATCATGATTGTATTAGAATAGCTGTAATATATTTCATTAAGTTTTTTAAACATCCCCAAGAAAGGTATGTACCTATCTATAGATATAAGTATTGCATATGTAGCTTGTATCGAACGACTTTCATCTTTTGAAATGAATGCAGGTTTCTCTAGTGTATCGAACGATCTTGCTTTATTTGACCGTTTTTCAATCTACGTCATCAGTAATGAGAGAAAGTACCAAGCGAAGAGCTTAAAACAAGCTTAGACAACTTTTTCAGTTTCGTTGTGTACACTGCAACGTATTTAGTATTTTATGTCTAGCATAGATTGCGCTGAACTGATAAACAAATTCTTTATCGGCGCAACCTTCTGCAATTAATTTGGCTAGGTCATTAATTTACGCACAATCTATACCTAGCATCCATAGTATCTTATTTTTACTGTATTTTACCTACCAAAAACGTAAAGAAAAACTAAGAAAATACTTAAATCTTGCTCTTGAGGTCACCGCCACCTGGCGTCTGGAGTCAATAATCATTGTGCCGAAAGTTGCGACCATAAACGGTATCATAGCGAAGACACTCGAACATTACCTAGAGAGGCTTTTGCTGTGCTGCTGGGTGAAGGGCTAGATAGGGTAGGCAGCAGTCTTGGCCAGGGCGCGAATTGTGAAGAGGTTCCTGTATGGAGTCCTAACCACCTGTAGCTTGGAACTCAAGCCCTGTTGTCGGCAAACGACAATATTTGTTAATGAATATTGTACTTCGGATGTTTTTTTTAAGAAAATTTTTACTGTGTTCTATAAAAATGTTTTTTTTTGTGATAAATACACAATAAATTACATTATAATTGGAGCAAGTTGAGAACAGACTTAAATAATGGTAACATTTCTCTTTGACTTTCTGCACTTAAGAGGCTTTGTAGACCTGATTCAAATCGGGTTTTCACAAAATCGACCCCGCACGGCCGATATTTACTTCGATGGAACAGCGCGTAATAAAATTTCGACCGTGGCGAAATATTGCAACTGAACATACCTACACGCAGCGCGTCCATATCAACTTGATTCAATTTATTTAATTCTAAGGCCATTCATATCGTGTATTGAGTATCCGAGTGTGAAATGAAAATAAATAGCTATAAGTTAATATAAATCGCAGTTAATAACCGTTACAAACTAGTTTTATTTAATTGCTTACAACCTCACCAAACTTTCTCTCTCTGTCTCTTTTCTTACATCTTATCCCAATCCCAGTATTGCAATTGGGGTCTGCACAATATTTCAACACAACTTCACAACATTGTAAGGTCAGAAATGTATAGTCTGATAGGTATTTACTAAAGTACTAGGTAGTCCGACCATTTAATAGAATTTTTTCCCAGACTAGACGACAGAAAATTATTATTCAACGTCCCGGAATTTCTCACAAGGGCCTAGTTCTATTCTTATTTAATAATAGCATTCCCTTACAGTTATTCACTGAATGCTATTAATATCGGTAACAATTTATGGTTCATTTTACTCGGGACCACTTTTCAATGTAACCCTAAGGAAACACAAGAGGTCGTGTGCGAGTCGGACTCACAAACTGAGGATTCCTTTATAAATACAATAATGATGTGTATGAAGTCTTATTTAGTATTCTCTAGTACCTAATAATAAGTAAAAGTATATTTTAACGGATTTAAGCACAGCATTTGATTTGATTTTTATTTTTGTTTCGGCTACTTTTCAGTAGCTGTGATCATCTTTGTCTTTCGTGCTCACTGCTACTGAAAAGTGGCCGAAACAACGAAATAAAGATGTATAAATCAAATAAAAGGCCGTGATTAGAATAGTTAAAATTTGTTTTATATATGTATAATTTATTACAATTTTGATAATTGATCAAATGTGATTTACATAAAATTTTAAGCATCGATAATTACCCTTTCACCTACAATGGCTACACCACTTGCTCGCGGCAACTATTATGTTACGGCGAAGCGTCATTACGTACTAGTGACTACTTGTGACTTATCATTTCAAACTTGGGAAAATAATTCGATAAAAACATAATATAATTTACTGTCAAAGGGGTCAAAACATTGCCTACGCTTAGGAACGCACTCAGAAAACACTAGTTTTTCTAAAATAATCATGTCTAATTGTCATTCTATAGACTAATTAATATATGTATTTTATGTTTATGTGTATTTAATTGATAAAATATGTAGTTTGAATATGTCTGTTTACGTTCTACCTAATAATCTGCACCACCTACAACGCCAGATTAGGTTAAATAATTCCCTAAATTACTTTGTCTGGAAGAGATGGCTTTAAGCGATAAGGTAGCCTATTGTTTCTACCACTACGATATCGTAATCGTGCGTTTTTGTAATTATATATTTCGTTAGCAATGAAGTGTTATCTATTCTATTCTATAAATAAAAAGTAGATTGTAATATTCGAAAGGAGCCTTTTTATCTGATTTTTCATTCCATGATACTACTCAAACTTTAAATAACAATTTTCTCTTTTAGCCCTCTTACCAATAAAATAATTATGTTTCTATATTATTATAGATACGAGAGAATCCTTTAAGTGTGACAAATATCCAATTTCTAGAGGTAGTGGTTCCTGAGATTATCAGCTATGAAACTGAAGACAGACACCGGAGTGAGAAGCGGTAATATAAAGACTTTTTTTCCATGTAGGTATGCGAACCCTAAAAAGCTTGCACTCATTGAGTCAACACAATCCTTGCGTTGGTCGACCGTGATCTTGGCCCATATTCTCACGATGTTGGAGGGCGAAGAACAAAGAACGGTTATGCAAAACGACAGTTTTATTGGGGCACAAAGCGGATAAACATTGTTCGTAATGCAATCGAACATTTCGGGATTCAGAATTTTTTTATTGCATGCACGTTGGAGGTGCAATCGAAAGTTTGTAAACGAAAACGCGATTGGTGTAATCTTTGGAAATATTTTAGTACTTAATATGTGTTCTCTTTTCCTTTCTTAAGAAAATGTAAATATGAATTTTCAGCCACTTATCTTCAGCAATCGGGTGGCCTCTATAATTGAGCGGGTTTCGTTTTGCCGGCCTACCTCACGCCAACGTAAACGAGTTTTTCGATATTGTACTACGGTTTGGGTATCTGGGCTCGCAGTGGTTCATTGTATATTACCCATAATAGTGTTACATACCGACAAAGAAATGCGCACACCTGGCTGTCGTAAAACGCAGTTTATTACCTTTCCTGCATTCGGAATTCTTTTGTTTACTTCGTGTTTAAAATTTGCAATTAAGAAAAACATCCTATTGTTATCGTACTTGTTTTATGGCCGTCATTAGTGTCGAACTAATCCTTGTTGTTATTGCATTGCGTCGAAGCTTGCCAGATGTGCGGATTAACTTAGTGAACGCGGCCCTTTTTCGGTATTATACAGTTGAGTATAAAACAATGCCCGAACGGAGGGGTGGGGCAGTCGAGCGAGGATTACGATACGAGTAAGACGTACATTCGACAAGCGATATAGTGACGGACTCTGCGCGTGTTATTGAATCGTGCAGTTTGTACTAGTAGTGTCTAGTTATATTTGTACCTATGTTATACGTGTTTGTATAGTTCTAATAAAGTCTATAGTAATTCCAACGGCATGTTAATTCGAGTCCCACACTCGTAACAATACAAACGTAATTTGCTTAGCTTGGAAATAATATAATTATGTACAGAGCGTGTTTGTCTGCCGAAAAATTATGGGTTTCCCATGCCTTTACACATTTTTATTCCTTATTTCACCTTTAAGTCATTTCTTGACAAAGTTCACTAGGATCAGTTGAGATATTCAGTTGTGAAAGGCAACAATTATACTTACTTACTACTCGTGCATTCATTTTTTTTATTGCATGAGTGCAGCAGACAGGCGGACCGCCCGCCCACCTGATATAGAGCGGTTATCCATCGCTTATGGACATTTGCAACATCAAAGGTGCTACAAATGCGCTGCCGCTCTCTAAAGGGAGACTGGAACCTGGCCAATAATGCCGTAGCACAACTCAATGTTGTTATGGCGGCATTCTCTAGACCAGGAGTGGTAGCCATCCAGACGGGCAAATACCCTACCACATGGTTGTGGGTTGTTTTGTCGCCTTTTACAACAGGCCGACCCGGTCACAGGAAATTTTATTCTTTCTTCGTTCCTGCACGGATAAAAAAAATTAAACGGATTTTCTTCGCTTGTATCAACTTGTAAAACACGAATTTGTCGATTTAAAGGGAAATGTGTAATGATACTTTTTATAAAAGAATTACATTCTTCCATTATTTTAATGAGTCCTCATGATGGTTAGTTCCATTGTGTTCGCTAGGTCTGGCTAGTATCGATTCTTCGTAATATCACATGCGTAATGTTACGTCACATACCTGGAATAATGTATTACTACATATTTGCAAGATTCAAACTAGGTAGTCCATGTATGTGCCAAAAACTGTCAATACATAAAATAGAAAACCTTCGGAGATCCATCTACGAACATATTCAGAATATACATAGATTACAAATATGACAATATTTGTAGCATCTAGAGTACAACACTTATGGTCTTATTTTATATTCACCTCTCGGGCGATTGAGCCATGGGCTCTCGCCTAGTGGCGCGTCACCCTTTCCAAAGGAGTAGCTATCAGAAAAGCATCACACAACATATAAATCAACCCCCACACGTAACATTTGTGGAAACTTATTTATTTAGTTCTAATAATACGTTGTTCAGATAACAAATTTAAAAGAACACTAAGAATTTCGATCTATGGTTATTTTCGTGTTAATTGTATGTATCTATATATTAAAAACAATCGTGTCACCATATAGTCATGTCCAAGGCCCCAACTTTGTAACTTAACAAAGAAAACCGTACCAGTGCTAGTCAAAATCCATTCGACTGGCAGATAATCAAATCAATATGCGTAGTCTCTAAAATTCACATTAAATCAATCTCAGCCAAATTAAGATTGATTCAATATTTAGCCGAAATGGTTTGCAGAATACCAAAACCGTCAAAAGTTAAGATTTCAATTCGATTCAATTTCCAATTTGAGTTACAAACTCAGGTTGCAGAGAGGAATATCTCCAAAGCCATCGTATTCTTAATATTCCTCTTCCATGCTTTTATCGAACGTAGACTTAGCTTAGTAGGTAAAGCAATTTTTTTGTCTTAACTTACCTCATGCTGACGGCGAAGAAAAACATCGTGATGAAACCTGCACATGTTAATAACCGATCTGTTAAACTTGTCAATTCGCCTTAACGGGATTGACACATTGACCAAGCCTAAAACTAGGGAGGCCCGAATCCAGCAGTAGAGCAATTGTGGGCTGTTATCTGCGTTCCTCCAAGTAGCCATTATATTGGCAAATTAATTAAAAATAATTGCTAGTCTTGGCACGATGAAAACGTCTTGTTACAAGTACCCATTAATATACTACGTGTTTTGTTTTAGAATTTAATATTGATGTAAGCAAAGGGTCTATTATCTAGATCAGTACCGCCTGGGAGCGAAAGTTCTTATGCATTTATTCAGTAACTGGTGAGTAAATTTATTCGATCGGGGTAGTTTTCGTAAGATCTGATACTAATGGCCAACATACTGCGCTTGCAACATATTTTAGTACTAAACTAACGTGTAGGCCCCTGCACTGTTTATGCGAGCGGTGCATTCGGTTAACATAAACATTGTATTACTCAGCATGCACAGTCACAAGCTACAGAACGTTACTAAAACGGCGGCGGTAAAAATCTCAGTTTATTTTAGATAGTGTCCTCATTCCTGAGCGCGCTGCATAGCGAAAGTAAACGCTCGCATTCTCCACTCACATTGCCTAGATAATACTTTCCAGATACACGAGCACATAATGTAAACAAATTCAGACCTTATAATAATAACAGTCGATAGCATTACCAGTACTCACCGTCTGAAAGCTCCACGGAAACGCCGAATTACGTTTACACCACTATCGAGGTGAAATTTTTGTTTATAATGTAAGGATAAACAATAACAGTACACGGCGCAGCGAAGGCGAGGGATATCTCTTGTTATTGACGTAATCGGTACGCGGTTTTAGAATAACTTTTGCAGAGGTCGCGTACTAAAGGACAGGCTTTGAAGAATACGCGGTGATATTACTGATCGCGGGTTTTGTGGTTGATTTTGATTTTGAAAGGAATTGTTGAAGGAAAACTCTGTTTTGAGTGTATATGAATGCGTCAACGTTGTAGAGCATGGAGCGTGCGCACTCGAGTCCGGGGAGATACTGGTGGTGGCCGACAGGCGGCGCTGCGATCGGCGCCGTATTGATAAAAGCGCAAAGGGCATGCGACGGGCCCGGGACGAGAGGATGCGGTCGTGCTGTACTGGCGACTAGCGCTTTCAATGCGCGGCCAACCTTGAACTCGTTCTATCGGATATTAGATAATATAGGATTAGATAAAATAATGCGGTAATACGCGGACCACGCCAGGGTTATGAAACGCTACAGCGATGCTACGCCGTTGTTTATATTATAGTTCATTTACATTTTGTTTCTACGTAATAGTGCGGCGTCTCGTCGGCGTGATTGGCCAATGCGTTTGGTTCAATTCAGAACTTTTGATTCCGGGCGTAAATATGACTTGATAAATGTGTTGCCGATTCATCGTATCGTTCAAACACATGATCAATTTATATTTTACTGTAAATACATAATATTCAAACCCTCTACACATAGACAGAATACCTACATATCTACAAAAAGAGAAGCTTTTTAGAAAACTAAAATAAAACCTTTACACAACTATCTCAACTGACATTTTAACGTTATATCTTCAGGATCCTTTTAGGTTTTAGGGTTTCTTTATAAAGTCATCGTGTCCCCTATTTGTTTGTTTGTTTATCTGTCTATGTTTTTTTATTACACGAGTACATCTAGTGGGCCGTCTGCCTGTCTGCTGAACTCCTGCAATAAAAAAAAAAAAGTTCAGCAGAAAGGTAGACAACCTGATGAAAAGCGCCATGTACAATCACCTATGGACACTTGCAACACCAAAGGTCCTACAAATGCTCTGCAACTCTCTAAAGGGAGACTGGAATCTGGCCACTAATGCTAGAACACGACTCAAGGTTGTTATGACAGTATATTCTAGACCAGGGGTGATAGCCATCCAGACGGGCAAATACCCCACCACTTGGTTGTGGGTTGTTTTTTCGCTTCTTAAGACAGGGATGCACTGCACGGATATAATATACGGTATGTTATATATGTATGGTCTTACACATCTTTTTATTTATATTATGCTATAGAACGGTGTTACAATTTCCAAACCATAACAATTAGGAGTGGCCCACATAAATGTAACTGAAAATAGAAAACAATTATAGGTCTAGACAATGTTTTTCGTGAATTTATATTCAAGTCCAATCGGTGATAAGATATTCGCTTCAAGCCCTAACTTTTGAACTGAAATGAAGTATACTTTATTCGGAAGAAATTGGGCGAAAATCCTAATAAAATTATATGTTTCTTTATACAAACAATAATAAAAGCCAATGACCTATTTAACCTTTACACGATCAAAGTTTATAAATATTTTCCTTTTACAACAATTTACAAATTATTATGTAAATATTGTCAATACCGAACAATGGTGATAATGTATTCAATAAAATAATTAATTCGAGTCACGTTCTTGTACAAAGATTATATAGTACCTATTCGGATGAATATTCATCAATGCCTGGTTATTGACATGCCAGATCATCGTAGTACTTATTCAAAATCCAAGAAAATTTCCCTTTACGACGAGAAAACTGACAAATGTATAATAATAATCATACTAATATATAAAGCTGAAGAGTTTGTTTGTTTGAACGCGCTAATCTCAGGAACTACTGGTCTGATTTGAAAAATTCCTTCAGTGTTAGATAGCCCATTTATTGAGGAAGGCTATAAGTTATATATCATCACGCTAAAACCAATAGGACCGGAGCACCAATGAAGAATGTATAAAAAAAAATTTAAATTATTCCACACGATGGAAGTCGCGGGCAGAAGCTAGTAATATATAAATGAGGAAGTTTCTAAGCATTAATGTTTGTCATTTTTTCACTTAAAAACTACTTAACAAATTTAGATGAAATTTTTATTGTTATACTCGTATATCTATGATTAGAATAATGACTGTACTATAAAGATTGTTTAAATGGGCCAAAATATAATAATAAGTCAATTTAGCGAATAAAATCGCGGGTACAGCTAGTACTTAGTAGATCTGTCAAATGAGTGGAAATCCACGCACAAAGAAAGGTTCCTTAGAGTCGACTAACGTCCACTGTTTTGTCTTGTCACTTTTCTTCGAAAGTCTAAAATCTGATGAAATTTAACAAAATCAAAAATTTTATTTGTCGCTAATTAATAGTGTTGTAAAATCGAGAAAAATAAAACAATTAGAGGTACAGGTACCGCCATTAATCCATATAATTGGGTTGTCATTTTTTTATAAATTACATAGGCTTGCGGCGATTGTACGGGAAGACATGTTTTGGAAATTATAACGATTATTAATAATAATTAATATTTTAAGAGATCAGGGGCCCAATTCTACTATTTCAATATCTTGGCGTTGCGAAGATACTCAAAGTACGATTCCAATGTGATAGTGTCAAAAATCCATAATATCTTCTCAATATCGTCCCGGCGGAATAATTGTAAACAAAAATTGGTAGGTATTACTATTAGCAGAAATTAGTCGAAACGAATATTGAAAAGCTACCAAAATTTTAAACATTTATTGCGCGAGTTTTAGCTTGTATATATTTATAAAAATATCCCGAAATAGGCAAACTACGATTGAGACGATAGTGTTCGGTGATTTTAATAAGATAATAATATCATAATTGGGCTCCAGGTCTTTCTACCTTTGGTGACATGTCCAGAAAAATGTGTTTGCCTCTCCAAAACTTTTAAATATGAAAATATGGAAAATTGTGATCAAAGATAGTAAAATAGTCTTAAAAATGCTATTGACAAAAAATAAATACCTGTCCTTTGGCCGATCTTAATTCAATGCCTACAAAATGTTAACGCCTACAATATCCTGTCCTTTTAGACTTAAGATTCTTTTTATGTTTTTTGTCCATTAAATACCGCCGTAACGTCATACCTTTTATAATAAATACCACTGTGCCCCACTTATATCTATAATTAGTATTTTCGTGTTGACAGCTGCTCTTTTATTTAGTTGTTAATTGTTTCACACAAGCAACATAGTTTCATGATAATGAAATAAGAAATAAACAGTAGTGTCCGAACAGACATCGGTTAACGTTTTATTGGTAAATAAGTAAAACTTGTAATTTGCTGTACTCTCTGATGTATCGACAGAAAACTTTAAATATTTTTTTAACCCTGAAATACAACAAAAGACCCAATTGCTGAAAAGTGATTACCGTCGCCTATAGACATTTGTAACACCAGCGAAGCTACCAATGTACTGCCGGCCTCAATGGTGTTGACTGGAACCTAGCTGCTAAAGCCGGAACACAATTGTAGGGTAGCTATGTCGGCATACTCTATAAATGTGGTAGAAGTTCTGACAGCTAAATGCCTTACCATCTGGATCTATGTTGTTTAGTCACCTTATATAATATTATTGATTATAAGCTATTTTAAGTTTCAAAAATACTCTTGAAGGGTATGAAATAGGGATAAAAACAGTCATCTGTCAACAGTCCATACTAATTATTATTTATTTAGAGTACTATACTTTCTGTGAAAAAAAATACAATACAATAAAATACAAAGAAATACATACAAACATATTGAAAATAAACTAATTTATAAATAAATGTATATAAAGTATGTAACAAACCGCTGCCAGAGGGAAGCGTGCCCAGAAGGCTGGCTGCATTGCCACGCTGTATGGTAATGCAGATTCGTTGCGTGAAATACGAACCAGCATTCTGATCACGGGTAGTATCAAAGAGTTTCCTACAAATTTCTTTGAAGAAACCCTTTGCCGATAGAGCCCACGGACCTAAAGTTTCAACTCCAAACCACCACCACTTCCTAAGGTTCCATATTTGCGTCGTTTGAGATCTTCGGCTGTTGAAGCAACGTTATATATATTATAACGTTACAGGTACTTTCTTAATAAAAAAAATATTAATCAATGCCTAGAATATTTTATTTAACGGTTGGCGAGTT
Source organism: Dendrolimus kikuchii (assembly GCA_019925095.2). Lineage (NCBI taxonomy): Eukaryota > Metazoa > Arthropoda > Insecta > Lepidoptera > Lasiocampidae > Dendrolimus > Dendrolimus kikuchii. The sequence continues at coordinate 18,398,440 of CM034392.1, forward strand.
GCGAAAGGCGAAGTACTAGCAGTCGAGACGTGCCGACCTTGAGATGTTGCACACTCTTGCAATGCCCCCTCGGCCCCCGTACTTTGCCCCCGACCCTCCTCACTACTCTCCCTTGGCCCCTCACCCCCCGCTCCCATGTATTTAACAGCACGCAGATCTAGGAATAACTAATGACCTAACCCACACTCATTTTAAGCGATTACACATTTCGTTGAAAACAAGTGAAGTTTGTTGCTTTTGTAGGTATTTTAGAAGACTTATGGTTTCCAAGGTTTCTTATTAAAGGTATATGTATTAAGATCTGAATAAACCCTCGACGTTTCTGTATCATAGTCGAATACTTTTTTATATTTCGAGGGCTTCATAACAAATAAGCGTACACACGAAAATGCAGTTTTACACAAGGGACAAAATTGTGAATAAAACAAATTAATTGATTGTATAAGGCTGAATTTTAGAATACCCTTTTTTTTAGGTATACACATGCATATTGGTAAGACTTTATAAATTGTAACATGTGTGTATAGGTTTTAGTAAACAACAAAAAAATGGTATTATTGCTTATACGTCTATATGCTATGAAGCCCTCGATATATGAATATTGAAAATATATTGAAAAATTAAAAAAAGACTACGAAATAGCATCATTGTAATTAGATGCGAATTGAAGTGTAGCTACCACTAGAAAATATTATTCGGTTAAGAAAAAGGGAAGAAAATTAACAAATGATACACTAGAAAATTATTAATTTATTTAAAGACAACGCAGTCCAATACAAATACACAGACACTAATACACAGTCTAATACAAATATACACAAAAATACACACAATAATGTTATTAGTAATTAGTTTTTTTTCCTTATGTCTATGTTAGTAATTAATGACCAACACTGATTTAGTTCTCTTAATGAAGGATCAAATCAGTGGGCAGTCAAATTTATCAGCTATTCCCTTCAGGATGCTGTTGCTGCTACCACGCAATCTGCTCACTAACGACGCTGTTTTTTTACGCCACAAAGCATCAATGCCATCTATTTATGTGTGCTTCGGCGAACATAGCCGATGCACTGTAGAAACGCGGTCGCCTCAACAACACCCTGAGGGAATCATTGTATTGGACTCGTAGGACATTGTAAGCTCTTTGGGTATATTTGAACCACAGACTTGCCGAGTACAGAGAGGTACAGTAAACCTTAAACAACGTTATTTTAACCGTCTCTGTACACCGAGCAAATCTGCGGGCCAACATGTTTGCCCGGACTAACAAGGCCCTATGTTCCTTATCCATGTCCACATTATCGTCCTGGATCTCCGTTACCCAATGCCCCAGATATTTAAATTCTTTAACTCTATTTATTGGAGTTCCATTGAGCAATAGAGGCGGGACAAATAATGGACACTTGGCCCCAGTTTTAAACACCATGTATTCGGTCTTTTTCACATTATATACCGAACTGTAAGATAAGGCATATGTCTCACAAACTGCAAGCATCTTACGTAATGCTGCAACCGATGGAGCCAGCAGCACCATATCGTCTGCATAGCTGATGTTATTTATACATGCGCCGTCAATGGAACATCCGACATGCAAGCCGCTGAGATCCTCTATTTAATCATCAACATAAATACTGAAAAGTAAGGGTGAGCTCAGTCCACCCTGTCGTACTCTGTATTCCAATTCTATTCTTCGCAATCATTATAATACATTATTTAATAAGTCCTTACATATGAAGTTGGCGTTTTGTCGTACTGGCCACTTTGATCTCAAATATCTACTCTTTGGTTAGGAATTCCAATTTCAAATTTATACAGCTTTTGTGTTTTGAAAACCGTAATTCATTTGTTTTTTCCTACATACATACATACATACAGGCGTCACTCAGTTTACAAAATGGAAAACTTGAAATATCGCATTATTTACGAGTCGTACTCGTTCCATCGTGGCACCAGTGCTGCCGAAACGGCTCGAAGGATTAATGATGTGTGTATGGCGGCAGTGTCGCAAAAGAAAACACAGTGCGTTTTTGGTTCCAACGTATTCGTTCTGGAAATTTCGACCTGCAGAACAAGCCCCGTAGACGGCCGGAGACCAAAGTTGATAATGCAGAATTGAAGGCTATTGTGGAAGCGGATCCATCGCAAACCATGTCCGAGATAGCTGCAGGCTGCGGTGTTAGTGATAAAACTGTTTTAATCCAATTAAAGCAAATTGGGAAGGTGAAAAAGCTTGAAAGGTGGGTACCTCATGAATTGAGTGCAGCAAACCGACAAACGCGCGTCGACTGCTGCGTTACATTAGTCAACCGGCACAATAATGAAGGGATTTTAAATCGAATCATTACCTGTGATGAAAAGTGGATCCTGCACGATAATCGGAAACGCTCATCGCAATGGCTGAACCCTGGCGAACAAGCCAAATCCTGCCCCAAGCGAATATTGACTCAAAAAAAATTACTTGTGAGCGTTTAGTGGACTAGTGCCGGTGTCGTTCACTACAGCTTTCTTAAATCTGGCCAGACGATTACGGCGGATGTCTATTGTCAGCAACTGCAAACCATGATGGAAAAGCTAGCTGCTAAACAACCTAAGCTGGTCAATCGCTCTAAGCCACTGCTGCTTCAGGACAACGCTAGACCACACACTGCACAACAGACGGATACCAAATTAGAAGAGATTCAATTGGAATGTCTAAGACATCCACCGTACTCCCCGGACCTTGCTCAGATTAGATTACCATTTTTTTCGAAATTTAGATAACTTCTTGCAAAGGAAAAAATTCAACTCCGATGGGGCAGTCCAAAGCGCCTGCAAAGATTTTATTGATTCCCGTCCGAATGGTTTTTTTAGTAAAGGGATCAATGAACTACCTATGAGATGGCAAAAGTGCATAGATAGCAATTGTACATACTTTGATTAAATAAATATATTATATTTGAAAAAAATCGACTTTATGTTCCTCCATTACAAAACGCCAATTTCATATGTAAAGACCTAATAATAGGTTGGGGAAAAAGTTTTTTCGCATATAGTATGTATGAACTTGTAATAAGATCTCTTTGGCTATACCATTTTTATCTGGCTGATTTTGGTATCATTAAAAAGTTTTAATTTTACAGAAGACAATTCCAAATTCAAATTAGGAAAATGTGTGATTTTCATTTGTTTTTGTTATTGTTAAAATGAGTGAATCTAATTAAAAAATTCGATACATTTTAAAATTTTACTACAAGAAAGGTAAAAATGCAACACAAGCCGCGAAAAAAAAAGTGATGTTTATGGACCTAATGCAGTATCTGTGAGAGTTTATGTGTTTTCAATGTGGAAATTTTGATATCAAAGATGCACGTCGCTGTGGTCGCCCTGTTACGGACAAAATTGATGCCATTTTTGAAAAAGTGGCGCAAGATCGGCATATTAGTAGTTACGATGTAGCTGGAGAACTGGGAATTGACCACAAAACAGTTTTGGCGCATTTGAAAAAAGCTGGGTACACAAAAAACTCGATATTTGGTGCCTCATGAGCTAACTGAAAGAAACCTAATGAACCGTGTTCTCATTTGTGATTCTTTATTACGACGTAATGAAACCGAACCATTTTTGAAGAAACTGATAACTGGTGATGAAAAGTGGATCACGTACGACAATAACGTGCGAAAAAGATCGTGGTCAAAGGGCGATCAGGCTTCACAGACTGTGACGAAACCCGGGTTAACTCGCAACAAGGTGATGCTGTGTGTATGGTGGGATTGGAAGGGCATTATTCATTATGAGCTGTTACCGCCAGGCAGGACCATCGATTCTAAACTGTACTGCGAACAACTGATGAGATTAAAGCAAAAAGTTAAGAGAAAGCGGCCGGAATTGATCAACAGAAGGGGTGTGGTTTTTTACCATAATAACGCTATACCTCACACATCTTTAGCCACTCAGCAAAAATTACGAGTTTGGCTGGGAGGTGTTAATGCATCCGCCGTATAGGTCAGACCTTGCACCTTCAGATTTTCACCTGTTTCGATCTCTGCAGAATTCCTTAGGCAGTGTCAGGTTAACATCACGAGAGGACTGCCAAAACCACTTGTCGCAGTTTTTTGATCAGAAGCCCCAAAATTTTTATAGCAATGGAATCACGTCCCTACCTACAAGATGGCAAAAAGTTATCCAACAAAATGGCACCTACATACTTTAGTCAAATGTAAATAAACTTTATATACATCCGTGCAGGAACAGAGAAAGAATACAATTTCCTGCGGCCGGGCGGCCTGTCGTAAGAGGCGACTTAACAACCCACAGCCAGGTGGTAGGGCATTTGCCCGACTGAATGGCTACCACCCCTGGTCTAAAGTATGTCGCCATAACAACCTTCGAGTTGTGTTCCGGCATTAGTGACCAGGTTCCAGTTTCCCTTAAGAGAGCAGCAGCGCATTTGTAGCACCTTTGGTGTTGCAAATGTCCATAGGCGATGGTAACCGCTTTCCATCAAGTGGGCCATTTGCCGGTCTGCTGATCTCCTGCAATAAATATAAAAACCTTTTGAATTTTTATATAAAATGCGAAGAAACTTTTTCCCCAACCTAATATTAACTTCTATGATAGCGTTTTCTTTGGCTATTAATTAATGAAATAATAATCAAATAAAAATCGCGATTAATAACCGTTTAATTGTATATTAAATTACCTCTCTCTCTCTTTTCGTTCACGTTCTCCCAATTATTTAGGGTCGGCATATATTACACTATGGTGGTCTTTGTGTAATTCTTGAAATTTTAGCCGAACAGAAAATACAAATACAGTGTGCTATTTAAAAATGTTCTAGCTATTAACATGAATAAATATGATAAAATATTATTAACGACCTCACTACTCTAATAATCTGAGTATTGGCTCCCTGGTTCACTAGAAAATACAGGTTTTAGGTTCGATTCTAAGTAGCGAAAATGTTATAAATGAATTTTTACTTTATCTAAAGTTGTCCAAGTCACCTATAACGCAAGCGTATCTTGTTTCTCTATATACTTATATAAAAAGACTTTAATAAATGTATTTATTAAGATTTAAACATTTTTGTCTTTTTGCATTAAAATACCTTTAAACCTTTTATTGACCTCATTCATCATTCGATGTAGTAAATGATCATGTCCATGAAACCAGGTAGATAAGAAACAGAGGTTTATTTCGGAAAGGTATCTGCTTCACTAACCCTCAGATATAACAAGATTATCTTGAGGACATTTGGCGATGTTGCAGTTACTCCTAATTTATCAAATTGACGAGGGTCGCTCTCTTAAAATTTGGCTTAGAATTCACGAATACTGAACTCCCATCAGCACCAGTATACGGTCGTTTTGCAAACATTAGCTTCCAATGATTAATTATTATGAAAATTATGCCTCATCCCGGCATCAGGCGTTCAGAGTACCCAATTTATCGCATCGTCTGCATTTGAAGATTGAAATTTTCTTTTTTTGTGTTAATAAAGCAACCCGTTCCGTGGCGTCAAGGCTCTTTACTACTTCTTAATAACTGAAACGATGTACTTTTGAGACGCTTTACAGTATGACCTACGAGAAAAATGATTTTCAGTAATAAAATTACGTTTTAATAGTTTTATATACATATATAAAACTATTAACACACGTACACACACACATGTGTGTCACTAGAAATCTTTGTCTTCCGTGATCACGATTACAGAAAAGTAGCCGAAACGTCGGAGTAAAAATCAAATAAAATATCGCACTTAAAACCGTTAAAATGTAGTTTTATTATGTGTACTAGTTATAGCGAAAACCTAAGAAAATAACTAAATGATTTTCGAGTCCGAATTCTATTTGATTTTCTATCAAATTATCTATAATATTATAAAATTCTGAACATGGCGTGTCTCTACATTAAAACTATATAAAACAACTTGAATAGACTACCTATAGAAACGGTGGAGAAAACGATGCATTTTTTTATTTTTTGTCTATTTGTTCGGGATTGACGTAAAAACTACTGGGCCGATTTTGATGTGGCTTTCGCTGATCGACAGCCAATTCTTAGACTGAAACTATTCGCTACTTTTTGTCCCGGGAATCCCGCGGGAATTTTTCTGGGATTTCAAGTAGACAGATGAAAAAAAAAACGAATTCCAATGTGATTTCTTTTTACTGATCGATCGATAGGTACCAAATTTAATGTAATATAATGTGTGATATTTTTATCCCGGGAGCGGTTTTTCGTTGTTCGAGTACCAACATAAAAATTTTCTCGTTCCGACACAGTTACCATTAATACGATAGCTTACATTCTTTTGTCAAATGATGCGAATCTTTCTGTCCCAGGAATTTCAAGTCGAGCGTGGACGAAGTCGCGGGCATATCCTAGTACTTTTATAAAATTTAACTTTACACTTTAAAATTAATTTCCCAGGTTCCTCGTTTTCAAATGTAGGTTTGATAATTCTGTGTTACTTGTTTTGTTACATTTGATGCACGTTTTGAATTTGTGACGATGAATGTCAGTGTTATATGTTCACTAATATCAAGGATGATAACTATAAAGTATTAATAAGTAAAATAAAATAGGTATTAAATATTGTAGTAGTCTTAGTCTTGTAGTCAAACTGACAAACGGTCCAACTGATAGCGTTGGGAATGAATCCCTCCATTTTAGCGTTTGAAGAATGTTTGGAATCGAACCTCTGTTTGTATCATAGTGTTTTATAAGTTGTTTTTTAATTTTTGTAGTTGGATTCAAGTATAATAAAATGTAAAAATGCAACTTATATTTTCTTGACAAAAATTATATCTGAATAATGAGCTTCGAAAGGTATTGTTAATACCGGGTTTTTTTACAGATAGTCTGATCTTGACGCTTTTTTAAGTCATATCTCAATCAATTACATTTCTTTGATCCAAAAGTCCCCATCACCTTTCCATTTAAATATAGCTATAGAATATAGTTAAGTAAATAAATCAATACCTGCTAAAACTCGACGTTGCAAACGAGAACACATTTGCGGATCTTGCAAACCAGCTTGTGGAATGCAAAACAATTTGTCAGCCTGACGTGTAGTTCAACGGAAAGTCTGAGCTGCAATACTTTAGGCGTTGTTTTCGCCTTTTTCTTTTTATTACACGCTGTTGTCGGCTAATGGCCGTTTGGGATCTACTCGTATAAACGTGGGGTTCAGAACTTGGCCAGACCTCTCCGAACATGACACATCATAAATTCAAACGTCCGCTCGGGGTTTATAAATTATGTGCAATATGTATATATATATGTACAAGCAGATGCTTGATGAAATCAAAGACGATTATGAAAACCTCAATTGTTAGTTAATTTATTCTCATTATTAAAATCGGATCTAATTTTTATGTATGGACTGTCTTCTAATTATATTCTTCTATCTGGATTTGTATAATATATATAGATAATCTTTAGGAATCTGTCTTTGGTATACTTACATTCTGGGTGTCTTCACGGACCTTATGAAAATTACCTTCTAGGTAGCGTGCTCCATATCTCTGCTTGCAACTACTTATCAAACACAAGAAAGAGGTTTCAATTCAGACACCTTTTTTTTTAGCCAGGGGAAATCCGCTTGAGGACCATAAGCTGCGACAAGGGCAGAACCTTGGGGGATAATTCGCGACCCGTGTGTGGGATTCGCCACATCGGGGGTGGCACCATCATGCCCAGTCAGAATTGGTGTCATGCTGTTGCCACCCCCGGTTAGGGATAACCACTAAAACCCCTGGGTGTTCCGTCCTTCGCCTTATGCCAGGGGTACGGGTATATGACCTAGCCTCTTTGCAGCCTTTTCCATTACCAGGGTCTCGTTCCCCGGCATCGTCATACTCTCTTTGGCGTTTTGGAAGGAGAGATGAGCGCGTGCGGAACACTCGCGCTCTCATTTCCACGGCATATGCGGGTGAGTTAGAACCCCTATACCCCAAGAGGCCCCACCCGCGCCGCCCGCTTACGGTGGTCGAAGGTCGAAATCCGCCCTCCGGCGTCGGCGAGTCCTCCTTTGGCGGGAGCGGAACAAGGACGTCCGCTCACGCTCCCGCTCCGCCTCCTCCTTCGCAAGCATAACGCGCTCGCAAAAGGGTCATTTCAAACACCTGAATTAACTTTTCGTTTCATTTTCATGTATTATAATTTTTTTAGTTTATTATTGTAGTCAAGGATAATGTCGTTTTAATTTGTGAATACACAATGACATGTTTGAATGCGACTTTTAAATAATGCAAAGTTTATTGGCATAATATATCTCTTAACGGCCTCAGTAATAATGTTCTTGCAAAAATGATGACTTAATGACAGACGCCTTCGTGATGAACGACAGATTCTGTCCAACGTAAACACTTGTGATGGAAGGGTGAACAACCAAATGTAAAAGATCTTCCTCTGCATTCAACACTCTCATTCTACTTGGGGTTATAGAGGGGAAATAGCCAAAACAAAGAGGCCTATCTTTAATAGTCGATTCGTACAACTGCATGCGTTTACTCTCAACTAATGATTACTGAATGTTGATTGATATTTATGAGTTTCGAAACGTTGGTGCGTATTGCATGACACGATTTGGCTTTATGCCTCAATCAGCAATGAATACGTTAACAACATATTGATTACCTGAATATATAATCTTTGTACAACACCTCCGTAATTAACAACACCTACGCGTGCGTATTGGTTATTCGACGAAATTACATCTCAATGGAAATCTACATAGCTATATGTATATAAAAACATCAAGGTTTTATGTGTTCTCAAAATAAATGTTATGTTATTAATTATCTGTTGTCGCATTTCCGAAAATAGAATAAATTTGACTTTAATATTTGATTTACTTAAATTTTGCCGCATATTTAAATGTCATTGGTACATAGGGATAATGTTGATGTTAGTGACTGACTGTTTCATGCAAATTTACGTTGAGTTTTATACGTTATTTGTAATGTGACACTGTTATTAATTATGAATGATGTTAAACATTAAAAAATAAAGTATGTATATCCATTAATGTAGCTAATCATTGACGGCGTTATTGTTAACGCTATAAACATGACGCATTTGGCCACAATCACTAAAACTCGTATTTCGTTCGATGAATGAGAGTTCCGATGGCCCACTTCCCTGTCTCTCTATCCCATTTTTCCTATTCCATTTTTCCTATTCCGGTTTCTCTATCCCATTTTCCCTATTCTATTTTCCCTATCCCATTTTTCCTATCTCATCTCTTATATTCCATTCCTTTGGTCTAATCCCTCTTTCTCAGCCTCCAATCACTTTTTTTAGCAATTGAGAATCTGATCGTGGACAATCAGTTGCGCGGAGGGGCAAAATAGCAGCTGATGTGTGAGATTCGCCAAGTCGGCGTGGCATTAGCACCTCACGTGTGAAGTGCTATTGTTATACAATGATTAGCGATACCCACTAAATCCCCTCCGTGTTCTTTCCTTCGCCGTATTGCCAGGGCCACAAGTATTTAGTCTAGCCATTTCATAGGCCCTAGCAGGCGGTGGCCCATAGGCCTCATCTACTGCCAGGGACTCTCTTTATCGCCGGCGTCTTCGTTCACTCGTTGTGTGGCGGTCTGTAACGCACTCCACGGAAGAAGAGATGAGCGCGCGCGGAACATAGCATGCCCTCATCTCGATAGCATAACGGCGGGCGACAACCCTTTCCCTAGGGTGCGCCACTCGCTCATGGCGGCCGAAGGTCCAAGCTGGCCCTCCCGCTAGCCTCCTATCCCTCTTTGTCCCATCGTAAAGACTGGCAATACGTTCGTTTCAACTTTCACCCCTCATGTAGCAAACTTCTGTAGGTGATGGCAACCACTTTTCAGCTTCGCAATAGACGTAATATATCCCAGATGGAGAAGGACATAAACATAATGCCACTTCGTTTGTCGTTCCTTTAGACAAAATGCAATTCAATAAGTCACAAAAAATTTGAAACAATCATAAAATTTATTATTGTGTATAATATTTAACAGTGGTGAAAACATAATAAAAAAATTAACTGTTTTTAACAGTAACATTTTAAGGTTAAGAAATTTTACGCTTAAAATCAGTCTAATAAATCTTACTTCAAATACAAAACAAAGAATTTTGAACAACGAGACTATACTTACATATTTTTAAATTACTTTCCTTTAATTTATTTAATTACTCTATTAATATTGGTAAACTTTGTAAGCAACTATGATACAACTTATAATCAACTATGGTAATACAATAACTGGTAATCATAGTCAATTAATATCCGGAATTCAAATTCATATCGGTTCAATTATTCAATCGTGATTTGTTTGTCAGCTGCATTAATGGTCAACGGCCTAGATTTGCAGTTGGTTAGGGCTTGAGATGCAAAACAGAAATGTAGTTGAAATGACAGGCTTATACGTGTCTACGTGTAGTAGATATTTTAGACTCTTGTAGACTTTTGTTTAGATATATTTGTTCGTTTTTTTTATTCGCGGAAATGATTATAATGAAAATTAGTATTTAATATGGAAAAAGAATATAATATAATAACAGCCCATAAACGTTCCACTGTTGGGCTCGGGCCTGCCATTATATGGGAAAGGGCAGTACACCCGCCACGCTTGTCCAAGGCGGGTTGGGAGGTTTGTCACATCGGTTACCTCGATGTGCAAGTGCATCACAATGTTTCCCTTCACCGTTGTTAGCAAGTGGTGATTGTAACAATATGCACATTAGTGTCAACTGCCTAAATGGTGAATGCGTTCCGGTCAGGATCGAACCCGCGCCCTTTGAGTTTGGGACGCGTGCGCTAGCCATTACGCTACCACGACTACATAAAATACCTTCTAAAAATTACAATCACATAGTAAAAAGGGGGTCCGAAAAGTTCCTAAACCCTACAACGTGGCACGGATCATTCTTATACAGGCTCTCCGGAGTTAACTTCTAGATAGTACCTTGATTTGATTAATTTATTATGCCAGAAGTAATATGACATCCACACCGTCGTTATTATTGAATACTTTTTGTGCTTCTTCTTCGAATTCTACATCACAGAGACAAAATTTCATACAAACTTCAAAATTTTTTGATCTCTTACAAAAATGAGTCTAGTCATTTTATTACATAAAACATATATTTTTTTTACCTAATCAGTCGGAAATTAAAAAGCATTTATATCATTGAATGTTTAGAAGATTTTCTGAATAAACTTTTGTAGTGGACAATTATTATTGTCATACACATTTTTTATGCCATTGTATAAATATTTTTATTTTGGATACTAAGAAAATGAATGTATTGTTATAATAATTAGTATACAGCACACTTTTACTCTACTTGTAGTACAGTTTTACTGTACTTGGAAATAATAATAATAATGCTTTAGAATATTTTTATTTTCTCTCTAACACTATAAAGATCTGCAGAGAACTTTCAACCGAGATTCACACTACAATATGACCGTTAGAATGATTCTTCGAGGTCAGCGACGTGTTGTCCGGGATACTTTACAAGCGCTGCTGTTCCTCTTTTCTCCTACTTTAGACAGCAGAAAAGTTGCAACATTCTAAAAGAGTTATTTTGACACCATCTATGTGGACTACAGTAAGTCAGACATTATACACAAGACGACACTATTTTGTACTTACTATCTATCGAAACTATGCTAAGTGAGTTTTATGTGTAGTGGCAGTATTTAAGGTAATTTATTACATAGTGTCCTTTTTATGCTTTTGAAATCTTAGCATTTTTAGTAAACGACATTTTGAGCTGTTAGAACCCAACACCATAAGTCAATACTGTAAATGGTCAATAATTATAACATGCAAAGAACAAAGGATTCATTATCGTTCGATATAAAACACTGAAGTTTAATAAGCTAGGTCACAATTAAATTAAACTGGCGTGAAGTTATGTATGTATGTAGGTACAATTAAATTAATATTACTTGGACATAATATTATAAACATCTGAAATAATAATGTCTAGTCATTACACAAATTTACATAATATACATTTATTCCATGAATTATTGGTTGCCACTATTGAATATTATCGGATTATAAACTAGGATATGCCTGCGACTTTATTCATGCTTCACTTGAAATTCCCGGGGCACAAACTACCGCAGCATTTAAAATAAGAATGTAACCTATCCGCTTTGTGTAAACTGTCGGAATAAGCTAATTTTTATGCATCCAAACAACTTTAAACCGTTCCCGGGAAAATTTTCGCGGGATTCTCAGGATAAAAAAATATCACACATTTTATTACATTAAATTTGTTATCGAGCATTAAAAAAATCAGATTAGAACTCTATTTGTTCTATCTGGCCATTTTAAATAATTCCCAGAACAATTCCCGTGGGATTCCCAGGATATTTTTTTTTATAGCATTAGTGTACAGACACGGCATGTTTAAAATTTAATAATATTATAGTAGACAAAACCTCATCAGGATTAAACAGCTCTTGTACCTTTTGTTTCAAATAAATTAATTACAAAAACAAAAGTTTATATTTGTCATCTTTTGGAAATATGGATCTGAATAAATTGTGTTTCATGAATATTCAGTTTTAAAATAATTTTCAAGCGAGTATACACCGGCGTAAGGCTGATCCTTGTCGGCCTTCATCGCGACGTCACGGCAGTGACACCTATGATTACGGTCCTGTGGCGCCTTCAGAACGTGGAAGGACGCTGGAAGGTTTAGTGAGTGGCGGTCGGTGCCTACAACTTCTTCTATCATCAGAAACCTTTGTATAGCACCCGATGTCGGGAGTCCCCCATATATCCTTCGGTGACCGGAACCCAAGGCATGCGCTAATGCATTCCCTCAGCGTTAACAAAAAAAACTATTTTCTAAACAGACCAGACTTTCAACCCAAAACCCTAATTCAAAGCATTACATCACTCTTCAAGATCCCTCTGAAAAGTCATGAGCTTTTTTAGCTACATGTCTTTTTATTAGCTAGCATAGAGAGGAGCATATCACTGTCTTATTGGCACTGACGTAATGACAGTAGCGTGGTTACTTACAATATAATTTTTCGTTTTCTAACACCTTTCTCTCTTATTTTATTTTCTTTTAGTTTTTATCGATTATTTTGGATAATACTTTATATCTTGTCATACGCTCAAATGAAAAGCGTACTATACTTGTACCATATACTTACTCAAAATAGGATTATTATACTCACTGCGTTCAGAGACTTCAAAGGGAGATGAAGTGAAAGTGTAATTAAACTTATTATTCACTGACGCTTTCTTAACTTGAAGTCATTATTACCAAATACTATTTTTTTATAACAACTCTACGGACTTTAGCTCCGTACCCTTTTTTTACACTTTAATTTAGGAAAAAGTTTAAAAGTTATACATGCTTATTTGTTATTTTTGATATTTTGTGTGACATTTAATGAATGTATGTTTGTGTTGTGGTGGTTAAGGTATTAAGAATAACTTATTATATTAATTTATTCTAATTTTAATACTAAACTTATACTATTGTAAAATATATCTGTTACATGCTGGTGTTGCGAGGAAGTGCATGTACAGTGTGTGCCTTATGTCTATACCTATATATATTAACCTACTAAATACTATTAATTATTATTACATTCATTATTTATTGTTATTAAAGCAAATGTTGTGAACAAATAAGCACAACAAGAAATTCAACCACCTCTATTGAAGGTTTATAATGTCTTATGTGATATTTTTACACGAAAGTTTCAACTTTTCCGCATTACATCTACCCACCCATCATCCTATGTATATGTATCTAGGCGTACTCGGCGTACATTTACTTCCTTTTATAAAGCACGTCGACACTATTGTCCGGCTGACGTCATCAAAAAGGGTGAGGCGCGGATGCAAGCGAGCTGCGGGCAAGTGTCCTTCGCTTGGAGGGTGCTACTGCAACGATGCGATTCAGGTCAAACGATCAATAAATATTTAGTTTGTCATTGTAAGGTCAGCTGCACACCGAAGCCTCACGCTACACGCACACAACATTTACATCGCCGCAATCACAAAGTAAATTAGTAGTGGACAAACTGCAACAGAGTGGATTACGCTGGTACAGTCATGTTTTATCATAACCGGCTGTTATGTGAGGAAAAAAGTCATGCCGCCTCCCCCAGGTTCGGGTAGAAATGGTAGGCCCTAGAAATGCTGATTTGACGCCGTCATGACATACCAATGGTCTTACAAAAAGTGAGCCAGGTGACTGCTCGAGAAGAAAAGTAGGAAAGTGGATGCTTCTCTGAAATTCCAGTTTTTTTACTTAACTTGCAAATTTTAAACATCCCATAACAAGCCCCTGTGGCCTAATGGATAAGGCATCGGCCTCCTAAGCCGGGGACTGTGGGTTCGAGTCCCACCAGGGGTAAACATTACTTCCTTTTTTAAAACTACATATAAGTATAAGAATAACTAGCACCAACTTCACTACATTTTATAAGAGACACGTTTAATACGCCATATTTAATTCTTTAAAATATTTTTTCAAATAAAATGGTATTATTCAAAAAAGGGCATTCGTGGGAGTTAAATAGTGAATTAAAAATCCAAGTCACTATGAATTTTCTCCTATTCTATACAAAATATAGTTAGCTAAAATATCTTAGTATAAATATTATTCACAGAACATGCTGAATTTATTAAAATGTAGACAAAACTAGTCTTTCGTGATTTTAAATTTGAATATCGACCTCTAAAGGGCCTCCCCAATCTCTAAGCGCAGCCGTTGATTCAGGATCGTAAAGTATAAAAACGCACGCATATTAATTTTAAGCGTAGAGACAAAAAAAAATCTTACTGTAAATAAATGGATCCGAAAAAGGTAAGCCATATTAATTAAGGTTATGTAGCTATTGAAGTGATTTGTTATGTTAAAAAATCAGTTTCCTAATATTTCAAATATAATGCCGGTATTTTTGTTGTCTATTTAAGCGATGACATCAAAGACTGTCATATTATACAGAAACTTAATATTAAATAAGTACGTTAATATGGATTACATGTAGATATATAATTGCCTAGTGTATAAATGGTTTACCCAGAGTTTAAAAAGCGAATATAAGCCTGTCAAAGTTATTAAAACACTATTTATACTCCATAGACTTCTAATTTCCAAGTATACAACATAGCATGTAAGAATAGAAAATGAAAGAATTTTACAGATATTTATGGAACTATTTCAGTAATAGTTGCATATTAGGGAGACAATATAGAAAGATGAATCAATTAATTATTAATAGGGATAAAAATATAGTATTAACATTAAGGTTTTATTTGTAAGTATGTTTAATTTATAGTAGCGTATAGATAGTGTTGGAATTGTATTGAATTAAAGTATTAACATATAATATTACAAACATTCTTTTACTATCTCTAAATGAATTTTAAATCTGAAATCTAATATGTAAATCGAATAAGCTGTTGGTTGTTACCTGTATTAAAAAAAACATATAAGTAACCATAAAAGTGTATAAATAAATCTAGTGTTATCACGTACGCATCTATACAATGAGAACTGGGGCTGTAATTCAGAGTTTCAGGCTTCAGACGACCCTCGCAAGGTCGCAGACGCCTACGCACATACACAAATACGCACACACGCGTACAAATGTACCTGCATCCAAGTCTTTACGAGCGGCGGCCATTAATCTTTTGGGCGTTATTCAGATAATAAATATTGTACAGCGTTTGTGTTTGTAAATATTTTTTAAAGACTGCAAATATTTTGACTGGAAGTACCCATTTGTTATGATATTGGATTAACATTATTATCAATTACAAACGCCGGCTATCGAAGATAAAAATATCTAAAGAAATTCGGTCAAGTGCGTGTCAGTCCATGAAGATTTGCATCAAGGTGACACTTATTGTTTTTGTTTTTTTTATGACAACAGAGTCATAAGAAGCTTTAGTTTCTAAATTTTTTTTGTGATGTACAAACGAACGGATATGACGATTTTGTACGGTTTCTGTTTATTCTTCGAAATATCCTATGTTCATTGCTGTTCTTTAAATTTAAACTACATTTAAGACCTATGTAGTTTAGTAAAATCATTTACTATAGTCTAGTCTGGGTGTTATAGATCGGCCCCGAAGTATATAATATTTTTTACAAAACCAATATAGACCACTACTATAAATAATTATAGTCTAATAAATAACGTAACTCTGTTAAACATACTAACCTACATAACAAGACTGCGCTTTCTTTATTTTTAACATGTTTGTTTAGACGAAATCCATAAAAAAGGATACGGATACGCTTTCGTACATTCTTGGGCCCAGATGTAAAAAGATGAGACTAGCAGGGTCTTCAGATTGGGGAAGTAGATCCCATTTTTTTTTGTTTAGGCACTACAACCATCTGATGTTTTAGGTTTCGCTATTGGGTGCCATTCTGTATACTAATATACCAATTAAGGAATATCTAATTATTTTATCTGTACTTACTGTTAAAATCTCCACGAAAAAGTATTTATTTTGGCTAATCAATCAATTTGTTGCTGGCCACAATATACTATTATACTATTTTTAAATATGGAACATTGATGTTTTTTGTTCTTTTTTGTGTATTTTCCCCTTTAAATCGTCATCAATGTCGCACGTGTAGTTTTTTTTATAATTGAAACTAGCTGATGCCCGCGAATTCGTCCGCGTGGTAAGATTTTTTAACTATCCCACGGCAAATCTTTAATTTTTCGGAATCAAAAGTATCTTATATGTTGACCAGACAGTCCACAACAAATTAATATTTAAAGAAAGGTTT
Source organism: Dendrolimus kikuchii (assembly GCA_019925095.2). Lineage (NCBI taxonomy): Eukaryota > Metazoa > Arthropoda > Insecta > Lepidoptera > Lasiocampidae > Dendrolimus > Dendrolimus kikuchii. The sequence goes on from CM034392.1 coordinate 18,415,212, forward strand.
TACATTTACTAATTTATAAATGAAAGTTTGGATGGATGTTTGTTACTCAATCATGCCAGAACGGTTGAACAGATCTGGATAAAATTAGGCACAGAGTTAACTTATAGTCTGGAATAGTATCGGAAAATATCTGGAATAATATCCCGGAATATGTATCGTTCCCGTGGGATAACATTAACGCGAGCGAAGGTGCTGGAAAGTTAGTAATACCGTTAAATCAAAAGATAGTAGTACTTGACGGCTTAAGAAGTGGCTATTCGAGCACACCTTCTACAGCTTGAAAGAGTTGTGGAATATGATTTATGACACTTTTAAATTTCTCAATAATACATTATGAATCCTTAAAGTGTAATAACACTGTTATGAATAAATCAGTGTGTAGTAAGATATTGAATAACGTTAAAATGTATAAAAATAATAGCCTACTTACTCCTCAGTTTATTAATAGCAAATAGTTCTTGGAAATTCTAAGGAATAAGATTTCTGAACGGCTTACTTTCATTCATAAATGTTTGTATTTCTTAGAATTTCTGAGGAGATTTGAAAGGGCGATGTCTGGCTTTTATAGTCTTAACTTCACAAAATATGTAAATCTGATCGTACATGTAAACAATAGTCGTCAGACATTAACGGTCTTATTCATATTGAGTTAGAGTAAGTTTGTAGGGTAGCACCCTACAAACTTATTCTAAATATGAATAAGATCGTAAACAAGAGTTGTATGATTCTGTAAAAATCTCTTTTATTTTTAAACTGCTCTTTTTCGAGCTGTCACGTGAATTTCAATTTGGCATCAGTCAAAGACGTATTATAATTTGATTGAAGCTTTTATTGTATGAGTTGGGTTTCCACCTGATATACATTTCTTAGAAGATTGCTTTTAAACTTGTATATACATCAATCGTATATAGCCTTATTTTTTTTAAAAAGAAAAAATATGTTTGCTGTTTGGTAAACAGAGGATTGCAAAATTGTTTGTGTATAGTTCACACAAGTAAACAAGCTTTCACTTCCGAATTAGAATTTTAAAAGTTAATCGAATCACTACAAAGGAGAACAAGTTAATTAAATTGCCGAAGACTCCTCAATTCGATTTCAAATTGGAAATTTATCCAATACACAAACATAAATTGTTGGTTTTATTAAATTCTGAGATTTATGGCTTATTTGCTGGCTAACAAACTTTGAACTTCCTGAGATGAATTTCGGAAAACGAACTAAAATTGCGTTACAAGTCCTTGCTTCCCATTCCAGGCTGGTTTGTGTTCGTAAATATACTTACAAGATTCCGATAGAAATAAAATATATTTTTCAGTCGTTGTTGTCAACCAACTGTTGTCCACAGCTTGACGTAGGTCGCTCCGAGTTTACACCACATGTCCCGATTATCAACTTTCCTACGCTGATACGTTTTACAGAAATGGGCTTGTGGGGAAAACATGCCTGACCATGCCGCCTCCCCCAGATCCTAGTAGAAGAGGAAGAAATGCTGGCTTAACGTCATGAAGGATGTCAGGTCTCAAAACAAGGGATGCTGATAATCGCGTTAAAAGGCTTCAATGCGAACGCTCTGAAAGCAACTAGTATTTAACGCTCATGATGAATTATCTCGGTCCTCTGCTTTATTCATGAAGCCCGCACCATATACCTTGCGTAGGTCATCAGTCCACCGGTCTGCAACACAAATTGCCACAACTAAACTTAATTTTTGCTAATTTAAAATTGAGGTATGAAAGAAGAATACCAAAAATGACCCAGTAAAGACGTATCTATAATATTAAATTCTATACAGACCATGTCTGTACATAGAAGCTATTTATAACACATCTAGAATAGACTATATAAACGATGCAATTTTTTTAGATTTCTTGTCTGTTTTTGCGGGGTTCACGTAAAAATTACGAGGCCTATTTCGATGCGGTTTTTGCTGATCAACAGCTAATTCTTAGTCTAACTCTGCGCTACTTCTAATCCCACGGCAATTTTCCCGGGAGAGGTTTGAAGTTGTTCGGATGCATAAAAATTAGCGTATTTTAATGCTTCGATACTTTATGTCCCGGGAATCCCGCGAGAATTTCGAGTCAAGCGTGGATGAAATCGCGGGCATATCCTAGTAATTAATATTTTTGAGAATTAACATTCTCTATTTATTAGTACCAAAGTAAGTCCTCGAAAAAGGCGGGAATCAGATAGGTACCACAGATAAATCACAATATATTTTAAACTAAAGTCAAAAAGCGATCTACCACAAACTATAGCTTAGGTACCGAAGTCTGAAAATTTAACGATATTTTAGAACATATCAAAGCCATCTCAATCTGTCACTTCAGGCTTTTACTGCATTTATGACTGCAATGGCTGTACCACTCCTAATTTGCTTTGACTAACTTGATTTTCTTCTGTATCATGCTTAAAATAAGGATGATATTCCTTTGGTAATTGATTTACCAGCTGCATACAACTGTAGGCATAAAAGTCGATACCAGCGACCTCTAACTGCGGCCAACGAACGCCTATGACATTGAACGGGACGAGTGACTGAGGTAGGCCCCACACCACAAATATATGCCTTGAGCCACCCACCAAAGAGAAAGGAGAAGGGGTTTAAAAAAAAAGTCGATAAACGCATTGTGTGCTTGGGAACAAAGTTGCGTCTGGTGTAATCGATTTTAGTGCATTTTATGATTGGTATTATATATAGTCCGTGCCATGTCCATGCCAAACTATGCAGCCTTTCTAAATTAGCTGGAAAACGTGGTGTATCTTTTTAGAGGCCCATAGCCATATTAGAAAAAATCACAACCCTAATATTTTCATAGTTCTATTTTGCTGACGAAGCTGACTAACACGCAAACGGCCCACGTACTGGAAAGTGTGGTTACCGTCGCCGCCTATATATGTTTACAACACCAGGGGCCCAATTCTGCTATTACTGTCTCGTCAAAATCGACGAACACTATCGTCAGTCGGAGGTTTGCCTGATTTCGGTATTCTGACAATTCCTATGGCGTGCCCGTGGCAAGCCACTCTATCTTTATAAATATTTAGAAGTGAAAATCGCGAAATAAATGTTCGAAATTTGGGTAGCTTTTCAATATTCATTACGTCTAACGCCGTTTCTGGTAATGGTAATACCAGTTTTTTTCTACTATTACTTTACCGCGACGGTATCGAGAAGATACTGTGGATTTAGTAGAATACGAATTTTTGACATTATCACAATGGAGTCGTACTTTGCATATGTTCACAATACTGACATTTTAAACTTAATATGTTACATATTAAACTTAATAGTGGTTACCTCCCAATAAACATCCATCGGTGCAGGAACGGACAAAAAATACAATTTCCTGCGGCCAGGCGGCCTGTCGTAAGAGGCGACAAAACAACCCACAGCCAGGTGGTCGGGTATTTGCTGGACTGGATGGCGACCACCCCTGGTCTACAGTATGCCGCCATAACAACCTTGTGTTGTGTTCCAGCATTAGTGACCAGGTTCCAGTCTCCCTTAAGACAGCAGCAGCGCATTTGTAGCACCTTTGGTGTTACAGATGTCCATAAGCGATGGTAACCGCTTTCCATGGAGTGGGCCGTCTGCCTGTCTGCTGAAATCCTGAAATAAAAATAAAATAAAAAGAAAAAACATACCTATACGTAAGCGGACGAATATCCCAGAATATGATATTATTCTGGGATTTAGTCATTTTAATTATGGTTATCATACATTACTTTTTTATGATTTACCATAAAAAAGGATTAGGCCTTCCATGGAATCCATCTTGTTCACAGCGACATGAATTTTTAGGTCATAGACACACGAAATAATTTTCGCAATTTTAAAGGGAAATTTACTTGTATAAAAAACGCAATACAACAACAAACGTCATTGTAATTTCTCAAGACCTGGCTAATGGTACCTACACAACTGGCCTATATAAAAAAGTACACTTAAAATATATCATCACTCGATTACGTGTATCGCGGCCAGCTCTGAAATCTGCTTAGTTTCAAATTCACTTTATCATTACCCATCGTTATACAAAATACTATTAAATTATAAAGTATTCTATTAAATTCCATTATTAAAGTTTCAATAGTTCAGTAATTTCAGTAGTTGTGAAAATGACTATGACATACATATACAGACGAACGGGTGATTAAAATCGTCACGGGCTTATAAATAAGCGTTCAGTTTTTGGCTATGGAATTCTAAAAAGTTTCTTTCAAACTGTAGTATATTTTAAAAAGCACCATCTGTTGATATTTGTTTATATTAACTTGCTTTTAAGAAAGCCCGACTACTAGGTCAGTTACCGTATCTAATGTTATCTGTCATTACCGCTAGAGGGCGTTGATATCTTTAAACTCTGAATATAATTAATAAATGCAAAAACAAATTTTAAAACTTGGTATATAATTAATTAATTATAATTCTATATTTTTTTTAAACAGAGAATAAAATAAGAATAGAAATCTTGGAACCAATTTACTAAAATCAAAATTAAATCTGTTAAGAGTTTTTGAGACGTATGGTATTTTAGATTAAACTTTTTTTATATTCCGTACCTGAATGATATAGGGAGTGATCATTTCTGAAACTATTGAAAATAATACGATTTATTCCATGGTGTAACCCAGTGTTGTGCGTAGTCAAACACGCACTTAGCGTATTTTTGGTGAATATTATTGAAGTAGAATAGGATAGATATCTATAATATTATATAAGATTGTAAAAGTGTAGTCTCTTGTTTCTCACATTTTTTGTGTTTGTCTGTTTGTTCGGTATTCACGTAAAACAACTGGGTCGATTACGATGAGGCTTTCGCTGATCGGTAGTAACTTCTCCAATGATCATATGAAAAAACAATAGGCATATCGATATAAATCCGAAGAATCCTACGGGAATTTTCTTCGAAGAGGTTTAGAGTGCCCAGGTAGAAAAAAATTCATTGCGATGCGAATTTTTCACCGATCGACAAAATCTTTTTAGTAAAAAACCTTCTAGTTGTATGTATGTACCTTTAGTAAACTTATCCCGAGCTTTTACATGAATTTCCGAGATTGAGGTATGTTCATACTAAAAAATACATTACCCATTTATTCATTTACGTTATTTGTACTAATAACTATATTTGTACTTGACATATGCATAATATTGACATTAATTAATTAAATTATTAGTATATTGACATTTGAATTGTAAATGCTGTGCACTCCTTTAATGGGTCCACACATCAGAACTTTTATTTTAAACGATTTGTAATGTAACATAATAATGTGTGTGCTGTTGGTGAGCCTTAAATAAATAAATCGATATATTACCCTGCTGAAAATCACATTTGATTTTACGTTTAGCAAAATAACTGTAACCTTTGTTACTGGTCCAACGTGGACCAATTCGCAGGCAAACGCTTAAACAATATATATAATATACCTACTTATACTCGACCACGCCTAAGATTGCTTTATCTTTCGAGAGCTCACAATTGGTATGTAAGCCTGTCTAAAATTTACATACTCCACGTATACTTAAGCCATAAATAGAGTTTGTTAATTTACAAAACCATTTAAGGTAATTAGTCCACAGACTTATCTGGCTTTGTAGGTGTAGGTAATCGTTTCTTAAAGTGCTCAGCTCACCTAAGTTCACGTTCAGGTTTCTTGTAACGAGACTATCGACATACTAAAAATGACAATCGTCTGAAAAACGTAACTCTGAAGATTCTAAATCATACTTGACTAGATTAAATTACAAATAATTCTTCTTTGGCCTTTTGTCGTTTTTATATTTAAAATGTTTTTTGGAGCGGTTCAGTTAATTTAAAAGGAAACTTATTAAATGAGTTCAGAAGACAGGGAGACGGCCCACCTGATGGAAAGCGCTTACCATCGCCTATGGACATTGCAACACCAAGTGCTACAAATGCGCTACTGCTCTTTTAAGGGAAACTGGAACCTGGCCACTAATGCCGTAACACAAGTTAAGGTTATTCTAGACCAGGGCTGATAGACATCCGGAAGAGCAGATACCTACCTAGTTGTGAGTTATTTTATCGCCTCTTACGACAGGCCATCCGGCCACTAGAAATTAAATTCTTTCTCCATTAAAATATGATGAAGACCACACTAGCCCATAAACATATAAAAAGTGGTCCACACTTTTGACCAAATTCATCTATTCTTATGTATTACGATGCACTGGAGCCGAATTAGTCCATACACACTCAAAATCTTGAGGGTATATGGACCAAACTGATCCTAAATTCAGATTCAGCACATAGATATACATAAGAATAGATGGGTGTGGTCAAAAGAATGAACCACTTTTTATTTTTGTGGGCCGGTGCTATCAAAACATCTCATGAACTCTTCAGGTGAGCAGAGGGCTGGTGCCTACCTCAGGTAACGAATCAGTATGGCAATTGAGCGAGTCAACGCAACCGTTCTTCTAGGCACCTTACCTATAGAAGACGGTGACCTAGGTTCAATATTATACTTATTAAGGGATTACAGGTAGAATACTATATGACTAAGAAGTTTTTTGTATTAATTTATAATATTTTAGTTTAATAAATTGTACTTATTCTTGAAATAAATTAATTGTCAGGAGCCTTAAGAACAGATGAGCGTGCATGACAAGAGTTATGAATGTCAAAGAAGCAAGTGAGGTGTGTAAGAATAAGCCTGAATGGCGCTCTGTTGATCGTACCTACCCCGCAAAGGAACTGGCGTGAAGTTATCTATGTATGTATGTATGTTGAAATAAATTATTATGAAATAACATGAGAGAAAAGGGACCTGCGTGACCATCTAGTCATAGAATATTTATGAGCTTTTCGGAATCACATTTTTACTGGACGCCTGTCATTCCTAGTATTCGTCTTCCATGATTTGATAAATGATTTATCAACCAACTTGCTACTTGTTTGCATTATCCATTATGTACTGCGTATTGTCCATTAGTGTGGCGTGAAATAGGCGGAAGAACAACTCTAATCCTAATTGGCTAGCATTATGCTCAGGCTGGGTTCAATTTAGGACTTATTTTGTTTATATTGTCTTAAGGGCCATTCATTAATTACGTAAGGATGATTTTTGACCCCCCTATTTCCATGTAAGGATACATAAGATTTCTCGAACCCCCCCTCCCTCTTCTTAAGTAAGATTCAATCACGTTTTTCCGAATAATAGAACGTTGTTAGAAAAGGATCAGTTACACTAAAAATCACAGTTTAACGTAAATCAAAGATTTTTATTCTCTAAGATTGTTATACTCTTTCATTGCTATCAGGTGTATGATTATCTTTATATAATACTAGCGGTCCCGGCAGACGTTGTCCTGCTCTGAAAAAATTAAAATCTAGGACCCGATCCCAGCCCAACCTACTGGTTCTAATTGCGAATCTAAACCATCCGGGAACTCACTCAAACACACAAAAACAAAATCACCAAAATCGGTCCAGGTGATTAGACTTCTAGAACCCGATCTCAGTGCCACCTACCGGTTCCAACGGGACAAAAGAGTATCCTATGTCCGTCTCCTGGTTCTAAGCCACCTCCCCACCAGTTTTCAGACAAATCGGAACAGTCGTTCTTGAGTTATAAATTGTGTAACTAACACGACTTTCTTTTATATATATAGATAGATATATAGATTAAATTACGACTTGTAAAATATTACATAAGAATGGGTTTTAAATATAAGGGCATGCATAGATTTTTCTAACCTCGCTTCCCTCTCGGGATCCTTACGTAACTAATGAATGAAGGCTCCTTACTATTTATATTTTGTATGTCTTTGAAGACCACGGGCCAAGGGAAGGGCAACACGTAAAGGGCCTTTGGCAAATTTAATGTAAATATGGCGTGACATTGACCGGCAATTATCCCTGTCTACACCATATAGTAATACACCTAAGGACAAGTCCCGGCCAGTGTACGACTATTGTGGGAAATGACGACAAAAAGTACCGGGCTATCGTTGTAAACTGCTAGTGGTACTAGGGGTCTGGGAATATGGGGACTATGGCGTCTGCCCGTCGTAATGTTCAGGGAACATGGAAAAATGAGCAGACGGTGACTCGCCACATAGAAGATAGGGGCAACATGGGTGTGAGTGGCTAAGGGGTGTAGAGAGGTGGGCTGCAGGTTCACCGAAGCTACTTGTGACGTGATGTCATTTATATTATTTTTGTATTGTCTCTCTTTCTTAAAATAGTTACTTTGGCATAATCTAATTACGAAAGGCCACTGACGCTATGAAATCTTTTTCTTCTGGCTCAGGACATGTTACATAGATCGCTACAGGTTGTGATCTGTCGGAGCTTTGTCATTATTAATATTACAAGCCGTGTTGAAATCATGTTACTTAGGTGAGCACCGTGCTTAAGATACGGCTTAGTCATCTACTGTTTGAAAAATGCCTTCAAAAGTTAAGGTATGACATACATTCTGATAGAGTTTTAAGAATTGTTCTAATTGTTTTTACGATATCTGTATATGGATGACGGATATAGAGTTTACTTAGAAATGCCTATATGTTTCGATTTCCTGCTTTATTCATGCAACTGCTATTAATACATATACTTAATACTTTTAAGCAATAATAATATTTTTTATTATCCTCAGTCGATCCTCGAGAAGGATTCCTTTAACTCCTCCAAAAGTAAATTTAACTATCCCAATATAAGTTTTGGATGACAAATACGAAATATTTGATCCAGAGTATATGTGATGCTAGATTGTAATGTAATAAATATGATTTCTTATTCCGAATACAACTGTCTGGTATTATTATTTTTTCATAATTTGGAAACGAATTCATAAGTTCAACAGAATATCTTAAATTACGTTGGTATTTTTAAAGCATTATAAGGTAGATTATTGGCAGGACCTTCAGTGTCAGCGACATGACTATTAAAGCTCTTCACCACATTTTTAGTCAATATCCTTATATGTCTAAATAGGCACAGGTCTTGTTCACTTGCTTTTTTAGATTTTTTTGGAATTTACTCCTTAAGAATCGATTTTCATATAAGCAGGTATTGAAATTTTATGCGGAGTGAAACACCTAACACAGGCGTGAACTTTAAAGCGTAACGTGTTTTTTATTATGAAATTTCGAGCATTACTGTAATCACATAAGATCTAAACTAATATCCATTAGTGTGGGAAGATACAGCGTTTTGAAATGAGAAGGTTTCGTAATCGCCCTTTAATTTTATACACTTTCAAACTTTAATTCAATCAAATAAGATCTAAAATAATATCTATTAGTGCATAATCAAAGACAATCGTACTTAAGGAGTAAACTCCAGTCGTGTGTCGAAGCTGATATTTTTTTAATGTTGTTATTTCAAACATTTTCTTATACAAAACTAACGGTTCTGGCTGACGTTATGCTGCCCTAAAAAAAAAATATTTTGAACCCGAATACGTGGCGCTACCCACGTATTTAGGAAATTTGAAGTTCTCTAGAATAATCTCCTAGTAAATAAGCACTATAGTTAACGAAAGCCATAATAATATAACTACCAAAAAGTGCAACTTTTGTTTTAGCATGCATTTCAAGTGTAATTGAAAGACCAGAAGAAAGTAGTGAATCTGTGTAATTTCGGCTTAACTAAAAAATATCCAGCAATTTTCTAACTAAATATTTTATTCATATTGACATCAACGGTCTTATTCATATTGAGTTAGGCTTCTTTATGGTTCTTAAAGAAGGCTACAAACTTACACTAACTCCATGTGAATAAGACCGTAACTCAATTTTTTTAACAGATAGTTTTACAGTAGGCTCCGTCGAGTTCATAAGTGAATTACATTGTTGTATATTTTTTAAGATTGTTTATAAAATTATATATTTTTATTTCGTAAGTACAGCAGGCAGACTGACGGCCCACCTCCTGGAAGGTGGTTACTGTCGCCTATGGACATTAGTAACACTAGAGGTGTTATCAATGCGCCAATGGACTTGGAGAGATGTTAATACACCTTTTTTTATTCATTATCCGTGCTGGAACGGAGAAAGAATACAATTTCCTGCGGCCGGGCGGCCTGTTGTAAACGGCGACAAAACCACCCACAGCCAGGTGGTAGGGCATTTGCCCGACTGGATGGCTACCACCCCTAATCTAAAGTATGTCGCCATAATAAACTTGAGTTGTGTTCCGACATCAGTGACCAGGTTGCAGTCTCCCTTAAGAGAGCAGCAGCACATTTGTAGCACCTTTTGTTTTGTTGCTTTTGTGTTGTTTGCTCATTTGTGTTGCAAATGTCCATAGGCGATGGTAACCGCTTTCCATTAAGTGGGCCGTCTGCCTGTTTGCTGAACTCCTGAAATAAAAAATAATAACCCCATTTAATATAGATAACACATCTAAAGATGAATTTAACTTACTATGTGAAATTGTAATCTTTTCTAGTTTTTTCGTAAACTGTACAAACACGTATAGCTTGTGGGATAATGATATGATAAACCAGTACCAACGATCAACGCAAGTATCGCGTGCTTCTGTCATTTAAAGCTTAATTATATAAATAAATTTTATGAGGCGGAAATTACATTAGTGAATTGCTTTTATCTTTAAGAAATGGCGGATGTTGACGTTCGACCTTGCAAGGCAGTCTTTGTCTTTTCTTGTTTATTTAAGGACATTTATATGATTTTTTGAATTGTTGTTTTGTGACATACCACCAGCCCAGTATAATTTATTGAGGATTTTTAATAAGAAACTTACATAATCTTTTTTATTTATCTATTTTTTTATACATTTTATATAAAGGTGTGTTTAACGAGAACTCAAAGGGGTATTTATAAAAAAAAATGTCTTATTCAATACATTATTCTTATTAATTATCATTCTATATGCTTTTCTCTTTGTAGCGTATGAGAGTAAATATCGCTGTTAATTTCGGTTTTGAAAAGCAGTATAAAATATCCAGCTTTCGCTATACATTCATAATTAAACAAACATAATTATAAAGTAGTCTCTATAATTTTCTGTAGTGTCATGATACGGTAGTGGTAAATGGATCAGACTTAAAAGGTGTCTAAATGTAGGATAAATCTAGGAAGTGAAAGTGATTTTAATACGTACATGTCGTTGTTTCTTTGATAGAGAATGCCAACCTACTCTGACAACACACACCGTACTAGGAAATCATAAATAGTAAGATAAGTATCATTGTTTACACACATTTATAGAATTTGAAACACATTTTATTAGAAGTGAAATCAAAAGCTCTCTATGTTATGTAATAACAGCTAGGCGGCTTGGTCTGCGTCACTCTCTCTATGGTGGTTTAATCACCGAAAAGGGTATGAGAAAAGACCGCAGGTAACCGAAAAAATTAAGAATACGTCTTAGACCATCGGTTTAAGGAATACGTATATCTATTTATAATATAATAAAATTCTAGAGTCTTCTACTTCTAAAAACTAAAACCGATTTAAATATAATGTAAACATTGAGGGCAACATGACGACAGATCTAAAAAGTTTTTTTTTATAAACCGCTCAGTGGCTCTCGTGTCGATTTGTGCTGCCACCTGTATATAGTTCGTGCACGTTCCCTATATGTACAATTTAATTTACAAACCAAAACCTTTTTCTAACACAACAGGTCTATTCCCATACGATTAGAAACCGTCAACAAACCATCAGAGACTTGCATGCACTTGCACTTTTTCGCAAGTGGTTATTAAGGTCGTAAGATATTTATTTCTCAAAAGAATTTACAATTCACATACAAAGAAAAACCAAATATGTTTAATACACATTTAACCCTATTAGCGCATGTGTCAATTTTTTATTGTATTTATATTATTATATTTGAATATTTTTATTTGTATGTCTTTCAAGACCATGGGCCATAAAAATGGCCCGGACATTTGGAGGGCTTGCGTGGGGCCATGGTAAGTCCAACACGTAAAGGCCCTTTGACAAATTTAATGTAAATGTGGCGTGACACTGACCGGCGATTATCCCTGTCTACACCATATAACAATGCACCCAAGGACAAACCCCGCCCAGTGTAGAACTATTGTGGGAAATGAGGACAAAAAGTACCGGGCTATTGGGGTGAACTGCTAGTGGTACTAGGGATCTGGGAATATGGGGACTATGGCGTCTGCCCGTCGCAATGTTCAGGGAACATGGAAAAATTGGCAGACGGGACTTGCCACTCCCTGCATGGGCCCCAAAAAATGCCATAAAAACAGGGGCAACATGGGTGTGAGTGGCTAAGGGGTATAGAGAGGTGGACTGCAGGTTCACCGAAGTTAGTTCTGACGTGATGTCATTTATCACTTCCACCCCTGGAGCTTGAGTCTTAGCTCTAGCGATCTCCACTCCGTGCCGGCCAGCTAAGGCAAGCACGGAGGCGAGGGGCCTTGCCTTGGCCCCCAGAGTCAGGTACGAGGTGTCGCTTGAGTATTTTTTATTATTATATTTGAGATTTTTAGTTTTGAATTGATTATTAGTTTATTATTTATAATATGTGAAGGTAGCCTTAAAATGGATATGCAAGTTGTTTTTTAAAGCCACGGGCTTATTAAAACGCATAAAGCGATCTTTAAAGTATAGTTACGTGTTTTTTTTGTTTAAATAAATCTAATTTTTTAATGCAAATACGCGTATTATTTCTCTTGTCAACTGGTCATGCTGGAACCGACCTCAAATTATACCACTTCACCACATGATTTTAAAATTGATTATACAATACGTTTTGAGTGACGAAAGAGACAGTAACCTTCAACTCTTCGTTATGCATGTCGTGACGTAACATAATAATACTTTGGTGATGTTTCGAGACTGAGACTGACGTCATTTCGATTCTCTGCAAGGATTGATCAATCGATTAGTTTTAATGTTAGTGATCTAGTTTCAAATATTAAAAAGAGAATAAGCTGAATATGAAAATACAATAATAATTTAATAAATATTGTGATTTTGACATTGTTAATTTGATTAAATACACTATAGGCTACGTTCCATTAGGGGCTCACAACGACCACGTTCACGACCGCGATTTTTCCCGTTCCACTTGCTTGCCGGCATTACAATCTTAAACCCAAGTGGAACGGTTATTCGACCCACCTCTTAACATGGGTCATTGTGAGCGTTGTGTGATCGAAAATGATGACGTCATTAGTGACGTTTTTGCCACGACCACAACGACCGCGGTCGCCTTGTGGAACGGCTAACTGAGCATTTTGGGCGTTGTGAGCTACAATAAACTTCCTGTAAGTAATAGTTAAACGTCGTTTCTTAATACTTAATGTTTTTATTTTAATCATAGATATAAATGGTCGAAAATTTAATTAAAGTATTGGGTGAATAATTTTGAAACAATCCAAAGTAAAAGATCACCAAGACCACCTTCAGACAAAATAGGCTTAACCAAGTTTAATTTATTGCGAAAAGATAAAGTTTTCTATGGTTTCCTGATACGATTAAAAACAGTAGACGCTATGTGCAGTATCGGTCGCGAAAATGTTACAAATATAAAAATGACGTAAATTACACCCAGACCGTAAACAACCAACGTATAGTAACACAAAATACTTTTAGTGGCAATTGACCTCAATAACGCGTAAGCTTAAGGCGCCTACAGTAACCATACTTGAAATTGTATCATTAATATACCAGAATTTTTCAGGAACCTATGTTCTATATAATTAATGTAAACCATAATGCATTTTACGCAAGTGAAGGCTGGGTCGGTCAGTGGGCCGGCGTCCGAGTTGACGGAAATCGTGGCAGACCTAACTGTGTTAGTGGGTCCTTCGCGCGCCGCCGCGTGCGCAATGTTAGTAGTAGTGATAGGGGGCTCTGTGACGCCACAGAATGGAAATAACAGTGAGATAATTCAGTCATTAAAATAAAATATTAATTTATGAAGTAGTTCAACATATTCACTGCGGCAGCGCACTAACAAAACTTGTCAAGTTTGCGACACGAGACGTATTTTCCCGTATCAATAAAGCCAGATTTGCGGTACGACTTATATAATATCTGATTCTCACTTCAAAGGTTCATAAGCATCACAGGGTTAAATATATTCGAAGAAAACATACATACATAACTTCACGCCAGTTCCCTTGCGGGGTAGGCACGAACAACAGAGCGCCATTCAGGCTTATTCTTACACACCTCATTTGCTTCTTTGACATTCATAACTCTTGTCATGCAAGCTCGTCTGTTCTTAAGGCTCCTGACATCACCTTCTGCTAGTACACGATCAATTTGATCATGGAAGGTGTGTCGTGGCCTTTCACGACTTCGAAGAAAACATATCAGAAATAAAATTATATCTCAGTATGTGTACGGTAACATAGAAAATTCATTGCATCGGGGATAAGACAACCATAAGGTAGTGCCGCACAGTCGGAAAAACAAATACGGGAAAGTACTTCCAGTAACGCAGTATGTGTATTTAAGTGCTATCTAATACTCTGCACCTGTACCACCTACATCACCAGTTTAATTTAAATTATTCTTTAAGTTCGTCGCCTGGAAGAGATTGCTGTAAACGATAAGGTCGCCTATTATTTTTAACAAGGCAATATTGTAACCGTATTATATTTTTGTAATTGTTAATTTGGTAAACAATAAACTGTTGTTATATATCTATCTTAAAATGAAAAGTTTACGGGTAGTTAAAGCGAATCAGCGGATAACTTTGCGGTCGATAAAAGACATCCAGACCATAGTAATAACGGAATGATCATTGAAGAAATTTACAATACCAGGAATCGAATCCCGACCTCTGTATTCTAGTGGGGCGGGCAGAGGCTTAGACCCACAGAAATAATATCTAGAGAATTATTTCTGTCCTTAGACCACTCATCCATAAAGGCCATAATAATAACCAAAAGTTTGTCAATATTGATTATGGTAATTGAAGCAAAAAAGAACATGACGCATATAGCATTACTAGCTTTCCTTAACAATAATGTAGATTTTTTTAACCAAAAACCGAGTTTAAACGAAAGAGCAAAAAATAAATACTTAGCCACCTTCTTTCTACAACATCTTGACGTCAGTGTGAAGTAATAAAAAACAACAATAAATGCGAAAAATATAGCAATTTTTATGTTTTCATTCGCACCGACTTCAAGATGTTGTAGAAAGAAGCCGACTAAATGTTTATATTTTGCTTTTTACTTTGAAGTCCATTTTGTTTATGTTAAAAAAAATCTTTTCAATTTTTAATTGCGCAAGCACTTGAATAGCTTTAGAAATAATATATTAAGCGCTTGTAGAAATTATACTACTGGCAGGCGTATACAAGGTTACTATCTAACTCTTCGGTGTTGACGCTCGTCAACAAGGTGTGTTCTCAATTTCCCTGCGATCCACTCACCTGCCTTGGTAATTATGGGAACATCTCGGGGGTACACTCTTACGAATAAAAATAAAATAAAATCGGTTCACAATAAACGGAGTAATTGCATTACATGCATACAAAAAAAATTAAGCGCTTGTAGAAAATGTAATACCTGTACGCGTATACAAGCTTATTTTCTAAGAATTTAGGCGCACGGCGTTTTTATTTTCGATTTCTGTGGAATCCATTCATCAAATCCTGACATGCGACAATAAGACCAATTCGGGAGTATATCCTTTCCATTAAATTTTTTTTTGAAAATCGGTTTACAATTGACGGAGAAATAGAGTAACGAACATAAAAAAACAACATACAGACGAATTGAAAACCTCCTCCTTTTTAAAGTCGGTTAAAAAGAAATGGTAGTTTCTTTGGCCATTTTCAATATCAAGTATTTACAATTAGTAGAACAAAAATGACTAACTTCTTCAACCACTTTAGATGAAATTAATCTCAGAATGAACAATAGATTTAACTTTATCGACTGAGTTGCGTTTTCTGTAAAGTTACTGTTAGATAATTCGTCAACGTTTGCAATGTTTGGCTTAGCATATATGAGGATGCTTTGGTGTTTAAAAGGTATAGGAAAAGACTAAATACTAGTACTAATATTATCGACTATTCAATTACTGTAAATAATTTTAAACAGCAATTAAGAAGTATTATTCATTGTAGAACAGTAAAAAATCAGGCATGTGCGGCTTGCCTCTAAATATGAAGGGTTTGCTAAAGGTGACTTAGTAAGTAAAAAGGTATTGATAATTCATTCGGAAAAACTACTTAACGGTTATATTATAACGAAAATTGATTCGTTTAAACACTTTAACTTTCGTTGACAGTATTTTTACGTCATATTACAAAAGTTTGAGAGATGACAATATTTTGAGACTTTGGAAGTTAATATTTTCCCGCGTATTGACTTAAAATTGACTGACACAATTGTATTAATTACGAAGGAGGTTCCCAAGAGGTCGAGACCAAGTACTTAAAAATGTGAATTATGTTTTACTCATTAAAGGGTTTTATTATTATCTAAATGTAAATATACGTGTAGATACATAAATACAAATTTCAACCCTCAATGTCATGTTGAAGAAAGAATTTCCCGTCGACGCTTTACGTCGCGCTCCATATTAGGTTTAAGAAAAGCGTCACATTTCCTCGAAACAGGCAACGTTTAATGCAGCTCCTGGTATTTCAAACAACCATAAGCGACGTCATCCATTTTCATATAGAAATTTGGTTGCCCGTTCGTGTGCTTCAAGCAAAAATACGTATATCTTTTTCAAAAAACCTTACTCAATCGTAATCTGATTAGTTTAAATAATTTATTTAGTCTGAAACAGCTTCGTTAAATCACCAAGAAATATTGCAACTGCGGATGACTAAGAAATTTTGAAATACCAAACAGGGTTGGATTATGTAAGAACTTTTTCCCACTATTTCAGAAGAGGTAAATTAAATACAAATGTTAAGAAATTGCTTAATATCTACCAAGAAACAGAGTTTGTGCTACCAGTCTATAATATTTTAAAATGCCGTCTCTGTACATTAGAGCTATTTAAAAAAAGGGAATAGACTATATGAACGACGGAGAATACGATGTATTTTTTTTAGATTTCTTGTCTGTTTCTCGGTTTGTCTGTTGGTTTTTTTTCGGGATTCACATAAAAACTACTGGGTCGATTTCGATACTATTTTCGCTGATTGACAATAAATTCTTAGACTTAAAAATTGACACAACTTTTTATCCTGGGGATTGAATGATTTAAAATGGCCAGATAAAAAAATCGAATTCAAATATGATTTTTTCACTGATTGATAGCAAATTTTATGTAAAAAATGTATGATATTTTTATTCCGGGACACCCACACAATCACAATCGACACAGTTTTCACTAAAACGGTAAGTACTTTGTGTCCCAGGAATCCCGCGGGAATTTCAACTCAAACGTGGACGAAGTCGCGGGCAAGTCCTAGTTTATTAATAAATTTATAGGTCTATACGGAATTTCAAATAATGAGTGTGTTGGAGATTTTTTTTTTGTTTCTTCACTATTTTGAGAATAAACCTATGTAATAAATTTTCACATGTGTAATATTATGTATGCTTTCGATAATGCATGTAAATATAGAACAATTTTCATCACGGCAAATTTCAATCAGGGCTTTATGAATAAAGGATCCAGACATTTCTAACATTATATTATAATGAACTTTGGATAACAAATAAAAAGTAAATTCCAAGTAATAAGACTGATTCTGAAGTTTTCTGACAATAGCTGTGACATAATTGGACAAAACATACGTTTCGTCTGCGCAAAAATGGCTAAGGAATCCCAAATAAGAATTCCATAGAGATTAAGTGAAATTTTTAAATTTCATTACAAAATAGAAGGTTTTTATATACTTACGCACTGACCCGAATATTTAGTCTAGTAACTCAGATACTTGTACGAACGTATGTAATTTTATCGTTAACATCACTGCAAACGGAGCGGAAAGCTTATAAAAAACTTTACAGCTGTTTTTGTCTTTCTGTCTTGTTTCCTGATAAATCTTAGACGTATTTCACGCACGATCTTTTTAGAAAGAGTGCACAGTAATAGAATATGTTCAAAGAACTCTTTTCATTTTTATAGAGGAAGAACCCTAGGAATAAAACTGATATCCATTTTGACGCACAAACCCTATTATTCCGTGAACGAGTAAATATATGAAAGACAAACTGTAAAAGATATTACTTTAATTGAAATGGTTTATTTTATTGCATACAAACAATTGCTATTTAAGGTTGAAGTTGTGGTAGCGTAATGGCTAGCGCACGAGTCCTAAGCTCAAAGGGCGCGGGTTCGATCCTGGCCAGAAAGCTTAGGCAGTTTTCTGACCTAATGTACTGTATGTATTGTTACAATACTATGTGCTAACAACGGTGAAGGAAAACATAGTGATGCAACCTGCACACAGAGATAACCGATGCGTCAAACCTGCCAAGTCGCCTTGAACAAGCGTGGCTATACTGTCCGTTCCCCTATAATGAGAGGCCCAGCAGTGAAACATTTATGGACTGCAATTATTAATTGCTACTTTAAATGGTGTTTTTATTATTATTTTTAACACATGTTAATTTAATTTAATATTTTGATTTACTTTTGCAGACGAAACTGAAGATCTCGACGACGTCATCCAACGCGTTCACAAAAAGACAACATTAGTCGCAGTCGAAGAGTGCATTGCTTCTCATAAATAGATGGCTATGATACGACCATAGATATAACTTACATATATAAAAGATCCGACACTAACATAGCTTGCGCTGGCCAAGGGAGCACTGACTGTTATGTTCTCCCTCATCGAAGGGAAAATCTTCTGTCAGTGGCGTAGAGAAGAGGGCTTGAACGACCATTGAATTCCGACATTCGATTTAAACAAAAATCCGACAGTCAAGCTGTGCCTTTTTTTTGATAATTCCTGCGACACATACTTGGGCTATAGATACAGAGGGAGGCCAAATGCAGTGCCTAATGCCGCCTGCACGAGTTTTTGTGGGATTCTCACACGAAAATCCTACACGCACGCGTGTATATCATACGGTGTCGGTACCTCTCTCTGAGGAGAGAGCCGACGAACTACCCACTAAACCTAACCTGCGCCTCGACGTTGATACGCTTTGTAAGAACGCCACGGCATCTAGAATAGAGTTACTGCACTGTGATATCGTTGTATGCAAGATTGGTACTACCTCGGGAAGCAGGGTTGTACCACTACGTCCAGCAGAGGTATAGGTCCACAGTTACCCCCGTATACAACGGCCCGCTTCTACGTCAAGCTTTGCCTTTGTCAACCACAATGATGGCACAGAAAAGCCACCTGAATGATCATGGCCAATACGACGCTCGGGATTGCCATCAGAATCCGCTGAGAAGATAGAGTTTGACTTAGCTATTATTGTTAATAATCCTTTTGATTGATAAGAAAAATATTATTCGAATTTCATATGTGACTCGCTAAATTAAAAGTGACCACCTTTGAACCTTTATTCTGGGCACCATTTATTTAATTTATTTTAAAGAGCTATAATTTATTTAAAGTACATTAAATACGTTCATTGTTTATTCTGTTTTAAATGTTTTATTATACTTTTAGTAAATGTAATAGCATACTAAAATATATGTCGACATGTGATACACGCCAGCTCAATGGTTCATATTCAAAATTTGGTACGTATAAAGATGCAAAAAGAAACATGATTAGAATATTTTCAACGTCATGTAAATAATTAGCAGTTTTAAATTAATATTTTTAATATTCTATAATATGTATCTATCTATATAAAACTAACTTCTAAATATTACAAATAACATGATTAAAGAGTGTATAACAAATCGCTGCCAGATGGGAGCGCGCCCAGATGGCTGGCTGCATTGCCGCGCTGTATATGCTATAATGTATTGCTTATTCGTTGGGAGAAATATGAGCTAGTCTTCTGATCACGGGTGGCATGAAAGAGTATATATCAGTACATTTTTAAGTTAGTTTAAGATAAACAGGCAGATATAGAATATTAATTATTAATTTATTTTTTATAAATGTAGTCTGAATTAATATTTTTACGCATCAAAAAGTTTAGTATATAGCATGGAAGAATCGTATCTATTCTTTTATCATTTTAGGTATATAGTGAGTAAAATGTAATTTACATTAAAATCATTAACTTTTTCATTCGACTTGTAGTCTCTAAATAGGTAACCTTTTTGAGAATTTACCGCTGTGACTTTTTACAGTATTTTTCCAGCGTACGTAATTCAATAGCTTGAAAAAAAAATGAAGGTTGACCTAAAATATTTATATTGTAATGCAGTGATATTACCATAAATAATACCGTAGGTATTCATTTAAGCATTTTTTATAAAGTTAACATACATTAAACTACTTTGTTTTTTAATTATCGTTTCTGTTGCCTCTTTTATGTTTTTTTTATATAAGTAAATGAACATATAATTATAATTTAAAAAGCGTCCATGGTTCAGTGTCTAAGCCATGAGTTATAGATTCATCATATGTTTCATTGGACTGTATCCAGAAGGCTGGTAACAGTGCTGAATTTATATAAATTATAATATTAATAAAAATACTCCACATCTGCGGGGAAATTTTCACTTTTATTTTAATTGTTGTTAACTAGCAACTTACAAATATGGTCAGTACAAGCAAACATTATGGAAAACACGCTACCAGACCAACCCTGTGCCACCATTCTTAGATAGTACCTACCTATTCTTCTTAAATGACTTCAAATTATTATTTTTTTTCTAATACTTACTTGCAAGAATGTAATTGGAGAGTAATCTCTTTGAAATCAAAGAACACAATTGCAGTCCATATAACTTCGTATTAAATTTAGACACAGTTTAAACCTTAACTCGAACTTTATTGGTCTCGCGAGACATAATTTACAGAACTGGGTCAACTCTTAATGTGCTTGAGGAACTACTTCCTTCTTCAGAACAAAAATACACGTTCTTAATGTAATTAAAAGAATTTCTACAGTTACGTTATGAAGTCATTGCGTGGATTAGTCTTATCCTTTCTTTTGAGATAAGTCAACTTTATTATTTAAATTTCTTCATAGTCTGTCAAGCTGTACACACATTTGTGATGTGTGAAATGTTTGTTGACAAAACTTTATGTTAGTGGATATTATGGAAGAAAAATATTAGGAAGGACAATTACAGTATTATCATGTCTACCTTATGGTTAGTTTTAATTTGTTTGCTAGGTGTCACTAGTATCCACTTATAGTATTTTAAATAAACTAACTGATTTAGTTACTCTTTTTAAATATGTTTTAAATAATAAAACATTAGTTAGAGTCAATGATCTTCCTCACTGATTAGAGTTACGAGTAAATTTATAGGTATGTTTAAGAACCTTAAAAAAATTGCGCGAATCAATATAAATAAGGTCGTTAGTAATCTCAATATGTAAAAGTGAGAATATTAGAAAGAGAGACTAGTCAGAGCGAGAAAAGAGATAAAGAGACTTGTGGCTTGCTCTGAGCAACGTTACTAATGTAGAATTTAGGGGCTTTTTGAGAGTTATTTTTTGTTTTTGTCCGTGCAGGAACGGAGAAAGAATACAACTTCCTGCAACCGGGCGGCCTATCGTAAGAGGCGAGAAAACAACCCACAGCCAGTCGGTAAGGTATTTGCCCGTCTGGATGGCTACCACCCCTGGTCTGGAGTATGCCGCCATAACAACCTCGACTTATGTTCCGGTGTTTAGTGGCTCGGTTCTAGTCTCCCTTTAGAGAGCGGCAGCACATTTGTAGCCCCTTTGGTTTACAAAAGTCCATAGGTGATGGTAACTGTTTTCCAGGCCGTGTGCCTGTCTGCTGAACTCATATAATAAAATAAAATAAAGTTACTGTTATTTTTTAATTAGTGCATAAACTCTTTGGGTCTTTATGGTTATTTAATTTAATATAGAAAAATATCATTCAATTATAATTTCAATTGAGTGACAAAACTGCATTGTGCTGGTTTAATTTTCTTTTTGAGTTCTCTTTATAATAATATCACTTTCGATATATATCCACCGTCTCCTGGTCCGCAACAAACGAGTGTCAGTCGTTTCTAATTCATTTAAATTCGTTTCTTCCTTATCCCGCGAAACATATCAAATTCGTTTAATACTCTACTGAAGAAGGTACAAACAACGTACAAACTCATTTTCATTATGTATTGCCATTTTAAATAATTTAGTATCATATAGTAAAAATTCAATATCTTCTAGGAATCGCTCAAATTAAATACCCTTATTAAAATGAACATGTATTTGCAGTACTAAATATTCATACAGCAAATATTCATAGCGTTACGTTGTATGCATTAGTTCGAGCATAACTATATACCCACTGATTTCATTAGTATGCACATACGCAGTAGATTTCAACACCCGGGGTCAACTTTGCAAATGGCTGCCAAAATTTACGTATTTTTCATAGCATTTTGTTCAAGAACTTCTGATAGTACGTTTTATCTAGTGGTATGCTGAAATAACAGCATTTGGAGGACACCTACGCCGAAGCAAAATATTTCATCATTGACAGAAGATGGCTTTTTAAAGCCCCTACTCCACCTGGGATAATGTTAGTGTCGATGACTGTATCACGCAGACGTAGCCAAAACTGGCAAAGAGGCAAACGCCTTATCTGATGGTATGTGGTCATCGCCGCCTATGGACGTTTGCAACACAAGGGGTGCTGCTAACTCGTTACCAGCTTGAAATAAATTTTATAACGCTCTTCTTAAATGACCCCATGCTGTAACGCAAGGAGAAAACACAGCGAGAAGTTCTCTTCAAGTAGCGGCAGATAAATAGGGTGCCCCCTTACTTGCGGGGCCACCCGCATTGCCGCCTGCGTCGCTCCCGCCAGTCAGCCCGCACGCTTTTCGTTCGTTGCTTTTGTCAATCGACTCGACTGAGTCGAGTTGTTGAGTAGTACTTTTCTATATAGCACGTGCGTCCGTGTCATCGTATTTTATATGTTTCTGTCTGGTACATAGATAGCTAACACATAACTACGATGAAAGTCGCGGGCATTCTAGTGACATCGATATGTTATTCTGTTTAGCATTTGTTCGAGAACAGTCGCGAAAATTCTGTTTTCTTGTACAGACAACCTCCGATATGTATCGTTATAAATACTTGCTTGAATGATTATTTTTTTACTAAGATAAAAGTAAAGGTGGTTCAAGATATCTTTAGCGCCCCCTCCTTGAGTTTTTCTGTATCCGCCACTGCCACCAAGTCATTGTTGTACGCTGAATAAACTTTCTAGAAAACCGTTGTGTAGTTAAGTAGTAGCTACTACTTTTTTTAGCTAAAAAAAAGAGGGTGAAGTGCGGTGAGGGTGCGATTGTGATAATATGGCTTTGGCATCAGCTCAAACAGTTCCTCGGAACACTCCCCACTGAAGTACAGACGGTTTTATGCGTTATTTGAGATGTGACGTTGTTAGACGTTATGACAGATAACTCATGTAAGTACACTATCGTCAATGGCGTTATTTTTAACGCTAGAAGTAAACCGTATGTGGTTACAGTCACTTACTATAAAACAGGTAGAGCAGGGACACAAAAATTCATGTAAGCTTTAATTTTATCTAGATATTATTTTGAATATACCTATATATAAATAGCCGGCCAAGAGTTTGGAGATTGTCAAAATGTGTAAACTTAAAAGGAATTTGTTTTTTTACTCGTAAATAAAGCTTAATATAATATAACTGAATTCTTCAATGACAAATTTCAAAAAATGTATTAACTATGTGATATATTTGAATTGTATATAATTGCACTGAAATGACATTTATAAATTAATTAACTTCTCTAGACGTTACCCTAATAATAACTGTTGTAAATAAATATATTATGTTATAAAGAAGTATTTTTTTTATAAAATAATATATTACTAATTATAACGAAATTTGTACACCAAACAGGCAAGAAAGAATCTATTTCATCTTTTTGCACAGTAAATGATTTGATTTGATAAAAATTCCTTTGACAAGTCTGTATTGACATAATTCCTTTGCCTGGCATTTTACTGGATATAACAATAACGCTAACATTAATGGGTGGGCGCCAATGTGTGTGGTACAGTTTTTGTCACATAAATTCACATGTTATAAAAGTTAATCAGTAAAGACCTTTGCACTAATTAATCAATTTCAAACAAATAAATAGATCAAATGCTATATTATTCAAATATTTATATGTAGTTAAATAACACTAATTAATACATAGTAAATAAAGAATTACTATTAAATCATTTTATAGTCGGTTCCTATTTATTGACGGTTCATCTGACTTACTATTCGTTATAATTTAACATAAACTATATGTACAAGTAATGTCAAAATTCAACCCATGGTTGTTTAAAGAATGAATATTAAGATATAGGAACAGGCCAATAATATGTGTTGGTAATTTCGCATTTAGTAAACTATTGTCTGAATTATAGCAAGTTTCTTAAGTATCACGGACTATAAGGTACCTATTTAGACACATATACATGTATGCCTAAATATAGTCTATATGTTATATGCAGGTGTATATATATAATTATATAATTATATATATATATATATATATATATATGTGTGCGTTTGTGTGTGTGTGTGTGTGTGTGTGTGTGTGAGTGTGTGTGTACACAATATATATGTAAATATATATTAGATTTGCAACAATGGTATTCTGTAAAAGCAGTTATTATAAGGCTAGAGATCATTATAGCCCCATCGTATGTAAATAATGTTGCAGGTATTAGAATTGTCCATTTCCGCTTAATGCTATGTAATAACAGTAACATTTAAAATTTATTTAAAATATTACCACAGCCCCAATATAACAGATTGGCCTTAATGAATAGTTCGCCACTTTCGATCTTGAGCAACTATTAGGCAACCCAGCACAAGGGCACACGACTGTGTACAAGTGTAGTGAGCGATAACAGCTTTTTATCAGTTATTTGAAAAGCATATATATACTTTAGTGTTGATAGGAATCTATTTACCTTTGGCTTTAATTACCCTTGAGGGCTTGCTCTTAATGCTTTTCAAGCTTGTTGTTTTTATATATGTTTTTATCCCTTAATTGCAGTGAAACCAGACTGTTGCTGTCGTAAAGCATCCGGATAATTGAATATATGAATAAAAGCTATTTTTGTTCATATTAATAATCCTAGAAAGATAACTTGCCTCGTTCACGTTCACGTGTTTATTCGAAAGTACAAATAAAACATGTCAACGAAATAAGACAAATAATAGATACGTACGTATGAATGTAGCTACATATTTACTTAAATTACTATACTCTGGCTTTTAATTACCTGGACTAAAATGAAGTAAGAAACAGAGTTGGTCTGAAAGAGAGTGTCGGGGTGAAGGTAAGGAAAGGAATGCTCCGGTGGTTCGGGCATGTGGAAAGAATGCATGATGAAAGAATGACTAAACAGATATACAATGCAAAAGTGGATGGATGCAGAAGTCGTGGAAGGCCACGACACACCTTCCATGATCAAATTGATCGTGTACTAGCAGAAGGTGATGTCAGGAGCCTTAAGAATAGACGAGCTTGCATGACAAGAGTTATGAATGTCAAAGAGGCAAGTGAGGTGTGTAAGAATAAGCCTAAATGGCACTCTGTTGTTCGTGCCTACCTCGCAAGGGAACTGGCGTGAAGTTATGTATGTATGTATGTATGTACTAAAATGACAGCTGCGATCGACTTTTTTTTGTTGATAAGTGAGTTGTGTGAGTTGAATCAACAACTCACCACAAGTTGAATAACGTACAGAATTTATGTAGAAATTCTATAGGATTCAACTCACAGTGATGAGTTGCTCCAATACTGCAACATAAAAGGTGATCGAAACTGTCATTTTAGTCTAGGTAATTAAAAACCAAAGTATAAAATATTCCAATTTTAATCATGAAATAACTGCCAATCCGGATAATCGTGTGTCCACTGTACTTATATGTAAAGCGGCCACTCCTAATCTTTACTTAGATTTTAATTTTAAAATTGTCAAAATACTTTAATGTTGGTTTATATTTAAATTTATTTACGTGTATTACTAATTAAATAGTTGAATTGTAAAATTAGCTTCACAAAATATTGAGTCGTTTTGGTATCCTGCCAAAAGAAAGGTTTGTATTAAAAATCGGCGTTTTATCGGATATAATTCCGTTACAGCGATAAGCTGAATGCAAACCTTGTTTGCTGAAAATGCGCCTTACAAATTCTCAACATATTATTATGCTATATTTTTGTTTAAATCATATCATGTAAGTACTGCAGTTACGTCGCTATTTCTTCAAAAAATAAAGTTTTTCTTTCTTTAAGATTTTTCACGATTTCACTACATAAACTTATAGTGAGTGCTAAATAAAGTTCACCTGTCTGTTAAATTTTATTCATCTCAAGACTCAATAGTTTCCGAGATAAATGATACTGACATAGACAGTGCGCCGGACAACTGGGTTATACAAGTATACCGCTTTTACCAAAATATCTAAGGAATCCTAAAAATATATTTTAAAATAAATCGTTGTCTCTCTTCTTTCACCTCCTCCCAATCATTTCGGATCGGCGCAATGTCTTTTCCATCCATAGAACTCTATTCTAAAAATCGTTAAGAACGTAACATGTTCTACGAAAGTAAAGTTCACATTTCAGTTATTTCTCAACGTCTCCATCTAATTGTTGTGATAATACAATAGTTTAAATACAATAACACCTAAAGGAGAACAAAAAGTGGCCTCATTAACCAATATTGGTCTCGAACATTGACCGTTGGTGCACAGCTAGAATCAGGGTTGCCAAAATTATAAGACAAAATCCGTACTACCGCATTTGTTTAGATATTTATATTATGTCTTTGTTAATAAATCCATTATTATATAAATTTGCTGCAAATGACGTTTTAATAATTGGGATGAAAATATATTTTTATTAGATATGGTCTAAAACAGGCAGGTAGACCACCTGATGGCTAGTGGTTACCGCCACCTACGTATCTCTCTATGAATGGGTATCACATTATTTTTAAGGTGGACTCGATAAAAGAAGTAAATACAAGGGAAATTACTTGAGGTCGTGATATACGTATCAATGGTGCTAAATATAAATAAAATAGACAGAGGAGATTATATACCTAGTTTCAAAATGGAAGTTTCAGACTCTAATATTATTTTTTAAATACTATTTAAGATTATGACGGTTTAAAATTAATATGAGGATAAAAGGAAAAGTTGGTCATATTTAATGCAAATTAAAGAATTGGTTATGCCCCAACATTCAGCGTCTAGAGGCAAATTTCAAGACCATCGACGACTGCATAATTATTATTATAGTCGCGCAAAAAATTTATCGCCTCTCTTAACAACAGATGGTGCTGTAAACAGCCGTCATGTAAAATCTGTTACTGCATAGCTTTTAGCAGCTAATCTTGAGAAGGCATTAATTTTTTTATTAAATTTTATTGATAGCAGACATAAGTAAATTCCAATTTATGACTGATTTGGCTTAAAAAATATGTTTTAAGTAACGCCTTGACATGTGGCGTCATGTAACCATGTACACATATTTAAAAAATATCAGTCGTTTTTTTTCATTAAAACATTCCCATTCTCAGTTTTCTCCATTCATGAAGAACCTCCTGAGTGCATCATTGTCTTTTTCAAAATTCATGCTAGATAATTAATTTTTGACTATATCATTATAATGCTCATTATAATGCTCATTATTATTATGGTCAAGGTACTTGAAGCGAAAAATTCTTAAAAATATACGACTTAAAACATTCTAGTCGATGGCAGTGATGCGCTCGAGAGATTCACTAATATACATAAAAAGTAAAAGTTACTTTGTTTGAATAGTTTTCCGTACTTTAAAACATTGGAGATAAACTAATTATGACAAAAAAGTATTATGGTGTTGATAATGAGATAAAAATATTCTCGATCCCGAGAAATAGGAGTCTTCTTAAGCGAAATCGCTTGAACAGCTGTATTATGTCGTAAAATGAAGGTTTCGTCACAAGTTGTGTTAATCACCTTCAAAATAACACGTTTGCATATTCACAATATTATGATAATCGTTTGCAAAATTGATCGTAAAACTAAAAATATACAATATTGCATACGTATAAAGTTCACATAATTACATGATGCCATAAGTAATAATAACACTTCATCGTGTTAAAAGATTTATTCTATAGGTATAACTTCGTAAAGCTTATCTATAAAAGTTACAGCTTTTAATTATCGACAGACAACAAATAATTTTGATTTTTAAATTTTTTAGGAGTTGTCTGCAAGAGATTGTTATTTAGTGATAAGACAATTAAGGCTTCCATTTGCATTACTTAAGAAGCAAAGTAACTGGCGAAACTGGCCCTTATCATCGATTGGACAGAATTTTATTACTTAAAAGGAAAACTTTGAACTCTGATAAGGAACTTAAATCTTCATTTTCGCAATTTTAACTAACTATGTACTTAACTAATACAAATGTTTTATCCCTGCAGGTACGGAAAAGAATACAATTTGCTGCGGCCGGGCGGCCTGTTATAAGAGGCGACAAAACAACCCACAGCCAGGTGGTAGGATATTTGCCCATCTGGATGGCTACCACCCCTGGTCTAGAGTAAGCCGCCATAACAACCTTGAGTTGTGTTCCGGAATTAGTGGCCAGGTTCCAGTCTCCCTTAGAGAGCGGCAGCACATTTGCATAACCTTTGGTGTTACAAATATCCATAGGCGATGGTAACTGCTTTCCAGCAGGTGGGCCGCCGTCTGTGTCTGCTGAACTCGTGCAATAAAAAAAATGTACTCAGGTTTTTTTTTATTGCATGAGTTCAGCAGATAGACAGACGGCCCACTTGATGGAAAGCGGTTACCATCGCCTATAGACATTTGCAACACCAAAGGCGCTACAAATGCGCTGCTGCTCTCTTAAGGGAGACTAGAACCTAGTCACTAATGCCGGAACACAACTCAAGGTTGTTATGGCGACATGCTTTAGACCAGTGGTGGTAGCCATCAAGTCGGGCAAATGCCCTACCACCTGGCTGTGGGTTGTTTTGTCGCCTCTTACGAAAGGCCGCCCGGCCGCAGGAAATTGTATTCTTTCTCCGTTCCTGCATAGATAAGAAGGTTTAAAAACATAGTTTTAGTCTGTTTTATTTTGTATTCGTGTACTATAAAGGATTTCCTATTTTAGTAGAAAATGTCAAACTATTTTTTTCTTTAATAATGTCATCGCCATTCTTACATTGAATCTAAAAACTAAAATGTTAAAGTGTTTTTGCGAAATAGATCATTTATAATATTTTCTTAAGTTTTCGCGACTTGTATACATAATAAAACTACGTTTTAACGGTTTTAAGCGCGGTAATTTTATTTGCGAAATAGATCATTTATTTTATTTGTACAGTACAATATACTGTTACAACTTAGGCTTCGACAAAGACAAATTCCACGTACAGTCTGTAAAAGTACATTTTATTACCTGTCGGCATTTGAACTGCTTGTAATCCCTTCATGATCGTCTCTTTTGTTTACTTATTTATTGGCATACGTTTCTAGTATTGTGAAGAACAGTCTATCGTTCTATTGTACTTGTTTCCGGCCGCTCGCAGCCGCTGGCTAATGAGGCCAGGTGTTACGGATTATAAAGTACAAGCTGATTCTAGGAAATTCGGTCTACGTTGCCGGGTGGGCACAATTGCATCTGTGCGGTATAAAACGATGTCCCGATGGAAGTCGAGCGAGAACCACGATCAAGGCGTGACGTGTTTACAATTAGGAATCTAATAGTGACGGACCTTGCGCGTTTTATTGAATTACGACCTTCTGCATTACGTTTGGATTTGTTGTGTTCGGTTATATTTGTACCTGTATTATACATGTTTGTATAGTTCTAATAAACTATAATAATTCCAACGGCATTTTAATTCGAGTCCCGCTAAACTCGTAACAATATCCACATTTGTTTAGGGAATTACGTTATTCATGTTGCATTGTATTAACAACTTAAGTATAATACTTTCGTGAGGTTTTAATTAAACTGAATACGTAATACTCAAAACAAGCCCATTACAGAATAGTTTGCTAATAAAGTTGAAATGATATAACTTTATCGCTATGTCATGGTCATTCACCAGAGAACTACATTCAGATTATAAACAACATCAACAATATTTCAATACGACCCTGTTACAAACATTGCATTTTCAGAACTAGCTTTAGGCTCCGTGTTTAAATTAAACTATGGAAGAAATATATTAGAAAAGGCAATATGATTGCCTTGATGGTTAGTCTCATTATGTTTGTTAGATTTTACTAGTACGTATCGAGTTGTCGTAATCTTAAGCCAATATTAGACTGTTCATTTCTGTCTTTTAATTTAGATGAATCAACCAAAGTGATCCATAAAAACATAAAGAATTATATCAAATCATTGAATACCGCCATGTCCTTTGAGTTCTGTGCATTTCAACGAAATTGATTTAATTTAATGGATCCCTCTAATATCACAATTAGGTACATAATATTGTTAATTTAAATCCTTTCGAATTCAAATAAAAAGTATTTCTCACATTAAGTTTTGACGAGGAGCATTTCCTATAAGAAGTCAAAATGAAATATAGGTCTCAATCGAATCAAAACCCATAAATAAAATTGAAGTGTCCATCTATGATTTGAAAATAAATACTAAAATTTAAGAGAAAACTGCTATTAATACGAGGCCTAATAATAAATTATCATTTTATTTATATTTTGTCAATCAATCTTGTTAAATTTTATTTCGATTAAGCTCCGAAACGTGTAAAAGAGTTTTGATGATAATTTTAGGAATAAAAATATACATAGATTTTATTTTAAATCGTGTGTATTTTATTCCTATATCTTACATAATTTCATAGATATGATGACTTTTGAATAGTAAACCCCCGAAAACGAAATTGTGAGACTGTGTACACTATGCTCATAAATTGTTGTCTTACACATATCAATCGACAAACAGCGTGACAATGAATAAATTTAAGCCAAGCGTTTAGTAGCTTAGAAATCTCTAGCACTAACAAGTTGCTAGATCGTTCATGTTATTGTGCCAGGCACGACCTCAGGGGGCACCCAAATTGGTAATGTCCGTTCTTTCTAATCAAATCGGGCGTTTACTACGCTACACTTGTAAACCAAATCTGTAGTAACGTTGAACGTTCGATATTTTAATATGTACAAGGTCAAAAATGTTATTATGAAGGTAATTTCACGTGTTTTGCAATTGCGTGTTTATAGTTTATCTATTCAAGATTTGTTTTGGCAATATCCTCAATTTA
The DNA here is from genome assembly GCA_019925095.2 of Dendrolimus kikuchii. NCBI lineage: Eukaryota > Metazoa > Arthropoda > Insecta > Lepidoptera > Lasiocampidae > Dendrolimus > Dendrolimus kikuchii. The sequence continues at coordinate 18,446,516 of CM034392.1, forward strand.
TTCGTACTTTTCGTTACGAGGCTGTAGAGGGATCATAAGAACAGTCATTTCTGGGAGGTTAAACCAGTCAAAGGTTTCGAAACCTTTATTATCGAACCTGCTTACTGCCCGCCGTTTTACTTAATCTTGCATACAACATTTTTTTTATTACAGGAGATCAGCAGACAGATAGACAGCCCTTTCGATGGAAAGCGGTTACCATCGCCTATGGACATTTGCAACATCAAAGTTGCTACAAATGCGCTGCTGCTCTCTTAAGGGAGACTGGAACCTGGTCACTAATGACGGAACACAACTCAAGGTTGTTATGGCGACATACTTTAGACCAGGGGTGGTAGCCATCCAGTCGGGCAAATGCCCTACCACCTGGCTGTGGGTTGTTAAGTCGCCTCTTACGACAGGCCGCCCGGCCGCAGGAAATTGTATTCTTTCTCCGTTCCTGCACGGATAATAAAAAAATTGTTGCTGGTAGCAATAAAAACCAGAATTTGGTGGTGAGTAGTGGCACTAGTACTTTTTTAATAACTTGTAGCTCAGAAACGTGACGGTTCAAAAAAACACTATTATACTTATTTGTATTTATTCAAGGTTTGGTATAGCCAGGTTTTATGCATTATATCAATTTTGAAATAAGTTAAACAGCATATAGTAAATAGGCCAAAATATTCAAAACCCTTTAAATGTCTCAAGTAATATATTATTGAATAATAAAAGTTATTGATTAATTTGTTATAACTAATATTATTGAATAATTCCCATAAAGATAGGTTTCATTAAGCAGGTGATTGTGTGTCATTTATTGCAAACATGAAATTGGTAAAATTAGTTAAGGATTCGCTCGCTTTAGTTCTATAAACGTTCAAATTCTCCGAAGAAGTCGTACTTCCCCTATGTTCATGTTCGGTTTCTTAAGTACACACGTACTTGGTTCCATAAATACGTTAATATCTAATGACGTGAAAATGGAACACATAAACATAAAAAAAATACTTTTGTGTTTCGTACCTATATCACAAGAATACATTTCTGCAAGAGAGCGATTTAGACGAAAACATGCTATGAATTGTATAAAAAATACAATTGTTAAACATAATGAAAAGGAATAGATAAACAAGTTTAGCAATGTTCGGGTATCAAAGAAATGATGGCCGTGATCGTGATGCAATATTTTCACGCACGAATGCGAATTTTGGCCATTAATGTTGACTGAGAAGGCATACATTTTGAATTTTATATGGATGGCTTTAAATTTCTGCTTCTATCAAGCTTATTTATTTGAAGTATGTACATAATTGCTGTATCCTCTGTCCGTCTACTCTGTCTAACTATGAATTTGTTGAATTGTTTGAATCATTTTGTGTTTAAAATTTATTTTAGTTTATTGTCACAATATAAATAATTATTTTTCAAACTCAATGGTGCTTTTGGGGTCGAAGCTCTGGCTAAGGGATCTGAAGTACACAAAATTTATCGAGACATTACCAAACGTTTGATAGACGTCTCACATAACCATGGGCAGGTCTATTATATTTCGAGTAGATATTAACGTTGCAATCCAATTAAATAGTTGTGTTGTTTTTAAACACAAAATGTTTTTAGTTTGTGAAGATATTTGTAGAGTTATCTCTAATTATAATTAAATATTTTTAGACCAGTTGTCGATTATACAAAACTGACTTTACAATATCAGGCGAAAGTTGTTTGCTGCATGTCATGGATACACAGTATGTAGTGCAAGACCATAATTGGGTACCCTAGAGCTACGATTATATTCATACTCCAATTATTTATCATTCATATCCGGTGTAAGTGTATTTGTGTTTTTTATTCCTTTATTTAATTGCCAATTATGTGTATGAAATCATTCACAGTCGAATTTATACTATAATTACAAATCAAATGATTTTTCATTGACAGTTTTATATTTTTGGCCTATTTGCCTTATAAATTTAAGTACCCATAAGTTACGTCCAGTATGTACTGAAGACGATTAATTATACTTTTTATCCCGAACCATGTATCGTTTTCTAGATATGTTTGTTTTATGGTATTGTATAAATTTTAAAAATATCTTCGTGGTAATACTTTCAGAGAACAACAGGAAAAATATATAATTAATGCGTTGCAATAGCATGTCTTGACGAAAGCGTTTCTTCGCAAATACACGAACTTGGATTTTCCTCGTTGACTTTCACCGAATACGTCTTCAATCTAAATAACCGGTACTTACTACATATTCCACGAGTACTGAGAAGTTGCAGATAATATGTTGAGAGTCGTAACCATCACCTGAGGAGTATTGGCGTAAAATTTCCTTGTACTTATAATGTAGAGACCTAGATGCTGAGATTTATCGTACGAAGATGAAAAGTGGACACTTTACGACGGATGCATGAATCTGCCTTTAGCAACTTGTGCGCAAATTATTTCCTCTTAAAATCTGCATGGATTTTATATTATTATGATTATTACTCACCAGATATAATCCATTCAATGGTCACTCTTGCTCTTGAACGTTTGCAACACTAAGAGAGCTGATGCGCTATCTACTTGATCGAGACGTTAAATACCTGTTTACGCCCCCTAAGAAAACCGCGAGAGGGAGTTTTTTTACAGCATGCATTCTTACGGCAAGAAAGAAGGTGTGGAACGTTTAATGCAAGACAAACATATAGGTGCCTTTGCCAGGTGGTAGGGCATTTGCCCGACTGGATGGCTACCACCCTTGGTCTAAAGTATGTCGCCATAACAACCTTGAGTTGTGTTTCGGCATTAGTGACCAGGTTCCAGTCTCCCTTAAGAGAGCAGCAGCGCATTTGTAGCTCCTTTGGTGTTGCAAATGTCTATAGGCGATGGTAACCGCTTTCCGTGAAGTGGGCCGTCAGCCTGTCTGCCGAACTCCTGCAATAAAAAAAAAATAAAAAAAATAGGTAATATTTTTTTATTTTATTTTTACTGCATAAGTTCAGCAGACAGGTAGATGGCCCACTTGATGAAAAGCGGTTACCGTCGCCTATGGACATTTGCAACATCAATAGTGCTACAAATACGCTGCTGTACTCTTAAGGAAGACTGGAATCTGGTCACTAATGCCGGAACAAAAATCAAGGTTCTTATGGCAGCATACTCTAGACCATGGGTGGTAGCCATCCAATCGGGCAAATACCTTACCACCTGGTTGTGGGTTGTTTTGTCGCCTCTTACGACAAGCTACCCGGCCGCAGGAAATTGTATTCTTTCTCCGTTCTTGCACGGATAAAAATATATATGGACGATATTCCAAATTTCCGTGCATAATGCGACGATTGAATATTGACAGAGGCTTCAACTCGAACAGTTACTGTTCATTAAAATACTTCACGTTATAAAAACATTAGAACACACTTAGAGAGTCAATATCTCTTCCAGGGTTTTTAAGGGTTTTGTTTTATTCGGAAAACATACAGTTTATAGTTAAATAGATACTATTTAAAAAACTGTAACCAATTATTAGTTTTCACATATAGTTATCTGTATGGCTTTCTTATGCTATATTAAAGTAGTTATGATGATACAATTATTATAGAAAAATAGATGAAAAAAGAAGAAGAAAGAAACAAATTTAGAATTACATAAAAAAAAAATAACATCAAGAAAGATTAACCCGCTTATGTTTGTAACCAATAACTTGCTAAAAGTTCTGGATTCTTGTGGTCTATCGTTCAGTAAATCTAAATCGTGTGAATCATCTAAGACATTGTAATTTGTTGATACACGATTAAAGTAAAAATTTGACCTAGATATAATTGTTAAATATCCGACAGACAGCCAGCTGTAATGAGTTTCGAAATAATCTTGTTGACACTTAAAGACAGATTTTTGACAGGAGGTAAGATGAGTCTGTTTTAGACTGTGCTATTTTAGTTAGCATCACGATGTCTGATATGTGCCGCCTTTTAGGCAGTGGCAAAATATGGTGGCTGAAACATCTAGCTTCATAGTTGCTTGCATTTGAATAAATATTTCATAGCGTCATTTACTAATTGAATAAAATGTTTAATAAACTTTCTTCGACTTAAAACATAAGGTCGGCTCAATACACTGATTACCGAGCAACTACAAGTTATAAAGTACTTTGGAGTAATTTTTGCAAGAGCTTCTTAAGAACCCTGTGCACATCGTTGCTTGCTACACGTGTTTTGAAACCAACGATTTCAATATACAGAAATATTCTTTGCCAACAATGACTTCTATTATTTCTTGTCACCAACGAACACAAATATTATACTCGTCATTATTGATATATTATAATTATTAATATTGATGAAGCACGTCATAAAATATTAGTTGTCTCATACAATTTTGCAATTTATGTTTTACAGTTAAAAACTAAAAATAAACTAACTTATAAATAATACAAGCGATTATAGAATGTCTAACAAATCGCTGCCAGAAAGGAGCGTGCCCAGAAGGCTGGCTGCATTATTGGGCTGTATAGCGACGCTTATTTGTAGAGCAAAATATGAGCCAGCCTTCTGATCACAGGTGGCATCGAAGAGTTTCTAGCAAATTTCTTTGGTAAGGTTTAATTAGATTACATTTTCTTTCTTACTTGAGCTTGGTGTTTTACTTACACACACTTCTATTCTGATATCCGTCATCTATCACATCAAAAATACTTATCTCCTTCTTTATATTTTTTATCTATTTTTCGGCTTCCCTTTATCTCTCATCTATGAATTATCTAATTTGAGACAATTATATTGATTTAAAACCCAAAATGTTAATGTGTCAAACCATGTTAATCTGACATGTAAACTCTGTTATTTGTAACGGTTACATTTCAAAAGTCGTTTTTACTTGTGTCATCATCTCAATTTTGAGTAACGACAAATGGTTGAACTAGCAACCTTCTCGAGGCACCTACGGAGTACACCTATTGCGCCATAATGATTGTACTTAGTACTTAAGTGAATATTTTAACCGACACTTATCCTACAATTGTTTTTAATTGAGGATGTGCTAATTAGAAACACGCACGGTCAGAGTTTTAACTTTACAAACATTGAATATAATCTATCTAATCCATACAATACTTTTATATTTTAACATAAAATTAATCGATTAGAAGTAAGTGTTTTCAATTTGTATTTGTCTTGCAATTAAAATATCCATTTAAATCCGATTCCTATAGAGTCTGGCTAGTAAGTCGTGTCACAAGTTATTTATCCAGATTCTTCCTATGGCAACACTCATATCTGTCAAATAAATAGTCACAAACATCTCTTCGCGTGTTGTTTTTATGGTCATTTTTCAATAAGCAATGGCAAAACCGAAACAATGTAGTCACATTAATATAAAAACACAAAGTCCCAAATCGGGTTTTTCATGTTGTATAATGATCACGATGTTTGTAAGTTAATAAATAAATAAATGTTGCCAGTTGAAAATGTTTTGAACTTGCCGACATTTAGTTATGCCACGAGATGGCTGGCCATGGCCATCTTATTGTTCATTCGCTTGCTTTACCAATGGCAGACATTTCAGTTTTCTTGTAGGTATGCAGATCATGTCAACATAAAGCGAGTAGTGAGGCAAATGAACTGTTAGTAAGATATAAGAACTAGCCATAAATCTCTTGTATCTTAGGTGTGTTGGAATCCTAAAACTAAGATTTTAATCAAGACGCTGGCCTGTTGACGGAAGCGGAACAATATAATGTGCATTATTATTTATTTGTCTATTAGAATTTCAATTTACGTAACAATAAAAGGCATCAGTTACTGGATGCATGATACAAAGTACGCCCGCTTATAACTAATAACATAATTGTATTGAATATTTGTATATAATATAAGCAGTTCGTCCATGCTCTACTTGAAATTCTCTACTTCAATAAGCTAGTTTTTATGCATCCGAACAACTTCAAACCGCTCCCGGGCAAATTCCCGCAGTATTGCCGGGATAAAAAAAATATGACACATTTTATTACATTAAATTTGCTATCGATCAGTAAAAAATTACATTGGAACAATTTTTTTGTTATTTGGGCATTTTAAATCAATCCCAGAAAAATTCCTGCGGTATTCCCAGGATAAAAAGTTACCTGTGAATCAGCGAAAACTACATCGAAATCGGAAAAGAAGTTTTTACGTGAATCCCGAACAAACAGACAAAAATTGCATCATGTTCTCCAACGGTTATATAGTCTATTCCAGTCGGGTTTTTTTTATTCGCTTCAATGTACACATACACGGCATGTTTAGAATTTTATAATATTATAGATTACTTGTTATAAATTACAAAGCTAATTAAATATGCAATCATCATATACATTAATAGCAAAACGTTCCTGATGGCAGTGGGCGTAAAGCGGTGGCGGATCCATATAAAACAGTGTCACGCCACTCCCAGCCTGCAGCTGGTAGGTATTCTTCGAAAATATAACCTAATACGTACTTAACTAATTTGCATTATTTTAATGTGTTGCTACTTTGCCCTGCTTTACGTACTCCTACCTAACATAAATCTGATTCAAACTAAATACACGGTACAGGCCGAAAATAAACTACCTAAAAGCCAATAATAACCATTCATAAATAAAATTATGGCCAGTTTAATTTAAATTTAAGACATACTTATTACGCATTGTTTAGTTAATTTGTAAAGTGTACATGGTACCTAATAAAATAAACTTTTGATATATCAAGAGAAGAAACTAACATAAGAACAAAAGTACTAAAAGCATTATAATAAATTCTGTTCTAAATAGTCATTACGACCACTAACTATGAGTAAGTAAAGATAATTGAGAACTTTCAAGTCATTAAGATAATGTACGAGCAGTAGATCACGTCTTATTGCATATTTGTGTTTCGAAATAAAATGAAAGAATCAATATAGCGACTATACTCGGAAACGGTCCAATAAAAAAATCGGGTTCGGATTTGAAGTCAATGTAATACTTATCAATATTACATTTAATTATTACTGAAATTGAAATTTTTTTTCGCGGAGCTCTAAAAAAAAGTAAAAAAGTAGCCTAATTTACTTCTTATTACATCAGCTATCTCTACCTGTGAAAGTCTTGTCAAAACCGGTCCTGCCGTTTCATAGATTAACCGGAACAGATAGACAAAAATTTAAAAAAATCGATGTATTGGTATAAGTACCGTATATACTTTCATATGTATTTAGTAAAAAGCTGTTATTTTGACATTATGAACAAACACTTCAATTTCATTTATCTGTATAGAAGATATAGATTATGATTTTAGGGACACGCAAGGAAAGTCAGTTACACTATATTCTTTTTGGTTTCACCTTTAAAAATCAGAGAAGTACGCTTCTGTTAAACTTCTAAAACAGTATATAAACATCCTCTTTTAACTTAAAATGCTTATTAAATATTATATATAGCCATAGTCTGCACTAAACCACCCTAATTACATTGCAAACCCACAAAACATGTTTTCAATTATTTTCGTCCATTTTATGGTTCTCTAAGAAAAAGTGCGTTTACTGATAAGACTGCCTATTGTTTTCTGTACTCAACTTCTTCAACTGTATCGTAATATTATGCAACAATGTAAATTCTATTATATTCTAAACCTTATTACTTTGGTTGCAGAAGGCTACTTAATACCTGAATCTGATTGAAAAAGTCTATTACGTAACTGCTGCTAATTTAGAGCAGCTATAAATATTGAAGCGAACTATTTAGGATGACTGAATATTGCTAGTTAGTACATAACTAGCTGCTATATTCACTGTGTAATTTTAGTAGATTATTTTAATAAGAGAGTGACGGGTCGTTCTTGGTGGAAATAAATAACCCGTACCCGTACACATATATATAATATATATAATTTTTACTTCAATGTGTACATGACCAAATCATCTAACATTTACTGTACAGTTAGATTAATTCACATTTAATTCTATTATACGGTATTTTTCATGACGACTTGTCTCTGTCTCTAAACTTGTGACAGTTGTCAATTCCAATCACATAATATTTGGTCGACTGGCTTGTGAGCGAAAAGATTTCCACAAGAATAAGAATTGTAATGTAATTGCTTCTGTTTTCTGAAAACTAGCAATTAGTAACTTATATGTGCAGTCGTGGTTTGAAAAGGTTCGCCAGTTTTCCAACTGATTCATTTAACGAAAACTAAACTAAGGGCCGCTTGCATAATGATCGCCTTTAAATAAAATTAGTTAATCATATTAAACTGCCTAAATACGTTTTATACAAAACGTATTGATAGTTCTTTAAACATATTTATTGACAAATTTTGCGTTATCCAAGACGCTAATTGCATTTAAGGGCGTTAAGTACGTTTTGTGTTTCTTAAATAAATTTAAGCAACCTTATGCAAGCGGCCCTAAGTCACAGAACGAACTGTTTCACAGAAAACTAGGTTTAACTGTTTGACAATATAGTTTGAAATTGCTTAGATTAAAGTTGTTTGATTTTCTGTCTTGTCTAAGAAGATGGTTTAGAGATGTAAATCTTTTTATTGTTTTTATATTTATGATAAGCGTAGTGATTATATCCTCTTTGTTACTGATGATTAAAACGATTGCTAATCAGTGTCTGCCACTGTCAACGGTGCATTTTTCTTTTTTCACGATTCTATATTTTATAAACATAACATTTATTAAAATGTTGGCAGTACTGTTTCTTGTATTCGTTCAAGCAGAAGTTGACTTAAGGTGATAAACATTTTCATACCGCAATTGTACCTATGATTTACATATAATGCATTACTTACCATGTGTGACTTACGAATTAGGCAAACTGACAGCTTGTCAACCGCTTATAGCCGGTACCTATATCTTACTATTGGTTCACTTGTTGTACCATCGATCGGTTAAATTTTGACATTATTTGTAAGGACCTTATGTCAAATTGTAACCGATAGTAAGACAAATGAACGGTCGGTAAAAAATAGGAACCGGCCCTTAATTTGTATTTTAATCGTCAAGTGTATACATATTATAAAACTGTAGGGGTCTAATTTCTGTACAATGAAAAAAAAATGCTAAAAACCGAGTCAGGGGGATGTAAGAAGTGTAATAGAACTAATTTAGATTTTTTAAATTTTTTGTTTCTCTGTTTGTGTGTTTGTTTGTCTGTTTGTACCAGCTAATCTCCGAAACGACTGGACCGATTTAAATGAAATTTTGTATGGTGGTAGCTTATATCTGTTGAAATAAACCTCGTCATTTCAACAAGAACCTTTTTCATAGGGTCCTCTATATTTAAACTACATTATAATATAGTAACGTCATAGTGTCGGTTGTTATTAGGTATCTAAGTATCCGCTATGCGCGTATGATTGTCTAGAATAAAAACTCTGCTGATATTCACAATATGTGCCGTATTATTTCCCGGTCCATAACCAACAATATCCCTAGTCAACATATAGGATACTTTAGATCCCGAAAAATTAAAGCGTTCCGGTGGGATAGTTAAAAAACCATACCACGCGGTCAAAGTCGCGGGCATCAGCTCGTGGGTTGTTATATACGTCGATTGCACCCAGAATTTTCGTAATCTAATAACATTACATAAACTGCGAAGCACTCGTCGTCTAGAACAATGGTAATGATTTTGAATGCAATTACGTGATTTCTAAATACATGTTTCGTTTTAACAATTAGTTTGATTCGTTCGTCGTTTTAGCACAGATCGAGATTTAATGATTTAAGCCTGTTGTCGGAATTATTTAGCTTTTTAATATATGTTAAATATTTTGAATGTTAGTAACTTCAATTAAAAAGGAGAATCGTTAGACTCGTTATCCATGTGTTTAGGAAATAACAAGTACATAAAACCAGAAAATGATATTAGTATACATAGAAAGATAACCAGTGTATTTGTGTATCTATTCTATTTGGTTTGAGGCTGGCATCCCTCCCTAAAGACGTTAATCTATTGGGTTGAGTCTACTCCTTAGATCTTGTATTAAGATTTTTATAATATTGTAAAATTCTAAATATGCTATGTTTGTACATTAAAGCTATGAAAAAAAAACAACTGGAATAGACTATATAAACGATGGAGAACACGATGAAATTTTTTTAGATTTCTTGTCTGTTTATCTGATTGTTAGGGATTCACGTAAAAACTACTGGGCCGATTTCGATGCTGTTTTTGCTAATAGACAGATAATTCTTAAAATTAAAATCTGCGTTACTTTTATCCTGAGAATCCCGCAAGCATTTTTCTGAAAATGAAAATGGCCTTATTAAAAAAAATCTAATTCCATTGTGATTTTTTTTAATGATGGATAGAAAATTTTATGTAATAAAATGTGTGATATTTTGTATCCTGGGAATCACGCGGGAATTTCACGTCAGGCATGGACGAAGTGCGGGCATATCCTAGTTTATTATACTTAGTAAGTTATAACAGAAATAAGTGTACTTACTATTAAATTACTTTAGAAAAACACTAAAATATGTTTTATTTTAAGAAATAAAACATATTTTAGGATTTTTTTAAATAGGTTAACGCCTAAATCTGTATGTAATGTCTATTTGTTTTTTTACTGAAGTTAAATTATCGCTTACAATGAAGGCCAGAAATACCAAAGTTTAGTGACGTGTTTAATTTTGTCCCTTGACTCGGTAGGCGGCAGCATGTTAATGGATTTAAAATTATGTAGCTTCTTTATCTGTATGATGGGTGGCATAGGAAGGTTAACCATTAATAACTACCAAGTTAATGTCATTGGGATTAAAAATATTTTAACGGTAGTCATCCTGCAGTGGAAAAATTATACAACACTCAATAAAATATTTGATTTTTTTTATGTGAAGCTGGCACACAGACAGACGGCCCATCTGGTGGAAAATGTTTAGCGTCGCCTGTAGACGTTTGCAACATCAAGAGGGAAGCTAATGCGTCGCTAGGTTTTAGAATGAGAGATACATAGAGGAATATAATACAAAAATATTAGGACTTTTTTTAATCCCCTCTGCCAGACAAACTGGAACTGTCCGGCTTTTGTATCTTTTAGGGCTTAGGGGTTTTGTTCTTTTTTATTTTTTATGTCTTTTTTATTTTCCTTTATTTATTCTTTATTCTCTTCAAGTATTACAATTGTCCTAACTTGCTAATATATTTTTCTTTTCTTGCTGTTTTTTTTTTACATTTTTGCCTTATAAATTACTTATATGTACTAATAATATTTAGTATAGTAATATTTAGTTACTATTTATTTATTACTAACTTATTGCTTTAAGAGGGTATATATTTATACATTGTTTAATATATACTACTACATACACATTTCTTAATGTGTACTCATCTATCTATGTATTCTTATTTCTACGTACAACTTTCTGCACTATATCTATACAAAATGCAATGAAGTCGTCAACATTCTTTTTTACCATCAATTCCGACATATTCTTATAATTAACGTCAACTCTTAGTTTCGTTTCTAATTCATTCCTCTCCCGGGACTATACAGTACGCCAAGGGATATATAGAGCTTTGGATAGGGGAAAGAAAGGCAGGAGAAGTGGACAATTGGAACTCTTCCTCATCGCACGAAACACGATTAGCTGAAGGCTAACCGTTTTACGCCGATACCCTGTGAGAGTGTGGTATCACATCGATCAAGCCGGCCCTACGAGCTGAAGTCAAGATAATGAACCAGCATCGTTGTACCACGTGCGTTGCTAGCATGGAATAGAATATGAATAGAATATGAATAGAAAAGAATGGAATGGAATATAGAATTCATATACCTCAAATACATCAAAAGAGAAATTAATAAAGAAGAATATTGTTTCATTTCCGTTATTAAACGAGCATACATACTGAATTTCATTATAATCCAACCATTTCTAAGGCCGTGAAAGAAGAACAAAATTCATATTTTTATGTTTGTAAGCATAGATACTCAGGCACCAGTCTACGCATAACATTTTTTAAGTAAGTGTATTGTATCGACGATATATATATATTTAAATTTTTAACACACAAAAGTTTCCCCATATTTTGACCACAGAAGTTGTATTTGGTATAGCGGTTTGAAAGTGAATCAGTTAGCTTTTAGGACACAGAAATCTTACGTTCTGGCAGAATAAACTTCATAAATATGCTTTCCGTTATTCACACACACACACGGGTTAAGATGGACACGCGCGGAATTCCCTACGTGCTCCCGTTTCGACGGCCTTGATGTGGGTGACAGTTGATGTCATACACGGCTATAAGTCTAGCCTTCTACGGTAGCCGGAGATCGTGAGACACTCTCCGGCGCATTCTAATCAAATAAGAAACCTCCCGCAGAATGTCCTGAAAAGTGCACCCAACATCTGTCGTTAGAGAATCTAAAAGTAGCTCGTATTATTGAGTTGGATTCACTGATTGTATGTACAATGTATGAATAGTCGCTGATGTAACTTCCGATGATGAGCTGCGTTGGCATCTCCCGGAAGAAGGTCATAAGGATAAGTAAATAATCGAGATGTCGATGATGCTACCAGTACCGAGATAGTATGGGTGAGTAGATTTTAGAATCTATTAGACACGCATATGGCAGTATCGCTAATTACGTTACAAAGAAGCGGACTGTAAAATCAAATGAGATACTTTCTAACAATTTACAGGACATTTACGCGGCCTCATATATTTCGTTTGAGGATTCCTACTTATGACGTTATAAGAAGGTATAAATAAAAGGAAACAAACGGCGCAGTAATTATTTATTGTTTCAAAAGTAATTAAAATTATTATTTATTGTTTAAATATTATTTTACCGCCTGTTCTTTTATATGTAAAAATATGTCCGCTCATTTATTAGGAGGATTCGACTTAAATGACCCTTTTTAGTTCGCTACGTGCCGGTCGGAAAGTTTGTCCGAAAGCTTCACAGACTCTATTTTTATTTGTCTTTCATTAAAAAAGGTTTATTACAAAAAATGAATAAACATACGATGTTTTGTTTTGCATAATGCAGGATATATTACGAAATCGAATTTAAAGCGGGTATAATCGCTACTACCTACCCTACTATACACAATATAAAACTCCTATCTCTGTACGCCAAAAAATTAATTAGTATTGTTAAAAAATACAAAGTTTGCTCTATTCTTATATTCGTACATTTTATTTGACGAACAATGTTACTTACTAGAATACTTCATGCAGCTTTACTCGCGTCAAATTCGGAGCTGTAGTATAAAAAGAATATAAGAATTTCCTGTAATTATGTACTAAAAGCATTTCATTTATGAAAATTATAATATGTACTTTTAATAAAAATTTTGATCTAAGGAGTTCCATTATTATTGCATTATTTGCAGGTAGCTATATTAACTAATCGAATATTAAAACCAACGGGCGTAATGACGAAAGATCATTCTCAGTTCGACTTTGATCGGATGCACTGATGATTGTGCCAAATTATGAGGTGAGTAAATATTGTGAGGAAATCATAACTTATAATTAATTGTACTTTAGATCGGCATTCTTCGTTCTGAATTTAAGTAACACATTCTCAGTTTTACGTGTTTTATTACGTAAATCCCGCACTAACAGTACTTAAACAAAATATAATGACAACCGGTTTATTCCTCAAACAGTGAAAAAGAAGAAACAAACTCACTTTTAGATTTAGATATAAATATTGATTAGTGTTATTGAGCCTAATTAATTTACTTATCTTTGTAATATTATTGAAGAAAATTAATTCTTCATTAAATCAAATATTCATTCAATTGTTATCCTTGGTTAAACATTAATGTTTGTATTAAAATGGCCTAATCAAGACACGAAAAATAAACCATTGGTAACTTTCAAAGTATTATTAAGTCTGTTGTTTTATAACTGAAGTAGAGCAGACTGACTAAGGGCCTACCTGATGCAAAATGTATACAGTCGCTTATGAATTTTGCAATAGAGGTTACTAAGTAGTTCATTTAAAAAACCCATATCCAAATTTATTACACTTCACCTCCATTATGTGTACTTATTTATGTGAATTTAAATGATTTGAGACTTATCTCATGTATTGATCACTGTTGCATAATAATAGTATAAGACAATAAACATCCCACTGCTGGCCTCTGGATTGGCGGGTTTGGCAGATCCGTTATCACGTTGTGCAGATTTCATCACTATTTTATTCTTCATCATCAGTAGTACATGGTAATTGTAACAATGTGCACATTAAGTCAGAAAACTACACAAGTGGTGCATGTTTTTCGATCAGGTTCGAACCCGAACCTTTCGACTTTGCGACGCGACTGCGCTAACCACTAACCCACCACGGTTTGAAAATAGTACAGAGAGTAAATTTATTGACGCCTAATATGAGAGAGATAACAGCTGGCATGCCAGGTGGTAGGGCATTTGCCTGCCAGGTGGTAGGGCATTTGCCCGACTGGATGGCTACCACCCCTGTTCTAAAGTATGTCGCCATAACAACCTTGAGTTGTGTCCCGGCATTAGTGACCAGGTTCCAGTCTCCCTTAAGAGAGCAGCAGCGCATTTGTGGCAACTTTGCTGTTGCAAATGTCCATAGGCGATGGTAACCGCTTTCCATCAAGTGGGCCGTCTGCCTGTATGCTGATCTCCTGCAATAAAAAAAGAAAAAAAAAAAATATGACTTTATGGTCTTGTTCTTTCTATACTCTGCTAAACTCTGTGGAGAAGACAGCACAAGTTTATGGCCACGCCAACTCTAGAGGAATTAAGATAATGGCATAATAGAAGTCCAAACCAAAGTCTAAAGCCGTATACACAAAGATAATTAAAAAAACTCAATATTATTATTATTTATTATATGGATAGTTTTGTGAGAGACTGACTAGATTAAATCATTAAAAAAGATAAAAGTTAAATTAGAGGCGATTTATTTATTAGTAAAGAATTATGTAATCTACTATTATGTAGTAAATATTTTATGTATCATGTAACATTTCATAAAACGATACTTTGTAAATCACAAACGGAAACTGATTATTCCAAAACTAATTAATTTACCTAAGAATAAATTAATACAAATATTTATTGGTTGTTTTTTATTCTTTATTTCTTCCGTTAGTCTCTTTTTTTTCTCGACGTTATGTTTCTTTTACCGTTCACTTTCTCTTAGAATATTTAGCTAAATAAAAAAGAAATGAAACTAAAATGGAATTATTAACAGTTTAGTTGATGTTGAGTTAATGACCTAAATGGGCGAAATAGTCGAAATTACCGAAATGGCCGAATATTTTTTTAGCACACCCGTTTCAACAAAATGGCATAGAGTGGAGGAAGCATTAATGAGATCCCAATGTCTTTGGTAGAGAGCGAATCGAATGTTTGGATACGTTGAAAAGTATAAATTCTACGTTCGGATACGACAATTATAGCCCATAAAATCAAATTATGTATTCAAACTAAGTTCTTACAAATACAAAACAGTATTATTACCGAATGATAGTACGTATTAATTATTATTGTTCTCCGATCTTCAAAGAAGTTCTGGTGAATGTCATTTATGTGGGCCACAGATGTCTAATTTACTTTCTTAGGTGTATCCAGAACGCCTCACAACTTGTAATAGCGGTTTTAAAGACGAGAACTTGAAGATCAAATGTAACAATGGGATATAACAATATTATGTTAGCAGTATCCTACATAAAATTATGTTTAGCGGGATATTAGCTGGATAAACGTGTAACAGTAAAATTTAACGACCTCTAACGCAAAGATTTCATTCATAATAAAATTGCAATAAATAGGCATAGGTTTGTTTAACACGTGTCAAAGAAGTTTATGTATTCTTCAAGGCTGTGAAAATAAATTGCGAAATTATTTTTAATTATATATTCCTATAATGAGTTATAACACCGTAGTGGCTCATTAATTAAAAGTTCATACGTCTCATTACAAAAATGTGGGTTCGCATCCTAGCTAAAAAAAGAAGGTTTTCGGCTTCATAAGCATATCATTACAATCATCATTGTTCTGATAGTGATTAAAAATTTTGTGAAGAAATTCCTTCATGAGATTCATCTAGATTTCCGATGTGTGAAACCCGCCAATCTATCTCAGACAAGCGTGGTCCGATCATCGTCCGTTCTCCTTAAACAGAAACCCGAGCTCTTTAATGAAATGTTTATGCTCAAACCCCCTATATAAGTGGCATTTGCGCTAAATGAATACAATAGAAAATGTATGAGAATCACATATCGTTGCGCTAAGTATTATGTCATTCCGATACATTTTCATTATATTTGTCTAGCACTAATGCCACTTGTCTAGGGGTCTGATTTTATTATCTAATATATAAAATTCTCGTGTCACGGTGTTTGTTACCAAACTCCTCCGAAATGGCTGAACCGATTTGTATGAAATTTTGTGTGCATATCGGGTAGGTCTGAGAATCGGCCAACATCTATTTTTCTTACCCCTAAATGATAAGGGTGACCCACCCCTAAATATATTTTTTTATTCTTTTGACAAAATTTCTTATTTATATTCTATTATGATTTAGCATTGCAAAATACATACAACTTCAAATTTGCACCCTTCTACCACCAACCCCTATTTTTTAATAGCGATATTAGTACTGTAATAATTTAACTTATTTAAAATTACTAAAAATTATTTAAAAGGCAAAACAACGTTTGCCGGGTATTTTATAATATTTTACAAAATACATAAAAGTCTTGTACATAGTATAAGTATTTATCTAAAGTTTTTTATTATTCCTTAATTTGTTCTACAATTACTATGTAAAATAATATAATAAACGAGCACTTAACTTAGTTATATTTTATTAAAATACAATGAGGGACTATGGGTATCTCAAGACTACAACTAGAATACTACAACTAAATCACCGTCGTCTATGCGTAAGGTACCCAGAAGGCTTGCTACGTTTCCTAGCTGGATCGTCATAGTGATTCGTTAGCCGAGGTAAGCACCAGCCCTCTGATCATCTGAGGAGTCAGTGAGTCGTGTTGATAAATTTAGATACAGGCTCATGGCCTCGAAACTCTCACTGAGGGTTGCAAATTTGCGCCGCTTGAGTAATTTAGCTGCTTTCACCGCCGAACCGGTTGATCAAGACGTGTTTGGTAAATGGGATGCGGCCAAAGTGTCTAGGCAGCCCGCATCCCACGTCAAAGTGTTGCTGGGGAGTTTCTTGCCGCTTCTTCTCCTTTACAGCATCAACACGTTGCGAAGCGGTGTATTCTATATACATACATAGGAAGTAAAAAGTTAAATTTTAACTTACATGTATGACCTTCAAAAAGTGTTCTCCAATGGAACTTATTTTGAATAAAAACTTTTGAATTTGAATTTGAAAGCCTTGACACGTCGCGAGGGAATTAATACAATTAATAAAAATATAATAATATAAATTAGGTAAGTGACAGACAAAACTAACCCATCTAATATCGGCTTTAGATTTCAGACTGAGTATGTCCGCAGCTTTACAACGCTACTCGATGTGGGTGTGGCGACCCTGCGCACCAAATGTAATATAATTCAAAGATTACGTTGCCTACATTAGGACATAATTCTCCCGGAGGCTAGTCGAGCATATTCTTGTCTCCATGCAATTTCAGCAAGTGGTGTAAGGTCAATCTTTATTGGCGTTCGCAATAAAATGTTTGTAACAGCATTTAAAAATAATTTTATGAGTCAAAGGAAACAAACATTATTTCTCACATGAAACGTTCTTAAAGGAAAAGAATTATTCTTGTAACAACTGCCACATTCAGAATTGGATAACTGTCATTCAATATTATATAACTGAGTTTGGATTTTACTCAACTAAATATATGCAATAATTTTAAGTGATTATACGTTTAAGTTATAGTAGATTAGAGACTAAAGCTCGGCCATTTTGTGCCAATGACGTGGATTCGAATTCCGACTAAGAAACATACAACATTTAGACAATTTTCTGAGCTTGTTCGGTGTGATGCCGCGCTCTCACAGAATATAGGCTTGAAACGTTAGTCTTGAGATAATCGTGTTTCTTGAGATGAGTTCCGATGGCCCATTTCCCCTTCCTTCTATCTCATCTACCCTATCCCCCACCCCTTCTGTCTCATTTTTTCTATCTGATTTCTTTAACCCACCCTCTTTATCCCTCCGCTCTATGACATCCTTCTACCTTATTCCTTCTGTCTGACTTCTCTAACCCATCCTCTTTACCCCTCCGCTCTATGAGCTCCTTCTATCCCATTCCTTTTGTTGACTTCTCTAACCCATCCTCTTTATCCCACCGCTCTATGACATCCTTCTGTTCCTTTCCTTCTGACTGACTTCTCTCTCTCTCTAGCCCATTCTCTTTATTCCTCCGCTCTATGACATCCTTCTATCCCATCCTAAAGGTTCGCAAGGCATTGCTTTCGCCCCTGATGTTGCAAACGTCTACAGGCGACGGTGACCACTTTACATTACATTGGACGTCTACCTGTTTGCCAGCAACAGCTTTGCAATAAAAAAAAGCTAGTGTACTTCTTGTCGTGTTTTCACTTGTTTGTGGTGAAGCAAAACACCGTAAAGAAGTCGGCGTACGATTGGTCAAAATTCTATAGTTTCGATTCAAAATAAGTTCTAATGTAGAACACTTTTCTTGCCGCTTCTTCTTCTTTAAACAGCGATAACACGTTGCGAAGCAGTGTACATATTATAGAATAGGAAGTACATTTATATTTTGACTTGAGTGTTGGAGGTATTACATTTAAGTCAAAATTTAAATCTACTTCCTATTCTATAATATGTACACTGCTTCGCAACGTGTTATCGCTGTTTAAAGAAGAAGAAGCGGCAAGAAAAATGTTCTACATTGGAACTTATTAATGTTGTTGAGATGGTAATAGCAGAATTGGACCCCAGTTTGAATTCCTAAATATCGCTAGAAATACAGATTGAAAACTGACTTGTGCAAGTTTCAAGCCTTCAATTGGTAAGAAACTACAAAGAACATAGAAAAGCTATGCGCTCTCGTTTCTGAAGCCAAGAATCACTTTGTGTCGCTGAATTACCGTACTTTTTTATAGTTATATTTTGAGAAAATAAACTATTTGATTGACTGATTGATATACTTGAATAATTAAACGTCATTGTTTGTAGCAGACCCTGGGCGTCGGAGTGAACGCTCCGAACGCAACCGGGATTAAACGCTCGGATGATGATGATGAAACGTTACTGTTTGTGGTTAGCATAATTATCAAATTGATAATTTCGATTCACGAATATTTTCATATTAATAAAATGTTGGTATTTATAACTACCTAATAACCTAAAATATTTAGCAATGTGTGACCTCGAAATGTATACAAATCGTTGCAAAAACGTGTACAGTTATTTACAAGATGTAAAGAGGTGAACAGTTTCTTTCATTAATGGCGATGAAATAGGAGAGCATCTATATGTCTACCACAGAACAAGTTTCACAGATATAAATCTATGCCAACTGGACACATCACACAAAAAATTTAAATGCATCCACACTCTACTTAATATTTTTTTTTATTGCAGCAGACAGGCAGACGGCCCACTTGATTGAAAGCGGTTACCATCGCCTATGGACATTTGCAACACCGAAGGTGCTACAAATGCGCTGCTGCTCTCTTAAAGGTGACTGAAACCTGGTCACTAATGCCGGAAGACAACTCAAGGTTGTTATGGCGACGTACTTTAGACCAGGGGTGGTAGCCATCCAGTCGGGCAAATACCCTACCACCTGGCTGTGGGTTGTTTTTGCCGTCTCTTACGACAGGCCGCCCGGCCGCAGGAAATTGTATTCTTTCTCCGTTCCTGCACGGCTAGAATTATTGCCGCGTCCGATTATAAGCCTCGGCGAAAGGCTCTCGTACGACGACCGCGTAACGTCCTCACGGACAGGGTCGACATTATCACAAAACGGCTGGCCCGGATCAGCCCGCCCGTGGTTAGGACGGCAGGCTGGCAGGCACGGACAGACAGACACAGACGGCGGCGTCTGAGGCGCCGCCAATCAAGATCTCTCCACGTCCCTGCGAGGGACGTTAGGAGACATAGCCCCCCCACAGGATAGACTAGGCGTGTTGCTGGGAAGTTTCTTTCGCCGTTTCTTCTCTCCCAGCCATAACACGTTACGAAACGGCAGTAAGATAGCGTAGGCCACCGCGAACCGCCGATCCCGGCCCGCCGGGATCCTTCCCCTCGGACTTTATATTACCCGTCGCCCGTTCTCAATTAGTGCTTTGTGTCGCCCTATGGTGGGCATCATTAAATTCATCCCCCTCTCATGGCAACAGTCCAGCCGAGGTAAAACTCCTTAGGGAGCTCCCTCGAGCAAGTTGCCCCCCCGGGCACTCGCCCCAAAAACCCCGGTAAAGTTGTAAGGTCTTCGGACCAACAATATAAAGTCAAGTCCAATAAAAAAAATAATAGAATTATTGTAAATGCTGTGCATATTTATGTGTTTCTTCGTCGCCTTGAAAGTTAAGAAATTATTACACCAATTGGTATCTACATATTTGTACTTTGGATAATGGGGAGGAATATAGGATCATTATACTGAAACATGGGATAATTACCGTGACATATGGAACTAAAGTTTACGAGCGAAGATGTATAGAAAGCGTAAATATTTCGGTTTTTATTAAAACTGAGTCAAATTAAAATAGTTCATCACTCAACAAGGTCTCATAAAAGTCTTATCTCACAACTGAAATATCATTTAGACTTTTAAAGAGAGTTTTATAGATCCAGGGCAAAAAAATATAGTTTTTCTTTATTAATATGTTTATTTATACTATACACAGTACTGGGTGATATCGATCTTCTAATAGAAAAAATATGTCCAAACATATCGTATGTATGTTTGTTGCTAAAAAAGGAAAAATGATAAATAGAAGGTGTTTACCTTATAAGTGACAGCTGGTATTTGGCCGATTCTTACAAAATAGTTAATAGTAAACTATGATAACAGTTAAAACATGGTATGCTGAAATTCTCGAACATTAATGTAGACAAGGATACACTAGATTAGTGGCTGCACATTTGCATTTAATCCGGTAATTACGACTGGCTTACCTTGTTCGTAACTATTTTACGTTGAGTGTATTCCGTGGATCATTGGGTATCGAGAACGTCGTGGGTCACCTCACGGTACTTGCCGACCAGCATAATGGTATTTATGTAACGTATTTTTATAAGCAGCCTTCATAAACAAGTTCTTAGTGCTAAACTGATTGTTTTTTCTTTGCTATTTCCATATGATATATATCATCCATATCTTAAATTCAAATTAATTTATTTAATAATAAATCGTCTCCAGATATTTATAACTAGTTGCGAAATATAGTATATCATTTTAGACTACAGGTGATCACAACGTTCTAGACTTTTATAGTCGGAATTTGGAATTTCAAATGCACTGAAGATATGCATCCTAAAACTCGATCATTTAGTATATAACTATTGTAAAAAATGGAAACAAAAAGAACTCGACTATGGAAATTTCTAGAGGAGCTAGAATCTTGTAGGTAGTATGGCGTCCGCCCGTTGCAATGTTTGAAGAACGCTAATAAATTGGCAATGACTTTTCACTCATTCTATTCTAGAAAACACAGCGGAGTGTGTATCTTAATATTCGAAAGAGGTTTTTTTTAATTCTACTTCTTTGTCAGTGTAAGTAGATACGTCACCCCTTGTCCATGCTTTACATTTTAGCCCAACTCTTAATCGTGAATCGAACCCAAATATAAAGAAAACTGACCGAAATCCAGAAGTCATGTTGATTAGCACATTTAGCACCTTTTAATTTCATTCCAATACTAAGTCTCTTCAAATTTCAATCTCCTCATGCACCCGCATGTACAGGATGTCTAAACTGTCTAAAGATAGCATCATGTTTCTAGTAAAATGACCCTTGAACACGTTCCTAATTAAAAAGCCATAATAAGAAATTTACTCTTTAACCCTATGGTATAAACACTATGGTATATAATTATAGGTATGAAGTTAAATATTTTTAGATGTTGAACAAATTATTTATGTTGTTTTTCTGAATTCACATAGAGCTATAAGATTGCTAAACTTTTCAATTTTAATAATTCTAATTTTGACGTTTTATTTAAGTCTGTTTACAGTTCAAGCAAAAGGAACATAAATTACAGAATTGTTAATGTGATCATTAGGTGGTGATCATGACTAGTTTCTAAATACATTGTATATTTAAAAGTATGTATAGAATGCTTGAAGGTGCGTGTTAGTGACGCTCAGTCCTTCTTTTTAATCGCGTCAAATTCCTTCGACAATGAAACGAAAATATCTATGACAAAGTTCATAGACTCCTATCCCGAGCGAAGGATTAGGGCCCTCGCAGCGGGAAGCGTTAAGTGGAGGTGGTCCTTATCTCAGACTGTTTCAACAGCACTTACGAGTTGGGTCGTAGTGGGGTGGGTAACTGGCCAAGCACTACGCGATCCAACGCGATTGCCGCACGCCGTCCGCCGCGCCCGCGCAACGACGAGACGAACTTTCAAACGATTGAATATTCGATTTTTAAAATTGTAAAAATGTATTCGAATTCAGTGAGGTGAAAAAAAAAACAATTAAGTGAAATTTAACAGGTGAAAAACTTAGTGTTTTGTTTTGGAACACGCTTTAAAGTATTTGTGTATTTTTGGAGGAAACGCAGCCCTCTGAAACTTCAAGGTAAATTTCGCTGTCTTTATTTTCTTTATATCCTTTTTTTTGTAATTATAAGATTTCGCAATAGTTTCGAGGTGAATTTGCAAATATGCTGTTTCGAGTTGCGGCTACCTCTTTACAACATAGGTCGTCGGTACGTCCGGCTCGGACACTTTCTCGCAAATGTTCAACGCAGTCTTTAGTTGTTATTTAGTAAAATATGTTGATTGAATTGAATAATTGAATGTATGCAACTAGCTACCCTGCAGTAATTGTATGTGAAAATCTAAATTTCCTGTAATTTGTATAACTGTGTATTGAACACATGTAAAAATAAATATTCTAGTGCTATAATTAAAGATTTTGCACATTAAAGTAACAGGCATAATTATTTCTCCAAATGAAAATAATGAACTGAGGCGATGTCTCGCCATGATTGTATAAACAATTGCAATAAATAACTATATGATGTTAAAATTGTAATCATACACGGAATGCATATCTACGAAATATTCACCTAATCTCTAAAACGTATATATCTATAAATACGAAACCAAAAAGCGTTAATCTAAAAAATACCACTCCAACTTGTTCGATTTATACATTGCTAAAATAGATACACTACTAATACATAAACCGGATAATTTTGACATTAATCAAATTTAGTCTAACTACACGAAGCGGTATTAAAAAATCTAACTTGTACAAGTCAACTATATATACATAAAGTAACGGTTGAAGTTTATATTGTCCGTCATAAAATTGCGTCAAGCGAAAGCAACATTGAATTGTTGCATTCATGATTCGCGCTGCGGCGCACTTGCAATTCAGTTAAATTGCTTTATCGGTAATACTGTCATATAACTTATCAATTTAGAGTCATCTTAACCTTTCGTGAATGATCGTTGAGTCAAAATTTAGAATAATCATCCCAAATTACAATGAATCAAAAAGAAATGATCGATAGACCAACCCGTCTTCTGCATGACCGGGTAAGTTTTTAATTATTAGAAAGCTGATTGATGTACCCTGTGGCTGATTACATAGTGGTACGTACAACACTAGGTACGTTACAGAATGCCGTTAGATCGTGAAAAATTGTGACGATGTTCTTTAATGACTAGTCGTCAAAATCGTCAAAAAACATTCTCCTCTAATTTAAACTATGAAGTTAAACATTCTGAATAAGTTAAAGTGGTAAAGCTTAGAAAATACGTACTTTCAATTAAAATTGGAGGAGTATCCGTTTTTGAGATATAGGATATTTTCGATTAAATGCTTTTTGTTTTAGCCAAATGAAGAAAACGCTGGTGTTTCGCATCTCTATACTATTTTTCATACTTCGTGGACTGCCACATACTTACCCGATGGTTAAGGAATATGATACACTGTTCGATAGATGTAACAGACAGACAGACAAACTCCAACCCTTTACAGATTTATTATAGTATAGATAGAAGAATATCTTCTTCTGTCTGTACTGTAATAAATCTGTAAATTGTTCGAGTTTGTACAATGCGTTTAACAATGTAAAAAAGATCAGGGGGCTAATTCGGATTAGCAGATTCTAAAAATAACATTTTTAGAATTTTTGTCTGTCTATCTGTCAGATCATCACGTGAAATTTACTGAACAGATATATGAATGAAACTCTACACAGTGTTGGCTTATAACCCGAGTTAACATTTGGAATACATTTTATTCCGATAAATAACGTCGTGTCCTTAAAATGGACGGATTAGCAAAACGGATGGCGCTGCAATCGCGTTTTTTCAAATTCACTAACAAACATCTACGTAGTCATAAACACTATGTCATTCATTATATTACTTAAAATCAGGTTGGCTTCGACTCTCCTCTATATGGGTCTATTTGACCTTTAATCAAATATGTTGTTTATACTAATAAAATCCTATTAGGAAGCATCATTAATATATAGTTTTTTTTAGTCTACCATCTATAGGTATTTAGTTCCTTTGCCTGTTCTTAGACATTAGTTAAAACATAAAAATGTCAGTTTAGTTTATGGGCTTTTAGCTTATGGCACTTCATCATCTGGAATAATGTTATAGTTATTGACCATTTCACACAGTTGTAGCGATTATTTTAGTGCGTTATTTGTGATGTGATGATGTTATTAATTATTAATGACGTTAAATATTGACAGACAACGTATGTTCATACAATGATGTAGCTATAATTTTGAGCGATTTTCACTATCAGTTACATACATTTATATTTAAGGTTTGTTTGTGGTTTTATATATGTATTTAATAATTAGATATATAAAAAAACCTAATTAAGGTTTTACGTAACAAACAGAGCTTTTCACGCAGCTTAGCCGTTTAAAATAAAACCGCAAAAACCTTTAAATTCGCAACAAAAACTTTAATTATCTATTCAAGCATCGTCACTAAAATAACTACAACGACTCTATAGGATATTTAAAAGTAACTGATAAAAATATTTTGTTATAGTCTGTAACATTGCAGTGAAATGTTACGACCCTTACCAATATTTATAGTTACAACAAATCTCTCGCAGTACCTGTACACACAGGAAACTTACAAAATAAAAGCAAGACAGAAAATGTCACGAGAACCGAAGAAATATTTGGTAAACAATGGCATCTCCGCAAGCGAGCAGGTAGAGCGTAAAGGCTCGACTCTCGAAAGATTTTTACTAAGACATTATCACAAGACGAATATAAATTGATGCTTTGTGTCGCCACAATGGTACCCCGTGGACTTAAAACGAGCTGGGCTAGACGTCGTCAGGTGTCAAATTTTCCTACCTTTGTTATCAAACAATAAGAGACATAAAACTTCACAGTGTAAAATGCGACGAGTATGGTGAACTTCAATGTAAAAACATGCAGGTACCTAAAATCAGAGTTCTGTTTTACCCTTAAATCTATTTTATCGACTCTTAAGGCATTTTTGTTATACGAAATCCAGGAAAACGTATCCGTGGAGGATAGGATGGGTATATTTATGTATTGATTAATACAATATATTTCAATATCACTGTCATAAAGCTGCATTTTGCAGACCCAAAAGAAAGGTAGGATCATGGTAACAGGATCTGAGAGCCAATGATTATGTACAACTTTTATAATACTAACCAATAAATAAAATTGAAGGGTAAATGTGTAAAATTAAATGTGATTTCAAAATAAATGCCTAAATTTGTGCAACAGACTAAACCTAATAAAAAGAGGCCGTTTTTAGAATTTTTGTCAATTTGAAAATTTGTCTCGAATAGACGCCAAAATGACTAACGGATTTCAATGAACATTATTTGAATTGAAACAAGAATTTCGTCTAAAATGTTCGTATATGTCACATTTAGATATTTTACAAGGCTTAGACGGTATTATGAATATACAGTCCCATATGAACAAACTGATATGGGCACAGCTAATAAAGTACTAAAATGCTACGTCACGAATTCCGACATTATTTGAACAGAGCAAAAAATCTCCCTACAAATGAAATCAGTATCTGATTGATCTGCCAATAAAGAGATGGATGGATTTTGTGATGAAATTATGAACTGCGGTGTGATAAAGGACGTATGCTAATATATATGTAGGAACACGGAAAATTATGCTTACTGTGCAGAGTTCAAATGATTCGGGAAAGGTGAATAGAAAGTGAGTGAGTATTTACTTACTATTAAACTAATCTAAATTTACTTCAATGATTTTGAGTCTGACTCTATAGAAGTAGTAATAAAATTAATTAAAATATTAATAAGATGAATTATTTATTTCACTACAAACCAAATAATATATCGTCTTGTACTATTCGAGACAAAAATATATGATTTTGAGTCTGACTCTATAGAAGTAGTAATAAAATTAATTAAAATATTAATGAGATGAATTATTTATTTCACTTCAAATCATATAATGTATCGTCTTGTACTATTCAGAGCAAAAATATACGCATATAAATGACGTAGAGACTACGACATTTAAGTCCACATAAAATGGATTTGGTAATAACGGAGTCAACTTTTGTAATCTTATTAATAAACCAGATCTAGTCGAAGTTTTGTAACACCTTACTTTCAAAATTGCATGGATGAACATGCTAGTCGGTTTCAGTTGCTCCTAAACGGTAAAAACTAGATAAAATTGGTCAGCCATAGGTCATTCCATCTCCTGTCAGTCAAGTAACGGGAATTGCGTTTTAACACGTTAAATGTTTTGGCAAACGCTGATACTCGTATGAATACTAGTATCATTAAATACACTGTCAGACTTGTCTAGAATCTATTGAATATTACTTTCATATTATATATAGATGAATCACGAAATTGATATACGATAATATCCTTTAGCAAAGGCCCAATATGACTGCTATGGTACTTTTACATCAAACCATTAAAATCTATAATATTATAAAAGTCTAAACATGCTGTGTCTTTACATTGAAGACATAAAAAAAAACATTTGGAATAGACTATATAAACGATGCAGATGCAATGCTTTTTTTCTTGTCTCTTAGTCGGTTTGTCTATTTTTTAGGGATTCACGTGAAAACTAACAGGCCGATTTCGATGCGGGTATCGCTGATCAACAGCAAATTCTCAGACTTAAATTTTGGGCTACTTTTTATCTGAAATTTTTAGGTATGATTCTAAATGGCTTAATTTAAAAAAATCTAATTCTAATGTGAGTTTTTTACTGACCGATAGCAAATTTTCTGTGATAAAATGTGTGATATTTTTTATCCCGGGAATATAAAAATGATTTCTTCATTTTATCGAAAATTAAGAAAATTTATCAACATTAATTTCTTGTTGAAATTATTCTGAAGCCACTAACTACTAATGTAATTTTTGATAGAATTTACGATTCCATGTTCAAAGAGTTTTTACTCATTATACTCATTGTCTGTTAGTTTTATGACCATGTTTATAACATTGCATTTCCTTAGATTATTTTGGTACACACACAATTTTTGTAATCAATGACACTATTTAATGATGTTTATCTTGATTATGTTATACATAACTTCCTGGTATGGTAAATTTCGGAAACGAATTTTCTCCGTTATTTACTATGGTCTGAGTATCTGGGATCGGCCCCAGAGCGGTCCGTTGTATATAATACCCACAATACAAGCGTAACTTGGTTAATTTGGGGATATACAGTGTGTGTGTTTGTCTGCCGATTTGCCGATTTATAACTAAGATAATTTTAAATGTCTTAGTCGGCTTAAGGAATATCTAAAGTTGGAAATTAAAGTAAAAATTATTTAAATTAACCATCTAATACAGACAATTTGACTAAGTTTTGAACCATTTTATCTGGTAAGAATAAAATAGGTTATACGAAAAACACTGATAATAAATGCAAAATTCTACTGTATAAATCTGAAATCATTGAGAATTTTGATTATTTATTAGATGGGATACAGTTCTGGAGCCCCATTCTGCTGTTACTATCTCGTTAAAATCGCCGGATACTATTGTCTCAATTTTTGTTTGCCTCGTTTCGGCATCCTACTAATTCAAGTGGCGTGCCCGTGACACGCCACTCTGTCTACACAGATATTTGTAAGCGAAGACTCGCGAAATAGATGTTTAAATTTTTTAATAGTTTTTCAATAATTATTTCGGCTTTTTTCTTATAGCTTGAGTTCACTAGACAGGCGGACGGTCCATCTGATGGAAAGCGGTTACCATCGCCTATGGACATTTGCAAAACCAAAGGTCCTACAATTGCGCTACTGCTCCCTAAAGGGAGACTGGAGCCTGGCCACTAATGCCGGAACACAACTCAAGGTTGTTATGGCAGCATACTCTAGACCAGGCGTGGTAGCCATCCAGTCGCGCAAATGCCTTACCACCTGGCCGAAACCGGCTATCGCCATTTCTGTTGTTGTAATGGTTATACCTTTTTTTAATACTACTATTACACCGCAACGATATCGAGAAGATATTGTGGATTTAGTAGAAGAAGAAGAAGAAGAAGACGAATTTTTGACACATGCAATGGAATCGTATTTGAAATATCCTCGCAGCGCCAAGATATTGAAATTGCAGAATCGGGCTCTTCCTAGACTTGACACTAGTCAAATTTATTTACAATTAACCTCGATTGAAGCGTCCTGTTGTCATATTTATATAGAGTACATAATAATTATGCTTTTTAGTAATTAATTTTCGTCATATTTTATAATTTAGTTTCCCATAACAAGACTAACCGTTGTAGGAGTAGATATCTCTTGAGGGTTGACCATAAAAATGGTCGAATAAAAAATCAGGATTGCACAGCACGTGGCCTTTACCTGCTTCGTGTTTGAGCATTAAAATTTTGAAGTCCATTAAACATTCAACTTTTAAAGACAAATTTGTTATTGAGATTTTAAAATCGTTATGATATTGAGCTTATTTAACCTATGTAAATGACCAGAATACATATTACACCTATGGGTATATCGTCGACACAGGTCTTTAAAAAATCATAGGAAGCGTAATATATTTTTCTTTTAGGTTTAAAAGGGTTTTTACCCCATTTTATCCCAAAGTCGTAAAATGTATGTCCATAGTATGTCACCTATAAATGTAGAAACGAAAAAATAAAAAATTAAAATCGTAAAGTTCAAAATTAAGATATCATGTATATACTTTAAAAATCAATTGTTTGAACAACATCTGTTAAGAAATTTGTGACATACGAAGTATTGTTGATTAAACGGACGGATATGATGATTTCACAAGAGCTCTGTTTTTACTAAAATAGCGACGAAACCAATTTAAAGCAATTCATACTAATATAATTTTCCATAGTAATAAGATCCTCCAATCTCGGTAAAATAAATAGCATCAATGTTGCTGATTTGACGTCTTAATAGATGTCATGTTCGCCATCGACATTAAAAGCATTATTTCGAAGATATTGGAGAAGAAAAGGTAAGATCATCATTCTACGCTAGGATGATGTTGATCTCGGTCATTTTAGCGAACTAGCTACCAAAGCAGTGTTTGTTTAATTATTCTCATACGTGCACTTGGTTTTAGCACTACCTTAATAGATTTAACTCGGTAATAACAGCACCATACAATTAAAGGAACAATAGGACACTATTTGTACACATGTCACGTATTTTTGCATAAATTGTGACGTTGGTACGTTCAGAATTAAGAGTCATGGCTCGCTGATGGATTTATTTCGAAAACCCGAGCACATCAAGGTTGGTGGAGAATTTGTAGCGCTCACCTCCGATAAGAGCTACTTTTAAAACCAACGCCTTTAATGTAGAAAGGGCGTCGTAGAATTCGGTCAAGTGCCAGATTGGGGCTTTCAAGGTGATTAGTTACTTTTTTTTGCTTTTACTATTCATAATGGAACGATAAGTCAAAAGTAAAAGGCCCAGCCATCATCTGTGCCAGATAGGTTGTATAAAAAATTAAAACTGATGTATACACGCATAGGTTCGTATTCTATTTTCGTTGTTAATTATTTGTAAATGCAACAAATGAATGAAAAACAAAAGAAAACATTATTAATCGTATTAATAAACAGACTTTTAATTTTTAATTAGATGTATAGAGTACAAAACTAAGCGAAACGGGGACTGGGCGAGAAGAGAGCCAAACGCCAGAATTGGCTCCAAAATTCAGAAATCTTATCATCTTCGTTTCTTTTGAAGGCAATATGCGTTTATATATTAAAAACAGCAAAAATAAGTAATTACAATAAGGCCTATTATAGGAAAGTCTTTTTGGTTTACTTTAGTTTCCCTTGGTATAGTTCTTTACGATTTTTGTATATTTGTTTGTAACTTCCTGCCTAAATTTCTGGTTATTTCTCACCAGTCTTGTGTATTTATGTTATATATATGCCACAAATTAACGTCACCTCATAAATTGCAGTTGTTCTTCCAAAAAGAAACAAATTTAAAAAATATGAAATATCACTATGGCCTATAAAGTTACGCGGACAAATATCCAATAGAATATTCCTTAGTTATAAACTATTCCAGTTAGTATTGAAGTAGTATGTTAGGTAACGAGTCTTATAACAATATACTATAGACGCCATACGTGCCGTTACATAAGCTATAGTTACTTTGTTATCTTCAACAACATTATAAGCTTTTCAAGATTAAATATTTGTTTAAGTTTTACTATAACCACTATGATTATTAAAATGTAGTAACAAATATTTGTTAAAAATCCAGTGCCACTTGTCTACAGGGCCTGTTATGATATAAGCATTAGTTTAGAAATCAAAACATCGCTTCTGCCATATTATTTCCATAAAAAACTTAATTTTGGCTCATGTGTCGAATAAGCTATGTACAATGTAGATAAATAAGATATTACGTATCTATAACATTTTATTTTACGAAAATCAGTTCATATCTAAGGCCATCAAAAGGAAACCAATATGTGAGTAAAATTAAATATACAAACATTCTAAAAAACTCACTTTCACAATTATGTATTAACATGAATACATCTATGTCCCTAGAGACCACGGGCCATGGAAATGGCCCAAACTTTTGGAGGGCTTGCGTGTGGCCAAGGTAAGGCCAACACGTAGAGATCTCTTGACAAAAATTAATAATTGTTATTCAGCTTTATTTTGATTGTCAATTTTGTTTATCAATTATTTAATTAACTTTTCAAGTAGATACTATAGGAAACTTATAATTTTCAGACGAGAATATTAAGACCAGTAGCTACAAGAGTTTTTTCTTATATAATTACATACAATTATTAAATAAATATAAATAATTAAATGTTTAATATTAAATATTTCTATACTCTTTTGATCTCAATTCGCATGAAATTTAAATTATATAATTAAAATACAGGTATTAAAGATAAATAAAAGTAAAAACTATAATAAATAATATGATCTGACTTATGTTTCTTGAATTTAAAAATTAACATTATACATAAACCTTTTTATTTTCAAGTAAGGCTTTCAATGAACTTTGATCTCGAAGGCGAACCAGTCTCTAAAGGATTATCCATATAACACACGTGCGCTTGCTGCAAAAGGTATCAACAAACATAGGTAAATAAGTAGGCAACAAACATAAACAACATACAGAAGTTTATTTTAAATATGTTTTTATAGATACCGTTAATGCTTTTATTTAATAGCTAAAATTGATATCGTTGTGTGGTATGAAATGGCGTATTTCTAAAATGAAACTGAATTTCATTATTTAAACATATTTTCGCATTATTTGAATAATTCAAGGCCTTGGTTACCAGGACATAATATTTAGAAAAAGAATGAGGATTGATATTTTATATTATTCTAATCATCACCTTTTCCTGTTGTTTATATGATTAAGAATGAATATACTACTACTGTTAATCAACAGTATTTTATACCGTTCCTAATAATTTGTCAACAACATCTGATTTTCTTATTCAATCAGAAAATGATATTTATTGGTATTGTAGATTTATTTATATACACACTATATATAGTTTACTCTGCGGTTACGCCGCGGTTAAAGCTCTAGTGCGTGCCTCCAGTTTAAAGCGCAAGCATGAATACAGGTTACATTGTGTTACATTTTTATGTTAGTGCTATTTGCCCCCGGAAGATTCAACTCATTTTATATGGCAAACTCTTCCATCTCCCTGCATGAAAAGTATGCATGTCCATTTTCGATATTAAAACCACATTTAAACAAAATTACAGCAAAACCGACCCAGTACTCCTAGTAGTTTTTCCATGAGAGCTTAACGAACAGACATATCGAGTTACTATTGCATCTTATTATAAATAATAAATATTTATATCTATAAACTTGAGAAATGATTAGTCTCCATACATACTTATCCATGCAGGAACGGAGAAAGAATACAATTTCCTGCGGCCGGGCGGCCTGTCGTAAGAGGCGTCAAAACAACCCACAGCCAGGTGGTACGGCATTTGCGCGACTGGATGGCTACCACCCCTGGTCTAAAGTATGTCGCCATAACAACCTTGAGTTGTGTTCCGGCATTAGTGACCAGGTTCCAGTGACCCTTAAGAGAGCAGCAGCGCATTTGTAGCACCTTTGGTGTTGCAAATGTTCATAGACAATGGTAACCGCTTTCCATCAAGTGGGCCATCTGCCTGTCTGCTGACCTCCTGCATTAAAAAAATACATTAAAAAAAATCAAATTTTCATTCTCTATTTCAACTCAACTCAAGGCAAGTGAGGTGTGTAAGAATAAGCCTAAATGGCACTCTGTTGTTCGTGCCTACCCCGCAAGGGAACTGGCGTGAAGTTATGTATGTATGTATATGTATGTATTTCAACTCGTTCTAGTTTTATTTATCTATCCCCCGTCTATCTATCAGTAAACAACACAAATGGCAACAATGATAAATCCCAAAAAGAACCTATCCTACTTTTTGAGATAACCTTTACATAAATCTATCCCATTATCCCGGATAAAAAGTATCTCTTGTCCACCCTCGGTACTAAAACTACATATATATGTATATACCATATTTCAGCTAAATCGATCCATTCGTTTTCCCGTAAAAGCATAACAAACAGAGAGACAAATATATTTTAATCCTGGAAACTGTCCCATTTTTCGGGACAAAAAGTATCCTATGTTCATTCTCGGCATCTAATATATATATATATATATATATATATATATATATATATATATATATATATATATATATATATATATATATATATACATATACATATACATATATTATAACTATATATATTGAGTTTCATCCAAATCGGTCCAGTAGTTTTTCCGTGAAAGCGTAACATACAGACAGTGTTACTTTCACATGTATAATATTAATAGGGATGTACATACTGTCTTATAATATAATAAAATAATAACAGCCTATAAGCGTCCCACTGCTGGGCTCGAGCCTCCTACTACAGGGAAACGGACAATATACCCGCCACGCTTGTCCAAAGCGGCTTGGCAGGTTTGACACGTCAGTTAGCTCGATGTGTAGGTTTAATTACGATATTTTCTTTCGCCGTTATTAGCACGTGGTAATTGTAACAATATGCATATTAGATCAGAAGACTGCCTAAGCGGTGCATGCGTTTCGGCCAGAATTTGAACGCGCACCCTTTAAGTTTGGGATACGTGCGCTAGCCATTACGCTACCACAACTTTTTATATAGTTGTATTAAGTTTACTCTGTGCTATAATTACAAGATATACTACGTATGTAGTATGTACTATACTCACAATACCATAAGACGACCTTTATATGCGGAAGAGCTAATAGGAAGTGACTACAAAACAGCCCTTGTGCATATCATTCGTATTTATCCATAAAGCATGTATAACGTAGACTCGATGAAGGGTAACGGCTTTGTAACTTTAATAAAACAAAAAAGGATTTACGAATCAACTTGTTTTGCAACATGAGCCATATTATGCAATATACAATAAATAACAACAGAATTTTTTATCGGCAAAAGAAGGTTTAATATACTTTTACAGAGTCAAATATATCTTTCAAATGATAGATTACATAGAAATAGAACAATTATAAAATATGAACAACAGAACGTTTTCACTTTTATCAATTTCAGTTGCTAAGGTCAAGCACTCGAGGTTATATTTAAATTTTACTCCTTAAACTAATTTCATTTCATATGAAAAAGAATATATATATATTCTTCGTATATATATGCGCTTAATTTCTTCTAATTATTCGAGATCGTCATAGTATACCTTTTTATACCGCTCTAGCCTAGCTCACGCCCTTTTTCATACCACAAATCTTCATCCTATATTCCATCACCCATACATATCCATTATGGCATACCTTTATTTTTAAATCCATCAATCTACTAGTTTTAAATTGTTTATTTCACATTACCTATTCAATGATCTTCATTTCAAATACCCTCCTCTCAACTTTTCATACCTATATACATACGTCAGTGTATAAAGTCTAAGTATCAACTGATAAACATGTGTTAGATTCAATTATTAAAAAATGAATTAATTTGCATTTTTATAAATAATATTGTAATATACAATGCAAAATGTAGCGTATGCCAATTTTACGGTCATTTGCGCTGGTGGCGATATCCGCTCCATGCGACATGCTATTCAATGACAGATCTAATTTAGATACCGTGCAAGTCTTCCGGAGAATACTACTAACCATTACACGTACTGTGTGGAAAATATAAGCGGTCCATTTAGTGATTAATTGTGTTTGGTTTTATTATGATATCCCTCTCTATGGTTTACAGTACTTCTTCATTCTCGATTTGTGTTGTTTATACAGTGAATATATTTACAGTGATAATAAGAATTTTGTAAAGGGCGTGTTTAACTAATGCATTCAGAGACCCTTAAGGACGATTAAAGACGAAGAAGAGAAATATTATTATAATAGATAAGATTGTATTCATAATTATATTAGGTCCTTACATATGAAGTTGGCGTTTTGTTGTACTGGCCAGTTTGATCTCAAATATGTATATCTTTGGTTAGGAATTCCAATTTCAAATTTATAAAGCTATTTACTTATGCTTTTGTGTTTTGAAAACCGTAATTCATTTGTTTTTTCGTACATACATACATACATACAGGCGTCACTCAGTTTACAAAATAGAAAACTTGAAATATCGCATTATTTACGAGTACGAGTTCCATCGTGGCACCAGTGCTGCCGAAACGGCTCGAAGGATTAACGATGTGTATAGCGGCGGTGTCGCAAAACAAGACACAGTGCGTTTTTGGTTCCAACGTTTTCGTTCTGGAAATTCCGACCTGCAGAACAAGCCCCGTGGACGGCCGGAGACCAAAGTTGATAATGCAGAATTGAAGGCTATTGTGGAAGCGGATCCATCGCAAACCACGTCCAAGATGGCTGTAGGCTGCGGTGTTAGTGATAAAACTGTTTAATCCACTTGAAGCAAATTGGGAAGGTGCAAAAGCTTGAAAGGTGGGTACCCAATGAATTGAGTGCAGAAAACCGAGAAACGCGCGTCGACTGCTGCATTACATTACTCAACAGGCACAATTATGAAGGGGTTTTAAATCGAATCATTACCTGTGATGAAAAGTGGATCCTGCACGATAATCAGAAACGCTCATCGCAATGGCTGAACCCTGGCGAACCAGCCAAATCCTGCCCCAAGCGAAAATTGACTCAAAAAAATTACTTGTGAGCGTTTGATCGACTAGTGTCGGTGTCA
The DNA here is from genome assembly GCA_019925095.2 of Dendrolimus kikuchii. Lineage (NCBI taxonomy): Eukaryota > Metazoa > Arthropoda > Insecta > Lepidoptera > Lasiocampidae > Dendrolimus > Dendrolimus kikuchii. The sequence goes on from CM034392.1 coordinate 18,482,339, forward strand.
TTCACTACAGCTTTCTTAAATCTGGCCAGACGATTATGGCGAAAGTCTATTGTTAGCAACTGCAAACCATGATGGAAAAGCTAGCTGCTAAACAACCGAGGCTGGGCAATCGCTCTAGGCCACTGCTGCTTCAGGACAACGCAGGACCACACACTGCACAACAGACGGCTACCAAATTACAGGAGCTTCAATTGGAATGACTAAGACATCCACCGTACTCCCCGGACCTTGCTCCAAGAGATTACCATTTTTTTTTAAATTTGGATAACTTCTTGCAAGGACAAAATTCAACTCCGATGCGGCAGTCCAAAGCGCCTTCAAAGATTTTATTGATTCCCGTCCGAATGGTTTTTTTAGTAAATGGATCAATAAACTACCTATGAGATGGCAGAAGTGCATAGATAGCAATAGTACATACTTTGATTAAATAAATATATTATATTTAAAAAAAATCGACTTTATGTTCCTCCCTTACAAAACGCCAATTTCATATGTAAAGACCTAATATTAGGGTAATTATAGGAACGTTATGTTCTTAAGACCGATTTTTTTCGTTACTGTGTCATCTATTCGATTAACTAGCAGTCAAAAACACTCTCTTAAATTGGCGGTAGACATGCGAGAAAGTACGCGTACTTCTAGTTCGACGACTTTCTCACAGTTCACGTACCTGCGGTATTAGAATAATAAAAGAGGCCGCCAAGCCAGAAATAGGTACGTCTACTAGACGCTCGTTTCTCACCCTCATTAGATAATTATATATATTTGAGATATGTTTGGCCCCAACGCCCATAAATTAAAGCAAATGATAAATGTAATTAACTTTTTTAATATTTAGGTACTAATCATAACTTCTTGTTCTTATTATTTTAATTTTTAAAACTGTATTTTAATATTTAGTCCACAGCTGTATAACCTACATTATTATAAGGCTAATATATTCACATAAATACTAATTACGATCTAACATCGTCATAAGTTATAAGTTTAGCCATGTCTGTTAAAATTTTCATTGTAGGTAATCTGCTTTGTAAATTAAATAAATAAAATACCTACAATAAAGGCTGACGTGACATAGAGAGTTGAATGAAAGAGGTTAAACGAGAAATTTAATAACCTCTATTTAAAGTTAATCGACCATGAACAAATTTGTGGTGTATGTAAGTATATATATTGCAACTTTATTTTGGGCCGTATATCAAATAAAGTTTTGATTTCAATACTAAATCCAATTTAATAGACAGATAGATATTTTTTTTGCTACATCAAAATATAGACAAACCAAAAGAAATAGAAATGTATATAGACTTTTTTACGAGCAACCGATCTTATCGTTAAAGGGCATTCTTTTCCAGACAAACCTAGACTTTTCTTGTCTGCGAAGTTTGAATTTGCCGCGCTCGAAATTGGACGCCCAGGGCATGGGCCCCGGCTTGTCCTCCCCTGCTAGATTGGAACCTAGCTTCACTATTGATTAAAATTTGACATAGGCTCCATACAAGTAATGTTAAAATTCAACAGAACATTTTCATAGATGTTTCATTTCGTTGTCTCAGAGGGTGCAGAAGATATGACGACAAAGTCGAAGCAGAGGGCATGGCTAGTTTTAAATAAATGTATTTTAAAGTAGGTAGTGATTTTAATACGTGTTTCATTTTATCAACCTCGTTTCAGCGAAGAAACCGATTTTCTTCATTAAACCGTAATAATCCTTATAGAACAACTTACCTACATAAGGATCGATTTTTCAATTATCAAGTAAAAATTCTTAGTCGAATAATTTACAACCTGAGTTAATTCAAAAGTGAAACCATTTAACTGTTTTATTCAAGCAACTGACATTATTAATTTTTCCATATTATACTTAATTCTGTGAACAACTATTATCTGGTGATTGAAAAATCGGCTCTTAGTTAAGCACTAAATAATATTTAAGTAACTATACGTTTCTTAAACGGTATTTTGCTAATTGCCTACAGTTTTAATATTATAGTGAACGTATAAGACCTCTGACTAACAATTGTATCCGGTGCAATCACTAAAATGCATGTGGTCGCTTCATTTTTGATAAATAAATATTTTTAATTATAATTAATTATTATGTAATTACAAGGGAATTACGTGTCTATGATTGTAATATAATATTAGGGTTTAATTATGTATGTCTTATTGTTATCTTATTCAAGTATTGTGTTGCACAACGTACAATTATCGTTTACGTATAAATTATACATATTTCGACTGCCTTATAAAGACAATTGTAAAAATAACGTAACAGACGGTAAAAACCAAATCACGGAAACGATGTTTCAAGAAAAATAACGTTTAAAAATAAAGGCCATTCTTAATAGTTAAAGTAGTGCGGTTTTCTTTTTGTTATACTTGCCACTTATTTCACTTTGAACCAATCAAAACCATTACTATAATTGTGTAAATTAAAATCTAAAAACAGAACGTACAAACTGAACTAGTTTGTAATCACAAGTAACTTTATCAAGTTTTATAAATCCATTGTAATGAATAATGATATTATTTAGTCCATAGTATTAATTACATATTATATTACTGCCATGTATTGAAATACGGACCGAGTTCAACATTGTGTCAGTTCACTTGACCATTTCAACTTCTCTAACACTTTCTGTAGACTTATATAATTATAACCGTGACTATTTAAATGAAATAGTACAGATTTACTTAGAGTTTGATATCCAAAGCTTCTAGTCGTTTTATTTATAAAGCAATTTGCAATGTTAATAAGAATTAATCATACTACGAAAATCTTCCTTAAATCAAATATGTATAAATACCGTAGAATTTCAGACACCACACTTTGAATAGTCTTAACGCGCACTACCACCGCATTGCATTACACGCACACTTCACAAACAAACCAAGACACACAGCCTAATAATTAATAACCCTGTCAAAAAAAGGATAAAATAATACACATGCCACTAGTTAGGATAATATATACCTAGTCTTGCCATAAAATATTGTAACACAGAATTTTCTTTTTTTTTCTATTGCAAATAACATTTAAAAGTTTTACAGTGTGTTACATAGTTTAATACATAAATATAAAGCAATTTAAAATATAAAAAGCTTATTCGAAGTGGTCTCCATTGGCTGCGATACAGTCCTTTAAACGTTGAGCTATCAATAGAAGCACGCACTCTTTCCATGGGAAAATTCTTCACTGCCAATCATATGGATTGTTTTAGGGACTCCAAATTATCATGGCGTTTAGAGCAAGCCGTACTCCCTAAAACTGACTATAAATCATAATCCAGCGGATTAAGATCAGAACTAGACGACGGCCAGTCTTCAGCTCTGATGAAGTCCGAAACGTTCGTTTCCAACCAAGACTGCGTGGGCCGAGCTTTATGACCCGGTGCTGAGTCTTGCTGGAAGGACCATTCTTGGTTATTAAACATGGTGTTGTTAAGGGGCTTAATTACCTTCTCAAGAATGGTATCTTGATACACTTGTGCCGATGTTTTGATACTTTTCACAAAAATATGGCTCAGTCACTCCTTCATAGCTAACACTCCACCAAACCATCTCTGAAGACGGATAATGCCCACGTTGCACTCTGTCGACTAATTGAGAAGCTGCCTTAGAGCTTTGAGCATAAATACGGTCATTTTGTTTGTTAAAATGTTGTTCAATTGTAAAAATTTTCTTATCCGTAAACAATTTTTTTCTGTGACCTTTTGCGTACCGCTTCAGTAGTGGTTTCGATTTTCCCACCCTAATTTTTTAAAAATTATGAATTAAGAAATGACCAGTGCGTCTCTTATAGGCTGCAAGTCCTAAGTCATCTTTTAAAATACGCGACATGGTTCTAGGTGATATCTTCATCTCCCGAGATAAAATCTTTTTCTTTCGGACAGGATTTCTTCGAATTCTTTCCCTTACTGCTTTGACCACCTTTTTCGTACGAACACTACGTGGACGGCCAGATCTTTTTCTGTCACAAACAGAGGAGGTCTCATTGTACCTATTAATAGCGCAGTACACAAACATTTGACTAATACCAAGCGTATGGAGAGTTTTAAAAATTGCATTTGGCTCCATACCTACTTTGTGTAATGCAATCACAGCGATTCGGTTCTCTTTATCGCCCCACTCCATTTTAATATCGCAAAATGTTGTACAATGTATTGGCGCCAAAATGAGAAAACACAATGAACAATCTTATAAAAATGACAGATTCCAAATTCAAATGTAATATTTTGTTTCCTTTTAATTGTAACAGTATTTATGGCCAGACTAAGCATAGGTATAAATATAAGGCACACACTGCACATGCACTTCCTCACAACACCAGCATGTAACAGATACACTCTACATTACTATAAGTTTAGTATTAAAATAAATTAATATTATAAGTTATTCGTAAGGTACACCACAACATAAATATCATTGAATAAATGTCACACACAAAAACAAAAATAACCAAGAAGCGTGTATAAGTTATAAAAATTCTTCGAAATTAAGTTGTAAAAAAGGGTACGGAACTTGAGTCCGTAGACTTGTTAAAAAAATGGTCTTAATTAACTATTATTTTCAAACATAAAATCCAAAAATAGTGAAGCACTTTAAACAATAAACTCATTGTCGTGTCGTAAGATCGAGTATGCCTCATTTACTTTAATATAATGATGTGTCACAACTCTATAAAGTTGAGACACGGAATTGTCTGGACAGAGTGGTAGCAAGCCGTAAAGTGTTGGCGACGTACGCGTTACATCACTGGTGTTGCAGCATCGGCAACGTACCAGAACGGCTTGTCAGTGGATATTAGCCCTCCTTTTGCACCTACTAACGACTTCCCTGGATTAACACGTAATACGTGACAAGCAGGTATGGATCGTGATTGTTATTTCTCACTTCAATAACTAGAATAAATGGTTTCAATTGCGTTTTGTTTAAATATGAGTCACCTGATTGTAAATTTATACATAGATGTCATCTTTTTCTTTAGTATAACATTGCTTTTCACAGTTAATAGATATAAGTAATATGCAGAAACATTTTGAAGTAAATATTCAGTATGGTAAAACTCCATATAAGATGTATAGTAAGTAAGTAAGAGAGCTGGGCTCGACCGCTTGAGAGAGGAATACAAAATAAGACGAAGAGATATTGTACTCTCTATATATTTACTTGCTTAATTAATTAAACATCAAACTGAAAATTATATAAACAGAAATCTTAACTTCTACGTGAATAAATGTAAAACCTAAACATAGAAAGAAAAAAAGAAATATATTTACCTATTTCTAATCTAAATATAAACATGTCCGTAGATGCATCTCCGAAGGTTTTCTATATTGACACGTACATGGACTACTCAGTTTTAACCTTGCTAATTATGTAGCAATAAATTATACCGTTTACGTGACGTAACAGATATATATATTATAATTATGTAGGTATATCTTTTCTTAACCCATGTATAACATTAGACTTCTGATGACAACCCGTGTTCTTAAAACGAGTACTTATTATATAATATACTGGGATTCATCTGTGTTATTGTTAAAGATTTACTGTCTTATACATATTAAATTAGAGAAAAGTTAAGAACCTTAAAGAAGCCTACAAATTTACTTTAACTCAATATGAATAAGACCGTTCGGTAGTCACCGAATGCGTCTTAAAGCGTTAAAAAATAATGTCGTTAACGCATAGCTACATTAGTGTATATACATACATACGCTTTCTTTCTGTTCTCAAATTGTGCATGAAACCCATCACCACATCTGCGTTAAACGGCCTATATCTTTAACTTTATCCCAGGTGAAGCCGCACCATTAAATTCAACACAGAATAGAAGATTGAATTATTTTTTGTCTAATTTACCGCGACAATGAGATTGGTACATATAGCTTTGTGGCTTTTCAGATTTTCGTATCATCACTTTCAAATCAACCAAATGATTTAACAAAAATGTAGTTCTTTTGATTTCAACTTGTTTCTAGCGAATATTTTTTCTATACCTACCTGTGGTAGGGCATTTGCCCGACTGGATGGCTACCACCCCTGGTCTAAAGTATGGCGCCATAACAATCTTGAGTTGTGTTCCGGCATTAGTGACCAGGTTCCAGTTTTCCTTAAGAGAGCAGCAGCGCATTTGTAGCAACTTTATTGTGGCGAATGTCCATAGGCGATGGTAACCGCTTTCCATCAAGTGGGCCGTCTGCCTGTCTGCTGATCTCCTGCAATAAAAAAAAAAAGGCATTAATGTATATGTTACACATAAGCTATACGTGTAACGTAATGTAGCTTAAAGCAGACAAGTAGGTTTTAAAAGGACAATTCTTGCGTAAATATCGACTCAAATGTTCTGACTCACGACGACCAGCGTTATCCAATTTTAATAAATATTGATTCATGAGAACTTGAGAGGTAAATAAATATATAATTTTTATTCCAAAATTTACGTGAGTTACATCTCATGTACGGTCGTACATCTGCGGTCTAAGAACGAAGCCACGTGAATAGACTTATCACCTATTGTTAACCATTTGTTATTGGTACTTTTACGTTCTTTAAATTGTAATAAAAGTTTACATTTATTTATTTAAACAATTCTTTATATTTCTTATACTCGGAAAATAGGTACTTTAGAAGTTACGTGACCACAAGGATGAAAAATGTACTTGTCATCCCTGCGAAACAATTTACCTGCTGTCAAAAAACTAAAATTGTAATTAAAATCAACATTTTTGTAACATGATTTTGTACTTATGAATTACTTTTCAGTAAATTCACATAAATTTGAGCTAAATATTTTCTATAATCAGTGACAAAAAGATACTGGCTGGTAGAATGCTACAGAAAAATAAATTTACTTAACGTTTCTTAAGTGACGTATTACATGAGTTCATCAAATTTATATATGGATGTACTGCCTAATTTAATTAGGAAAGTAGTAGTGTGCTTAACTAATCAGTTTTTATTTACTTTTCTCATATTCGAAATGAAAAGAAGAGAGTTAGCCTCGTGTGAAAGGCCTATGCACTCGAACTGTTAGCGCCTTCGCTATGCTCGTGCGCCAAACCATCTCATATCTAAATAGGTCACTTTCATCCCTTGTATAGCAATCTGCTATTATTGCTCTCTTCAAAAACTACATAGCGGGAAAATGTGTGGTTATAATTTATATGACATTTATTTTATTTGTTAATTCCTGAAGCAGATATGCAAACGGCCCACCTAATTAAAAATAGTTACCGTTCCCTATGGCCGTTTGCAAACACTAAGAAATTTTAATTAATTGCTTCTAAGAAATTTTATAATGGCCTCTTTAAACTACCCCATGCCGTAATACAGTTACAGAGGGAAAACCTCTGCAGAAAATTCCCTCTAGATCATTTTTGTACCCTGAATAAACGATTTAGAGAACCATTACCATTGAGCAGTTTCGCGCGAATCAATATTTCTTTGAAGCAAAGAAATATTTATTAAAAACACCAGTGGGTACTTAGAAGAACATACATTAAAGACGTGTTCAAATATCAATTAGAACAGGCATCAAGTAAATTCAAATTATATCGTTAATTTTAACAATAAGTAACTTTAGGAATTTTACTGACAAATATATATGTGTTGGTATAATCTAAACTACGAAATAAATATAAACAATTAACATAATTCTCCTCCAAAGGAATACTCCGGTGGTCGGGCATGTGGAAAGAATGCATGATGAAAGAATGACTAAACAGATATACAATGCAAAAGTGGATGGATGCAGAAGTCGTGGAAGGCCACGACACACCTTCCATGATCAAATTGATCGTGTACTAGCAGAAGGTGATGTCAGGAGCTTTAAGAACAGACGAGCGTGCATGACAAGAGCTATGAATGTCAAAGAAGCAAGTGAGGTGTGTAAGAATAAGTCTGAATGGCGCTCTGTTGTTCGTGCCTACCCCGCAAGGGAACTGGCGTGAAGTTATGTATGTATGTATAATTCTCGTCCTGTGGTTGAGCGGGCTAAGTCTTAACCAACCGAACTCGTGGAACCGCAGAGGCTCCGGGTTCGATTGCTGGCATAGTAAGTTTTATAAACGAATTATCCGTTATTTACTATGGTCTGAGTGTCCGAGATCAGGCCCAGAGTAATCCGTTGTATATTATCCATAACACAAGCGTAACTTGCTTAGCTTGAGGATATACAATGTGTGTGTTTGTCTTCCGATTTATAATTGTGAATTCCAAAACAAAACTGCGTAAACATTTTTCTCCAGTTCTCTTAATGAAAAAAATACTCGATTGTAATGTCCTAACTCTTAAATGTCATCGGTCTTATTCATACGAGATAGATTTAGATGAAGGCTCCTTTAAGAACCATAAAGAAGGCTTCAAACTTACTCTAACTCAATATGAATAAGTTCTAAAATGTGTAAAACGTTCGGAAACAGTAATATGTGTTTATAAAAGGAAGTACGGTGAGAATTTACAGGTATGCCGTAACCGCAAACTTACTGCAATACGTGGTTGTTGCAATCCGGCACACATAACCGAGAGGCGTAAGGTGCCATTTCATATAACATTACAGATAAGTCTATTTTGTACAAGCTTGTATTATAATGGTAAATTTTTTAAGTTACAATTTAGTTTCCAACTCTATCTCTGAAGTCGTTTAGTAAGAGGTCCTACCTCTTATTAAACGACTTCAAATATTTTTCCTTAAAAGTTATTGATTGTTTGTTGATTAATATATAATAGAAAGTAGAGAATTCCACATCTAGTTGTTTATCTTATTCTACATATCGGTATCTATAAGTATAACCTAAATAACCATAAGGGACAAACGTCATTTTTCAGAAAGTAAAAAAGCTTTGACAACAAAAATGTAAAAGTTACAAAGAGTATAAGAAGCGAAATATGTATATTATTTTTATTTTATTTTTCTTGTGGTTAGTCACTTACGACATTTAACATTACAGGGGCCCAATTCTGCTATTAATATTTCGTAAAAATCGCCGAACACTATTGACTCTATCATAGTTGCCTTGATTTTGATAGATTTTCAATATTCCTTTCGGCTAATGCTATTTCTGCTAATGGTAATACTATTTTTTTCTACTATTATTCCACCGCGAAGATATTGTGGATTGAGTAGAATATGAATTTTAGACATTATCGCAATGGTATCGTGCTTTGAATATCTTCGCAACGCCAAGATATTGAAATAGCAGAATTGGGCCCCAGGTCTGGAAGGAGCAAATTAAAATTATTTAATTGGGATTCTGATTGCGGTGCAAAGCATCACATCACCATTTAGGCAATTTAAATATATATATATATATATATATATATATATATATATATGAGTGTATCAAGGTGGTGTCAGGAGCCTTAAGAACAGACGAGCGTGCATGACAAGAGTTACGAATGTCAAACAAGCAAGTGAGGTGTGTAGAGAGAAGGATAAGCCTGAATGGCGCTCTGTTGTTCGTGCCTACCCCGCAAGGGAACTGACATGAAGTTATGTGTGTATGTATGTATATATATATATATATATATATATATATATATATATATATATATTCACCACTCTTGTTCAAGATGTATTGATGAGTTAATACACACATGATTAAATTGATCCGAAATCCAGATTCGCTCAAGATTTTTCCTTCATCCTTAGCAGGCTTAAAAAACTGCGTAAGCTGCATATCCTATACGCAAAAGTTCTTTCGCTTTTCTTGCGGATTTTAAGGATTTAGAATATCCAACCGAAGGATTCGCACAACACTACGATTTCAATTGTTTAAAAAATTAAATTCTTTGGAGACCGGCAGCAAATTGGTAACAACATTTAGTGTTGTAATCAGTTTCTATTGCTAGCCTTTTTGCAGTACAATCCTACAATAAATAAATAAAAATGTTCTCAGCTAACTCTCTTTCGTCAGAACAAATTAGGCATACAACTACACCTGGTAATTATTAATATTTAATGTATCAGATTTAGCCAAAACTGTTAATTATTTAAAACAGATTCGATTCATTTAAGATCACGAAAAGCGAATTCTTATTACGTGTTACTATTCAGTTTCCGCTCTGATAATGTAATTATTTATTCACGAATCCTCAATTACTATGCCTAAATTTAGCTAACAAAGGTCTATAAAGTTGATTTATTTTAAGAAAAAAATACGCTGTCGCTACCTTCCAAACATTATTACAGCTTTGTTCGTAAGCACGGTAATGGTACTAGGGAAAAATTAGTGCTGATTGATTAAAACGTTTATTAAGACTACGCTATTTTGTATAAATCAGGGTGGTATAATAAGACTCAGAGAGTAAGATAAGAATCGATACATAGCTAGGCCAGACCCACCCTCTACACCAGATCCGTAAATCATTGTAGTTGCCATCTGTTGTGCAAGGAGCGGTTTCAGATTTCTTTTAATTGTTTAAACGCTTATATTAGTTTTATAGTAATAGAACATTCGGCAATTGGTATGGCTTTGTAGGAAGCGTAACTCTCAAAAGCTCCTAATCCCTTTTCTACCATGGAAGAATAATTCTACTCTTGTTTATTGATGTCTTAATATTTAAAGCATATGTTTTTACATCGTACCAAATAAAAAACTGATCTAAACTTAAACTAATTTGACTTCCTTTCCATTCTTGACTGATTAGAAAATAATCTAAAAGTCGTCAGAATGTGGCACCATCTAGTATTATTAGATTCATAAGACGCTGTCCAGAATTACGTTTGGGATTTTAATTTGTAATATTCATTTTTATAGTTTTCTGCGGTTTTATCTTACATAAATTTTCCATAACAAATCAGCTATGCAATTTGAAAACCTAGCAAGTGAGATTATTTCTTAAATGACTGTTTGTGTATTTATTGTCTCCTAGGCGTATGCTTGTGCTTGTCAAGACGTCAAAACTATCAAACTACGATATCGCTCCCAATAAGATTAGTAAATAGTTTTCAAATGGCAAATCCTTAAGTGCATGACTTTTTGTGCTGGAATGTACTTAAAGTCTTGGAATGTACGTGTTAGGTTTTAAAATTGCACAGCTGAAATATGACTAACTATTATAATTATCAATAATTAATTATCTTTAAAACAGGTAGAATAGTAAATAAAAATCATTGTGATCAACTATTAACCACATCGGCAACCACAATAAATACTTGCAAATGCAAAATGCTTTGTCGCAGTAGTTGACGTTTAAATTTGCGGTAAACCTGTGGGATTATTAATCATACAAAGCGACGTAAAGAATTATAATGTTTAAAAAGTAAATATATCCTATAGGTCGCTTTGGGATGCGACTCACGATTGAAAGTTACTCACGATAGATGATAGAAAGATTGACTCCTCACTATAGACAGTTTGATACTCGTCAAAACAAACATTAAAAAATCGGCTAAGTGCGAATCAGACCACATTAATCGATCCACAGATACCAAATACCACATATAAAACGACTCCACGGATCTCGTTTACACTAATTTTCTAATTCAAATATCATTACATGTTTTTACCATCTATCACTCTGGTTCTTTTCAAAAAGTTTAACTTCTTATATCCGTTCAAATTTAGAGAGAGGAAGACACAATTTTTGCGAATTTGAGAACTAACTTCGAAAGTATAAAATGGCGAGCTACATATTGACTTTACCGGTTCATATATCTTACTGACGCTTCATTTACCTTACTATCGGTTAAAATGTGACCTAACCTCCATACAAGTAATATCAAAATTCAACCGATGGTAGAACAAGTGCATGATTAGTAAGATATAGGAACCAGCCTTGAGTGACATCGTTGTGTAATATATAGCACTGTATACCGGCACCTAGAAATTAATAAATCCTACTAAATTTCATTTATATACAGTATTATCCGAGAAAATAGACTGTGCCATACAAAAACAAACGGACAGGCGAACTTATGTTTGTGAATATTGTAATATGTATTTTTCGAAAGTCCATAATTACGATTTAAAAACTTTATTCCGTTTTAATAATTCATTTATTAGCACAGCATTTACTTTTTATTATTCTGCGAATATGTGAACGACGAGGAAAGAAATTTAATTAACAAAAAAATTAAATTCATAATGGTACCTACACATTTAATAAACTGCATATTTATACGATCTGTTTGAAGTATAAATCACAGTAGAAAGTGACGATACGCGTGCGCATAATGCAAGTACGGCACGATGACACCGATGCGTAACGTATTCTTGCAATAATGACACGCAACCGACTACGATGATCAGAAACAATTATGAATAGCTTATAGTCGCCCGCGACTTTGTCTGCTATTGTCCTGAAAATTCACAATCAAATCAAACTTAGTTTACCCTTTTTCGATTTCGCACATGGCGTTGATGTGTATTTTTGGCCTTGTACCTTGCTCCACCTGCACTGTTCACTGCCAGACACCTTGATATAACTCATAGCGATGTGGTCTATGGCGAGTCTTATCATGGTCTGGCAAGCCACTTGAGACTTACCCAAATATTTTGACTATTTTAAGCAATATCGTTACAAAATACTTATAGCCTCTCTTCTCTCGTATTATAAACTATATTGCTGTAGAGTTCCATTTAAATACGTTCAGTTATTTTTGCGTGACAAACATCCATCTTTATACTGATGTAAGATGTAATCATTAATAAAAAGGAGGGAAGCGTGCCTAGAAGACTAGCTGCATTGCCATGTTGGATGGAATGCTAATTTGCTGTTCGAAGTATAAACCAGCCATCTGGTTATGAGTGGCATTAAAGAGTTTCATGCAAATTCTTTGTAGAAACTCTTTATGGAAGGACCCCAAAACTTTAATGTCTCTACTCTAAACGGCACAAATATGTAACTTCTATCTAAGGTTCCATATATTGGCTAAAAAATGTATTATACCTATAAACAATTGTAATATATATTGGACATAAAACATTAATTTATCAATCAACAGTCCATAGGATATTTGAAATTACTTTATTTCATCGAGGAAAAGTCAAACAGGTCTTAGGTCTTAGTTGAGTCATATGTAACATGAAAATGGCTCACGTATTTAAAAGGTCGGGCGGTAATAGGGCTAACACAGCATAACAATGGACCACAATTAGAGTCACGGAAGCCTGCGTTAAGGAAAGTCTATCCAGAAGCCTCGAGCCAACCTTTGCCTCGTTGACTCGGCCTTGAGAGCGATCTTGTTAGATCTCATGACCTACAGTATCTGTGGTAGTAGAGATGTTATGTCACGATTTCACTTTTCGAGATTGACATCGAAAAGGCCTTGACATGAGAAGATTCGTTTCTATTTCAATAGCTTTGGCTAAGAAGTGAGAACTGAATTATTGCCTTCCATTCTTCATTTTATAGCTGTTTCTAATGCTGGAGCTTCATCTGCGTTAGTGTTAATGATTTAAATTGTGGCCGTATGCGTTTTATTTAAAGCGTTCAAAAATAATGCCGTTGACGCAGCCACATTAGTGTATATACATACGTTATATGTCAATATTTAATATCATTAACAATATCGGATCTCAAATAAAACTTTAAACCCATCGCCATATCTGCGTGAAACGGTCTAAATCTTTAACATTATCCCAGATGAAGCCCCAGCTTAAACGACATTAATAATTGTAATTCCTTTTACATACAATAACTATTTTCAGGGAAGTCGTAGTCAAAGTTCTCCCTTTACGCTGCTACAGTATTGTAGTAACTTGTGACGTTGTTTATAGTAATGCAGTACGCTACTTATAAGCGACTGATACGAGAGTGCGACGCACGTGGTAACTAGCGCAATTGATTTAATCCGGTTTAAGTCACTGTGTGTATACATACTCTACTACAATCCCCAAAATCGTCTCCAAGTAGTTTTATGTATACATGTTGTGTAAGAAAGGCGTCATAAAATTTCTTTTATGGTGCGGCTGCATCTGCGATAGTGTTACAGATATAGGCCGTTTCGCACAGATGTTATTTGAGATACGACATAGTGAATGACTTTTTTGGCTATGCGTTAACGTTACGTTTTAACGCTTTAAATAAGACGCATTCGGCCACAGCCCGGTCTTATTCATATTGAGTTTGAGTAACATTAGAGTACTTAAAGAAGCCTACAAACTTACTATTAACTCAATACGATTTAGATCACAAATAAGACAAGCTTGAACACTAAAGATAAGATAGTCTTTAAAACTAAAGCAGATGAAGCCGTACCATTAAAATGAATGTTTCTCGGTAATTTATGCAAATCCTCAAGGTGCAGGTATTTTTTATTATAATTTGTCTATTTATATTATTTCCTATATAGTGTCTTAAAAGAAGGTCTTATAAGGAATAATGAATGTAAAATACATGTATTTAATATTAATTTGTTTACATCATTTTCTGCTCGAATATTTTACAGTATTTTAATGCTGATCGATTTTGCATGTCACTTATTAAGTGACATTATTATAATTTTATTCATAACAAAATGTAACGGCCTTCTAAATTATTTGATTGTAAGGTTAAATTGAAGTAGTGTAGTGTTGAGATATCCAAGTATGAAACGTTTTATGTGTTAAAATATCACGAGTTGTAATTAAAATTGAAATACCTATCTCTTGCTCCAAAAGTTTCCTTAAGTCTGGCATGAGTATAATTTGACAATACTATTGCGGTGTCATCAGTATGTTTAGTATTCTTGTCTAAAGCTCGTCGAATGTTTGTTAGTCCCATGTACTAGATATGACCAATATCTACTATTTTTGTCATTTGACTAAAAGTCCTATATAAGCATACTCGTATCTACAAACCTACTCAACTGATATTGTTCAAACCAACTTTTCTTGCAAGTATTAATTCAGAAATCTTTAGACAATTTTAACGTGGAAGTAAAGACTATAGTCTTTACCTCTACGTTAAAATTGTCTCCCGAAATTAATTTCAATAAAAAATTAATTAACTGCGTTTCCTTTTGACGTAAGACATAACACGTGATGAATTCTTTTTGAGGTAGAATAGAATAGAAAACACTTTATTGTTCACCACATACACATGAAATCAACAATTTTCAGTAGTCACATTAAACAGTAAAGGCAGGAACAATGGGAGGTCTTCTCGCTTTAGAGCGATCTCTTCCAGACAAACCCAGGCTATGAATTTTATAAACGGAATCGTATGTGTATGACGGAGGTGTACACATTTATAGTATAAAGAGTTATTAATACGCTTTTATTAGCTTCATACGTATGTTAGTATGTAACGGAATCTTTCAAGTTAAATTTGATCGACTGCCCGGTTTCCGATTGAGCTGAAATTTTGCACGCATGTGTATATCGCGTGACAATGCAATAATATGCTACCATGGAGCTGATCTGATGATGGAGTCGGAAGGTGGCCATAGGAACTCCTGTACTAAACAAGATAGACCCGTCGTGTTTGGGCTCGTTTTACTTGTCTTGGCTAGCACTCTGCTGCTACATGATATGCAGAATCTCAAAAGCTTGTATTTAAAAACCTTTTTAAAAAAACTTATTTTTACATAATGTTCCATTTTATCATAAGAGTGTATTTAATTATTTTTTCAAAGTTTCCACGGAGAAGGGAATTAAATCACTAAATAATCACTAAAAAATGAAAAATAAATAATAGTTTAAAAAAACTAAAAAATACGCTTATTAGAAAATCCAACTAAAAAATAGAAAATAAATTTTAATAAGTTCTTTTCAAACTATTGACACCATGCACCCCAGGCTTTTTTCACAATAAAATCATTTTTTCTTACACTATTTTTAATTCAAATTTATTAAAAATTATTTTCTATTTTTTAGTTGGATTTTCTAAAAAGCGTATTTTTTAGTTTTTTTAAATTGTTATTTATTTTTATAGTATAGTATAGAAATTTAACAAACAAATGTTTTTCTCATGTTCATTGTAATACATAGGTTTTATTCCCACTTCCTTGAGCAACAACGCTAGAGTACGCAATGATTTTTAAAAAGGATTCCCTTATCCGCTTGAGAATTTGAAGTGAGATTCCAGCTGAAAATGTTCCAAAGTACTACGGTAACATCACGTTCCTAACACCTCCTGTGTTGTAAATATCTATAAATACGGCTAGGGTCGGCGCTAGCGCTTTTGCCGCCTTAGGCAAACTCGAAATATGCCGCCTTTACCGAAGCTTAAGAAAACTTCCATAACCAGAAAAAATATATATAATTGAGTAAAGACATTAATAAACAGATTTTATTAACGAAAAATTATTTTATTGAAAAACAAAGTTTATATTTCTTTCCTCTTTTATTTACTTTAGTAGTTCAAGCGCATTTTTGCTATCCTAAATTTTGCCAGCGTAAGCAATTGCCTACCGTCACTTGGCGTCAAACACAGGTAGCCACTGTTCTGGTTCAGTAATATGATTATTCTTAACTAAATTATAAACAAATACAACTGGTAAATAAACTTAAAACTGTACAAGGATACAAATTGACCCTACCTCTGGACTTATCATCCTTTATGAGCAAGTACCGTTAGAGAAAGGGTCATTGTAAATCCTCAACGCTGCCTGATGATCTCATGTTTTGCTGTATCAAATCTGCATACACATAATACATTATATTATATACGTATATGTATGTATGTATATACTCGTGCATGCATGTGTATTTACGTACAACAGGGAGATACGAATGCATTTCTTACATATAAATATACTTTATTAATGTACTTAATATTAATACACTTTTAAGCAGACATAGAATTTCTACGTGTGTGCTAAATTTTATACACATATCTAGCCTATGTAGTACCTGAGATAATTTACGCTGAATATCGCGCATGTTTAGAACTTTATGATATTATAGATAGATTCTATAATATTATAAAATTCTAATCATGCCGTGTCTGTACAATAAAGATATTAAAAAAAACAATTGGAATAGACTATACAAACGATGGAGAACACGATGCGATTTTTTTTAGATTTCTTGTCTGTTTGTCTATTTACCTGTCTGTCGGTTTATCTGTATGTTTGGGATTCACGTAAAAGCTACTGCGCCAATTTCGATGCGATTTTCGCTGATCGACAGCAAATTCTTAGACTTAAAATATGCGCTACTTTTTATCCCGGGAATCCCGCGGCAATTTTTCTGGGAATGATTTAAAATGCCAGATTGGAAAAAATCTAATTCCAATGCGATTTTTTTTATGATTGATAGAAAATTTTATGTAATAAAATGTGTGATATTTTTTATCCCGGGAATCCTGCGGGAATTTTCCCGGGAGCAGTTTCAAGTTGTTCGGCAGCATAAAAATTATTCAGACACAATTTTCACTGTAACGATAACTTACATTATTTTTTAAATGCTGCGTTACTTTGTGTCCCGGGAATCCCGCTGGAATTTCAACACAAGCGTGGGCGAAGTGGGCCGACATATCCTAGTAAGATATGAATGTATTATATTTTTAGTACCTTGCAAATAAAGATGTATACATTACATATAATCAAGCCTGTTTCCGATAACGGTAGGCAAAGACGATGGATCTCCACACTATGATCTTGACATAAATCTCATGTAAGTTTGTTTGAAGTACTATTTACCTGATATTTACTTTTTTAAATAATCTGTGATTTAGTCGCGAGTAAGTTCTCTGCGGTGTACATAACACAACAACTATATCAAGTACACTGTTGTCATGTACATGTTTTGTTAATCTTCTTTCATATAATCTCTACACGTCCAAAGCTGGACTGAACGAAGGCGTGAAAAACAGATTTTTTGCTTCTCTGTTTTTTATATCTACCAGTGCACACTGTTCCTTTATTAATATTCTATCACATTCTATTCTATTTGTCGTACATTCTTCATAACATAGTCAAGTAATTTGAACTATAGTTTCAATGAAACGTTTATATAAACTTCACAATCGTAAAACACGAATCATAAGTTACTACGGCAATTAGGACGTTGAACGAGTATTGCATACTCTCGGCACGTTTGTTAATATCGCATGTTGGTAAATGGAATATTTTTGGGTACGTCGTAAAATAATATAGTTGAATTAAACAGAAAGGTAGTTTTGTATTAGTGGAAGCAGACAACTCAAAGGCCCACTTGATGGCATCGAAAGTGTTACCATTGAGCTGCGGCTTCGGATAGGGGGAGTAGAATCTGGCCACTGATGCTGGAACATAACTCAAGGTTGTTATGGAGGCGTACTCTACTAGACTCTACTAGCGCTTACAACCGACTACCCTACAGCACGAATTATTATTCTTTCTTCGTTCCTGCACGAATGACATGTCGAAATGTGTCCATAAACTGTATAACACTAGCTTACCACGGTTTATGCATCTAGCCAGTGTCGAGTATTCACTAATACGAGTATTTAAGTTTTAGAATAATCTTGTTATCTAGCAAAAAGATACCAGGCAAAAGTCGGACCCTTATAATCCCTCCACCCGCTTACGACTTACCCTACATAATGGAGCTCTTCTAACAGATCAAAAGTCACATTTCATTAAACAATTCAGATTATACACAAACACACAATTCTTAGTTAAAAACAATATATAGTAAATACCTCGACTTACGCTACTCCATTTTACGCGAATTCGAGACGAGACGATTGCAAACTTAACAGAAGGCCTCAGTTCAATTAAAAAGGGGTTACAAATTTAAGAAACTATAGACTCCAATAAAGATCCCGTTTCTACTACAAAACGGGGGATAAAAAAGTTACTGACATACCACGAGGAAATTTTGCGTGAGAAGAAAAACCTTAACTCGTCAGGTGACATTGTTAAAATATATAAAGCCTTCGACATTAAAATAACTTCGGTTTACGTTGTTTTATTCATAATAATGTAAATTGTTGTATTATCTAACATTTTAATAAACATTATTTTTCTAAATTATTGCTTTTTTTAGACTCTGGTCCCGATTAAACATCTATAAATCTCATCTATAAAGTTATACCTATTAATATGCAAAGTTGAATCTCGACTTACGCGAGCGAATTCGAGTTACACGTTAACCGTTCGGTCCCACCTATCGCGTAAGTACGGGGTATTGCTGTACATAATAAATATACATGTACATTCTAAACCAGTTTTATAAGTTTTTAGAAAATAAAATGACACTATATAACCCTTCTTATTCTTGCCAAAAATTCTCTAGTAGATTCAACAATGCAGTTGAACTATTTTAAAACTACAACTATTATTATATTCCATAAATACTTTAACAGTGTTATAAGTAAATTAAACATGATTACATAGCAGCATTCAACAAGGATTTGGAACCAGGTATCATTATCAAAGATGGCACCACAACCTCATCTATGTTATCATAATTGTACAATTAAATAAATGAGTATGTCGTTATTATATTGTGAATTAAAGTAATTTACTTCGTAATAACTTTATGCACATTATAACGTTTCTAACGTAATTGTTTTAAAAATTACGCGTAACTATTGTGGCACGCGAAACTAAGCGTACGCAATAGTGCGTGTTTATACTGTGTCTATTTGATTTATGGCGGTAATCTATACTATATATAATAATAAATCTGTAAATGGTTCGAGTGTGTATAATGCGTATTTAGAAATGTGATAATATTCAGGGGGGATAATTCGGACCAGGAGATTCCGAAAATGCAATTATTAGAATTTTTGTCTATCTTTCTGTCTGTTTGACTATTAGAGCATCACGTGAAAACTACTTAACGAATTTAAATGAAACTCGACATAGAGCTAGCTTATCCCGGGGCGTAACCTAGGATTTTATTTATCCCGATAAATGATATCGTATCTGTAGGATTGGTGAATATAGACAAAAAAGGGGAATCAGTTTTTTGGCACTGCCGTTGTAATTCATTCATTCATCGTTACAGCAACGAAGTTTCGTTAACACATTCTAATCTATACTAATATTATAAAGAGGAAAGATCTGTATTTTTGTATAAGTAGCAAGTAAGTAATAAACTCAAAAACTACTGGACCGTTTTCAAAAGTTCTTTCACCATTCGAATGCTACATTATCCATGATTAATATAGGCTATATAACAATTAGGGATTCCTACTAAAACTTCAAGAATGTAACCCTTTAATCTAAACAAAATACTCGGTGCTGGAATCGGGTTCTGTAATTTTGATGAAATTTTATGTGTGTTTGAGTGGGTCCGGGAGTGGTTTAGATGCACAATTAGACCCGGTAGGTGGCACCATCTTTTCAGGACAGGACAACGTCTGCCGAGGGCGCTAGTATTTAATATACTTATTAACGTTCAATATTAATTCACAGAGTAGGTATATTTAACAAGTAATACGTCAGCCATTGTAATGATGTATTTCTTAATTAAAAGTAAATAAATAAAAACATTTGTATAATTAATTAGTTACATAAATATGTTCGTTGTTAAATAATAATTATGATATTAGTTTAACTTTTATTATTACTTTTGTTTATGAATAAACAAAATGGAATTAGTGAATGGTTCCTACATACTTATAAAAGATTGGGAATGGATTGGGTCTTGGGAATCCTCGTTAATTATTTTTAAAAAGGGGATTCCAAATATTCCGCTTGCCGCGAAAAATGACCCCTTTATTTAACGTCTTACAACTTACTTTTACTGTTACTAGTTGTTTGATGTTGAAAGTATACAAATTAAAGTGTTTGTTTATTACTAAGTTCCACTGAACAACATTTAGAGAAAATCATCAATATATAAAGGCCGTGGTACCTTAGTAGCTAATGCAAGCATGTTACACTCAAAGGGAGCGGGTCCGAATTCTGACCGGTGAGCATGCACCACTTATGAACGGTTCCTATATCTTACCGACCGTTAATTTGATTTACTATTAAATTTTGACATAAGGTAAGTGATGTCAAAATACAACCGATGGTAAGGCAAGTGAATAATAGTATAGTAAGACGTAGGAACCGATCATCAAACAATTTTCTGAACTAATGTGCATATTGTTACAATTACCATGTGCTAACGGTGAAGAAAACATCACGATGAAACCTGTATATCGAGGTAAGCGACGTGTCAAACCCTCTAATCTGCTTTGGACAAGCGTGGCGGTGGACAAGTGTCCGTTCCCTTGTGGGAAGCCCGAGCCCAGTAGTAAGACGTTTATGAGCTGATATTATATATTATATACATAATAAGTCATAAATTAAGTCTACTTCTTATCCTATGTACAGTTGCGGTATGAAAAGGTTCGTCACCTTAAAGTCGACTTTTGCTTGCACGAGTATAAGAAACAGTACTACCAACATTTTAAGAAATGTTACGTTTAAAAAAAATAGAAACGTGAGAAAAGAAAGTTGCAATGTTGACAATGACATACACTAAGATTAACAGTAAGAAACAAAGGGGATATAATCACTACGCTTATCATAAATATTAAAACCAATAAAAAGGTTTACATCTCTAAACAATCTTCTTAGACAAGGTAGAAAATCAAACAATTTTGATCTTAGTAATTTTAAACTTTATTGTGAAACAGTTAAACATAATTTTCTGGTGAACAGTCTGTTCTGTGACTTCGTTTGTAAAGGTAACATGTGCTCGCGGAACGTTAAATAAATCAATTTGAAAACTGGCGAACCTTTTAATACCACTAAATGTCAATATGTATATTCAATCAGAACATAAACACGAACTTAGACTGACTTTTTAAAGTGCCTCAAGATGACTCAATATTTATAACAATTAAAAACCGCCCCGTGATGTAGTAAACAACCTACTACAATACACATGTATTACTGTTTATATTTATTAAATTATCTTATATATTACTATTTATTAATTTATAAACTAATTATTATACGAATGCTGGTTTAGCAACTACCGACTTTTGGTGTCCTTATTCTCCCTCTCTGGAAGAAATCGCCGTGTGAGATAAGAGTGTTGTACTTTTATAGTAATGTTCTTGATTTTATGTAGCATTCTTGTACAATAAAGTATATTCTGTTCTATTCCAAACAGCTATTCTGTCAAGCTTGTTTTGCGCACTTATGGCCGGTTTCCATATTTTGCTATTCATTTTTTTGCCCCACCATGAATTTTGACACTAGATGTATGGAACTTATATATTATGTAAAATTGTAACCAATAGTAAGGTGAGTTAACGGTCGGTAAGATATAGAAAACGGGCCTTACAGGGTGGTAGCACTAACCACTAACACATAGTAATAAATAATGAAGGAGATAATTTTACAAATACCCTACAATGACAAACATGACAAAAAAGGAGAAACTTCAGTGATATGTTTTTTTTTTATTATTTTAAAATTCGCTTGCTCCACCTCGAAGGGTAGATCTCTTGCTTATTTGACTATTTATTACTATTACAAAGTTTTCATAATATCTACCTTTTGTAAAATACTAATTGTATACCTATATAACTATTTGCATACTATTTTTATTGGCTTACATTGTGGTGGTATGGTTGGTGTAAAGTAAAACATGGTTAACGCTTAATAGTCCAAAAGCAAAAATCCACTGACAAGTCACTCGAACTAGGTAGTTAGATATAAGAATATAAAAATATTTTTCACTTAATACACGACTACTAACATTTAGCCTATTGAAATTAAAAAAAATATGTAAAATTAGTCATCACAGTAATTATCTAATTAGTTGTGATTAGTCTGCTTAATTTTATAGCACTCAACACTGATTAAATTCCGTTCTTATACGTAATAATTTGTTTCGCTTTCATTGTCTGAATTTAATTGAACATCTAAATTAGTTGATATTTTATTTTAGACGCATTTTTTAATAAATGCTATGACATTTATCACACATGTTATATAATTATAATATAAACATTTTTTGTAAAATAATAATGCGACTACCAGAAGCTAAAAACATCAATATTTTGAACGATATAACTATATTAAATAGTGTATTTAAATATTGTTAAAGAATAAATAATTCTTGGTTTAACTAAACATAACCACAAATGCCATGTTATGCTACGCAGTTTTCACGGTTTCTTGACACTGACTAGTTACACAAATTGTACAGAGAGCTATATTTCGAAAAAGAATGGCAACCGTCTACTCTAAGGATATGTCACCTCTACACGCCAATCGCATGTATTATTATTATTAGATGGATAGATAGAAGAAGATAACTCTATAATAAATTTACAGATTAAACTATTATCTAAGTGTGCACAAAGGGTAGCCTTATCTCTAAAAAGCGTTCTCTCCTAGATAACCCCAATAATAATTACAATAAGATATATATTTTACTACTAGGGAGATTCTTATTCTTTATTTTACATAATAATTTACATACAAAATTATAGAATAGTGATGATGTACAGTCGTGGTATGAAAATGTTCGCCAGTTATTAAATAGATTCATTTAACGTTCCGCGACCACATGTTATCTTTTTAAACTAAGTCACAGGTCAGACTGTTTCACAGAAAATTATGTTTAACTACTTGACAATAAAGTTTAAAATTATTTAGATCAAAGATGTTTGATTTTCTATCTTGTCTAAGAAGATTGTTTAAAAATGTAAAACCTCTTTGTTGGTCTTAATATTTATGATAAGCGTCGTGAGGTATATCCTCTTTGCTTCTTATTGTTAATCTCAGCATCTGTCATTGTCAAGATTGCAATTTCTTTTTTCACGTGATATTAAGGTGACGAACATTTTCATTCCGCGACTGTACAAAGGTGAGCTTAAACCTAAGAGAGTTTTCTTCCAGCAAACTTAGAGTCTAGTGAGAAGGGGAGAAACAAAAGGCAGGGTTGTGTGCACTAAAATATTTTATGATTTAACTATGTTAAATTTAACTGATATAGACATATAAAAAATCTAACTACAGAATTAGAATATATACTATAGAAAAACGCACTTATATGTATAATATATACACATACATATATAATGTAAAATATAAAAATATAAGGATAATTTAAGACAGGTAGTGCTTTTTGACTTTTTTTCTGCTGGTCGTATGTGGCAGAGCGTTCCATAGTCTAACTGCGTGGATGGAGAAAGAAACGCACAAACACTACAATATCCTTATTATTTCTTCTCCTTAAAACAACATTGCAATACTGCAAATTCGTATCTATTCGATTACGCAGTAGAGTTATTTCAAATTATGACCGTCAGAAGATAATCTTAATTAGTTTCCTAAATAAAATCGTTTAAATTTACAATCTAACTAATTTAAAATCGGAAGTCAAAATATTGGTTTGTTACGTTTCCTTATAGCGAGAAGATCTAATAAAATAGAGATAGAATGTCTAACTGCAATATATAATTTTAGATTCTCGAAGCATTTGACCTATTACATAAGCTACTTGGTTGCAATCATGACTTGTATTACGTGAATGCGTATGATTACTAACATAAAGTTCTGTTTTATTTTATTAAAGTAGGTATTTATTTGAAGTTTAGATTCTCATTCAATGTTTGTAGTTTGATATTGCGAGTTTTTTCTTCGTCACAGTATCCTTACTAGATTAAATTTAATATTAGGTAAGATTTATTTTGGTTGTAAGGTTGTTAAGTAAGCTACAGTTGGATTCTCTCTTAAGATACCTACAGACTTTTCTTCTAAATATTAGCCATAAAATTATTCACTATTGTCGTATAACACCCACATGATTATTTATCTATACTAATATTATAAAGAGGTAAAGTTTATGAGTTTGTGACCTTGTAGGGGGTAATCTACGAAACTACTGAACCGGTTAAAAAATTCTTTCACTGTTGGCAAACTTTTTTTCTTTGAGGCGGGGGAAATACCTTTCGCACACTACCGGGTCCTTTACTAAGGATTAGACCAAAGCGACGAGAGGTGACACCACGAATGGGCACCAGAGTCAAATCGCCGGCTTGTGTGGAGACTCGAAGACTCAATACTCCACTAAAACCACCCTCCTCCCATGTAGCCCGCGCTTATGGCAGAAAGAGCGTGAGACTTAGAACGTAGTTACGCTCACGCTGATCCTAGCGCAGGAATGCTTGAGAATGCCCCGGGAAAGGCAAACTCACTTCGTCAACAGGGGTGAAGACTTCTCTGCTCCCTAGATGCAGCGGTATTACGGGAGGAGATCTTACGCATATCTGCGCCTCCGGGACCCCGACTGATGTCGGTACCCGCGATACGCATGCGCTCCTCTCTCCCTGTCTCGTTCCGCGACCTCCTTTTGAGACATGACATTGGCCGTGCCTACCCAATAATCGTCGCTATGCAGCATGGCTTGCACCAAACTGCCCAGCGAATCGATCAGACCTACGAGGGTCTCAAGTTCATATCTCTGCGGTGCCCATGCTGCGCACTCGACCAGCGTATGAAACGCAGTGTCTAATGCGCCACATTGGCGACACTGAGGGGAAGGCAGGCAGCCCGCGATATGATTCAGATACTTATCGAAGCACCCAGGCCCGGTAAGTATCTGGGTCATCCTGAAGGTCAGGGTCCCGCGTTTCCGCAAGAGCCATCGCAGCAGGTGCGGGTGCACCGCCTCCACCGTCCCAATGCCTGCCACAAGAGTTTCCAACTCTCTTGACCAAGTCTGGATCATGGTCGCGGTTTCCCGCGTCCTGATTGCCTGAAGCTCGGCCTGGCAATAAACCAGGCCACGGGCGATGGCATCCTGTCGGGAGCGCTGAACTTTGGCAAGTACGTCCGCCTGGAGAGGCCAGAGCGGATCGCCTGCCAGATTGTCGATGCCGTCCACGACACTGTACGGCATCCTGGGATAGCCCTCACCACCAGGACCCGTTGTGCGCGGCACAACAAAGTTCTATTGTGTGAAGTGCAACAGACCATACGGGTGCACCGTACATGGCCATATTCCAAAGGATACCCGAGTAGTTTCCTAGTCGCCCCCGTCTCCCGTCCCCCCACGATGGGGAGAAGCCGAGAGAGGGCACCTGCGGACCTCACGAGTTTGGGAACTAGCTGCTCACAGTGCACTTTAAACAGCCATTTCCCGTCGAGAATGAGCCCCAGATATTTCATCTGGGGACCTACGCGAATATCCATCCCTTGAACTGTAACGGTCAAGTCCGCAGGGGGATTACGAAACCGCCTATGGAACATAGGCGGTTTCACTATCCCCGATTGGCATAGACTATATTATATTTTCAAAAAAATAAGGGATCCTTACTAAAACTCGAATAGTGTAACCCAAGGTGTAAAAAAAATACCTAAAATCGCGTGCGCTTCGAAAACTATTGATGATAGAATAAAATAATGTACTACGACTTTACAGAACCACAGATTAATAAATAGTTACTACGTGCAGAACACATCATTATTTACAAAAAGTGTCGCGACAGCATATGTCTTACTATTATAGTTATGCCACAATAAGTGTTCTTTTATTTTAAAAATTTAATTAAGATGCCATCGCTAAAAAAGGCTCTTTATTTGTATCTTGGTATTCATCCTTATCAAAATAAATTACTTCATATTCAAGACTGCTTCAATACCTTTATATAACTTTTTGAATTCAATTCAATTATTCAATTTGGACGTTCCATTCGAAAGATATCACGAGTTTAAAAATGTAAGTATTAGAAAAAAGTTACGTGATCGCCACGCACCCTAATCGGCTAGATAGGCTTATGCGATGTAGGCGTCACTGGGGTATGGGTAGTACGGCAGGGGAAATATTTTGAATTCGCTTAATAGGTAATTAAACTCAACAAAAAATATAGAGGTAAAGTTTGTGAGTTTGTTGCGTTGTAGGGGGTAATCTCTGGATCTACTAAACCGATTTTGAAAATTCTTACAACAGTGGAAAGCTATATTAGTCCTGAGTAATACAGGGTATATTTGATTGTGGTTAATAATAAGTTTTTTTTCTGATGCCCAGCGAAATGGGCACGGGTCATCTAGTTGATAAATAATGAAAATTTGTCGAAAATAACAAATAAAAGCGGCTTATCGCACCGCGGCTCTAGTGTTACCATGGAAAAAGAATACTATTCTTCCGTGGTATTACGTAACTAATATTAAAAACTTATTTCATAGAATTTATATAAACAAAGCAAACAACCACGTATAACCACCTGTACATTAGTCATGATATTATTCCTCACATCCATTCAAAGGCAAAGCAATTCAGCCTATATGGATTGGCAATGGTCGTTTTCCTAGTGTCACAATGATGAAATAAGTATCTGTTCAGTTTATATGTCTAATGTATTATTCCCAAATAAGACAAACTGAGGGGCTGTAAGAATGTGTGTACGGGAAGGTGTGTGTACTAGGAGGTGTGGGTAGTCTACGGTCTAACTAAAAATCAAGTTGAATGATATTTTCAATATTAAATAACAATATTTATCACATAGATAACAATAAATATTCACACATATTTTAGCAATTTGAATCATTACAAGTTATGGTTCATTTCGATTTCTAAACACCGAAGTAAATCCGTTAGAATTACGAAACTTTAGCTATTCCAAGTTTGTCGTGAGATTGGACAGCCTGTGTCAAGGCTGGCTCATTTGACAATGACTCCAAAGCCGTAATTAATATCATTTACCAGACAAGAAAAAAAGATGTAATAGTGTTAAATATCCGACAGAAATCATAAATCCATCTGTGCTTGGTCAAGGTAAGGTTTCCAGCTTTCGGAGGTCGTAATCATGTATTATTAGTTAATATACAGGTCAATGATAACAACGTAAAGGACTACATACAAACATACAGACTATTTTTTTGTTTTTCGGAATCGGAATAAGGAAAAATATCAATTTCATCTTATTACCTTCAAAGATAATTTAAATCGGAACTATAAATATTTGATTAAAATATTTGAAATTAAAAGATATTCAAATGAGTCGTTTAATGATAAGTGTTAACACAACTGCGTTTTATTAAATGAATGAATGAATAATTTATTGCTAAAATTTATATATGTACACAAGATGTTACAATATGCGTTGTTTCAATACATTTTGCCTTATTAGTAGTGCAATAGGCAAGTGAGGTGTGTAAGAATAAGCCTAAATGGCACTCTGTTGTTCGTGCCTACCCCGCAAGGGAACTGGCGTGAAGTTATGTATGTATGTATGTATGTAGTAGTGCAATGTCCGAATACATGTCAGAATATTAAAATAATAAATTACATTAAAAAAATTATATGATTAAAATATTGCAATAAAATTATATGTCTAATTACAGTATAATAAACTTATTCAATAAAATTCAGTCCACTGTTGGGCGTAGACCTCCCCAAACTTTACCTATTTATAATATTAATAGAAATTTGTAGGAATTATATAGCTATGATCAATGCATATCTTTCGATTCAAAATGATTATTTTTATTGAAACTAAATTCTTCCAAAGCTAAATATGAAATCTACTTCCTATTCCTATTCTATATGTATGTAGCCATCTAGGCTTCGCAGTGCGTTATCTTTAATAAGGAAAATATCTTTGTTAACAAAACCGTCGAAATCGTGTTAAATATTTTTTTATTTCTTGTTATATCTTTTGCACCAAACATGTTATTCGTGATAAGTAAAATCTCACTAAACCAATTAATCTAACGTTGCAAGTGACCCAGGAAAAATTCAGGGACTCATTCGATGCGGTAATTTGCAGTATGACGTAAAATGCCGTTGACCGGCCGTGTTTACTTTCACAACTGCCTGCAGTTGATTCGAATGTGGTTTAAGATCGCCTTATTGTAAAAAGTTTTCGCCCTTTAACTTAAAAAATGTATAAAACATTTCTTGAACTTTGAGGACTGAAACATATGTTGTAACACTAACTGTAACACTTGTTGAACTGACATCCAAATTGAACCAATTTGGTTGAAAGGCGAAACACTCAAAGGATACGATAACATTCAATGATATTACCTATATGAGTCAATTTTATGTTTACGTGGCTCACTTTGGTTGCTTTATCCAAATTAAAAGACAGAAATGAACTGAGTAATGTCGACATTATAGAAATATTAAGCAATATAGAAGAATTTGATATTTTATTACTTAAAACAAATTTTGATCAAAGTAGTCAGTCAAAATATTAAAAGAATGACAATTTGCTGCTTTACAAACTTTGTAAAGACTTTTATTTTTTGAGTAATCTGAAACAAAATATGTTTTAAATAATAAAATTTGAAAAGGAGGAAAATAACCTATGAAGCCATCTAGACATGTAGGATTTAGGAGCTTTTTACAGTTATTTTCACTGAACGATGATTATTCCTAGAATTCTTCTTTCATATTAAAATTCGAATGATTTTTTGTAAATTCCTTTGTCTTTTTTTATTGCTGGAGTACAGCAGACAGTTTTGCCTTGAAAGCGGTAATACTATCACTACATTATCAAGTAATGTCTTAGCACGCGTTTACATTATGTCCACTTCCACGGCAATTAGCAAGAAAGTGATGAGGGAAATAGGCAACTGCAGTATACTATGGTCGCAAATTGCTTTTTTCTCTCACCACTTTCCTGCTTGTTGCCATGGAAGTGGGACTAATGTAAACAAGGCACTAGATTCAATAAGAAATATATTTTCAAATTCTTAATATTAAAAGAACTGCTGTTAGGTATATAAGTGAAAGGTTGCAATGGACAGCCGGTCAAGGAGGTTTACGTTGGATGTTCTACATAAAATACAACTTGCCGCTTTAAGTAAATCTCAGAACAAACTTAATTGGGTAATAAACACCTACAATTTTTTTTGTGAGTTAAAAGAAGGAGCATGTAAAGTACGTCACACGTATGTACGGGAGAAATTTGATTATTTTTGGGATTTATACCTATAGGTAAAAATGAAACTGTTAAAATCTGTGTGTCTATATGTGTCAAAACTAATAATTACAGGAATGACTAAGGCTAAATATATAAAATTTGGCACTTACAATATAAAATACTTACAATTACGACTTACAAATTAGTAGAAATTATTTTGTTTATTATAGGTACGCTTTGAAGTTTATTATTGAGTAAGTTCAAAACATGTCGTGGTAAATACGTATATCGATTACAGCTGTTAGGGCTCAATCAATCGGTGTGACACCACGCTCGCACAGAATATCTGCGTGAAACGATCAGCCTTGAGCTAATCGTGTTTCATGTGATGAGTGAAGTTCCGTTATCCCAATTCCTCTCCCTTCACTTAACCAATCTCCACAAATCACAAACGTTATTCACTGCACTTACAACAACTAGAGGGATACAATAATTCAAAATCCCTGTCAACAAATCGAAACTGTTAAACGCGCTCTAGTGGTAGTAAGTTTTATCACTTCAAATTCACTTGATGATGCTTGTATCGCAACCGAAACACAACTGTTCTACCTTCTCCGAGCCGGTCCCTTATTCATTTCATTTTAATTACTCACACCATATCTGAATAGAAACACCTACATTATAAAGATATAGATAACGACAAAGAGAAACTTATCCGTGCAGGAACGGAGAAAGAATACAATTTCCTGCGGCCGGGCGGGCTGTCGTAAGAGGCGACCAAACAACCCACAGCCAGGTTGTAGGGCATTTGCCCGACTGGATGGCTACCACCCCTCGTTTAAGGTATGTCGCCATAACAACCTTGAGTTGTGTTCCGGCATTAGTGACCAGGTTCCAATCTCCTTTAAGAGAGCAGCAGCGCATTTGTAGCACCTTCGGTGCTGCAAATGTCCATAGGCGATGGTAACCGCTTTCAATCAAGTGGGCCGTCTGCCTGTTTGCTGAACTCCTGCAATAAAAAAAATAAAAAAAGATAATTCCCGGTATACCACCTTCACGTAAAGCAAAAGAGCCTAATTAAACTCATTTAACCCATGTAGCTGTATTTAAAGATATTCCATAAAATCTTCATAATTAAGAACATTGGCTTGTAAAATGTGCTTGTCGCTGAAGCAATATTTACCAATAGTATTGACGTTATTAATAAGATCCTGTGCGTATTAAACAATTTTATTTTAAACGTCTTCATCGGCCAACTGTTGCTCACTGCTAAGGTCTTCACAAGTTTGTGTTACTTATCCCGGTCCTCCGCTTTCCTCATCTAGCTTCCTCGGGCAACCATGCGCAAGTCACCGGTCCACTGAGGTAGAGGACATCCTCACCGCATTTGCTGAGACGCGGTCTCCATTCCAGGAATCGTCTGTGTATAGTCTGTGAGCGGACTGCTGCGACTTCAGTTTACTAATTAAGAGCTATGTCGGTACCTTTGGCTCTCTTACGAATGACTTCGATTCTAATTACATCCATAAGAGGCCAATCCAATACAGCTTGCTCTATAGCCTACTGATCGACTTTCAGTTGGTGAATGAATGCGAACGTCAGTATTCACGCCTCGACACCACACGTCATGACAGGTAAGACTCACTGCTTGAAGACTTTCGTCTACAAGCATTGCATACTCTATTTCAAATATCTTCCACAAAAGGAATGTAGGTATTGTAATGTTAACTACAAGCCAACGGAAGTTATTTATTTCTACACATTCTCTCAATTTCATTTGGTTAACACAATTTTGAAACAGTCTATAATGTCAAATGAAAGTACATTTAAAGTGGAAAGAAATTAATATAATAATGGATTACTACCATAGGATCAGGTCCATTGTATATTAGCCATAACACAAGCGTAACTTGCTTAGCTTGGGGATATACAATGTGTGTGTTTGTCTACCAATTATTATCATTATTATAGCTTCGTTTTCGTAATTCCTAATTTCTCCTTCTATGATTTATACATATAACTATGTAGATTATCGTCCAAACGTCACCTGCGTTGCGTCTTTTTCTTTTAAGTAAAGAGTTGCTGTAAATTGCTATTTTGTAAAAGCGAGATTATAATAAACATTTGCGACATAACCGCAAGTAATAATCATTATTAGACCTTCAAATGAGCTAGTCGTAAATTTTTACGCGTAGAAATGAATAGCTAACCCACTTACTTTTAGAAGCGAAATCATAGTAGAATGTAATAATATATCAAGTCTCGGTATTCAAATAATCTTCTCACTATGAAGCTGTCCTGGAATGCACTAACTACAAATATTATACTTTATAGATACTCAAAAACAAAGGTTTAGGGGCCTATTTTGAGTAAAATGTAGAGTTTATACTCGTAGTTAATTCGCTACAACAACAAGCAAAGAATGAAGTCCATTTGGCCCTGTCAGTTTTATTTTTAGTAACTGGTTAACCAAATTGTAGATTTCTGACTAACTCCGAACAAATGAGTCTTTGCGCGAAAAGGCATATTTCATTAAACAGTTCACATTTTCCACACAAACGAAGATGTATGTATATCTTGCCTCAGAACAATAAATATTCTTACAATTATTGGTCACTTTAACCAATATTATATATTTAGCTTGAATTAAATGCAGGTTCGACTAAAACTAAATTTATTCAAAGAATAAACAACTATTCCCATGACCTTTACGTACAGAAGAAAAAAATAATATACAGTTAATTCCTTAATTGTATATGCCACAAATATGTAATTTATTAATTATATATGGATACATATTTATGGCGTTCTGTGTCTAGACTCTAGGGTAGTCTAGCTCTAGGGCCATGGGGTCCCAAACCCAGTCGATTTTATCGTGGCTTATCATCTCGTTTGATATGAGCCTCACATGACCAAATAGTTGGCTTGTACTTAGGGCAACGGATAGGACATATGGCAACCTCAGAGGTTTAAGCTCAAGGCCATCATAGAGCCGATCGATTCGCTGAGGAGCCTAGTCGAGGCCATGCTCCACAACACCGAACATTGGTGCCGGTTGCAGACCGAAAACTAAGCTATGCCAAAGGTAACCTAAGCAAGCTAGGCTAAGCTAAGCTAGAAATAAATGGCGTGCACACCAAGAGCTAAGCCAAAGCTCAGTCAGTGTTGCGAAGTTCAATTAGACGGACGACGCTCGCCATGAATATAATCAATTAAGAAAGTTCCGATGGTGAATACGTTACACATAGAAAAAGAAGATTAATACTGACTTATGATTATTTAAGAAAAGGACATTCCAGATCTTGGATATGTGAACACATTCAATCTCGGCACACAAGTGGGGAGTTTAGAACTTTATTTTACGAGTTAGATGATGAATATTTTCAGTTATATTATCGTGTTACAAGAGTTCAGTTTTATTATTTGTTATTACTAAGATTACTTATTTCCTCCACTATTCTTTACCACACAACATCCTTTTTAATTAAGTTGTGATAGTCCTTTGACTGTGTTTTCCATAGTACAGGAAATCGTTTAACAATTTCAATAAATTGCTCCATATTCGCTACAAAACGAGCGTGCGTACGACAAAGGACACTGGACAGCACTGCCGAAGGATGTGCGAAGGGCGAGAGGGACTTAGCTTAGCTCGTGTAGCTGCGCATCGGCATACACAACTAACTTAGCTTCGCATATTTTAGTTAGCTCACATAGCTTAGTTCGCATAGTTTGCTGTCTGCACAGAAGTATGGAAAACTGCGTCAGCTATGCGAGCTAAGCTAAACTAACTTAGCTTAGCTCTTGGTCTGCGACCCGTATTAGAGGCGATATTGGGAGATGGTCTCATCTTTTTGTGAGACAGTAATGTCCCAAAAGGAGACTACCGAGAGGGTAAGGGAGAGATCTGCGCACGCGTCGTCAGACTGTCCGGTTTCCAGAGACGCAGATATGCGCAAAATCTCTTCCCGTGATTCCATCGCAGGGGTCCGCTGCAGCTTGGGGATGCGGCGGGTCTAACCTCTGCTGGTGAAGTTGGTCACCCTACATCCCGGGCTGCCCAAAGCTTGATGCGCGGATGAACATGAGACGTGACTATTTTCTAGTCTCCATTTTCTTCCAACACAAGCGCAGGCAATGTAGGACGCTGGTTTAGGTTTAGCGGCGTAGTTGGGAACGTCTTTACCAAAGTCCTCGCACACGCTGCGCGGCGCTTCTCGCTGCGGATTAGTCCTTTCCTCATTGAATAGCCCCAGTAAAGTTCGAAATGTACTCCCCCTGCGCATAAAAAAAAATAAATACGCATGGACATAGCGTCGCCATCCAGCGCAGGAATGTGGGCCGCGTTTTGGGCACGTTCCCAGCCAACAGCGATTTAGAACCCATATTATTATTTGTATATTTTTAGGACATTGTATTTAATGTATTTTATATGTAATTTACTATGATAAATTATATTTAAATTTAAGGTATTTTTATGTAAATATTTTCACATAAATGTGTTAATTAATTAATAAAACCTATTGTCTATCTTGGTCTACGTGTGTATATGAATTCGTTAGGTAATTTCGATTTTCACAGTCTCACAGAGGGATTGCTGGTCACGAAATATTTTAATGACTTGATATTGTGCGGATTTATAAAAAGTCGTGCTAGTTTGGTGTCAAAGACCACTTGCTTCACATTAAAACAATGTGGATTGGAATGCTCGTCTATGCGTAGATATTCACTGATGAGGTAGCATGTTATAGGTACTTATTATTATTACCACGCACTAGCTGTGAAGAAACACATATTTACCTGAGGACATAAAATGGCTGCCTTTGGAGAGTCTAGATATATAAGTTCTAAGACATGGTACAAAGTTCCATTTTATTTTGATACTTGTCATGTTCGTCATACGAATCTGCGAAATCGGCCGCAATAGGCCCTCTGCACGTCATTTATAAATATACAAATCAATCCACTTTAGACGTAGCGGATATGGTTCCCTAAACCAGGCAAATTCGAGTGAAACGTCTGTCGGCTGATACTATGTAGGTATGATATTGACTCTGAAGGTGCAACGGTTGCCGGTCTTAGTCCCGCTAATTCACTATGATGTAATTTGTGCATAGGTATTTCTAAATAATCTTTTAACCCATTGTCTCTGTGTTGAAAATGACTGTAAATTCCAAAACTCTATATAACATCATATCTAACAAGTTACCTTGATAATATATAAGTAGGCCACACAGTTCAAACGACATCTAAAAAAAACCGCAAGCCATGAACACAAAACGGTAATTTTAACAATCCAGCTATAATTGGCAACCACCATATATCAAGATAAAAGCGATTGAGAATATCGTTCATAAGGTTGATGACCGCATCATACACATACTGATACACAATTTTATATTGCTTAAATGTTTCTCTGTTTCATTTTCAAAGTATTGGAAATAAAAATATTTTTATAAAGGAGTAAGTACCGACTGTAACTGAAAATTGACAAAAAATTAATGTCTAATCTATAGTTTAACTATTATCGTGAAATCCGATTACGTTTCGATAAATCAATATATATTACCAAAAAAAAATCTAAATAAAAAGATATTATAAATTTCGAAAGCCGTATTTGCATTTGAGATTCAAGAGTTGAAGTTTCTTTTGTCTGTATATTATACTCGTAGCCTCTGTATATATATTTTAGGACCTTGTGTACGGTTGATACATATAAACACAGTTTTAAATGTGTTATAATATTCCATTATACGTAATTTATATTATTACAATTAGTTTTTGATATAAATAGCGCGACTTGGCTTTTGGCGTGTGTTGTTGATTGTTGAAAGAAGAAACAAGGAATGATGAATAAGGTGGCGTGCTCACGCCGTCTGGAGATGGCGGCCGATCCCTCCCCGCTCTTCAATTGTTCTTAAAAGAGAAATTAGCCGTACCGGGAATCTTTGTTGCCACCATCTGTGGCATGGCGTGAAAACCTAGATTGTTAAAGATTGCTAAGATCACAATTAGACAGGACTCTTAAGGAATCTTTAAGGTGTAATCCAAAATAACAACATTACTTGTAGGCTCTAGGCTGTAACTAATTATGTTATAACACTTATTACATAGTTATTGATAGTACATTCTTCAATAAAAAAATTGTTTTACAGAATGGCCTAAGTAGCTCAAGGAAATCTTGTCACTTTTAAAAATGTAAAGGCTGATCTCTTAAAATCATTAATAACTCTTGCAATCAAGAGTTCAATGCCTAGTGCATACATTTCCATATCAATGAGGCCTACTGTCAAATAGATGTATAAAAGTAAGTTAAAGAAGCTGTAAACTTATCGTACAGAACAAAAATCCGGAAATGAAGCATATTTATAACAATTTAAATTTATCTTTTAGTCGTTTTATGGTTCCGTGGTTATTTTGTTACA
Organism: Dendrolimus kikuchii; assembly: GCA_019925095.2. Lineage (NCBI taxonomy): Eukaryota > Metazoa > Arthropoda > Insecta > Lepidoptera > Lasiocampidae > Dendrolimus > Dendrolimus kikuchii. The sequence goes on from CM034392.1 coordinate 18,518,458, forward strand.
ATTAAAAATAATCTTGATGACGTGATGTCTGCTAATTTGTTTGTGTATTTAAATAATATCTCACAGTTATTTTTTTTCTAACCTGCTGTGTCTGTTATAAATGAAATCGGGTAGGAGCTTGTACTGTATATGTAACTACATTATGGTGTAGAATTTTGCAAAACAAATTAAATTTTACTGTGGTCCCCATACATGTAACTGAAAGGTTAAAATTTGTTTTTCAGTGTACAACAAATGTCGATAGACAGATCTTTAAAAAAAATATAATGAAGGTTTTAAATGAACTTTATATTTAATTATTAAGTAATTGGTGTAGACATATTTACTTCCAAAGTAGTAAAAAATATCTCCCTTTAACTTTGAAATTCAGAAAAAATTGGAAGTAACCTTAAAATTATTTTCAACGAGAATTTCTTGCAACAATATTCGCCAAAGTAATTTTGAAGATATGGGGTATTTTATATTAAATTCTTTTTTAGGGTTTCGTAGCTAAATAAAATAAAGTGATTTGCTTTTAGAAAAAATGATTTTATTATAAAAAATGCGTGGGGTGCTTTTCAGAATATTATCAAAATAACCCTTCTACTCATATCTGTTCATAAAATATTTATAACTTTTGATACCATGCACCCCACGCTTTTTTTACAATAAAATCATTTTTTCTTACACTATTTTTAATTCAATATTTTTTTTAAATTTATTTTATATTTTTTAGTTGGATTTTCTGTAAAAGCGTATTTTTTTAGTTATTTTTTAACTATTATTTTTTATGTAGTAAACAGGCTGGGATCTCGCCATACAGAAAGTGGCTCTTTTTCCTTCTACTTAATTTTAACTGACAGTCTCTCTCTGTTTGTTACAGATGGGTTGCAGAATGACAATAGTGGACGATATCCTTAATCGATCCTTCTACAAACTTGGAATAGTCGTCGGCAAACAGCCGGGCTATTTCATCATAATTCCTGTACTCCTCACATTACTCATGATCACTGGATACCAGAGGATTTACTATGAAATGGACCCAGAGTACCTGTTCTCACCAGTCAGTGGACAGGGAAAACTTGAAAGGAGAATAGTGGAGGAAAATTTTAAAGTTAACTACTCGCATAGATTCAACGTGGGGAGGATAACTAGGGCAGGTATGTATCTATACTAATATTATAAAGAGGCAAAATTTGTGAGTTTGGATGTTCGGGGTAATCTCCGGTACTACTGATCCGATTTTGAAAATTCTTACACCAGTAAAAAGCTACATTATTTCCGAGTAGCATATGCTAGATTTGATTGTCATTAATAAATCTAAAAAGTAAAAATATTTTACGCCCAGTGAAGTGGGCACGAGAACGCCTGTCAAATATGTTACAGCAATAAAGTTTCACGCAAGAATTGCGCATTTCCTTTTACGAGGCACTGCGAGTGCGAGTGCTTTCTGCGTTTATAAATTAATTAATTATTACAGAGCCTAATTAAACCTTGATATGCGTTCGTGTGTGCGTATGTGCGTGGGTGCACGTGTATTTTAATGACGCCTAGCGAAGTGGGTACTGCTCAGTTAGTATGTCATATAAGTAGTAGGTACCAAAGAGTACATTGTATATATGAAGAGCAGGTACGTCAAATCAACTGAAACATTACTGTCATAGAAAATTACAAAAAATTCAATAATGATCTTATGCAATTCTTTATATATACAATGTACTCTTTGTATACAAAGACAAATAATTTCTTATAAGCGAAGTTTTTATTGTTCATATGATTTCAGGAAGGTTCGGGCGTGTTATTATAGTTGCAAAAGACAACAACACGAACATGTTACGAACAGAAATATGGAAAGAATTGAGAGACTTGGATGAACTTGTACAAAATGTTACAGTCACATTGCCAACGGGAGAGACATTTACATACAGAGAAGAATGCGCAAGGTGGGAGGGCCAGTGCTTCGTAAACGATATATTGAATTTAGACAAAATTATTGGCGAGGTAAGTTGTATTGGACAGTTAACAAGATCGTATATCCAAGAGACAAATCCTTCGACGTACATATGCAGCGTATGAGATATGGTATAATATACTTAAAAACATACGGAACTCTACGTAACGAGTATAAAACAATAGCTATCATAATACCTTTTAAAAATATACCAGAGCCACGTTTTTTGTTAGAATGATATCAGAATGGTCAAACATAAATTTCAGAATTATTGATTTAAATCGTTTTTGTAGCTATTATTTACTGGCAAAGTCAACAATTTCGTAGTTAATAGCAAACTTTGAGTCCAGACTGTAGTGACCTTGGAATTAAATCCACGGGGTAACTCCATTGGAGATAATCCGCAAGGGCTCGTTGAGGCTATCTTCAATATTAAAATCGTACGACATCCAATATCGTCTATTGAAGCAGAAGATGATATAATGTCTGCCTTAAAATAAAAATTGCGCTTACGATCTCACAGCTCATAAAATGAAAGACAATGTGAGCAATAAACTATCTATTGTTACGTAGAGTATTCTCAATTAATCAACAGTAATTTGCCTTGGTTTCTAACAATGACATTCGATTCAATCCATGAATATCAAATAGATACCGAAAACCCTATAGAACCCAAGGTCATATCTTGTTCATGAGCGAACTTTGGTGGATTTATTCACTATAATCTGTCTACCAGTTTTTTCACTTATAATAGAGACATTCATTAATATTTCTGAGGAGTTATGTCTGCAGATAAACTTATATTGTATACTATCATCTTTCATATTATAAAAAGTACTGTCCTCTTTCGTGGAGGTTGGTATATGCTTCTTCAATAAGATTCCGAATGAAATGTTGGACCTGCCCCTCATTAAATTTAAAGCTAAATTGAAATTGAAAAGGGATACTACACTATTGACGAATATATAAATGCCAAAACTGCATTTACGTAGCTGTGCGCTCCATCCAGCCATTTGTACTATATTCTGTATAACATTTATATTTTGCATAACATGAAAGGAATCTATGGAAATATGTCGCAGTATGAATTATTAGTATGTCATTACTGCGACGGTAACAATCATTTTTGTTTGTAACAACTCCATTAATTCTTTGAAAAGTAATTGTATAGCAACTTCTTTAAATTATAGGATTTAAAAAAGAGCCATAGATAGATAACTAATTATGATGAAAAAAACTAAAATTAGTAGGACGTATTGCTGGGGAGCTTCTTGTCGCTTCTTCTTCTTTAAACAACGATAACACGTTGCAAAGCGGTGTACTAATAGGAAGTAGATTTAAATTTTGACTTATATTTATGACCTATAAAAAGTGTTCTCCAGTGAAACTTATTTTGAATAAAAACTTTTAAATTTGAATTATTTCTAAGCTAATCAATTTCGAGTAATATAGGTACAATAGGTAATCTTACGGTCGATTGTAGGAAAACGACTCCGGGACTCGACTCTGCGTTCCAGTGAAGTTAGTATATGTATTACCAACGCTAATATACTAAACCTTAGAGGCCGTCTATAATACATAATTATGCAATAATTCTGGCCTTATGATACAAAATTTAAATGGAAAAAAGGAATCAATACAAAATACGTTGCCTAATATTTATGTATTATTTTACTTAAAAATTTGAGTAAAGTATTTATTCTGTTATATTTGCATTCCTTTCTCTCGCCAATTATTTTATTAGCACGGTACAACTAAATATTTACACTATTGTATGAGAAATTCTATAGAAAGAATGAGTCAATATCATTAAAAATGTAAAACTTTATTCTAAAAGCGTATTGACAAATATATGAAAGTCAAAATATTAGCATAGACATTATTTTAACAAAAGTAAAGTTTTGAGTGAAAGTAAAAAGAAATTGAAAGTAAATTATCGGTCGCTTTTATTACATGTAAATGGGACGTTGGAAAATACCTCGCAAACATATGTTACAACACAGGTGCGGTATAAGAAACATTGCGAGGAAGCCTGAACAACGAACTTTGTCATCTCTACTTCGTATTCATCCATAAATGAAATTGCTGTTCTTCTTACCTGTTGCAATATGTAGGGTACACGCTATGGCATATGGCACCTTAAATGTGGATATTAAGGTTGACATTTCGTCAAAGACTTCTTTTCTCTCGATCTTAAGAATCACTATAAGTTTAAAATTCCCGATCAGTTTAATTGATGACATGAATCGAACAACTACAGGTAAACAAACTCGAAGCATATTGCATTAAAGATCGCTAGAGCATCATCCTCATCTCTAAGGCTGCTGTGCATAGACACTTAACCAACGATTAAAACAAAATAATCGCTGTTTAGCCATATATAATAGTTTTAGCGATTATTTTATTTTAATCATCGCTTAAATGTCTATACACACCAGCTTTAATAAGGATCACAGTGTTTGTGGTTTAAACTAGTGTCAAATAATAAAATCATGGATATTCTATTTTGAAATAATCTTAAATAGTCCATTTAAAAGTTACACTTGGGTTGCAATTTTCAGAAGACGCAATTTTAATTTTTTATGTGTAACCCCAGGTTAGTATAACCTGAAGTTCAAGTTTGTGGGTACGCCACCCGTAGTATATACCCCGGCTGCCATCTTGGAAAAAATGGTGCAAAGGGTTTTCGCACGGTATCTCGTAAACTAGCAACCTCACAGAAATTTTTGTAAGACATTATTTGTAGCAAATTAAATTGTCTGCAACTTTATTTTTACTACTTTTTGTCGTAAAATGGAAAATAAAAAAGTTATAAACAAAAATAACTGAGAAATTGTGCACAAATTTTCTTTTAGGCGCTATAACTTTTTCTCTGGTCATTTTGCAATAAAATGACATCAGAGCAATCTTATACAAGGTTTTTTAGAAAATAATTTCCATTACAAATTTGTTTAATTTCATTAATTTATCTGGGTTTTACAGCGCTCCGAAGTTGACCGGGTTCTTGAATACTCGTAAGAATACGATGGAAACGAACCATTAGGTTTAGTTTTCTATTATATATTCTTTTATTTATATAAATTATCATTTTCTTAACATTTCTATGTTAATTATGTTATGTTATGGTATGTTTAATGTTATATTAACGCCAACTCCAACCTTAGCAAAATTGTAAATTTTTGATTGTCACCGAACTAGAAAAGTTGTCAATTGAGGTTTTCTATACAACCACATAATTCTTGTTTAGAGAGAAAATCTACAACTAATTTTTTATTTTCTACAAAAATTGCATGTTTCTTGATAATACAACTACGCAGTAAAACACCAATATTTAAGTTACCGATAAAATCTCTTCGAACATCTGTCTCTGTTATAACGATTGCTCTAACCCCTTACCTTTGCCTTCCAATCACACCTAATTTTACATTTTATGCATGTCTAACTTACACGCAAGCTATACCTAGTTGCCTTCTATAAGATTAATGTGCTAATGATAGGACGTGTGCCATGTCACGTATGATTAGTATTCCAAGCACTCACAAATTAAGTAGTTGACTTGAATCGTGTATCTCACGCAAGGATACGCTTCATTAACGTTCAAATACATTGAATAAAATTTTACTACGGTTTTATACTTAGTATAAATTATGTATGGTTCACGAATTTGATTGCATCGTTTCTCTTCCGTACCTCCAATTACACGAAGTAAATAATTGTGGCCATCTTCATGATGCTTAGGTACTTATCAATGCCTTGTTTAATAGATAGCCGTCTTTAGCATTTCTATTTATTTATTTTGTTTAAATGAAAAGGTTAAATAAATATAATAAGTTATTTTTAAGGTACACCACAACATAGGAATCACTAAATTAATATCACACACAGTAACAAGAATAAACAATAAGCGTGTATGAGCTCTAAAAATTTTCATAGAAATTAAGTTGTGAAAAAGGGTACGGAATTCGAGTCCGTAGAGTTGTTAAAAAAAATGAAAAGGTTTTCATTCTTGGATTTGTATATAAAATTTATCGCTCTGTTTGGGCTTTTTATGTCGATATATATGATGACAATCATCATTAGTATCTTAAAGTACAGTCGCACTTGCGTCTGGAGTATCCGATTTGGAAATTTTTTTCTTTTTATATTACATTTTCTTTATTTCGCACGATCATATCACTCTACACGACTAGATATTTGTTCTTCACATAGTGTGTGACTGTATATTAGCTAGCTGCCTTCATAAATATTTAATGTACATGCACACATGAAGGTGGCTGCAGTTGCGAAAGTTCTTATTCATGTATGTATATGTACAAAAAATTCCCATTTAGTATACATTAACCCTGAAACCCTCCGTTTTGGAAGTTCTCTAATAAAACAGTTCAGGTAGGTACAAAATAAACCTTCTTAATTTCCAGGTAGAGCGAGGAGAGCTGAACCTAACATTCCCAATAATGTTCAACCCAGTGACCTGGGAAGCTCATGCGTTTCCAGTCTACTTTGGCGGTGCTAAAGTTGTCGACGATATCATAGTGTCCGTGCCAGCTGTGCAACTAGTTTGGTTTGTGCGGACCGATAACAACATTCAGCAGCAAAGGTTGGTATGAGTTTTTATTTTATCCTAGCCCTAGTCTATCTCTAATTGGACGTATATTAGTCGTGTTTTTCGATATAGGTATGTATTTCTGAATAAGAATGAAACTATAATTTTGGTTAGAAATTTTCTGTTTGCTTCAGATATTCTATGATTGAAGGAAGCTTACTCATACATTGGTGTAAAAAAGTACTAGGAGTAACACCATTTAATCTCATATTTTACTACTGACGTACATAAGTGCACCATACTTAAGTCACCTTTAATTTTTTCATAACATAGAAAACCTCACATTTAATATTTAATAGATTAAATATATTTTAAACCACATTCTTCCAATAATAAAAGTATTAAATATCTTTGCAAATCCATTATATTCTAAACAGAGTATCAGAAATAATTGATTGTTCACAAATGTTATGTGACCAAGTAAAATAGACATTTTCATATACGTTCTTATACCAGGTAAATCCTACTAAAAACTTCCTACTAAGTCGTTGTGCTTAATGAATAACCCCGGTTCATAGAGCTTACGTTACTACATAGGTCTTAGGTCCTTCTTCGTAGGTTCTCCTCAACGGGAAGCATACCCCACTTGGGCAATTATAGTTAACGTGCAAATTGTTGCTGACGATCAAGGAAAACATTGTGATAAAATCTATACATTGATATAATAGCTCTATGAGACCCGCTAATGAGCCTTGGACAAATGTAGCGTGGGTGTACCGTCAGTTTTCCTAGAAATGAAGAGGTTTGAGTCTTTATGGGATAAAGTCTGGGTACAAGTCACAGAATACTGTATGGAGTACATTTTGGTAACAATGAACGCAAACTTATTCGAAATCTTCAAGTGACTATATAGTGACATCGTGTTACAACTCTTTACCTCTTGTATATATTTTATAGTCAAACATGGAAGCTCTGGCGCTCCTAGGTTTAACTAGTCAAACCTCAGGTCTTTCTGCCTTTGACTAACGACTTTTTGTCTAACCTCGGAGAGACTAATTTATACAGTCATTAAACATGTAACAAGTGCAGTACGAATTAACGTTTGACCGAGTCTGCCTTAATCGCTTCTAGGACCGACAAGGCAAAGATCGAAAAAGATTATTTTCCGTTCGACGTTTGACTAAAAAGTTAGGTACTTCTAGGTTTCACTAAAAATATTTTAGTCAAAGGACGAAATTGGTATTTATTTCGGGTTTTGTCGAAAGGCCTTGTTCAAACCTAGGATAAACCAGTCATTCCGAGAAAAGACTAAATATCGACCTTTGACTATAACATATACATAATTCAAGGAAGTTACATACATAACATTATATTACTCAAGAAAACAAATTATTGTAAAAAAGCATATTTACAATATTATTTATATATACAGAACCATCAGTGGTCTTATCACTCAAAGCGATCTCTTCTCGGTAACTTATATTCAAGAAAACTCTTAAGCCCATATTGGACAGTTCATTTCGGTCATTCAATTTAGATGAATCGACCAAAGTGATTGATATGAACATAAACTTGAATCATTCAATCTCCTTCAGTACCCTCGTGCCCTTTTAGGTCTCTGCCTTTCAACCAAATTGCTTCAATTTGGTGGATCCGTCTATTAATATCAGCTAATATTGGCTAATGCCAATCTGGCGTTAGGAAGTTGGTAATGTAGCATTGTAGGTATAATTTGTATTACATTTTTGTAAAGGAAATAAAGAGCTTATCTGAAACAGTTTCTTATTTGAGATTACGATCGCTCTCGTTAACTTTTTATGACTTATTTTGAATTTCAACAGCTTAACATTTTGTGCAAACACCAAAGTTGTAACTTAGATAATAGACATCGATCTTGACACGGTTTAAGAAATCGTTTCGAATACTAAACAACATAATAGCAGACAGGAATACGAATAGAAAGGTTTTATGATTAAGCGAGTTTACAAACAAGTTCTTCTCGCTCTCTTTATTTAAATAATACATTGCACGGTTTGTGTATGTAAACCTCTAGTGCCAACTATTCATGAATATTTAGTATTTAAACAACTTCCAAGTAAAGTACAATCAGTCGAAAGTTCCCATTTTATTATACTGTATACGTCGTAATACAGTTGTAGGGGGAACTATCATGGGGTGGGGTAGATATGTGCCTGTTTTGTTATTATGAATATATTTATGACTCATTTCTAACAACTAAAACCGTTTATAAGTCTATAAAAAAGGTTTTCAATTTAAGTTCTATGTGTATATTAAACCTATTACAAGTAAAACAACAGCCGACGGCTTACAGAATACGGAAAACGGTTAGTTAGGTATGTGGGGAAAAACATCTAGCCATTCCGCCTCCGCCAGATTCTGATAGAAGATGTAAGACTCAAAAATGCTACCTGACTTTGTAAAAAACAATATACGTACTAATGGTCTCACCACTAGTGATGTGAAAAACCGCGCGAAGTGGAGAAGAAAAAGTAAGAAAGAGAACCACGAGCGTCAAAGCAAAAGCTCAACATGCCACCGGAATTTAACGTTAAAATAATACCTGGTCCTGATCATCTAACTAAAAGTGATTATATGTAACTTCTTTTCAGAGGTGCAGCATGGGAGGACGCTTTTCTAGATGCAGTGGGAATAGCAGAAGACACCGGCCGCTTCAAGCACATATCAGTATCAAGATTTGCATCGCGAACTCTTGATCATGAATTAGAAAAGAATACTAGGACAGTCATCCCATTTTTCAGCTCCACTTTTATCCTAATGGGAATATTTTCAGTAGTGACATGTATGATGGGCGACTGGGTTCGGTCTAAGCCTTGGTTAGGACTACTTGGAAACATTTCGGCTGTGATGGCCACAGCAGCCGCTTTTGGTTGTGCTATATATTTAGGAATTTCCTTTATCGGAATCAATTTGGCGGCGCCCTTCTTGATGATAGGTAAGTTCATTTTGCAATATTTTCATAGTTAATTATGATCAAGTTAAATAATTAGTATACGTTCTGCTTCAACATTAATTAGATACTGACTGTTGATAGTGGAACACTCTGGACTTGTTCTTTGTATGACTTCGTAGGCCATCAGATGTTTTCTCTTTTACATATTTTAAAGTATGAATCCTTCGAAGGCAATTTCGTTACGTTTTTTTAAACTGCTTTTAGTACTCTGATTAAAAAAATAAGCTCTTTTCCTTATTACGTTTTTGAAGTGAAACTTCTTTAGAATCGTTGTGATTTGAAACTCGATGAACCGAAAAAGCAACACTAAAAAGAGATAAACACCTAAACCTATAGGAGTAAACTTGCGAGAAAATGAGATAGAATACATTATATTTAATAATTTAAACACTGCTCATACAGATAGTGTTGGGAATATTTTGAAGTTTTTCGTTAATACTTCAAATAACAATGGCAAAAAGACCAGTAGGTGATAGGCTTAGTGTCTTAGAATATGGAGTACACCAATTTAGATCTATTATATTATTAATTAGACATGTTAGACTGAGAAAATAATTTGTATTTTAATGCACTTTCAATGACATCCAAATCATGCGAATAAGTAAGCACAGAATACTTTGTACGTGTTAAAATACAGTCTTCACTCACGAAAATTGCGCTACTAGCACCACCTAGTGTCAGAGTAATAGAACTAAATTTGCTGTATAAAAATACCGGTATCTATATATAGCTGCTAACTTTTATATTTTCCGGGATTTCTTAGCTTCGAAAAAACAGGATGCGCGAGCGAAGCCGCGGGCAAAAGCTAGTGTATGTAAATAAACCTTCCTTGAAAAATTATCTAATTGATGGTGAAAACCGCTTAAAAATCCTTTGCGTGGTTTAGGACGAGTTAGCGGATAACAGAGACAGACGCGGAAAACCACTTTGTTTTATACAATGTAAAGATAAAGAAGAAAATTACATATTTTGTACTAATACTAAACTTACTGTTTTTAATACTTTTTCGCTATTAGGTATAGGTATCGATGATACTTTTGTAATGTTGGCGGCATGGAGGCGAGCCTCTCCTAAGCTTCCAGTTCCAGAGCGTATGGCGATTATGTTATCAGAAGCTGCTGTTTCCATCACCATAACATCTGTAACGGACATGCTATCGTTTTTCATTGGAATATTCTCACCGTTCCCTTCGGTGCAAATATTCTGCATGTATTCTGGTAAGACCATAGTTTTTACTATTTTGTTTAGTGATGAGTAAATTTTATCTTTTAGCAATACATGATGATTGTCATTATTAACCTCAATAATGATCGATTACGATTATTAGACAAATTATTTAACTAAAACGCGAGCGTTTTGTCACTCCACGCACAATATCTAAAGAATAGCGTGTAGATGACAAACATTTACCGTTTTCATCATTTGACTCCAGAAACAAAAAAAGCAATTAATCTGAAATGTCTAATTCTTGTTATTTTAGTGACATACGATAATTCTGCACTGCTTATAATTGCTCAGCTTTAGTTTGTGAACACTTTTAGATACTAGTTTTGTCTCTTAACAGGTTTGGCGGTGTGCTTTACGTTCGTATGGCATCTCACGTTCTTCGCCGGCTGCGTGGCTGTATCGGGCTACAGAGAGAAACAGAACAGACACACCATTACTTGGTTGAAGGTCTTACCTGAATCTAGAGCAAGGAAAGGTATTAAACATTTTAATTATCTATACAAAAAAAGTACTTAGTTACATTCCAAAACGTATAATATTCCGAAAATGTGTGCAAAATGCTGAAGCTGAATGTAACAGTCTTATTACGACGACGCATTTATTTAGTGAAACGTGTCTTTTCATGATGCTTTTGTGTAATATTAAATGTCTATGTAATTGATCTATAATGGAACATAATTATTATAGCCTATTGGAAATTGACTACTTTTTTCTTAATATTTTCTTAAGTTTACGCGACTTATATACATAATAAAACTACGTTTTAACGGTTTTAAGCGCGGTAATTTATTTGAGTTTTGTTTTTCCGACGTTTCGACCACTTTTCAGTGGCCGTGATCACGGAAGACAAAGATGTCAACGAGTATTGTTAAAGTTTTATTAAGCCTACCGACAACTTGTTCATTTTAATTATTTAGTTTTAATTTTGTTTATGGTTATTATTTACTCTATGGGAGCCTAATCTAATTTACCACCGCTTCGCAACATGTTATGGCTTGAAGAGAAGAAGCGGCGCAAGAAACTCTTCAGCAACATGCCTAACTCTAATAATTTTATATAATATTAAAATGGGTGGAAGGAAAAATAAAGGAAATAATCAGTCAAGTTGGTTTGTGTTCCGTTGCACACAGAAAGAGCTCACAGTGTCTTGAGGTCTGGCAGTTGGTTTTTGCTGGGTTTGGGGTCTTAACCCTTAAGACAATTATCGATATACTTATCGATATACCAAAAAGCCGTAAGACTATCACTATCTCGTAATATGCCAAGAAAATATACCCATTTCATACAAATCATAAAACAGCTATATAAACAGAGTGAGACAACAACACAATTAACGATCACGTGCACAAACGCGATCTGCACTCTCATCGCGGGCACATATGTGTTAATAGTGAGCTAAATGGTTAATAGTTTTGATGATCGGATCCCAAACAGGCGGTACTTGCCAACCATCTTCTCTATTGAAATCTGGGTGTTTTTTGATTTCAATAGCCTCACGCATCATTCTAGGTATGAAACGCTTGTCTTTCGCGAGGATTTGTGGGTTATCGAATCTGATGTAGTGGTTGGGTTTATCCAGCGTGTGTTCACTGATTGCAGACTTCGTAGACCTTGTGTGTTTCACGTCAGCAATGTGTTCTGTTACCAGTGTTTTTATGCTCCTCTTTGTTTGCCCAATGTATGACAATCCACACTCACAATCGAGCTTGTAGACACCTGCATCCTGGAGTGGGATATTGCATTTCACAGGTCTCAGAAATTGGGTAATCTTTTTATGCGGCTTGAAATATGTTTTGTTCGCCTGAGGACGTGACCAATTCTGTCTGTGACCCCCTTGATGTAGGGTAGGGTAGCAGGGCACCGCTCAACTGAAGGTGGTTTGGGACCTATGTGACGTTGGTGTGGGGTCTTCAACTGATTGCGTTGTAGATCTCGCTTGACATGCTAAAGCTCTCCAGCCACGTGGTTCTCGTCACAGATTTTACGTGCTCTCTGAAACAAAGATTTGCCCACGGTAGCTAACTGACTAGGATGGTGGTGAGACGAACCATTAAAGGTATCTGTATGGATCGGTTTCCTATACACCGTATGGCCAAGAGTATTGTCAGGGTTCCGTAGGATGAGCACATCCAGGAAAGCTTTTTTCTTTTTTTCAAGGGGCTTTGAACCTTTTCGATTATGTCAGCCCCATCGTACCTTGTCTTAATTTATTATAGCTTACATTAAACTAACATAAAATTTACATGAATTTTAATGTCCCTCTGACAATGTCTGTGGTAAGTTTCCCGCAGCCAGAGAGCTCATCCCAAATTTGTACATTGTTCTAGCTTCTTGAGAAGCAAGAGAGGCCAAAATATTAAAATTTAATATTGTACACAAGTTTGATCTCTCCAGACTTAACTCCGCGCGTAACTTAATTCTGGCTGCTTCGTTCCGAACACATTGCATTGCATGAGAATGTGGGTTACATCTTCAACCATATTGCAATTTAAACAAATTGCGGAATCAGATATAAATAAGTTGCATATTGCTATAATTTGATGCATGCTTAGTGTGTTATGGATGTACTTTGGAACCTGAGGAGTCTGATATATAATTGCCTTATACCAAAGTCCATTTTCCAAAGGTCTTCTGTCAAAATTTTCTTTCTATTCAATATAGCACTTTTCTTTACTACACTTTACTTTAGCAAATAGTTCCGTAAAATTAGGTATAATATATATTTCGAAGCCCACAAGACACGCGCTTTTTGCTAACATATCAGCATTCTCATAGCCAGTAATACCTATCTGCGACGGAATCTACTGCAGCTTCACAATAATATTTTTTTTTAAATTCAGAAATCTTGAATAGGTAATATTGAATACATACATACATACATACATAACTTCACGCCAGTTCCCTTGCGGGGTAGGCACGAACAACAGAGTGCCATTTAGGCTTATTCTTACACACCTCACTTGCCTCTTTGACATTCATAACTCTTGTCATGCAAGCTCGTCGTAATATTGAATAGACTATCGATAATCCTCTGAAACCAGTAATATTCATTATGCAGTGTATATTCTAAATAAAATAGAGTTTTTATTATCATATTTATAAAAAACATACCTTTTTGTGTATGCTATATATCATATAGATATATATACATGGCACTTGTAAGCGTTGTATATATATATATATATGCTTAGTGAAAGTTTTATTTCTTACAGAAAATAAATCCTGTCTCTACCGAATATTCTGCAGCGGGGGAATCGATAAGGCTGATCCAGACAACCCGATTGATAACCAAGAGCATTGCATAATGAAGTTTTTCCGCACAACTATGGCAGATTTTCTCAATAACGGATATGTGAAAGCTTTGGTTATAGTGGTATTTTTGACTTATCTCGCTGGTGCAGGATACGGCGTGACCAATCTCAAAGAAGGCTTGGAAAGAAGAAAATTGTCCAAAGTAGACTCTTACTCTGTCGAGTTCTTCGACCGTGAAGATCTCTACTACAGAGAATTTCCATACAGAATACAGGTACATCAATTTATAAATATTATACCTATGCATGTAATTTTATAAAAATGTTTATAACATTTTAACCCTTTCTTGCATAATAGTTACACGAGATTTATAGGCTTTGCCAGGGCCCATGCGGAGTAGGTTATTTCCCGCGGCCCTGGTCAGAGGCGAATGGAAGCAACACGGGGAGTTTTAGTGGGTATTTCGGCAGTAGTAATCTACCTACACCAGGGTAGAACCAATCCGGCAAGTCTCCACACGCCTTCATCTTGATCCCCACACGATGAGAAGTCCGTAAGTGGATTTCTCCTCCTCAAAAAAAGGTTAGGTTATAGGATTGTTAAAATATTTTTTATTAACAATCGCGATAGGTATTAATGGGACATAATAAGTAATTACAAGCTCTATTTTTATTCATATTTGCAACACATACACATTTTGTATTTAATAATAAATTTCTTTTTTTATTTTGACTAATACAATCAAGAAAACATTGAAATGAACTTATTGAGATTTTAATTTTTTTTTATAAAAATATTGATAAAATATATTTTAAATAGGTAACTTGTTGTAAATACTGGTTTGTAATATTTGTTCTTTTATATTTAAATATTTTTCATAGTATCATAGCAACCTTTATTACCTGTCTTTACAAAATAACTCTTCAATAAAACGTACATGAAGAAGACCATTTTTTATTTTTAACATAACTAAACTAGGTTTTCACACTTATATTTGTTATTAGACGAATGTCATCCCTATTATTTTGCTTCTAAGTAATGTAAATGTGAAGACGAGTTTCTTTATATGTTGTTTGTCTCCTCACGGTTTTAGATAGGGACGGATTTTCAAGAAAATTTTAAAGATTAGAAATGAACATAACATTATTCTAAACAAAAAACGATAACTTCTGGAAGATAGGCAACCGGGTTTGGAGATCAAAAAAGTTTAGCTTAGTACTAATTTGAATGTATTTGGTGCCAAACTTTATCGTCTTTCCAGATACTTACCTCAGTAATAATAGAAAATTGCGCAATACCTGAATTTATTTGAAGCAGCATCTGATGCCAATTTAGAGCAACACACAAACTGATATGAAATATACTGACCAAGTTCCAAATATTTAACAATAATCTGGTTTTTTCAGGTTGTAATTAGCGGTAATCACAATTACTCAGACCCAAAAGTCCAAGCGGAAGTAGAACTCTTAACCCAAAGACTCGAAAATACGTCGTACATATCGAACTCTCTGTACACAGAGTCTTGGCTAAGGACGTTCCTCGACTACGTAAACAGGAACAACGACTATTTGAACGTCACTATTGATAATGAAACTGATTTTATCCATAATCTTAAAGAGGTAAGGAAGTCATGCATTTATCTTTCCTTTATTCAATGTATCGGTTCAGCATAGTTTATTTATGCTTGTAATCACTTGTATGCTGTGTGTACGTAATTTTGTAGTCCTTCATTCTGGTATAAGGTTTCTATCTTACCACAAACCACCATGCCACACAACCCACCCATGTCTTTTTTGGGCTACCTTTACTTTTACATCCATCAATCTTCCAACTTTATATTATTTTTGTCACATGACTGTTTTTGATGGCCCTCTCATTACATGCCCATATTGCCTCAACGTACTTCGTCTGTAGAACTTTCAAATACTCGTATATTCTTAGGTAGGTACTCGATTCTCTCCCTATTTAATCTCAAAAGCTCGCGTCACCACATATTCATCTCAATTTTAACATTCTAGTAGTATACTACCAATACGTTATCTACATTTTCAAATAAATTTAAAAATTCACAATATTATCAAAATATTGTGATAAATTAATTGTAGTTAAGTAACTAAATTTAAACTGTGATAAAACTACACAATAAAATATCACTACATGTGATATAATCACTCTAAACCTGCTCTTCGCCGTTATTGGACTATCTACTTTCACTACATGTGAGTTTAAACAATATTTTTTTTAATATTTTTCATGACTTGGTTTTGAGACATGGGCTATTTTCAATGAAATATTTTGTATAGGGACAAGAACAGTCTTGTCCCATGTCATTTACAGAAATGTTCAATACACCGACAAGACCCTTTAGTGTTCGTGGACTGATTTGCATTTGGTCGATTTTATTTTTCTTAATCAAAATTTTCTTTATTTTTCAGTTGTGGTTATTCCCTGCTAATCCATTCTCACTTGATGTCAAGTTCAATGATGCAGAAGATGAAATAGTTGCATCAAGATTCCTAATTCAAGCCATAAATATCAGTGGCACCAACCATGAAAAGGAAATGGTAAAAGCGTTAAGAGATGTTGTCGCTCAATCTCCACTGAACGCTTCGGTGTTCCATCCGTATTTCGTATTTTTCGATCAGGTAAGTTTTTGATATAATATAAAAACTTAAAGCTTACGAAATTTTCCTAACTGGAAACCGAAATCGAGATGCCTGGATTCCAGTGATCTAGAGGGGTCAACACAAATACTAAAACACAGAGCAAAGCTAGAGCTTTATAGCATTTATATCAAGCCTCTCTTAGTATAGATATTTTTATTTTCATATTGACCAAAAAACTTTAATTCCGTATAATGTATTTTCAGTTCGAGCTTGTGAGACCGACTTCTATCCAGAATTTATGCTATGGAGCTTTAATGATGATGATTACCTCCTTTATATTCATACCGAACATCTTGTGCTCCCTTTGGGTGGCCTTCAGTATAATATCCATCGAAATCGGCGTAGTCGGCTACATGGCACTCTGGGACATCAATCTGGACTCCATATCAATGATAAACTTAATTATGTGTATAGGCTTCTCAGTAGACTTCACTGCTCATATCTGTTACGCATACATGGCGTCAAAAGCGAAATATCCCAGCGAAAGGGTTAGCGAATGTTTATATTCACTAGGACTTCCTATAGTTCAAGGATCATTTAGTACGATATTAGGTGTAGTTGCCTTACTTCTTGCCGACAGCTACATATTTTCTGTATTCTTCAAAATGGTTTTCATGGTGATATTTTTTGGTGCGATGCACGGACTTTTCTTGTTGCCAGTATTACTATCATTGTTTGGTCCAGGATCGTGTACTAGTAAGGAAGATGATATAAAGATGACAAAACTTGAAAAGTGCTATCCAAATCCTTATACGATACCCCATCCACAGTTGATGTTAAATGATCAGGTATACAACGGCAAAAACTTGAGTCCGAATGGAATATACAAGATTTATGGTGAAGATAAAGATTTGGGAATTGGTACATCTGGCGAGGACACCAGCGAAAGCAGTTCAAATCAGTCGCAAAGACGTCAAATTGATGAAGATAGAAAAAAGTATGACGAAGGATGGAAACGATCTAATTACTGCCAAAGCTCAAGTCAATTTCAACCGTCGGGAGAACTAGACTTGTATAGACAAGGTCATGATTTGGATAGAAACTGGCAAAGGCAACGCTACGAAGATAATCGAAAAGCTTTTGATAACTACAGAAGACCACCAGTCGTATCGAGAACAAGAGAAGATGAATGGGTAACGTCAACGCGCAAAACTAGTGACGTAGGTCCTCGACGTGAAGGAAATTACAGAGTAATGCGAGCGCATTCTCATCACAATATCCATCGACCACGAGCACCGAAACGCTCTAATTCTCATCAAAATCTAGAACATTTGGATTACGTGGCCGAAATGAGATTTCCCTGACAGTAACCCTTTGACCTCTCTATTTATAAATTAATTTAAATATGCTCAATGTACACCAAAGTATTACGCCTACCTTATATACAAAGTTGAAATATTTTTTTGAATTGGAAGGAAGATATTTATTACAAATTATTACAAAAGTGGAAAATATTTAAAACCCACACCTGCATGACAATATCGTTGTATCGATATTTGTTGGTGTTATTGGTTGCCCTAGGACAATGATATACTTTACACGAAACTTTATGACCACTCTTTTAGATCTAAAGGCCTATGTAATGGACGGTTTGTTATACGAACTCAGTTATTGCACAATACCCTGCTGCTAATCTAAATGACTTCGACGCAGACTTCCCACAAAGTAACGAAAATATTAATGTAATTAGTAAGTCTAACATCAATTCTTGGTGTAGGATGTTACTCGAGCAAGTAAATGCTGCATATAGGATAGAAAATAATATAACGAAGGGCGGAAACGATCTAACTACTGCCAAAGCTCAAGTCAATTTTAACCGTCGGGAGAATTAGACCTGTATGGAGAAGATCATGATTTGGATAGAAACTGACAAAAACAACGCTACGAAGATAATGGAAGAACTTTTGATACCGATAGACCACCAGTAGTGTCGACGACAAAAGACGATTATTGGGTAACGTCAACGCACAACACTAGTGACGTAGGTCCTCGAGACGCAAAGAAAAATACAGAGTAATGCGAGTGCATTTTCACCACAACATCCATCGACCACAAGCACCGAAACGCTCTAATTCTCATCAAAATCTAGAACATTTAGATTACGTGGCCGAAATGAGATTTCTCTGGTAACCCTTTGACCTCTCTATTTGTAAATTATTCTAAATATACTCAATATGGACCAAAGTATTACGCCTACCTTTTATACAGAGTTGAAATATTGTTTGAATTGGAAGAAAGATTTTACAGAACTATAGCAGATTTTCTCAATAATGGATATGTAAAACCTTTGGTTATGGTTGTATTTTTGATTTATCTCGCTGGTGCAGGATACGCCGTGACTAATCTCAAAGGCTTGGAAAGAAGAAAATTGTCCTAAGTAGACTCCTACTCTGTCGAGTCCTTCGACCGTGAAGATTCCTACTACAGAGAATTTCCATACTGAATACAGGTACATGAATATATAAATATTACACCTATGCATGTAATTTTATAAAAATGTTTATAACATTTTAACCCTTTCTTGCATAATAGTTATACGAGGTTTATAGCCTTCGCCAGGGCCCATGCGCAGTAGGCCATTTCCCGCGGCCCTGGCCATAGGCGAATGGAAGGAACACGGGGAGTTTTAGTGGGTATCCCCGCAGTAGTAAGTTACTTACACCAAGGTAGTAAAACCAGACCGACGTGTCTACACACGGCCTCATCGTGATCCCCATACGGTGAGAAGTCCGTAAGTGTATTTGGTGCCAAACTTTATAATTTTTCCAGATACTTACCTCAGTAATTATAGAAGGTTGCGTAATACCTGATTTTATTTGAAGTAGCACCTGATGCCAACTTAGAGCAACATACTAACTGATATGAAATATAATGATCTAGTACCGAATTTTTAACAGTAATCTGGTGGTTTTTTAGGTGGTAATAAGCGGTAATCACAATTACTCAGATCCAAAAAAGTCTTAACCCACACACAGTCCTGGCTAAGAACGTTCCTCGACTACGTAAACAGGACCAACGACTATTTGAACGTCACTATTGACAATGAAGCTGATTTCAATAATAATCTTAAAGAGGTAAGGACGTCATGCATTTGTCTTTTCTTTATACAATGTGTCGGGTCAGCATAGTTTATCTGTGCTCGTGTGCTCATCATCATCGGAGCATTAAATCCCAGTTCCGATTGGAGCGTTCACTCCGACGCCGAGGGTCCGCTTTCCTACTTTTTCTACTTCACTTCGTGCGGTCTTCAGCATCCCGTTTTGAAATAATTGGTATGTATATCATCCTTCACAACATGAAGTCGGCATTTCTTGGGCCTTCCCCTTTGACCGGTAGCTGGCGGAGGCGGCATGGCTAGACATTTGTTCGCCACAGAATTAGCCGTTTTCCGTAAAACGTGGCCGTACCAGCGTAAGCGACTCTCCTGCAGTTTGTCTGCTATGTCACGGATATAAATACTGCCACGGATGCGGGAGTTCCTGACGCGGTCTTTTCGCGTAACTACATACACCCATCGCAACATATTCATCTCCGTGACACGCAGTTCTTGCTTGTACTGTGTATGCGTAATTCTGTTTTGTTGTTTTGTGTCACACCACAAGCATTATGCCACACAAGCCATATCTTTTTTGAGCTACCTTTACTCTAATGTCCATCAATCTTCCAGTTTTACATTATTTTTGTCACATGGTGGTTTTCGACCTTCCTCTCGTTATATGCCCGCCCATAATGGCTCTGTTCTTCTGGGTGCAACTTTCAGATATATTTCGTATGCTCACGATGTATCACCTCATATCAATTATAAATGATGTATAAACTCATATCAATTCTAACATTTTCGTCTAGTCATTGTTATTCTATTAGTTAAGGAATATAATATTAACAATTTGGAATTTTCAAGCAATTTAAATAATATTTTAAGACTGAATCAGTTAAAACTTTAAACTTGTTAATTTTTTTATCCGTTTTCATTTAATGTAGTTCAAGTTTTTTAATAATAAAACGTCAAGAAGAACGTCTGTGGCGTCATCTAATCCCGTGGGAGTTAGAAGCTTATCAAAACTAAAATTTTACTAGAGGACTGCTATTCCTAGTAGTATCCTACCAACACGTTGTTTACATTTTCAAATAAATTTAAAAATTCATTACCATATTAAGATATTGTAAGTCATGGTAAAGTAATGGCTAGCGCACGCATCCCTAACTGAAAGGGCGCGGATTCGAATCTTGGCCGGAACGCATCCAACACTTCGGCAGTTTTCTGATCTAATATGCATAATGTTACAATTACCACGTGCTAACAACGGTGAAGGAAAACATTGTCATGATACATGCACATTGAGATAACCGATGTGCCCAACATACCAACCTGCCTTGGACAAGTGTGGCGGGTTCAAATTTTTCTTTACTTTTCGGTTGTGGTTGTTCCCTGCTAATCCATTCTCACTCGACGTCAAATTCAATGATGCAGAAGATGAAATAGTTGCATCAAGATTCCTGATCCAAGCCATAAATATCGGTGGCACCAACCGCGAAAAGGAAATGGTAAAAGCGTTAAGAGATGTTGTCGCTATATCTCCTCCACTGCATTCCAATGATCTCAAGGGGTCAACAAAAACACTAAAACACAGAGCAAAGCTAGAGCTACTTATAGCATTTATATCAGACCTGTCTTAGTATAGATATTTTTATTTTCGTATTGAACAAAGTTTTTAATTCCGCATAATGTATTTTCAGTTTAACCTTGTGAGACCGACTTCGATCCAGAATGTATGCTATGGAGCTTTAATGATGATGATTACCTCCTTGATATTCATACCGAACATCTTGTGCTCCCTTTGGGGGGCCTTCAGTATTATATCCATCGAAATCTGCGTAGTCGGCTACATGGCAGTCTGGGACATCAATCTGGACAGATCTGGATGATAAACTTAATCATGTGTATAGGGTTCTCAGTAGACTTCACTGCTTATATCTGTTATGCATACATGACGTCAAAAGCGAAATATCCCAGCGAGAGGGTTATCGAATTTTTATATTCACTAGGATATCCTATAGTTCAGTACGATATTAGGTGTAGTTGCCTTACTTCTTGCCTACAGCTACATATTTTCTGTATTCTTCAAAATGGTTTTCATAGTGATATTTTCCGGTGCGAGGCATGGACTTTTCTTGTTGAGAGTATTTTAATCGTTGTTTGGTCCAGGATCGTATACCAGTAATGAAGTTAATATAAAGGTGACATAACGTGAAAAATGCTATCCAAATCCTTATACGATACCCCATCACAGTTAATGTTAAGTAATCAGGTATACAACGGTAAAAACTTGAGTCCGAATGGAATATACAAGATTTACGGTGAAATAAATATTTGGGAATTGGTACATCTGGCGAAGACACCAGCGAGAGTAGTTCAAATCAGACGCAGAGACGTCAAATTAATGAAGATAAATGTAATAATAAATAATAATATGACGAAGGATGGTCACGATCTATAATCACTACCAAAGTTCAAGTCAATTTCTATCGTCGAGAGAATTAGATTTGTATACAGAAGGTCATGATTTGGGTAGAAACTAACAAAGGCAACGCTATGAAGATAATAGAAGAGCTTTTGACAACTATAGAAGAGCACCAGTCGTACCGAGGACAGCAGACGATGGTTGGGTAACGTCAACGCACAAAACTAGTGACGTACGTCCTCGACGTGAAGGAATTACACAGTAATGCGAGCGCATTACCATCACATCATGCATTGACCGCAAGCACCGAACGCTCTAATTCTCATCAAAATATAAAACATTTAGTTTACGTGGCCGAAAATAGAGTTACCCTTCGACCTCTCTATTTAAAAATTAATTTAAATATGCTCAATGTGGATGGACCAAGTATTACGTTTACCTTGTATTCAAAGTTGAAATATTTTACGATTGGAAGGAAGATTTAATATTATATTTTTTTTATACCAGGACACTAACAAAGGTATTAACTGACACCCTAATGACAGTATCCTTGTATCGATATTTGTTGGTGCTATCAGTTGCCCTAGGACTGCCCTAGGACTAGATCTGCGCAATGGACCGTTTGTTATACAAACTCGGCTATTGCACAATTTCTTGATAGTAATCTAAATTACTTCGACGCGAATTTTACACGAAGTAACAAACACATTGATGCAATTACTAAGTTTAACGTCAGATCTTGGTGTTACTCGGGAAGTAAATGCTGCATATAGGTTAAGGCCAAATGGGATTATGGTAACATTGAATACAGAGAGGTTTCAAGTTATATTTATATAAATATAGGTATTAGGTAAAAAGCCAATATAGTAAGTTTACCAGATTGTAACTTCTAAAAGTTTTCATAAAGCAACGCATTAGATAAAATTAGCTATCCAATGCGAGTTTCTAAAAACTAAATACACAAGTAATTAATGTTTTGGAACATCACTAACATTCCATATTTTAGTGATATTCTAATAATTAGATAGGTAAATAATAATAAAACACAATAAGATAAATTTATACATAATTTATTAAAACTAGTTCCTACGTCTAATAATAACAATAGAAAAAGAACACTAGGTATGATAACTATCCAGTGATAAACGTAACTATAAAAAGCTCCAAAACCCTATATTACTGCACTTTTTATTATTACAATTATATCAAACATGCCAAATCAAAGATTGAAAATAAACTTGGTTAACACTTTCAATAGACAGTGTATTTTAAATATAAATTCGGTAATAGGCAAGTGACCTGTGACTAATCTAATCATGTATGTCGATGTCAACGGAGCATTATTATGCCTAGTATTCTTCCATGATTATAACTAAACACCGATTCAGTGAATTTTTGGATGTTTAACAGTGAATATTGGTCTGGTAGATAAATTGTTTTAATGTTAAGATTTGTTTCAATAATAGTGTGATATAATTAATAGGGATGGGTGTGGAGTTATTCTTATTGACATGTGTATATAATAATGTGTGTATAACCTCAAGTGAATAGGTATTTTTAATGAAGCTTTAACGTTACCTGTGTTTAGTTGAAATGCTGTAAATATTGTGATAATATTACGTCTTGATGCCATGTATACATTCCCCATCTATGTATGATTTAAAAATCGTCTATTATGTATCCTAAAATTGTTCATTCGAATAGACTAGCGACGCGTGTCAATATTAAACTAATAACAATAACACTACCTACTATTGTAAATAAGCAAGTATTCTTTTATTATTACACTATGTACTATAAATATTGCAAAAGAATTTTACTTCCTTAATCCAATGAAAGCGGTGTTATACCTATGGGTCGCTTAGAAGCAAATTTTTAGTTTTTGAAGAAATTAATCGTTGCTACGGTTTTCCGAGTTAGACAACGTTTTCCAGATTATTGTGTATTATAATGTAAAACACTATGTATTAAAAAAAACATTAAATTTTTCAATTTATAATACCCCAATTGGCTTCTAAGCGACTCGTATAGATTTTTAATAGGCGTCAAAGAACTTGAGCACAATTCTGCATTGCTTAGCTAATTGTGTACTATTTCATATTACAAAATGACATTCAATGAGACAGGAACACAAACTTAATATAAAAATCGAAAAGTTAATAGTGCAAAGTTCTTTGACGACTATTATAATTGTATATACACTGAATATATTAGAAATTCGATAGATCTGACTCGGTATTTTACGCGGATACTAATTCGAGTCTCTGAAGAAGGAATTTGTTAATATAGAAGGTACTCGTTAATAGAAAGGTATTCGTTAATATGTCGCGTCGGTAGCCGCAACTACTGTCGAGGCCTGACGATAATAAACCAAATGCATTGGACCCATATTCACGATAAAATTTATTTAATGCCCGCTATTATGTGCCCGCGACTTCGTCCACCACGCTTCACATAAAATTCCCGCGGGAATCGTTTTAGTGGAAACTAGCGGAAAAAGCTAATTTTCATGCATCCGAGCTTCAAACCGCTTCCCGGGAAAATTCCGCGGGATTCCTGAGATAAAAAGTAGCGCAAAGTTTAAGTCTAAAAATTAGCTGTCGATCAGCGAAAACCGCATCGAAATGGGCCCAGTAGTTTTTACGTGAATCCCGAACAAACAGGCGTCATAACATGCTCGAAATACGATCTTCTGAGTCGATACGAATATCTCTTTTGCATGTGTTCAATTATACACTGAAAGGTTTATATGTCACAGTGAATATGGGCCCAGTAAGCATTTATAATGACAGAAGTGAGTTTGTTCGTTTGTGCCGTATGAATGACTATAAAATGTAACGTTCGTGGCAATATGTCACTAATGACTGAATAATGTAAATATCTACTTGTTTTTGTATTGAATAAAATAGTAAAAATTGTATCGAATATTATTTACACTTCATCTGGCCCAAATATTCATCACAGATTTTTTTACAATACATATACTGTTTCCAAGCGTTTTTTTTTTACTTTTGACGTTTCCACGACATCAAGTTCATATTTCTTGATAATAAAGCCCACATGAAACAAATTACATAATTGTCGTACTTCATTGTTGTGGGCGACGTGATAGTGATCTGCGAGTTCTGCGAGTCATATAACGCACAAACTATATATCTATTCTATACAAGTAAATAAAATCAGTGTCTGTTTGTAACATATACATACAAATAAATAAAATTAAAGTGTCTGTTTGCAATGTCAAAATAGCTTTTTACTAAATGCATGGCAGTATATACGGCACGTTATCAAAATAACAATTTTGAATAATTTTGTCAGTTCCGGCTAATCACTGAAACGGCTGGACCGATTTTGACGGGACTTTTATTAGCAAATACCTTATGTTATATATAAGGAGTAACTTAGGCTATTTTTATTTTAGAAAAATTTAAAGGCCCTCGCGTACGACGCCGCTATCGCCACACCGGAAAGCAAATTATATGAAATTAAATACTACGCGGATAAGTCGCGGGTAACAGCTAGTATAAAAATATCTTTAATTCTGTTACCACTTAATAATATTCTTATATTTAGAATCACGATGTTTGTTTATCTATCTACGTCATTTTTCCCATACCGTCCTATTTGATACAGACTTCAGTCATGTGTGTGTCATATGTAGGATCTTACCAGGTTTTTTTTTACTAAGCAATTGACACTGTTTCGTCGTAGTATTCCTCCATTCTAAAAACTTATATGCAAGTAAATAACTCCAAATATTATATTACGACTCAATAAAAAACACTTTTTTTTTAAACTTAATCAGTCATAAAATGGAAGTCCTAAAGCACGTAAATTTCAAAACTTTCAGGTAATTGAAAATTCCACTAGAGAATTAGGGTGGCTAAATGAATTTCAAAAACCTCAAATACATATTTATATATCAAAAAGATAAAGTAAATACACACTATATACAAAGCTTGAGAAATGCCCAGATTTTTTCCTATTTCCAAAATCACTGAATCAGTAGTAAAAGTAACCAATAAACTGAACCTGATTCTTATAGAAAATCTTAAGCGAAAATTTTATAATTTAGATTATAAACATCTACAATAACTTATAATTAAAAATGGTTGTTTCTAGTGCTTTCCACGAGATTCTCCTCGCGTTCGCATACCACAGAACGTACCACTCTTTCCGGGATACTAAGAATACTATGTTCATTCGAACATATAATACGCGCAAAACTTAAATTCGCGTCGAGTGAAGTTTACGCAATTCCAGTCTAATATTAACGTTTATTACACCTTACGGTGTGTTGTGCGAAAGAGATTGCACGCGACCAGATAGCGGCCAAGCGAGAAGCACAACACTCTCCCTTTCAGCTGTCTGTGAACCTTATAATTGTGTTCTGAGGAATGACCTGTACGAACTTCAAGGCCGCATTTAAGTCTTGCTCGTACTGTACATATTTATTTCAGTAAAGGAACAAAAATAAAAACATCCACATATTGTCATGTTTACATGCATATTGATAAAATAATATCTTGCACAATGAAGCAACACGTTCAGAATAGCAATTACCTATATGGTTATTATAATAACACGCAAATATTTTTCGTAATGTCCCTGCTCCATCAGGATAATGTTAATAACTGTAGCCAAATAAAGTCTTGTTTATATCGCTAAAAAACCCCGTTTATGATTAGCTGAATTAGTTTATGTAAATACGTTATCTGTCAATGTTTAACGTCTTTAACAATTAGTACATATGTCGCATCATAAGTAAGGCATTAAACCTATCGCTTAATTTGCGTGAAACGGTCACTAACATTATCCCGATGGAGCAGTAACATAGCAATATAACACTGAAGGAGACAATCTTACACCAAAAACAATTAATTAGTATCTATGTCTGTCTTTACACTGGCAAGTTTCAAAGTTATTCCTTTTACATGAAAAGTAAATCAGTGAAATTTAAATAAAGCTATATAGACGCTTTATCCATTTTCAAGATTCCGTAGTCATTACGACAATAAGGATGTTATTGTCTTTTTCTCGGAGACTATTAGGTCTGCATGAACATTAGGCAAAACATGCTATATGACGCTACAAGATGAAATCTCCCGGCCGCAACCACGTTTTTCAAACTCCTATTATGTATACCTTAAGAATTTTTCAGTCTAGGGCCTTGTTGAATACAATACTGAGCATTAATAATGTGATGACAAAAATGAATGATCTATCACAAGTTTTAAAAAAGTGGTTGCAGACAACGACATGATCAGGAGATTCGCCCACATAAAACTTATGTAGTGAAATCATGCATAAAATATAGATTAGAGGTAGCCACCATACATGTTACAAAGGGATTAAAAATCGTGCGGGATATAATTAAGAAAAATAAATAATGACAGCCCATAAACATCTCACTGCTGGGATCGAGCCTCCTATTTATAGGGGAATAGACAGTATTGCACAGCGCTTGTCCAAAGCGCATTGGCGAGTTTGACACATCGATTATTTCGTTGTGCAGGTATTATCACGACATTTTCCTTCACCGTTAGGCACAGTTCGGTCAATAAACTGCCTTAGTAGTGCATCCTTTCCTGCCAGGATTCGAACCAGGGCACTTTGAAATTGTGTCGCGAGCACATCGACCAATAAGCTACCACGGCTTTTTATATCATTAATGAGATCTTTAAAAAAACAGCATTGATCCTCAATGACTTTATTAAAATTAACACAATAAGCAGCGAGTATTAGATCCTAGTCTTGATATCCCCTCAACTTTTTAACTATGAAGCTTTAAAAATACATTCTACGAACATTTGTTTTAACAATATCCATTGAGTAGTTACAATTAAGTTTGCAATCTCACTCGCATATTACCACATTTTTGAAAATATAAACTCTCCGAATTTACTTACGAGAAATCTCTACTCTACGAATCTCAACAAAAATATTACCAATATTTCATATACATTTGAGTTTAAATTCGTATGTTTTTTTATATACAAAAACCAATTCCGTATTCCATTCGCCTATCCCATCCCCTGTATCCTATTGATCTTATATGATCCTTTGTACGGTCGTTCAAATTCGTCCTTGATCAGTTCTCTAACATTTTACTTTGAACGGCTCATAAAGTTAAGTAAAGAAAAAAAAAATTGAAATGTGTGCTGCGACACATAGTAGAGGTGAAACTTCAACGGACAAGCGGAAAACGAATGGCAACGGATAAGTGGCAAAACGAATCGCATCAAAATTTTAACTTGAAGTTTTACGGGCAGGTTTTCAAATTGGACAAGTACATTAACAATCTGCTCGTAACAGTTCAGTTAAAATTTTGGTTGCGATTCGTTTTGCCACTTATCTGCAAATTATGATTTGGTTAGGTTAGGTACATTTTAATGAATGTATTTTTTATTTAAACATATTTTATTTTATCACACAAAAAAATCTGAATTCGATCCGCAACCAAAAAACGCATCCATAGTCTACTCTAAAGTTATGCTGCCTCTCACCACGTCCAGTCTAAATTTATGCTGCACCTCCGTAACGCTTTTTCGTGACAGAAACATCCTAAGACCCCACCGTCTATATAGAAGTTTCACTTCAAAAACTTGGATTGATTTTGGCTCTAACTACAAATATAGACGAGGAAAGACAAATTACAATACTATAAGCAAAACAATGGTTGTCCAAGATTTAAAATTTCCTCCATTATTTACTGTTGGGTATGAATGGATAAATCATCGCTGCGGTTCCCTCGTCGTCCATGTTTAAAACACAGGCTTAACACAACCGCATTGCATACACCCGCTCTGTAAGCCAGTGTTGATGACTACGTCAAAAAATTATCCAACTAGCGTCCACACCATCCGATTTGATGGACACAATCGAACCGTGCGGTCCTGACCAACCAATGACCTTGGATTTCATATTTATATCCACATTACCACAATTCTATTGTCAACCTAGTCAAACTGGCAGTAAAATTGTATCGTATGGAAGCCACTTAAAATGGACTGCCAGCCTGTTTACAATAAATAAAATTTTTCAACATCCGTAATGAGATTGAGATTCATAAAATACAGATTAACTGTCATAATTGTCTTAATTTTATGTTTATTTGACTTCCCCTATAAAAATATATATCTTGTTTTGCTTCTAAATTGCTTTTAGTGATAAGACAGCCTATTGTTTTCTATACTTGTGTCTTTTGAAGTGTATCTTAATATTATGCAATAAAGTATATCATATTCTATTCTATTCTAAATTCTGACAATTTATCTTCAAAAATGTGATGATGCGCGATAGTAGCAAACTTCATTGAGGTAACTCCTTAAACACTTTTTTATTGAGAACGTTTTGTCAACTCTGCGACACTCTTCGTTGTGCGAGGACACCAAGAGAAGTACCAAGCACTACCCATTTTTTTTTTATGCAAAAGATCAGCAGACCGGCAGACGGCCCACTTGATGGAAAGCGGTTACCATCGCCTATGGACATTTGCAACTATTTATTAGAGTATGCATTCGTAATTTTAACTTTAACGGAACGGAGAATAAATACAATTTCCTGCAGCCGAGTGTAGCCTGTAGTAAGAGGCGACAAAATAACCCATAGGCCCGTGCTAGGGCATTTGCGTATCTGGGTGGCTACCACCCCTGATCTACAGTATGCCACCATAACAATCATGAGTTCCAGTCTGCCTTTAGAGGGCGGCAGCATATTGAATGCATCTTTGGTATTATAAATGTCCATAGGCGATGGTAACCGCTTTCCATCAGGTGGGCAGTCTGCCTGTCTGCTGAAGTCATGCAATAAAAAAACAAACGGGTTTTATACAAAGTACACCAATAGATGGCGCTTATTCATGTAGGTAACATATTTGATGGTTGGTAGATAGATAGTATGGGTACAGAAGGATAATACTCACTTTTACACTACTTTGTAATAGTAAGGTATATCTTGCGATACATAACTGCACTATGTAGGGTTGCCATGCGCTTTTTGTAACAATTTAATACAGATGATAGCCATAGTTCTCACATCACATCTACTAGCTAGGAAATCTATTAAAAAGTCTATTTCTTTGCTTTTATCAGTAATATGATTGTTAAAAATTCTGTTCATAACACGAAGCATGTCATCATCTGATAGTCTCTTCATAAGCAAATCGACTATTATCTCTAATGGTAGCATCTCTCCCAGTTGTTTAATCAAAGATTCATCTAACTGTTGAGGAAGCTGGTCACTTCTCTGCAAATTTAAGGGTCCATAGATAATACTTTATGGTACACAAATACTTAATAGACCCCAAATAAATAAAATAAAAAGCCCCTAAATACTACATTTCTAAAGGATGTCACAAGTTATTCCTCTTACAGACTTTAATAGACTACTACAAAAATTTATTATTTTAATAATAAACTTTTTCAATTCCAAACAGTTAAAACGTGGTTGTAAGAAGTTTCTTTTCTATTTCATACCTAACATTTGTGAGTTACAACATTTATTTCTGATACTCTGTTAGGTATGAAATAGAAAAGAAACTTATTACAACCATGTTTTAACTGTTTTGAATTGGAAGTTTATTATTATAAAATTTGTAGGTACAAATCGTGAATCAAAGGACATCTAGAGAGCTAAGTAATACAACACATATAAGTACTAAGATTATTAAATCTTTATATATTCTTCTATAATAATCCCAATGAGTAATGGTAATGATGATATTCCAGTATTACTTGTTTAAATTGCGTTATTGGGTATCAAACATCAATAATCTCGATGTAGAGATTTTCTCATGATGTTTTCTTCGTCGTCACCAATGATTATTAAACTAGTAATAAAAATTACACTATACAAATTAGCTCTGAACAACCTCGTAAGAACCATATGTTCACCAGCTAGAATTCAAACCCAGGTCACTGGAATAAAAATCATTATGCTACTACGACTCAACAAAAAATTTATAAAAATTACCTCTGCTAATAACGAAGCAATTACATCTGCAGTCTTTTTCTCACCACTGTCATTAGTTTGCACATGTGCATGTGACGTCGATACATTGCTTGTTTGTGTACTACATTGTACTAAAGACACTTTCACCGTTTGCACAGAAGCATCATTGATTATAGTATTGAAAGTTTGTGCTTCAGCATCAATTTTTGAATGACATTCAGGTAATTCTTCAATCATTTTTGTATCATCATCTTTAGCACCAGTATTATTGTCAATAGGCAAATTTTCAGGAGAATCTGTTTTATCAGAATTATCAACTGTTGACTCAGTGTCATTTAAAATAGTTACATTATTTTTTTCAATCAAAATATTGTTATCAAGTTCATCAACAGTTTGATCCTTCCCAAGAAATGCTGCATACTCAACAAGAACTCTCTTTGCTGTTTTAACCTTGGGTGCTTTAATACACAGTCTATTAACTTCAAGTTCAGTCATTTTTGCCAAATCCCCAATAGTTTCAATTGTCCCTTCAAATTCTTTTAGTAGCCAACTTTTCGTTGTTGTAGAAGATAATTTTGCAGCTATATTATCTATAGGATCTTCGCAATCAATTAATAAAGGACAAATGGGATCTTTATCGTTTAATTCACTAGCTCTGACAATTTCTATAGCTGGGGTGATTTCTAAGGAAATAGTCTGTGCATCTTCTGTATTATTTGTCAGTATATCAACATCAGCAAAACTCTCAACTGCTCTGTTTAAAACGGAATCAAGTTTAAAAACAGTCTCAAGCCTCTTTGGCGATTTTATATTAGAATGATTACGCGTTTGTCTGTCAAGTCGTTTTTGTGCCGAGTTTTGTGGCGATCGAAGTCCACTTGGCTCTATATATTTTTGTACAGCTATTGTTGTAGATACCGGTGGATCATGAAAGCTTACGCGTTTTCTCTATAAAGAAAAGTTGCATATTAATTGTAATGATATTATTATGACTATTTTAAATTTTAGTGCAGTCAGAAAATTATATTATTACTAAATTTTTTCGCGCGGCTGCACCGCGGGTCAAACTCCAGTGCGTATTTCTTGTGTAAAGAGCAGGCGTTAATACAGGGTACATCGTATTAAATTTTTATGTAGTGCTATTTGCCCACGGAAGATTCACTTCATTTTATATCGCAAACTATCCCATCTCCCAGTAAACTATCCCCTCTCAGGATTGTACATAATTGTACAAAATTACAGCAAAACCGATCCAGTAGTCCTAGTAGTTTTTCCGTGAACGCCTAACAGAGACAGATCGGGTTACTATCGCATTTTTTTATAGATGATAATTTGTTATATCTATACTAGATCTTACCCCTCGGCTGCGCCGCGGGTCAACCTCTAGTACATTCCTGTTGTTTAAAAACGTTACAACACAGGTTACATTATATTCAATGTTAATGTTAGTTGTTATACTATTTGCCCCGGAAGATTCACTTTATTTTATATCGCAAGATATCCCATCTCCCGGATGAAAAGTATCTATGCCCATTTACGGTAATAAAACAACATATGTACACCAAAATGACCAAATCGTGCAGACCAACCAAACCGGCCAGATACACCAGATCGGCCAGATAGACCGGATCGACCATATCGGTCAAATTAGCCAGATAGACCATATTGACCAAATTAACCAAAATGATGAAACTAGCGAAACACAAAAAACTGACCTACTTTCTGAAATAACCTTTATATAAATATATCCCAGAACTTATCCCATTATCCGGCATAAAAAGTAACCCGTGTCCACCCCATATTAAAATTGCATATATACCGAATTTTAACAAAATCGGTCCAGTAGTTTTTCTTGAAAAGCATAACAAACAGAGAGACAAATATATTTTTATCCCGGTAACTATCCCATTTTTGGAGATAAAAAATATCCTATGTTCATCGACTTGAAATTCCTCTGGGATTCCCACAAAATACCACATTAAAGAAAAAGTAAGCTTTTTTTTTTTGTTTTTATTGCAGGAGATCAGCAGACAGGCAGACGGCCCACTTGATGGAAAGCGGTTACCATCGCCTATGGACATTTGCAACACCAAAGTTGCTACAAATGCGCTGCTGCTCTCTTAAGGGAAACTGGAACCTGGTCACTAATGCCGGAACACAACTCAAGGTTGTTATGGCGACATACTTTAGATCAGGGGTGGTAGCCATCCAGTCGGGCAAATGCCCTACCACCTAGCTGTGGGTTGTTAAGTCGCCTCTTACGACAGGCCGCCCGGCCGCGGGAAATTGTATTCTTTCTCCGTTCCTGCACGGATAGCTATAGTTTTAGTGAAGACTATGTCGGAATAAGCTAATTTTTATACACCTGAACAACTATAAACTACTCCCAGAAAAATTCCATCAAGATTTCTGTGATAAAAAATATCACACATTTTATTACACAAAAATTGCTATACCAGTAGATCAGTGAATAAATCGCATTGCAATTCGAGATTTTTTTTAATCTGGCCATTTCAAATCATTCTCAGAAAAATTCCCGAGGGATTGATTACCAGGACAAAAAGTAGCGTAGATTTGAAGTGTAAGAATTTGCTGTCATTCAGCGAAAACCGCATCGACATCGGCCCAGTAGTTTTTACGTGAACCCCGAACAAAGACAAGAAATCTAAAAAAAAAATGCACCATGTTCTCCATCGTTTATAAAGTGTATTCCATTTTTTTGTTAATTACTTCAATGTACATACACGACATTTTTAGAATTTTATAATAATATAAATAAATTTAATTTATTATCATGATAGATGATTATGAAATTCATAGATGAATTATAAAAACAAAAGATTATTACTCACTTTGCCAACCGGAGATATTGTAGTTTCGTCTTCAATATCCACAAGCTTTCTTTTTAAAATTGGACCTGATGGGCTGCTCTCCACAGTGGGTAATTTTCGTTTAAATTTTAAAAAATTTTCACTCTCCTCGTTTTCACTTGATGTCTCAATATCTGCTCCACTGTTGTATAAAAGCCGTAAATTTCGTCTAGCTGGAATAGTGAAAGGACTACTTTTTTTAGGCTCCTCAGATTCATTTCTGTCTTGATTAATTATAGAATTCAATTTATCAGGCACACACAGCCCTAACATTTGCGCCGCCCTACCACCAGATCGTACTTGAGGTCTATTTTTCTTTAAAGATAACGAAGAACTTGGACTGATATTATTTGAAACCAGACTAATTTCTGTCCGAGGTGGCGACTGGTCTCTTTTATCGGGTGACACTTTATCCTCAGTAAAAAACTCTGGAGATTCATTCTTTTCAAACGGTTCACCGTTACTTTGGACTGGTGTAGACAATTTTATCACGACATAATCAGTACTCGTTTCCGGAGAGGGTGATTTCTTGTCCCTGTCTGGACTTGCAATTTTAATGGGGGATATTTCAGAGGTATTATTTAGGAAATCTTGTTTTCTTAGAGTATCATCTTTGAAAGGAGATGATGCATCATCTGTATTACTAGAATTTGTTAAATGCTTATCAAATGATTCCATCATTGTTCTAGTAACTTCGTCTTGTGTATTATTATTTGATTCATTATTATTACTTTCATGCACATAAGCCTCAATAGTTTTATTATTATTTTCTTTATTACTTTGACTTTCACTTCCTAAAATATTATGTGGATCTATAGTTTGGGTATCAGCTTCAGCTATTTCTTGAGTTTCAGGCCCGGGTTTAGTTTCTTCACTACTAATAATTATTGGCGCATATTCATTATCGACGAGCATGACATCGTTAGACATGCCACTGTCAAAGGTCTCAGTATCCATGTTCTCAGTCAAATCCAGATCAATTTTTTCTTCAACTGCAGTTTTATTTTCGGGTAACTCAGTATCATTTTTGCTTTCATTTATATTTGATTTATTTGGCAAACCAATCATCTCGTAATCTAAGTCTTCACAATTATTTTTAGTTTTACTAACTAATTTATTTAAATTTTCTGGGTCACCTTCTCCTATATTACTGGCTGTTATATCTGTATCGCCATCTTCTACCAAATCAGTTGATATTATGTGACATTTTGAATTTTGCAAAATTTCTTGGGATGACTGTATAAGGTTTTCCAGTTTTGTTATTTTGTTGACTTTCACGACAAGTTCTTTTATCGGGGTTTTTTTGGTGATTGATATGGCCGTCAATGCTGAATCCTGAGAACTTTCTATTATATCCTCAGAACAAGACAAATCTTCAGAATTTTTGTTGCCTTGCGAAAAGTCAGAACAATTTTCTAGCATATCGAGAGCTTCAGAAAAACTTGAAATTTCAGACGATTCATTTATTTTAGCTTTTTTAGAGGTCTTTGTAGAAGTTTTATCCAACTTTGCCTTATTTAATTTATCAACTAAACTTGTTCTCTTTCTAACATTCGTAGACGCTATACTCTTTCTTGTTGAACGTTTATCTGATTTTAATATAATGTGATCTTCAACCATATCAATTGCAAGTTCTTTTTCTATCCTTGAAATTTTGCTATTTTTCTTTACATCTGATTTCACTTCATTAGCATCTATATTTTTAGATTTCTCTTTCGGTGTTTTTTGGGGAATTTCTGTGGATAACTTTTTGTTGTGATCTTTATTACCATGTGGCATATCTGGATTGTTTGACGTAACGATATCATCTACGTTTGAGTATTCTTTGGTGATTTCTTCACTTAATTTTTGAGTTGGTAATGGTTTATCATTTTTCTTTTCTTTTGTATTAACTGCATCACAAACCTTGTTATCTACAAATTTTTCATTTTGAACTTCAAGATGCTTCAGTATTTTTCTGTGTCGTACATTCATATCTTCAGAATTGTTATTGTCTATCTCTGCAGAATTCGAAATACATTCTGTTGCAAGTTTAGACACCTTTTCTTTTGTTTTCTCACATATTGCTTTGTCTACATCAACATTCACAGTATTTTTCATTGATTCGAAATCTTTTAATATATCCTGACAAGTTACATTTTCTGTAATTCCATTTTCAAGTTGATTAGAAGCCCTATCTATTTCAAAACATTTAACCGCAGATTGCTCTTTATTTAAAAGTTTTTTACTAAGAGCAAAAATTTCTGTATCATCATACTTTTTAGGCAATCGTTTTACTCGTGTTGGCCTGTCTGCTAATAAAAGTGGTGGTGCAGAATTCACTAAGATATTGTCATTTCTTGATTTATATTGGGGAGTAGTTGCCATGGTGTCAGCATGAATTTCGGTCTCTGTATTAGTTTTATTAGAAATTGGAGTTACAGATTTCTCTGTTAACATCTTTACATTTCTAAACACTCTCTCTTTGAACGCCATCCGTGAGGACTTATCACTCTTAGGTGTCGTTACTTGCTTTACTTTGGAAACTTTAGGTAAATTTTCATTCAATTCATTAGCATCTATTTCTACGTTATCCATTAGCATTGTTTCACTAATTTTAGGTACAATTTCCGAACATTTTAATTCACTTATTATTGATATAGCCTCATTCTTTGTTGATTTGCTGCTATTTGATGTATCTTGAGAGTCCACTTTCCAAAGTGAGCTTTTAAACTCATCTTGACTCTGCGATAAATCTTGATACAGTGCTGGTATATCTTCCCGTTTCTTTTGTAATTTTTCTTTCTGATTTTCTGTTAGTTTTTTAGGATTAAATTTCCAGTCAGACTTAACTACCACATATTCTTCGCCGTCTTCTATAACAGTCTTAACAATACAATTTTTCTTCTTAGTAACTAGTTCACGTGTTTGAGGTTTTGTAAAGTTGTTCTTATCAGTCATATTATCCTTCTTTGCCGACATAGCAGGTTTTTCAAAATTTTCTGTTACCAATTTATCCTTATCTATACTCTCAATATTAGCATTAGGTATATACACTACTGAATTTACTACATTAGTCAATGAATGGAGCTCAGGAGTTTTCGATAAGAATTCTTGAAGTTCTTTTTGTATTATTTGTATGTGTTTTGAATATGAATCTACTTTAAATAGCTCTTTTAAAGATTTTAGCAGATTTTGCAGGATTGCTTGAGGTTGAGTCAAAACCTGGAATTAATTTATACCATATAGATTCGTAAAACAAATTATTATATAATATAACTTTAATACAAAAGTAAAAAAATTGTAAAAAAACGAAGTACTATCAAAAATTGGTGTGGGTCAAGTTTAAATTATAAAGGGGCTAATAAAAATTGTCATGATTATATCTTTTTCATCAAATATGTAATCCAACAGAAATGTTAAACCACATAAATTCAAAAATAGACATTTCACTGAACTATTCACTTTTTCCACACGAACCTATAAATCTTGCTTAAAAACAATCATTTTTCAAATATTGTTCATTTTTAAGCAATATTACACCTACAGGTATCTTATACATAAAAATAAATTGCTGTTTGTTAGTCTGGCTAAAACTCAAAAATGGTTTGACCTATTTTGCCGAAATTTTTGTGTGAGTTTGAGTAGATATATGGAATTGGATTCTAGATTTTTGTTTCTTCAGGGCAGTCTACAGGGCCTGCTACATTTAAAATATATCAAAAAATCACCACTCAATTTCCCATCACAGGGCTAAGGTCTTCTGATTTGAAGGATTTGATGGGAACCTATGACAATATATGTAAGTAAATTGCAATGCTAATACCAAAGAATTAAGGTCTTCTGATTTGAAGGATTTGATGGGAACCTATGACAATATATGTTAGTAAATTGCAACGCTAATACCAAAGAATGCAACCACTGCACCATTTATTTGGCTTTCTTCGTCTAATCCACAGAATGGATATGATTCGTCAGCATAAGTATAAAGTTTAATACTCTTTACTTCATTACTTGCTCTTTGTCGTTTCATTTAAATGATCAGATCAGTGATCAGATTTAAATCTGATCAGTAGTTTAAAAAAACTAGACCACAGCATCATCTTTTAGACTATATTCGTCTATTCCAAGGGAACAACATAATTTATCGGGGTAAAAGTTATTATATATTATGTCCCAGAATATATGGCTAGGCGCAAACAGGACAATGACCACAGCTACCGGTGGTCAGTAATAAGCCGTTTTTTCATAAATTTTGTAGGGGCTCGCGTGGCCGCCACCGGAAGCTGCAGTCGGTGGCCTGTTTGCGCGCAGTCTAAGCTAACTTCCCGTTGTTTATTTTAAATCCGTTCAGTAGTTTTCACAATATGCTATAACGGCCAGACAGTAACGAATATTCGTACATTACAATACAATACGATACTCTTTATTGTACACCAACATGACAGACAAAATAATAATGCAATAAGCTTAAACACTAGAAGGTAGAACAATGCTCAGCTTTACTACTTAAAGCAATCTCTTCCAGGCAACCTTTGGATGGACAAGATCTAATTGAAAAGATAGCGTTGACGTGCAGTTGAATTAGATTCTAATAAAAAGCCAAATAATTATTATACATAAATAGCTATAAAATATACATAGAAAACACAATTACATTTTCGGAATCTGTTGGTGTGACCAACGCCCCTTTGTTTTTTTTTTCTCTTTTTTAAATTCATTGTACCAACTCGAAACCCACCAAAGATTAATTATATTATATTATAGTAATAACAGCCCTTAAATGTCCCATTGCTGGGCTTGGGCCTCCCATTATAGGGGAATGGACAGTATACACGCCACGCTTGTCCAAGGCGGTTTGGCAGGTTTGACACATCGGCTATCACAATATGCAAGGTTGCATCATGATGTTTTTGTTCACCGTTGTTAGCATGTGTTAATTGTAACAAAATAAGTAATCGGTCAGAAAACTGCCGAAGTGGTGCATGCGTCCCGACCAAATTTCAAACCCGCGCCCTTTGTGCCTGAGACACGCGCGCTAGCCATTACGATACCACAACTTCTATATTATGTAGTACCTATATTATATTATGTAGATGTAATTATAACAAAAAATTCTATAAAATAAAAAAATCACTTACATCAGGTGAATTCAGTATATTTTTAACACACCCTAAAACATTTTGGGTTAAATTTTCATTCACTGAATTTGTTACATAATCCAAAAGTATTACCAAAGTGTCCATAAGTACTGGGAACATTTCTTTGATAGCTATATCATTTAAATCCTTAGTAAGTTTTTGTAACAAATTGACTTTTTGCTCGCATTTCGCATCTGTAAATTAAAAAAGTATGAAAACTTATGAAAAGCAAATGTAAAAATATTATAAATCACTTTGAAAACGATTCAAGTTAATTTCTATTTAATTTCCAGCACTACTCAATTAAAACCAATTAATCAATTGGCCCACGGAAAGTAAAAAGTTTACTTTGACCACACCCATCTATCTATTCTTATGTATTTCGAATCGCTGAATCTCACTCTGTGGACAGGAGTCTCACCTCCTTAACAATTTTATGATGAGTCTGGTCAAAAGTACCACTTTTTATTTTTTGTGGGCCAGAGTTATTAATATTTGATTATTATTATAATATGTGGTGTGACAGAAGATGTATTTCAGAATAGAAGAGTGTGGAAGGAAAAAGCAAATTGTGCCGACCGCAATTAATAGGGATATGGTGAAAGAAAAGAGAGAGAGAGTGTTATTAATATTTACACCGTCATTAAATAATATAATATGGATTTAGTTTTTTTTTCAAGAAAATAAATAACTAGAATATTCACGGACGACGTCATTAGGTGACCTTCATTTCACAAATAATTATTTAATTTATAGGCGCTGACTTGACTATGGAAACTAAGTGATGTGGACAAATGTTACAATCTATATTCTAACATTATCTGCTATATAATTAAACTGAATCGTAGAAATGTATGTACGCGTTTAATTTGAGGATGACTTTACCGATTTCGATGAAATTTTATGTATGTGTTTGAGTGGGTCTCTGGATTTAGATTCACAATTGAAACCAGTAGGTGGCGCTGAGAACGGGTTCTAGGCTTCTCCTAATCTCCTGAACCGATTTTGATGATTTTTTTGTTTGTTTAAGTGGATCCCCACATGGTTTCGATTCGCTATTGGAACTGGTAGCTAGTGCGGGGATCGGGTCCTAGATTTTATTTTTTCAGGGCAGGACAACGTCTGCCGGGATCTCTAGTTTACATGTAAAAAAGACATTCATCTTATCATCTTAATTTTAATATAATAATAAATAGTAGATTGTTACACTAGGGGTGAAAATTATCTATTTACGAGCGTAGCGAGGGAACTAAGAGTTCTAAATAGGCCTTTTACCCTAGATTAACACTCTGCTTTTCATTTCGAATACTGAATCGTACTTTGATGATGGTAAAAATTTAACTAAAGTTTGTGTAAATTAAATAATAAATCAGTGAAAAGTAATTTATAAGTATAAAATCATGTAACAAAATCGTTGATATTTTTTATTACCATTTATGCCGCGATTTAAAAGTGGCTATTAAAAGTTAGGAGTTCCCAGGGACGAAAAGTACTGTTTTCATCCATCTGGTCAGGAACTTCAAGTATACTTTCAGAGTATAAGAAATGAAATAGTTATTTATAATACTAGTGCGCTAAGTTGGTTTTTACAAACGAATAGACGAATGCAAGCCCGAGACGAAGTCGAGGACTCCCAGTCACGAGTTTGTAAAAACCAATAACCGCACGTGTGTCATAGAACGTTTTTAACACATTTGCGAGAAAAGAGTACAATAGGTAATGTAACAAACATATATACAACATATCAGTCGGAAAGTCGCAATAATCTTTCACGTGTCTAATATAAAAATGGCGCACATTTACAAAAAGCGTCACATGTGGGGAAAATTAGAACTCTTTATCTTTCGTCTCATTTTCTCTATAATATTAAAGTGCGACAAATGTTCAAAAGGGCTTCTAAGGACGTTCGATTATTCAGCTTATTTATTTTCGTAATGTGAAGCTACTTGGTTGAATTTTTATTTTTTTCACCTAAGCACCTAGTTTATCCACGATCTATTGTGTGGTGCGTAATTTTTAACTTTCGAGCAATGTATACAGGTTTCGTAAATGCATTTTTTGAGCAAATGTGTTGAAAAACTATTTTAATACTTTTCTTTCTTTATTATTGGAGTACAACGCCACATATCATCAGACATGAAAAGTGCAACACTAACGGTACTGCCGGCCTGGAAAGGAGGACTTAGCTCCAAAGCCAATGGTAAAAAGCAGATTGTGGAATACTTACTATCTTCATTAGTATCGTGTTTCAAAATCGCTAGACAAGCACATAACATCAAACATGAATTTCTATCACTGGATAAGAGAATATTCAAGATTTGTTCATTTAATTCGGTCTTGCGTATCTTCACATACATTGTAGCGTACATTCTATACCATGCGAGAGCTGGTAATTTTAACTGTAAATGTGAACCCTTACTTATATTATTAATTTAAAAGCATGTGCGAATGTTTAAACAACTGTGCTTAGTTCTACAAAATAAACAAATAAAATTTTAAACCCATATGATACTTAAGTAATGTTAAAAAGAACTTGTCTAAAATAAAACTAATTATAAATTTAACTACACTATAAAATAAGAAACGTATAAATTAAACATGTTTACAGGCAAAAAATTTAATCAAGGTCACTGTCAGTATGGAGTGTTCCCAAAAGCCACTTCTCCATGTTATATGGCAACACTAATATATTTCTCTAAATATAAGCCAGCTTTTTGGTCACGTGAGATTTATTTCAATCGCATTGAAAGGTCTCGATAGAGTTGATAATTTAAATTGTATTTAGTTTTGGTAAATACGCATTACTTAAAAAGCAACTCAAAACATTTTAAACCAGAATTCCTAGCACGGCTTTTATATAGGAATTTTCTGTTATTTACTATGATCTGGATATTACCCATGACACAAACGCAACTAATTTACTTAGCTTGAGGAAAGACACGTGTTTGACTGCTGAGTATTATTACTATTACTGTGATTTTTTTGAAAAAAAAATACAATCATGAATAGATCATAATTACACATTTTTCATACTTCTTGTAAGCTTTAGGGTCGATTTTACAAACACCAGATAAAAGTTATTCATAAGACAAGACAAAATACAACATGGGAAAATTAAAAATGACAGTTGCATGAATATAATCGTTGTTTCATTTTTGAATCTAGTCAGGTTATAATTTATTTGACTGATAACTTTTATGTGATGATTGAAAAACTACCAATTGAATTTCTAGAAAAATATTAAATCGATATAAATGTCCCTATTTTAAATGCGTCATTGAGCTCAAGTTAATACACTAACAACGGCAATAAATTGACAATAAATGTTCAAAAGGCATTCATTATTCATACTATAGAAAATAATACTTACATCAGTAATAATATTCATGTTAATTAATGGCCAAAGGAGCATATTACACAGTTCACTTATGCATATGTTTGTATCAAATTCCGATACACTTTTGGCTAATGCCGTCCATAATATTATCGTATTCTGATTTACGGGTATCTTCAAAAACCAATCTATGATGTGTTCGGTAGATTGCCATGATTGATTCAAAAGAACATCCATAACAGGCTTCAGTCTTCTCACAACCTCTTCTGATGTAATACTGTCAAACAAAAACTTATATTTAAAACAGGATATATAAGTAAGGTACATAAATACATACATGTTATCAAGCCTGCATCCGATGGGGGTTAGGCAGAGACTATATATCCATCTGCGACGATCCTGCCAAACAATTTTGCTTCATCTACTTTCATTAACCTCGTCATACATGCACGTTTATTTGAGATGCTTTTTACCCGACCTCGTTTTTAACCGACTTCAAAAAGGAGGAGGTTCTCAGTTAGACTGGTTTTTTTTTTAAATGTATGTACACCGATTACGCTGAGATTTATGATCCGATTTACGTGATTCTTCTTTAAATGGATGAGGAATAGTTGCCATTTGGTCCCCTAAAAATTTAACATAGTTTGGCCCAGTAGTTTTCATTTTATGAAAATTTTTCATTCCCGTTTCTTGGGACCTATATTTTTTAAGGTGCGCGGCACCTTTCGTAGGCCTACCCATAGTTAGACACTAATAAGTAACAAATAAAAAAAACTTCGTTTAAAAAGTCCGACTTCAAAAACTAAAAAGTATAAAATAACTTAATACAGATTGTTGACTAAGAATTTATTTAGTTTATTAAGAGACAAAATAATATAAAATGTTCTACATCTTGAAGTTGGTGCTAAGTAAACCATAAAAATTACAATATTTTGCAACATTTTGTTGTTATAACAGTGTTTAAAGTAATTTTTATGGTGTATATGGTTTTTTTAATTTTTAACACTTCTGTTATTTGCTCATGAGGTGTATGGCGTGGCCTACCAGTACCAACTCTACCATTCACAACACTGTCATACACTTGTTTTGTGATTCTATTTTCATTCATCCTCTCTACATGCACAAACCACCTATAAGCAAGGTAATACAAGGTATATAAAAAGTTTCTATGACATTAAAGGAACAACAAAGTTTCGACATGCGGAGAATATAATTAAATACCTGAAATGAAAATGGGCCGACCATACGTTAAGCGACAAAAGAATAAAATTGGGTTGTCAAACCCAAAGACGGGAAGACAACATAAAACGGATAGTAGAACCATTATGGACTTAGAAAGCTCAAGACAGGAGAAGATGTGCATCTTTTGAGGAGGCCTATGTCGAGGACAAGCTGCCAAATAGACCACAATAACAAAATATTTTATTTATTTCTAAAACTACTTACGGCACTTTATTCTGCCGTATTCTGTTTATTTTATTTTATAAGAAAAGGTAGACGTTCAGGCTTATAGCATGGAAGAAGAGTATTAAGAATTAAAATATTCAAACATTACCCTAACCAAGGCAAAATGTATTAAAAACTAAACGCGACTATGCCATAGTACAAATAAAATCATTGTACAAACTCTGCAGGTTTTTAGTGTCGTTTGACTTAATATAGAAAAAAAGATTGTGAAATGTAATGTCAATTGGCGAAAATATATTCGGGCTACTTAATAATTTTATTTTGGAGTTTTACTAGAATATATCGATGATATGATATAGCCATCGTCCCTACGTCCACAATCATCTATAACTATCACAATCCAATTCGAATTAGAAACATGTTTTTATTTATTTGACTCAGAATAATGATGTTATTTTTCATTATACTTAATACTAAGGCTGCGTTCTGCTTGAGCTCACAACGACCATGTTCACGACCGCGTTTTCCACCGTTCCACTTGTTTGCGGGCGTTACAATCATAAACTCAAGTAGAACGGATTATGAAGCGTTGTTGTCATTAATACACAAATGAAAAAGTGATGAAAATCGCGCCTTTGTAAGTCTCGAATGTCTCGATAGAGAGAATGATCTGTGGCCAACGCACACTTCTACCCACTTCTTGACATGGGTCATTGTGAGCACTGCGTGAACGAAAATTATGATGTCATTAGTGACGTTTTCGCGGCGACCATAACAACCTTAGTCGCTATAAGGAACGGCTGAAGTAGCATTTTGAGCGACAAGTGGAACGCACGGTAAATCAAAGGGGCTGTAACGTAAAAGGATGAAAACTGTCTAAATTGATTGGAATAACAACTAATTTTTCATACTGATATAAAAGTTTAACCTCTGTCTTTGGCAAAGTCATTACCTATTATAATATTCACCGAAGGAGTCATCCACCATAAAAGTTATGCTTCGCTTTAGAAGGCCATTATCTTTACCAATTGTTTTAAAATGCTGCTTTATCCTTGGTTCATCGTCAAATAGAGACAATAATATACAGTTAAAAATGATATCAGCGAGTACAATCGAATAACGCTCCTGTAAACAAACATAAAAAAATGATACTGAAACTCTCGAAATTTTTCTTTCGTAATGTGGATAATAG
This sequence comes from Dendrolimus kikuchii, assembly GCA_019925095.2. Lineage (NCBI taxonomy): Eukaryota > Metazoa > Arthropoda > Insecta > Lepidoptera > Lasiocampidae > Dendrolimus > Dendrolimus kikuchii. The sequence continues at coordinate 18,563,405 of CM034392.1, forward strand.
TGCCTAATTTACACTTTCCTGGATATATAGAAACTTCCGAGACAACTAAGCATACTACTTGAAAACTTCATCTTAAGTGGGTCCATGAATTGTGAATGTGTATATTTCAATCAGCATTCACAGATTTCATACACAGATGTAATAGATAAATCTTGCAATTGAAATTGCACTTTTCAAAGCAAAGGCTTTATTAATGTTTTCCTAAAGATTATCAAAACTAAGTGCCCTTTAAAAATCAAATGGAGGTTGAAAGTAAAGATGATGGCCCAGTTTCACACTTCCATCTTCTTAATCTTCCTCCATATTTATTAGACTTAGGTAACACTGCTCTATGCTACATTATAATTTTTTGTATAGCAAAACTAACTCTTCTATGGAAATTACAATCAGAGTTTCTAACTGCGTTTAGCAGTTATGGTATTAGCAAACCATGAAAGTATGTAGGTTTTACTTGTAGTAAACACATATCTGTGTTTGTGTAAGATCAAAAGCGGATATGATTGGACAGTATACTTGCAATTGATAGTTCCCTCATACCCACACTCTCATAATGCTTTGTGAATTGCAAGAACTTATACCTTAAATACAGTTTCTTTAATTACAATTACTTTAACTACATTTACTTTAACCGGAGTTAGTTTAGCTACAGTAACGTTAAGCCCAATTATTTTATCAGGATTTACTTTGAATACAGTTCATTCAAATAACGCGGATACACAACTTACCTTTAATAATGTATCAAATTCATTCAAAAGTTCCACTACTATATCTTTCCTCAGAGTATTTTCATCTAACTCCCCAATTATTAACAAAAATGATTTCCACATACATTTGACTTGTTGATATGAATTCTCCTTAATATCTTGAGCTATAATAAGTATGGCTGATTTCAAAGAATGAATCCAATCTTTCCCATATTTAAGAAAATAATTAGTATTCAGCAATTTTCCGTTCAATTTCGGTATTGTGGTACAACCATCACAGTACACGTGACCAGTTAGCTCAATAAATGCCTCAACACATTGCATTTTTAATTCATATGTAAAATGATCAGGTATAAGTGGTTCAGCACTATTGTGATTGCCAAAGCAAAAATGTAAGAATCGTATTATTATTTCTCTAACATAATTGTCCAGTGTTGGCTTGAATTTTATAATAAGATGCCACCATGTTGCAAATTTGGCTTGTATTGTCTCTTTTGCTTTAGCATTATTTACTGATAAAGGTACCATAAGAAGCTTCATCTTTCTTGGTAGGGTATTATCATTTATTTCCTTTGATAAATTATCTATTAGTTCTTTCCAACACAAAAAAGCTCGACATCTGGAGTTATTACTCATTTTAAATGCCGTTTCGACTATGGGCAACATGGAATTCAAAGGCGTTCCTTTATCTGGTATCATAGTTATCAATTGTTGATTTAACAATTTTATTAGTGCAATCCATATTCTGTGCCAAATTGGACTGCCTTTTTGCAAAAGGCTTAATATTAAACTTGGATATCTGTTAACAATTTTAAGCAGGGAAAATTTGTTATTATTAACCTATAGTATTACAATAACTAATGTTATTTTATGAGTTTGTTTAAGCCACACAATGCCAAATACATGTATACTTCAAATTACTTTTGCAAAACTTATATTTATTAAATAAATAATACAAATATGCCAAGTCGTAAGGCATTTGCCCGACTGAATGGCTACCACCCCTGGTCTAAACTATGTCGCCGTAACAACCTTGAGTTGTGTTCCGGCTTTAGTGACCAGATTCCTGTCTCCCTTAAGAGAGCAGCAGCGCATTTGTAGCATCTTTGGTGTTGCAAATGTCCATAGGCGATGGTAACCGCTTTCCATCAAGTGGGCCGTCTGCCTGTCTGCTGAACTCCTCCAATAAAAATAATACAAAAAAAAAAAAATATATATATATATATATATATATATATATATATATATATATATATATATATATATATATATATATATATATATATATATATATATATACTTAGTCTGGCCATAAACACTGTTATAATTAAAAAGAAACAAAATATTACATTTGAATTTGGAATCTGTCATTTTTATATGATTGTTCATTGTTTTCTCATTTTGGCGCCAATACATTGTACAACATGTAGCGATATTAAAGTGGAGTGGGGCGATAAAGAGAACCGAATCGCTGTGATTGCATTACACAAAGTAGGTATGGAGCCAAATGCAATTTTTAAAACTCTTCATACTCTTGACATTAGTCAAATGTTTGTGTACCGGGCTAATAATAGGTACAATGAGACCTATAAGAGACGCACTGGTTATTTCTTAACTCATAATTTAAAAAAGAATAGAGTGGTAAAATTGAAACAACTACTGAAGCGGTACGCAAAGGGAGATCACAGAAAAATATTGTTTACGGATCAGAACATTTTTACAATTGAGCAACATTTTAACAAACAAAATGACCGTATTTATACTCAAAGCTCTAAGGAAGCTTCTCAATTAGTCGACAGAGTGCAACGTGGGCAATATCCGTCTTCAGTGATGGTTTGGTGGGGTGTTAGCTATGAAGGAGTGACTAAGCCATATTTTTGTGAAAAAGGTATCAAAACATTGGCACAAGTATATCAAGATATCATTCTTGAGAAGGTAGTTAAGCCCCTTAACAACACCATGTTCATTAACCAAGAATGGTCCTTCCACCAAGACTCGGCACCGGGTCATAAAGCTCGGTCCACGCAGTTTTGGTTGGAAACGAACGTTTCGGACTTCATCAGAGCTGAAAACTGGCTATCGTCTAGTCCCGATCTTAATCCGCTGGATTTGATTTATGGTCAGTTTTAGAGAGTACGGCTTGCTCTAAACGCCATGACAATTTGGAGTCCCTAAAACAATCCATACGATTGGCAGTGAAGAATTTTCCCATGGAAAGAGTGTGTGCTTCTATTGATAACTGGCCTCGAAATTTAAAGGACTATTTTGCAGCCAATGGAGACCACTTCGAATAAGCTTTTTATATTTTAAATTGTTTTATATTTATGTATTAAACTAACACACTGTAAAACTTATAAATGTTATTTGCAATAGAAAACAATATTTTTCTTTGTTACAATATCTATGGCAAGACTAGGTATATAGAAATACACTATTATATACCGATATTACTAATAGATACAGGTACTACATATACAAATAAAATCTGTTTCAATTTTTTTAAGACAATACACTTTTTGCAATGTTTAGTTTATAACATTTGCAATGTTTATTGTAGGTTTGAAATTTTTGCATATTTTCTAGATGTTATGAATCCAGTGTGTGACATTTCACCGGTCGGCAAGAAAATAAAAAACATCACTCCTAACTATTGTGATTTTTTTTATAATTTCTGCACTTCTGAATATAAATATAGTATTAAAAGTTTTGTATCACATCCATTTTTTTATAATTGATGTTTTAAATTAAGCGTTTGTTTTGCTTTACATACAAAATGTATATCTAATTATTGTGACAATAGCTGATTTAATTCCTCCGAAAACATTTAAAATCATCAAAGGTATATGACAAATTATTGATGAAGTTATTTCAGTTTGTAGTTTTCTCCATTTTCCCCTAGGGTATTTCACGCGGCGTAGCCGCGAAATAAAACTCTAAACTCGAATAAAAATCTATGTTACATACATAAAAAATTTATTAAGTGTTTTATATAAATAAACCTTGAATATGTTAGTTTCTTGTTGAATTCACTACAATTACCACACTGCTGAACTTATGAATCAAAATGTATAATATATACTTACTTGCTCCTGTTACAAATGTTTTCTAGAAAAGAGTTTGGGCAACACCTATCAGTGATACTTCTAAGTTCTTCGCTTAATATTTCCAATAGCTCTAAAGCTTCGTTAACTGCTGACTCATCACTCAACAATATTATAATTGCGGGTATAACATCTGCAAACCAGGAAGGCATACCCGCACTTATTAGTTTCTTTTTATCATCTGGTGGCAAAATTTTGAGGAACTTCTGAAGTATTATACACATCTGAAATGAAAATACTTATTGTACCATCTAAAAACAACTACTACTTCTTTATAGAGCAAGGAAGAAAGACTATATAATAATAAACCCTTTGTGGAGAAGCCTTAGATGAGTTGCAACACCTGACTTTGGGGGCCCAAGGCAAGGCCTCCGCCTCCACAATTGCCTTAGCCAGCCGGCACGGAGTGGAGATCACTAGAGCTAAGACTCAAACTCCAGGGGTGGAAGTGATAAATGGCATAACATCGGAAGTAGCTTCGGTGAACCTGCAGCCTCCTTCTCGACACCCCTTAGCCACTCACACCCATGTTGCCCCTCGCCAATCTTGACATTTTTAGGGGCCCATGCAGCAGTGAGTGGCGAATAATTGTCTGTCTATTTTTTCCATATTACTTGAACATTGCGACGGGCAGATGCCATAGTCCCAATAGTACACGATCTGTAACTCCACTAGCAGTTCATCTCAATAACCTTTTGTTACCTTTTGTTCTCATTCGCTACCATAATCCTACAATTCTGGGGGTTGTCCTTGAGTGCATTTTTATATGGTGTAGACTGGGACAGTCGCCCCGTCAGTGTCACGCCACATTCAGATTAAATTTGTCAAGGGGCTTCTACATATTGGCTTTTTCACGGCCCCACGCAAGCCTGTGGTTTGCAGAGACATACATATTAATATAATCCCTATTAATATTATGAATGCAAAAGTAACTCTGTCTGTCTGTCCATCTGTCTGTTCCGTTTTCACAGAAAAACTACTGGACTGATTTGGTTGAAATTCGGTATATATGTAAATTTTATACCAATTGAAAAGTATCCCTTGTCGGTGGACAAGGGATTCTTTTCAACTATGATACTTCTCATCCCGGACTGTAGAATATATTTTGAGATAGATTTATGTACAGGTCATCCCAGAAAATATGATAGGTTTTTATTTGTGGTTTGCCATTTTCAATATTTTGTTTATTTTGGTTGTTTAGGTATTTTGGACGTTTTGGTAGTTTTGGTTGTTGTGATAGTTTTGATAATTTTGGTACTTTTGGTAGTTTTGGTAGTTTCGGTATCTTTGGTTGTTTTAGTAGTTTTGGTAGGCACTAGTAACATAATAAAGCTTTTATTTCTATTAACATTATTTACAATATTTTTAACTCATTAATAAACACTATATTACCCTGGGCATTTATTTAATGAAATTGGATTTGGTGTTGGGCTTTATTCACTATTTCATTGAAGTACTTTATAAGGACCATGGCCACTAGGAGGATATATTATTTTAACTATTATCTTCGTACCAAACAAATATGTTATTTAAAATAATACTAAGAGCTTTGAAGTTTGCTAACTTCACAGTAGAATAATTTAAAGCTTCAATCTTTTAAAAATAAACAAAACTCAATTTATAATCATCCAAGTGTTATTTATTATATTTGTCTACACATAATAAAGTGTATGACATAGAGGCAATGTTTACTCAAAATACCATCTGGAAATTAAAAAAGATTTTGTTTAAACCAATTTTCATTGAAAGTATTTTTAGTCTGCTTGACTCATTAAATATAGCAGTGAGACAAGTAAGAATTTTGAAACAGACACATGCAGCTGTATATTTTAAAATTGTACACAAGCATCCTGCTAGTGTTTCATTCTAAAGGGAGTAATGGGCATTGGAGTAGAGCCATGCATATTGAGACTGAGTTGCATACACTGATCTTATGGTGGGCTTTAATCCTGTGGTGAACTTTGATCTTGTGGTTAGCATTTAATATGATGTTACAACTAGTGGTCAATGGAACTAAAGGTCACATGTATATCATAACCATCTTTTCAATCATCATCAATCATCTTTTCAAAGTCAATATATGCTGAGGTGTCAGAAACATGTGTTTCCTTTCAAGCCTTATTATAAAGCCATATTTACTATTTGACATTGCTTCCCAGAAATTTATCCTTATAAATTAACCCATCTTAATCAAATTATTGATATACCAAAAAGCCGCAAGACTAATTATCACTATCTCATAATATACCAAGAAAATATACCCATTTTCTACAAATCCTATATAAACAGAATGAGACAACAACACAAAAACAATCACCACGCAAGCGCGATCTGCACTGTCACAGCGGACATATGTGCTTATCCGGAATCTGCATGTTAAACTATGGTCTGGTGTAATAAAGACTGTTTTATTTTTTTAAATCATCAGATTCAATATCTGACTAGGATATTTTATTTTTCTAAAACCTAATAATACACTTTCAGTTTTTATAACAATTTACCTGATAATCCTTTTGAGTATTTTTTGGCTACTTTTTGTAGTTATGGATTTGGTCATCCAGATACACTTGAAAAATTTAGCCTCTACAGGTATTATTATAGTATTGATTAATAACAATATTTTACCTGCAATTTATTTTCAGCAGAAATTTCTGGTGAAAAGTAATAAGTGATCATCTTCAAAACACCAAATTGGTTTTCCTGGATGAGTGACATAAGAGTATCATCAGGTAATGAGGCCAGCATATTTAAGTGGACATCAAACTTTAACCATGATTTCAAATTAAGGTTTTCTTCCATTTTTCAGGTAAAACACTGGCTGTTAAAAATCAGGATAATAGGCCTAAAAGCAGACAACTTATTATGTTTATTACAGTAGCCAATGCATTCATCTGCAATTGGCTGGAGAGCCATATACTGATTTGGCCAAAGTAGCATTTTGATGTGTACTCCAGTGAGTACTTAACAATTTCAATAAAACATGTGGCTTATAGTCTAGTCTAGATTTAATATGTGCAACCTCTTTTGTCACTAGATTTCATTGTTTTGGTAATCAGTACTCTGGCCAGGCTATTGCTGTGATACTGAAGTTTAAGCTAGTGCACATTGCATCAAATATGCCTTCTGGCTACTTTACATTAGGTCAGTAACTAGTGTCAGTGCTAGTATCATAAACTGACTACACTGTTCACATGCAGTCAGTAGTTTTGTTAATTTATTTAGGGTGTGCCCACATTATTGAAGTCAGTAAGGAAATAAGTATTTTTAAAAACAGCAGAATTTGATGATATTGAATTATTTGTTGAAATTTTCATATCTGTTTGAAAAGTATGCAGAATTGATAGAAGAGGTATCTAGAAAGAAATGACCTTCAGTAAAGAAATGAAACTGGAGATTCTGCTTTGTTGTTCGAATGGTTAAGATTTTAACATCTTGCAAATTGCAATTGTTTTCTCAAGTAAACAGAATCTCAAATCCGAGTTGCTTAATTTTCCAATATGATGTGATGCATCCTAGAAGTGTCAGCAACAGACTTATTGCTAAAATGCTGACTTCGTCGTTATACACAAGGCCAGCATCGTTACCATGGATACCGGGTATTGGTGCGAGTCCGGGGGGAGTGGACTGACTTCAGGATATTCAATCCGGAATATTGAAGTCAGTCTTGACTTGACAGCGCTGTACTGACTCCAAATCAATTTACACAATGCCAGTATTAAGTTAGCTCTGATTAACTTCGAACTTTAAAGTTGGCAGCTTAAACATAACTTCACGCTAGTTCCCTTGCGGGGTAGGCACGAACAACAGAGTGCCATTTAGGCTTATTCTTACACACCTCACTTGCCTCTTTGACATTCATAACTCTTGTCATGCAAGCTCGTCTGTTCTTAAGGCTCCTGACATCACCTTCTGCTAGTACACGATCAATTTGATCATGGAAGGTGTGTCGTGGCCTTCCACGACTTCTGCATCCATCCACTTTTGCATTGTATATCTGTTTAGTCATTCTTTCATCATGCATTCTTTCCACATGCCCGAACCACTGCCCGAATCACCACCCCGACACTCTCTTTCAGACCAACTCTCTTTCTTACTTCGGTATTACGAACGCGGTCCGCGAGCGTCACTCCGCAGATTTTGCGCAGTGCTCGCATCTCGACCGCGTTTACTCTACTTTCATGCTCTTTCTTCCATACCCAACTCTCGCTTCCATATGCGAGCGTAGGTACCAGCACCGCGTTGTGTACGGCGAGCTGGGCCTTCTGGCTGAGGTTCTTAGCGCCTAGAAGTTTACCTAACGCTCCATTTAAACTATTCCCCAAATTCACTCTTCTTTCTATATCAGTGGTGTACCTTCCATCCCTGCTAAAAGCACATCCAAGATATACAAACTCATTCACTTGCTCCAGCATAACATCATCGACCATTATCCTTGCATTCATTCTGGTTTCTTCTCTTTCAAACACCATAACCTTTGTTTTCTTCGCATTCAAATGTAAGCCTCTCGCCTGACAGTCATCTTTCATCATTGTGACTAGTGTTTGCAGTTCTGATGGCGATTCGGCTAAAAGCATGGCATCATCCGCATAAAGCAAGGTGCTTACAACTAGATCACTCATCCGCACCCCAACATCCATCAATTTTATTCTCTGGAGACCATCGTCCAGATATAGAATGAACAGCAAATCCGACAGCACGCAGCCCTGGCGGACGCCAATATTGACGTCAAACCAGGGCGACAGGCTGCCTTCCACTCGCACGCATGCCATACAGCCCTCGTAACTGGACTGCACAGCACGCATCAATTGGCCATTAATCCCGTATCCGGGCAATATGTCCCAGAGGTCCTTCCGCACAACCCTGTCAAATGCTTTCTCTAGATCCACAAAACCGCAGAAAACCTTCCGGCCCATAGCCAGCTGCTTCTCTACGATATTGCGGAGAGAGAAAACTTGATCTATACATCCCCTTCCATTTCTGAAGCCACCTTGTGCATCCCACAGTAATCCATCGGATACAACTCTCATTCTCTTTTCAATAATCTTCGTATACACTTTACACTGGCAGCTTAAACGATCACTATAAATCAGCTTTAACGCGCAATAACAGGCTTACTAAATTAGCGTTCTAGAGTAGATTGATAAATATTTTTAAAAAACATCCATATATATAACAACTACTAGAAACTACTCACAATTTAAAAGAACAAACCATAAAGAAATACCGACACCGCTATTGTTACGAGAAAGACACAAAACATTAGAAACTTTACCACTTACGATATGTTGCTAAACTAATTGTGAATTACGAAAAAGATATATAATAAAACTAGTGTTTTATAATATTTTACAGAGATCCTAGTCGACTTTTATCTTTTTATTGAAAACAAATTCTTGCACATTTTGACAGTTAAGTGGCGCCTGGCGCGAAGACAGTTGTTGTTGTTAAATTTGCTATAATGGCAGGCATAGGTGCTGGAGTCGTACAGCTTTGTCCGATATAATTAATAATTAATCCTGGAGTTCTTGTGAAAGCTTGAATAGGCACATTTCACTAAACAATAGTCGATATTTTGAACACAAACAATGACATAATTCTGAGTAGTAATAATAGTAAAACACGCCACAAAGGCAGGCAAAGGAATCTTAGTCCATACAGCAAACTCTGATGGATAAAAGTCTTCGTATAGTAGCGCAGTTGTATTGTAGGCTACAACCGACGCCGTTTAACGGACGTCTTATGAAAACTCGAAAGGCCACATTTGACTATACAGTTCACATTTCTCACAAAATACATAATTACTACTCAAAAACTATCAATATCCTATAACTATTGTTCATTTTGGAGTAATTTTACACATTTTTAGAAAATAAATTATACAGCACAACGTCTCTTTTTAGTTCCCGCCAAAAACTCCACACACATAATCTGGCTTAGAAATAATAGTTATTATTATCGCTACAATGTCAGGCAAAGGAATGCAGACCATACAGCCTTGTATGCATGATGGAATAATCGGGGCGCTACAAGAAGCTTTTGTGTGTAAGCTTCTTGGGGCGCTACTTTCGCAAAGGATATTTATAGCAGGGTTTCTAAGTAAAAACTGCTCCCACGGCGTTTTCTACTTTTACTATAGGGATCGTTTTGTTATAAAATAAAAATAATTCACCCAAATTTTCATCTTTTTAGTATCTTTTGAGTTTTTTTGAAAAACATATTTTTCCGTTTTTATTTTTTTATATATTTAACTCATGGCGAATTTTTTACCAATACTTGGGAGTAAAAGGCATGAAACCATATTTTTGTTGTAATTTCCGAATGAAAAGCCGATTTTTTAAAAACAAAATATAACTAAAATATTTTTAACTCGAGTTTCATCTAGCACCATTTTTTTTTCCAAAACACGTGGTTTTTAAACAATCCTTTATACTCATGAATTGTTTATATTCTTTTGAAGTGGTGGAACAGTGTCAAATAACATAATTTATTGCTTTCAGTTATAAGCTAAACAAGTACAATATACAATAGTGCTTAATTTAACATTATGCGACAATCATTACTCCCCGTACTAGTTTTAAACTGTGTTACGGCAGAGTAAGTTCACGTCCCGTAAGTTAAAAAGATATTTGTTTCAAACTACCTTTGAAATAATTTGTCAGCACACAAAAAATGAGTTCGTACATTACCAATTAGACAGTACATGTAACGAATACAGAGACAGCAACATTATTTGTTTAGTAAAATAAATATACACATATATTTTATTCATAATACACATATACATCTATTTTCTGCAGTATTGATAAATACATAATAGCTATATATTATAATATATAATATAATTAGTTACAAATTTGTATAAAGTAATATATATTAAAGATTAGCCATAAAATAACATTTTCATCATATTTTCTCCTCCCCATGCTGATATTCCGTATGAAATTAAAGATTGACATAGAGTAAAATATCATAAGAATTTTTTAAATACTGGAATCAGTTTGCGGATTCGTGGCTTGAGATAATCAAAATGTTGTTTCCAATTTAAGTTTCTATCGATTATGATACCTAAGTACCTAATACTATCAGCTGCATTTAAGGTGTCAAATAGATATTTTTTTTGTTTTTATATGTATATTATATGTATATTGTAAAATCAATTCCCAACTCTGTAAATACTATGTAGCGCCTCAATAAGAATGTACCATTAAAACTTCTAACTAACTGAGCCGCGGCCTCAGCGACCCAAAATGAGTCGTGGCCGTCGAAACGAGAATACTCCACTCGTTTCTGTTCAGCGCTGTAACCCGCCAGTCATAGGCTTGAAACTCGCTCAGATCAGCCTCCACTCTAGCGGTATCTGGACCAAACAACTGGTCGCCTAAGTATATGACAATCAGTTCCCGTCAAAAACTCAGATGATATTATGAGATATATTACACCAAAGAATTATTCAAAAATTAGGATACAATATTTACTATTTTAAACCGACTTCAAAAAGGAGGAGGTTCTCAATTCGTCTGTATGTTTTTTTGCACGTTACTCGATTTCTCCGTCAATTGTGAACCGATTTTCAAAATTTTTATTGAAAGGATCTACTCCCAAATTGGTCCCATTGTCACCATGTCAGGATTTGATGAGTGTATCCCAGGGAAATCGAGAGAAACCCTCGAAATTTGCTATCCGATTTCTTTGTTACACGATATCTTCGTCAATTTGGAGCGATTTTCAATTTTCTTCTTTATTCGTAAGTCTATACTCTTGAGATGGTGCCATAGTCACGAAGTTAGGATCTGGCAGGGGCGGATTTAGAAATATGACGCCTGTAGGCTATTCAATTTTTACCGCCAATTTTTTATCGATATCCTAATTCACAATCATATTAATTAGATCATTTTTTTGTCAATGAAATTGTAACTTTATGATTTGTGTACATATCGTGAGACGTGTATAGTCTTGAATTAGATCTCCTTTTATTACCGTTGAAGATTGTGTAAGACATAATATATAAAAAAATTGGCCTCAAATTTGCCGCCCCTCCAAAATGTGCCGCCCTAGTATCCAGCCTACTCAGCCTATTGGTAAATCCACCACTGGATCAGAAAGAACCAGATCCGATCTGGTTAGTGGATTCCAGGGAAATCAAGACTAAGTAACCCTTATTAAATATAGCCGAGTGCCTACATTCTTAGAAAAAAAAGCTTGTATACGCGTCCCAGTATTACATTTCCTACAGGCGCGTAAATTTTTTTATGCATGTTACGCGATTTATCTGTCAATTCTGGACCGATTTTCAATTTATTTTCTATTCGGTTGTCTATACTCCTAAGGTGGTTTCATGGTCAACAAGTCAGGATCTCATGTCTCATGATGTCTCTCTCTCTCTCTCAGGGAAATCGAGAGCAACCCTTGTTGACGAGCGTCTACACCGTAGACTGAGATAGTAACCTTGTATACGGGTGCCAGTACTATAATTTCTACAGGCCCTTAATATATTATTTTTAAAGCTATTCAAGTATTTGCGCATCTAAAAAGTTAAACATATTTTTGTAACAAAAACAAAACCGACTACAAAGTAAAAAGCCAAAAGTAAATATGTAACCAACTTCTGTCTACAATATCTTGAAGTCGGTACGCAGTAAAACATAGAGGTCTCGCGTGACCAAAAGGCTGGCTTACACCTAGGGCAAAGCATCAGCGTTGCCATCCAACGTGGAAGTGCGGCCAGCATTTTGGGCACGCTCCCCGCCGACAGCGACCTAGAGTCTAATTTTTACTTATAGATTGTAATTTTGTAAGTATAGTTATTTTTACAGTATAGTTTAATTTTAATTTATTTAGAACTTAGTTTATTTTTAATTTTTATGCATATTTTGTATAATTAAGTTATGGATAATTGATCAAAATTAATTTAATTTAAAGAAATAAAAAAACAATACTATATTTTGCAACGTTTTTGCTTATTTATGTTTTACTTGGCACCGACTTCAAGATCTTGTAGAAAGAAGTCGGTTAATATTTATTGTTTGCTTTTTAGTTTGAAGTTGGTTTTGTAGTTAATAACTTAAAATAAGTTTTTAAAGAAAATCGTATTGAATTTTAAACTCTGACTAATGATAGCCCACACAACAGGAACCTTTAATTTAATTCGTCTCCAAATATAAATTACCTAAATATAAACAGTCCAAATAATTAATTCTAAAGTACATTATGTAGCAGATCACTGCCAGCGGGTAGCGTGCCCAGAAGGCTGGCTACATTGCCACGTTGCATCGCAATGTTAATTTTTTATTGCAGGAGTTCAGCAGACAGGCAAACGGCCCACTTAATGGAAAGCGGTTACCATTGCCTATGGATATTTTCAACACCAAAGGTGCAGCAAATTATGCGCTGCCACCTGGTCACTAATGCCGGAACACAACTCAAGCTTGTTATGGCGACATACTTTAGACCGAGGGTGGTAGCCATCCAGTCGGGCAAATACCCTACCACCTGGCTGTGGGTTGTTTTGTCGCCTCTTACGACAGGCCGCCCGGCCGCAGGAAATTGTATTCTTTCTCCGTTCCTGCACAGATATTTGCTGAGCGAACTAGCTATGAGCCAGCCTTCTGATCACGGGTAGTGCCTAATGCCATCGAGTTTTCTTACAAATGTCTATTGATTACTTTATTATGAACTATGAGTACTTTATTATGAAGCACCATATATATTAGAATAGACTTCCTTGTGAATTTTTATCCATATAGTAATAATAATAATGGGTAGACAAACAAACACATTATATATTCCCAAATTAAGCAAGTTACTCTTGTGTTCAATTATAATATACAACGGACCACTTTGGAGCCGACTCCAGACGCCCAGACCATAGTAAATAATGGAAAGTTCTTTTACGAAATTTACCATGCCAGGAGTCGAACCCGGAGGCTGTGCATCGTAGTGAGGTCCGCCGACAAAGGCTTAGCTCGCTCAATAACAGAGGCCGTCATATAAATTAGTTTCTGATAAAAATAAACTTGCACGAAGTTCAAAAGTGGGAATCAAACACACAAGCGTGTAAACGCAATAGAGATAACCGTAAGCATTAAACAAATACGACGGAGCTAGGTAACAATAGCACTTATAAAAATGTAACGGGCTGTGAAAGTTTTCTGTTGTCTTTAAGAAGTAATCGTTAATCATTATTAACTGCAATTAACGATTACCTAATACCGGCATTGTTCTTGTGTGTGACAATTTTATTAATTACTAACTATAACCCGCGGTTTCGCCCGTATTATATATCTGAACCTTCACAAATATGTAGATATAGATAACCATGTTAGAACAATACTATGAATTACATTGTCATATAAAAATATAAATCTAAACAAAATGTAGCTCCTAAAGAAGACGGTTATACTTTTTTACATTGTTGGGCCCAGTTTGTAAAAAGATGTGAGTGATTTTAAGATTTCTTTTTATAACGTTGATATTTTTTATAATTGTAATGGGTTTAGTTATTTTGAATGAAATAATCGTGTGGTGTAAATGTTTCATGTTATAAATTGTTGAAATTTATTCACATAAATCGATTATGGTAGTATCGATAATTTATTATATATTGTATTTTATTTGTGACCTTATTTTTAAGATTTCTCCTCTTCCAGATAATATAATTTAGGGCTGATGTTTTCCATTTTGTTATAGACAAATATAACGCTTTTTTAAGTCATATCTCAATTCATTACATATCTTTGGCCCAAAATTCCCGGTCTCCTTTTATTTTAATATTTTATCTATTTCCTCAGGAAACAATATATCTCCTTGCCAAATGTTGAAATCTATTAGTCGTCTGGTAGTAAAAAGTAACAAAAACTAAATGTGTGCAGTGTGCTTAATACCACACGACAGAAGTGAAAACTTAGTCGAGACAATCCGATTTTACCCGAACGAGCGTTACATACCCGAGCGTGACACGAGACGTATGACGGCTCAGATTTATTTACTACCCACAAAATAAAGTGCTCAACACGCCTAAAGAAGTTTTCACTTGAAAAAAAGCGATTATTTTCACATTTGTAATTATGTTAGTATGGATATAAGTACCTACCATGTTCATTTTTTTTACATTTCATATAAATTTTGAATTATATCACAAAGAGATTAACCCTTTTTCCAAAATAAACAGTATTTTATGATTATCGCCGTTATCTACAATGCATAAACATTAAATTTCATAATAATAATAAGTTGATTACCAAGACCATGCAAAAGAACAAACAGCCGGACAAAATTATTTTTACATGTATGTATTAATGGATGGATGGACTATTAAAACAATAACATAAATATATAATACACGTAGAAACTGCTTTCAAACTTAGCGTGTATAGTAAGTACATTGGTATGTAGAGTTGCGACGAATATTTACGCAAAACCGAATACCGAATTTTCGGCCAGATCTTTGGCTGAATAGGCGAAAGTTCAGCAAAATTATTCGGAGAGTTTTAAGAAACAAATCATATTTTTGTTTCATAACATTATTTACTGGGTGCCTCCAGTCAATTTTCTCAAGATAATTTTTTTTAATATGTATTTTTTTATTTTGTAGCTGTACAATAATATTATTATTACTACTGTATGGCTACAAAATAAAAAATAAATATCAGGATTTCTTAATGTTTTAAAAAAATAATAGGGTGTCAATTATTGTAGTGGGGTGCCAATAATGGTACAGTTCCCCTTAAAAAAATATCATTACAAGTAAATATTTCGCCAAATTTAGCGGTGCTAAGGAAAATAAATGTAATTCATTTTACTATAAATTATCCTGTTTTTAATTGGTAATGGATATGCATCGGTAGTCTGCCGAATACCTACTAACTAACAAGCACAATACATCGAACATCGAATAGTGGCCAAATAGTCTTTACAACACTAGTTATGCATTAATTCTTTTATCAATGTAGCTTCTTGGTTATCCGTTGGCTTGTATGCGTTTACAGTCGAGTTCGAACATTATTTCACTTTACCGCGAGTGTGGCGGGCATTCGCTCGCGCATTAGTCTCACCACTCCGGCGCGGCGGCCAAATGCATCGTCCGTATTGTCTAATGTACACACGATCCGTGCTTAGAATTTAAATAAGTGTTTTCAAGCAAAGCATTTAAATTACCCACAACTCCATATGTGGATGGAGCGCGCAACCGTGTGGTAATGGTTTTGTGTCCAAATG
The DNA here is from genome assembly GCA_019925095.2 of Dendrolimus kikuchii. NCBI lineage: Eukaryota > Metazoa > Arthropoda > Insecta > Lepidoptera > Lasiocampidae > Dendrolimus > Dendrolimus kikuchii. The sequence continues at coordinate 18,579,423 of CM034392.1, forward strand.
ACTCGGTGGTTTGTTCTTCAGTGCAAAAATTAGTGTTGTTGTGACAGCTGGGATTCTGTACTTTGAATAAGTAATGCCTGGTAACGCTGGGAGTCCCTATTGGACTGCAGTAGATTTTGACAGCGAAGGGGAGAGCGTCCCATCTCCGCCACCTAATCACAGACTGTACCTCGATCCTTGGGATCACGAAGCTTACGAAATGACACCAGCTGACACAACTGAATCCAGCGTAGGAGACAATTTTAATTCATTCGCCGGCGAACCAGTCAGTGCTAGTTTTTATTATGTTCCAACTAAAAACTATGACTCTGGGGAGGAACCGCCCTTGCCGCCACCGAGAAGGAAGACTCCTGAACAAATATCACCGGATTATTCGGTGTATGGAAGAAAGTTCTCTAGATCAGTAGCGCCTGACTTTCCTGAACCAATATACGGCGAAAAACCAATAAGTAAGTACCCACCTATACTCTGATTTTTAATTACATAGACCGAAATTACGGCTGCAATCGACCTTTTTTTATATTGCAAGCTTAGAGTAACGCACCATTGTGAGTGGTCACCGCAAAACTTACTTGAATAAAAAAAAAAAGACGATTTAACTGTCATTTTAGTCCAGGTAATTTAAAATCACAATAGAACATTTATCTGCTTTACTCATCCTATGCTGAGTAGGTACACAGAACCAACGAAGGTCAACGAACGTTCTTCGGAAGTGCAGTGGGTAACATCAAAGGAATCATCCACACATTCGATTCTTAGACTAAACGTTTGCGCCAGTGAAGTGCAGCGAAATCCCTCCGTGTGCTCAATGTGTGCCTAGCACTATCGAAACTAATTTTAAAACTTTGAAAGTCTCTAAACAATTATGAACAACGGTTTTGCTTTTCTTATACAAGTAAATTTAATGCAACACATAATTAGTGATAACATTAAGTATAATTAAACATTTAACTTTCATAAAACATTTCTAATAATTCAACTGCTAAAATTTAAGGTAGGTAGGTAGTTCTAACTAGTTGTTAATTGTAGGGCTCGACTATTGTTTCTGAATATCTACTATAATTTGTATACAATTATAATTTATAAGCGTGCTCTTAAAAATTAAATTTGTTTTATTTATCGAAAACGCACTCAAAATGTAGATTTATAAATTTATAAAGCACTTCTTTAATAATAATAGTGGCAAATCAAATTTATCTCTCGTAAAGATTTTATTTGTAAGACAATGCGAAATGGAGTAAAATATTAATGGACTTCGCCTTTTTCGTATGTGACGGTACACACTTTCCATAAAGTGGGCAATTATAGCCCGTTTCTGTATCTTACTAACCGTAAATCTCCTTCCTATTGATTAAAACTTGACATAAGCTCCATACAAGTATTGTCAAAATTCAAACGATGGTAAAATAAGTGAATGAAAAGTAAGATGTAGATCTACAGCAATACAAAAAATTGTCCCGACGCCAACTTAGCACGTATGGACCGACCTGAGAATTCTGATACTTGTGAGTTGTTGTATTTTTATTGCATCATTTTACAGGGGACCATCGTCGGTCATTGTACATAGAAGAACCAATGTATGTACCACACCCGATGATATATGAACCAATTTACGGAGCTATAATGCCGCCACCGCCGCCTGGATATTTACCTCCGCCCAGATCTAGAATATCACTACCGTATCAGCCGGAGTACGTCATGGCCGGACTGGGCTATGGAAAACCTAGAAAGCATTCGAGGTAAATCTTTAAGACATATTTATTTCGACTTGTAAATTATGACTAGAGCTTTGTATTCTAGATATTACTTGCCAGCATTCTGAGTACGCTACCCAATGATAATAGTTTTGCAAGTCTTGTCATTTTATCTATGCCTTCTATTGAGCAATAATTAAGTATTCTTCTCGAAATCTAAGTAATCAGGTAGAAAGGAATATTTTTAGATGTTATGTTTATCCTATTATCATGCGGCTTCGTTTCAATCACTCACTTCAATCTTCAAAATGGTGTCCCTGTTAGAACTCTTTCGTATTTTTATTCTTAATTTATTTTATTTATAAGAGAATATAATTTTTGTTGATCCTAGATTTGTATTAGTTATCAAATCTATGTATTTTCACCATCGTTGTCCAGCGTATAATTTCAATATTCATACAGTCCTTAACAGTCTACGTAAAACGTGGAAGAAATAGTATTCCTTTTCCATGGTAAAACTACCAAATTTTCTGGGATACGAATGATTAACGTAACAAAAAGTTTTATCCTTCGCCATATTGCTATGTTGTTATAAAGCGTCATACAATGTAAAATTTTATTTAGACTCTAAGCATTTCTCGCTTTGTTATTAGCCAACCTGGATTCAAAAGTTTCGTTATCAATTCCTGGAGGCACAGAGATGGAAGACAATATTTGTACTTGGCAGCATAAAAGAATAAAATACTTCTATATCCGTTCGCTGTACATCGGTAAATATTCGTGATTCGAAAAATTCAACGGATTTCCTTATATTAGCGCCCGACTAGAGACGTAAAGATTGTAACTTGTTTATCTTGAAAATATACCTACCTAAGGTTTTTTGGTTTAGTGGTTATATTTTTTGTACTTATTTAAAGTAGCTTTGGTAATTCCCCTTATTCAAATATCAGAATAGAACACCCCTGTTCGTGCCTACCCCGCAAGGGAACTGGCGTGAAGTTATGTATGTATGTGTATGTAGAATAGAACAAGTACCTAAACGTAATAAACAGGTTGGTGTATTATAAAAAAAAAACATTTTTCACGCATTGAAGACCTTGTCATGTCAATTTCAAAGGCATTTCGCACATGCACATTCTTACGAAAAAAGATCTAACCACAGTAGCCGCTTATTGACTAGACAGGAATTGCTCAACTTATAACTGCAATAGACATCACATGAAATAGCATTTTATTGTGATAACGACGTATAAAATGTAGTAAATAGCTCCGTTACGGGCTGTAAACACGACATAGACTGAGGCTTGAGTAGTGTTTTCCACTGTATCTGACATAAATCGTGACCTTTAACCGGCTCATCATTTAAATATTGTCCTTTTAATATTTGTTTCCTGGCTTTTTCCAGGTATACGTAAGTTTTAATTCAAAATTAAATTAATTTTCACGGAATTTTAAATCATGATCGTTGTGATACATACATACACACATAGCTTCACGCCAGTTCCCTTGCGGGGTAGGCACGAACAACAGAGCGCCATTCAGGCTTATTCTTACACACCTCACTCGCTTCTTTGACATTCATAGCTCTTGTCATGCACGCTCGTCTGTTCTTAAGGCTCCTGACACCACCTTCTGCTAGTATACGATCAATTTGATCATGGAAGGCGTGTCGTGGCCTTCCACGACTTCTGCATCCATCCACTTTTGCATCGTATATCTGTTTAGTCATTCTTTCATCATCATCTTTCTGATACAATTTTGAAATAATATTTTATTATTACAATTTATTTAATATTCATAAATATGTGTCATCTTTGAGCTTCAGTATCCAATACTGATATGCTAGAATTTTCCCCAAACGTCTTTCATGCAGCGAGAATCACAAGTTATACCGTTCTTCAATGAAAAGCTTCAGTCAGGCAAAGATTGTTTAATGTCCGGTTCCTATATCTTACCAATCGTTCATTTGCCAAAATTCAACCGATGGTAGGGTAAGTGAATGATTAGTAAGATATAAAAAACGGGCATAAATGATTTTCGGTTAGAAGGGATAAGTACCTACATTATAATATGTACAGACTATTCCTTATGGGATGTATTGCTAAATTATTGCGGAATACAACAAATAATCTAATAGGTACAATAAAAGAAAATTTAACTATTTATATTGTATTCTACCTATAGTCCCTCAAGATTATAAGTATAATAGAATGCTAAGCCGAGAGAGCTGAGAATCCGGACATGCCAATGCCCTATCGCTTGACTGTGGGTTGTTGTGTTGCCCTTAAGTACAAAGAAAGTGCCCAGCAGCAGTAATTAGTATTCCTACTCCGTTCCTGAAGGTCGTGAATCTTGTAAGCTAGAAATAAGACTGTTGTTAAATTACTTTAATTATATATTTTAATACGTTGCCAATGTCCATCCAGCGATGCAACTCAGTTCATGTTCATGTCTCTTAGTTGTAGAAGGCCAGAGTTGAATATCATGTACATACTCTACCGAACTGTCAGTGATTTAGATTGGATACATTGCAAAACACAAACACCACACGCCACTTGAATCGTAAAAACCGCACCGCCTGCCAAAGAAATTTTCACGGCAATGAGATGTTTAAAATAATAGGTATGCACAGAAAACATATTTTACAAAGATTTCTAAACGCCGCCATCTAATGCATTGCAATTACGATAGCAGAAATCACAGAGAAATGCTTGCACTCTCGTGATAGTGAAAACGGCAAGATAGATAATAATGACATGAATGAGAAATCACGTCTTCTTAAAACTGTTTATGGAGTAGATATTTTGCAAGATTTAATATAATATTACGAAGAAGATGCCGTCTCATCCGTAAAAAAATGTTTTCTTCATAAAGAACAAGAAATAAAAAATAATAAGCCTTTAGAAAATCAACATTTATAAGATAAATGGTTGATTTTTCGTAAATGGTTGAGGGATGGTACATTTTTGTCTTTCAATTTGAGTAAATCAACTAAAGTACATACATACATACATAAGTTCACGCCAGTTCCCTTGCGGGGTAGGCACGAACAACAGAGCGCCCTTTAGGCTTATTCTTACACACCTCACTTGCTTCTTTGACATTCATAACTCTTGTCATGCACGCTCGTCTGTTCTTAAGGCTCCTGACAGCACCTTCTGCTAGTACACGATCAATTTGATCATGGAAGGTGTGTCGTGGCCTTCCACGACTTCTGCATCCATCCACTTTTGTATTGTATATCTGTTTAGTCATTCTTTCATCATGCATTCTTTCCACATGCCCGAACCACCGGAGCATTCCTTTCCTTACCTTCACCCCGACACTCTCTTTCAGACCAACTCTCTTTCTTACTTCGGTATTACGAACGCGGTCCGCGAGCGTCACTCCGCAAATTTTGCGCAGTGCTCGCATCAACTAAAGTGGTCCATATAGGTATATAAACCTTACACTTGTATTATACAATGTCATTGAACACCTTCGTGTCCTTCCAGTTCTGCGGCTATCAACCAAATTAAATCCATTCATATTTAAATAAATTAATAAACGAATTATCGTGGGAATGTTTTTTACTCTGGGCTGGGCTCGGGCCTCCCACTATACCCCTAAGGCGGCTTGGCAGGTTGGACACATCGGTTATCTCGATGTGCAGGTTTCCGCGCGACGTTTTCCTTCATCGTTAGCACGTGGTAATTGTAACAATATACGCATTGGTCAAAAAACTACCAAAGGATTCAACCCGCGCCCTTTAAAGACTCAAACGAAGTACCGACGGACGTGAGTGCGCTAACCAGTAAGCTCCCAAGGCTTTATTGATGAAGACTGAAAATTATACATGATCAATTAAACTCGCATTTCTAACTGAAATCTGTATAATCAAGGTTAAGAGTAACATCAGAATGTAATTTGAGTAAACTAATGCTTGCTAAATAAACACAATTATAATACGCCTTCATGGTAAAGAGGATTATGTAAATTCGGTGACTAACAACGTGTAACTTACGATTTTACTAATGTAATACATATTCAGCGTTATTGTTTCAAAGGTAAGTCCCATTGTCATCACGTTTCACAAAGAGAAGGTGTTAGTATTCAAATATCATTGTTATCAAGTTTCTTAAAGTTAGGTTGATCTTTTTAGGTCTTTTAAGACTGGGGTTTATTTTGTTAGTCAAATGATTAAAAGTTTCAAAGTTAAACGTCGACATGTAATTAAAAATCTTAACATAATTAATTAAAGTGTCTAATTTAGGATTAAGGTGATAGGAATGATAATTCCAGAAGATAAATTAATGTGATTCTTACTATATTATATTATTATTACATAAATACATACCTACGTATTAGAACTTACAATAAAAATATAAACCTTTCTGTTTAACGTGAGGATACCTTAAATAAAAACAAACATGTAGGCCCCGAAAAAATTTGGAGACCTGGAAATTATAAAGAAAATTTCAATCAGTAACCCAAAAACCGTACTAGATACCTTACAATAAAGTCAAAGACGGCTAATTATAATTTATTAAAGCAGTAACTATAAGTAGGTAAATACTTAATCTGAAGATAAAATAATGGGCATTCAAGACTCATATTATATCAGCAAAACATTCGAAACTTGACAGGCAAAAATACATTCGTTTCGTGTACATGTGTGATGTTAGAATAATAAATATACTATACCATTAGCGTGTTCGTCTGTGTATTCTAAATAAAAAGTAAGTAAGCTATTTAAACTATAACTAATCATAGATGGATTAAATTTTGTCTTGAATATACTCAGAAACGACTCAACGGAATTCTTAAAAAAATTAAGAATGATGTATGGATCAGGCTTCAGAAGATATGAGTGTGAAGCAAAATCTCTCGCGAGCTATTACAACCCTATCATTTTGCATTTATTGCCGACTAGACAGCTCATTGACATCAATCGCCTAATTATCGATCAGAAACAAATATATATAAATATTATATATACCAAATCTTTTACAAACTTAGTAGTTTTGGTAATTAGCCAAAGCCCTCCAGCTACGGATATGGTTTCTGGTAAAACCGGGTTCGGTATATCTTTGGGTCCCGCAAGTTTGATTCTCCAATACTATACTATAGTTAATAAGGTTATAGTATAACAAAAGTCCGTTCAGTGCATTTTTTTTTAAAACATCAAACTACTTGGGACTAACAGAAAGAAGAGGCAGGCTCAGCTAGTATCTTAAAACTAGTGTATATACTATAATTATTGTAAACACTCGATTATAATGACAAATGCCGTGTGAACATGAACTAGTTTTTGCTTCCTACAAATGAAAGTTCCATCTGTGAGAATTTAACTTGCTTTTCTTTTGTGTGGAGAAACGTAGGTACTTAACATTGACCCCAGGTGACCGTTGTTCATAAGGGTCATGCACTTAGTGTTATCATGGAAAAAGTTTATGAATAACAACGGCCCAGTAAAAAGATATAACTCTGAAAGGCCCTTGAAATTATAAAAATTCCACAACAATGTTCATATATAAACGAGCGGGCTTTTTTTTATTATTAACAACTCTACGGACTCGAGTTCCGTACCCTTTTTTATAACTTAATTACTAGATTTAATTTTTTGAATTTAACACGCTTATAAATTATTTTGGCTCTTGTGTGTGACATTAATTTATTGATTTTCGTGTTGAGGTGTATGTATCTTACAAATAACTTATTATATTAATTTATTCTAGTTTTAATACTAAACTTGTACTAATGTAGAGTGTATCTGTTACATGCTGGTGTTGTGAGGAAGTGCATGTGCAGTGTGGGCCTTATATCTATACTTATATGTATTGTCCTATCTAGTGCCATGTGTGTTGTTTTTTTTCTTTTCTGTGCCTGGATTATTAATTTTTAGGCTCTTTGTGTGTCTTGGTTTGTTTGTGAACGAGCGGGCTTAAAAATACCTTTTTATCATCATACTTTTAAAATATAGTGATAGAAATAATTTGAATTATTGTTCAAACAATTAATACGCCATTTGATTCGTTAAAGAAATGACGTCATAACTCACTACGCATGTATAAAATCTGGGCGGCTTCGGCGTTTTGTAAGATGATAAAAAATATCTCAGCTTATTTGAATGTCAACTACCCTAAATGCAAGTCATTGTTTTCTTGTGTTTTGATATATTATAAAAACACCTCTAGGTATTCAAAATATTCAAATAATATTGAAATGTACAAGAAGGTGTTTAAAGTAAATACCAATATTTATTACAACGTCAGGCCAAACCAGTCCATAATTACTAGTTTTATCTAAATGTGTTTTAATAAGTTTCTTGTCAATTTCACATTTAAAAAGAGCCTCAGTATTAAATAAATATTTATGAATACAGAATATAAATAAAATAATAATCGATATTTTGACTGGAACAAGAGAATCCAGTAGTTACTTCGCTAAGCTCTATACAGATATATTTTACATACATATATACATAAATAACTTCACGCCAATTCCCTTGCGGGGTAGGCACGAACAACAGAGCGCCATTTAGGCTTATTCTTACACACCTCACTTGCTTCTTTGACATTCATAACTCTTGTCATGCACGCTGGTCTGTTCTTAAGGCTCCTGACTTCACCTTCTGCTAGTACACGATCAGATATATTTTCTACTACTTAAATTTGTTTAAGGGATAACGTAGAGCTAATAAAGAAAACAAATAACCGCTAAATAAACTAATGTAATCAAAAAATATAATCAAACCATAAAAAAAATACGATTGCTTAATTCATGTAAAAAGGTATTTGAATTACAAATAATACATTATTAAAATACGAATTCATGACATATCATTAATCATTATACAATATAACACAACATTAGAAAATTGCGGAAACACAATTTTTCACCGACTAAAGGCATAAGAGCAATTACAACAGTAACTCACAAATTTCTAGTCACGGGTTACAGAACGTATCTTTGTAAAATATTGATGGTATTCTAGAAAGTAATCCATGTTCATCTAAACAGGTAAATCGACTCATCTTGTTTACCTATACGTGTTAAAATACGTAGGTAACTATATACCTGTCTCTGTAAGACAAACGCCTAGCCAGTAACTTAGTATGACGCTGACTTAGCGCTTGAACTTTTAAAAATAATTTAAAGTGCATATATAGCATCTTTCCTTTATTTGCGTTTCAAAAAGATAAACTTCGCGTCTCCGCGATGACTTTTCATAACATTCAAATGAAAACCAATAGAGATAACTTTAATACCCGAAATTTACAATGCCAATGCCAATATTACCAGAAGCCGAATAATTTGCGTAGTATGTATGTATTCCCTATTCACAATAACTTGACGCGTAGGGTTATCAAAATCTAAAAATTAACATCACTTAATATCATGTTATAAAATAGTTTATAAATAGATATTATTTAAAAAAAAATATCTTAATTTTTGTTGAAATTGTCTAGTAACTATCGCGATTTTAGCTTTAACTTTTTTAGGTTAATTAATTCATTAATTATTATTATTTTTTATTTATTTTATTAACTTTAGCTTTAGGTGTTTATATTTTTGGTTGTTGGTAACCCTGCGCTGCCTGTGAACAAGGAATGCCTAATGTATTGCAATGAATGGTCGGTTGCTATATGTTATTATACATTCAATCGCCTAATTATTGATAGAAATTTGACATTCCTTGTATGGAACTTATGTCAAATTGTAACCAATTGTAAAACGTATCAACGGTTAGTAAGATATAGGAACAGGGTATAAGTGGAATCGAATCTTGATTGGCAGGCACGCAAACCGCTTAGGCAGTTCAAAACAAGACAACTCTAAGTAAGTTATGCACGAAAGCTAATAAACTTACGTGCAGTGTTCTCCTGTTCTCACATTGCGTCTGAAGACACAAAATAAAGCTAGAAGTTTTTTTATGAATATAAATATCGATAACTAATATCGTTTCTGTGTAAATAGATGTAACTATTTAAGAAAGGGCAATAGGGGGCTGACAATCCGTGAGCTGCCATAAACGTCATGTTTAAAACTCCCTTAAAAATGATAATAACTTCGTTGGTGTGTTAATTTAATTAAAATTATTTTTTCTAGAATGATGGACGCATACGAGCACCTCAGGGAGACGTATGAGAGCTTATCGCCAGAGTATGAAGACTGGGCTCGACCATTCCCAAAGACAGCGCCTAACAATTTCCACCTCTCACGATATGGACACTTGCAGATTGACTACTCGTGTAGTTGGAATTCACTCGACAGGCTTATTCGAAATCAATAGATTTTGTATAAGTACTTTTCTGTATATATTAAGACAATATAGAAAATTCATAACACATTCATTGTGGCATTAAAGAATATTGTATTGATTATGTTTGCGTAATACATTTTCAATTAAATCTTCTATTTTTTCTGAAACTTTCGTGTATGTTAACCGTTAAAACGTAGTTTTAATTAAGTATGTGTAAAAATTTTATGGTCGCGAAAAATTAAGAAAATACTAATTTGAGTTTGTCTGAACTAAATAGGTACAAACCACTCGATGAATGTGTTAGGAATATACAAAAATACGACTTTCTTATATAACGTAGCATTCTGAGAAAAAATTGTTAAAATCGTTATGCCAAGTTAATTAGATTCCTAATAAAACTTGTAAAAAAAGTAAAGTAAACATAACATTACGATTGTGTTTATTCTTAAAATAATGTATGAGAACATAAGTTATGTGAGCATACAAACAATCTCATTACACAATAAGCAGATGTGTTGTAAAATGTATATTAATAGTTTTTGTGCTCAATTTATTTCTTTTTTTATTTATATAGAAGCTATGTTGCAATCAAATCAAATTACTATTAAGACTTGCGATTGTCTAGGTTGTAATAAATTGAATTAATTTTATATCACAAAATGTATTAGTTAATGAAATGAGATTACTCTAAGACTATTAGACAATAAAATAGGTGCTACTGCGTTTAATATAATTAATTTTCAATGAAATTGTACTTTTTGTAAACTATAATAGCCAAAGATAATTAAATGTTTTTCTTAATAATATTTATTGTTTTATTTCGAAACAGTTTATAATATAGCGCAGTGCGATTATACGAGTACGCCTATAAATGCCAGAGTCGTTATTAGTTCAGCGAATGCCTCGCAATTCTAGTCGCAAGAAAAAATAAAATAGCGAACCCCGCCCTTCGAAATGAATCGTTACTAAGATGATGATGTCTCTAGTCGTAACCATTGGAGGAACACGCGGGTGTTTTTAGTGGTTGCCAGTCTAATTAACCCCCTCATCTCTTAGCATAGTATATGAAATATTTCCATCTCAACAAAAACAGAGCATTTTAAATTTAGTGAACACATATCGAGTCTTTACCGCCATTTTATCGTAAGCGACTTTGGACCAAGTATATTTTTTGTTGCAAAAGGTATTTTGAACTATTATCTCGTTTTAAAACTTTCAGGTTTTGATTCAGTAAAGTCTAGTCTGACTAAAATTGGAAGTCTTAAAACAAAATATTAGTTTAAAATATCTTTTGCAACAAAAATATAGTTAGGTCCAAATGTCGCTTACGATAAAATGGTGATAAAGGCTCGATATTTTCTGTTAATATAGGGACCAGCATTCCACGAAAGAAATGTGTTTTCTAAAAAGTAGTTGGATGATTAATATTAATAATAAATAGCTTGGGTAAAGACCCAAGCTATTAATTATTAATATTTATCAATACATTATTGTTATTTATTTGAAAGTATCAATTTGTAAAAGAAATATTTTGACATTATTCCTTCTGTGGTTTTGATTAGAATAAAACCAAATATTAAATTCGTTTTGTCTTTCTTTTGTATCACATCCATACTTGAATATTGTAAATGTGAAAGCAATTCTGTGTGTGTCTTTTATGCTTTCACTGAAAAACTACGAGGCCGTTTTGGCGGAATACTTCTCATCCCGAAAAAAAGATAGTTTATTTATTGGGATATTCGGAATTTTCCAGGGGTAAATAGATATTTTTTTTTTTATTGCAGGAGCTCAGCAGTCAGGCAGACGGCCCACTTGATGTTAAGCGGTTACCATCGCCTATAGACATTTGCAACACCAAAGGTGCTACAAATGCGCTGCTGCTCTCTTAAGGGAGACTGGAACCTGATCACTAATTCCGGAACACAGTTGTGTTCCGGCATTTACAACGGCGTTAACAACTATGAGTTCATAGTTGTTATGGCGACATACTTTAGACCAGGGGTGGTAGCCATCCAGTCGGGCAAATGCCCTACTACCTGGCTGTGGGTTATTTTGTCGCCTCTTACGACAGGCCGCCCGGCCGCAGGAATATTGTATTCTTTCTCCGTTCCTGCACGGATAAAAAAAATTAAAGCAATTTATCTGGGTTATGTAACGCTTGCTCTCTAATGACAGGTTGCGATATCTTACTATCCATTCATTTACCTTCTTATCGGTTAAATTTTGACATAATCTTCATATAATGTCAAATTTTTACCGATGATAAGGCAAGTGAATAAATAGTAACATATAGGAACGGGTCGTAATTAAATTAGGATTACTCAATAATTATGTTTTATCCGCGGCTTCGCCAAGTAACATACATACATACATACATGACTTCACGCTAGTTCCCTTGCGGGGTAGGCACGAACAACAGAGCGCCATTTAGGCCCATTCTTACACACCTCACTTGCTTCTTTGACATTCATAACTCTTGTAAGTAACCAAGTAACTCTAGTAAATAATATAAAACACATGGTTTGGAACTTTTCTGTGTATTTTGCATAAGTTGTGAGTTGGTTCCGGTTTGCATAACTAAGTCCATAATGCTGCCTTGTACCATGTAGCATTTATTCCTAAGCTTGTTGCACTTTCGCTAATCTGGTGAGAGTCGACTCATGGTTCGATGACATAGGAAACAAAAACGATGTTTCCTAGATGGTGGTTTAGACTTCAAGGAAATGCAACTGAACTGAGAACAAGTAACTCACCTGTACATATAAGATTACCTGACCATTTAAAATCGTAACTTATGAAAATGCCACATAACTCTTCGACCACTCATGGAGCGGACAAAGTTCTTTTATAAAACATGTTTGACTGCAATCCTACTTGCTTTATAATAAATACAATTCTACGTATTTAGGCACCTATTCTAGCATAATCGACACGAGTTGAAATGACGTGCACAGAAATATGTACCTATATACTTACAAAAATTTTATAATGTCTGTAGCCGTACAGCTTTTAAGTCTCTTACATTTGAGAATATTACCAATTTTTGAAGGATTATTATTTCAAGCGTCGATTTGGGTCGAATTGGTAAATATATGACACAAAGATGGTGATACACTATCAACATTACATGAGTTTATAATAACATTTTGAATTATGTAATTGTTTTCCTGGTATAATAGTCCCTTACCTAATGTTCATCTCCAGCTGCTTTATGAACTAGACTTAACTGCTCGGAGATAGCAGTGAAATAGTCTGGGAATAGTGACCCTGTTTTTTCGAGGTGAAATTCTATTTACGGACTGTCCAACGCGGGGGACCACGTTGGAGAAGTGTGGTACTTGTCATTCTACTAAGTCAGATATAACACGGCGCTTGAAACCGTGAAAACTTAGTTTTATTATGTCTATTAGTCGCAAAAACTTAAGAAAATACTAGGTCAGAATAACCAGACAAACTGGTCGTTGTTCCTCCGGGACACCAATTTGGGTTCTGCTACGCATGCTCCTCCAGCTCTGTCGTAAGGGAATGGTGGACCTGCCAAATACCATCATAATTTGCTGTGATTGCTATCACTCACAGGGAAGCATTATATGATGTAAGTATCTGTTAACAGATCTACCGACGCCTTGGTCCGTAGGTTTTGTCCAACTAAAAGCTAGTAGATTTCTCCACTGAGTAAAGAATTATCAATCATTAGTAGTTAGTCTCATAATCAATCTTTAGTATAAATTTAATAAAAGTTGGTTTATATTTAAGTCCGTGAAGCGAGAACAAACGATCTTACTTGCACATTTATAATTCAGTACGTATTTGTTCATCAAGTTTATATTTAATACATTAATCATATTGTAAAGAATGTTATCGATTTAAATCTAGTCATTAGAAGTCTTGAGTGTAACAATTTCAGTGCTCTACTTATAACGAAGGTTGCTAGATTAATTTAAACTTCCTTTAAATTAACAGAAACATAATGAAATTCAGTTTCTTGTTTGCATTAATTCTTATTTTGATTTGTTTATCCGCGTATTAAAGATACGTAGTGGTACTATTATATAGAGATGGCATAGATAAAAAAAATAGCTTCGAAAGAGCAGCCTTATAAACATTCTGCCTTGCTCTGCGTATGGGATTTCGATTTGTTGCATCCTTGGCAGGTTAAGTCTTGAATAATTGAAATCAAAACAATTTTCACATTATATGATACACAATACAAGTTTCAGTTAATTTAAAATTTAATTAAACGTTATTGATGTGTAGTGAGCAGTAGTATTTTCAGTAGTAAGTAAATGTAAGACACATGGTGCACTGTGATATTATCCGTCTATATCTGGCTTCTCTGTATATTTCTGTTCTCTACATAAAGATAGCACAGCAATTTAAAATTCCGTGCGTATAATTATGAAGTACAGTTGGTAGCCAAATAATGTTTAGTTAATAAAGCAAGTCATGCTATAGACGTACGGTGTGTACGTTCAAATGTAGGTCATGATGTAACTTATGAATAGTCATGTAATATTCATAATCGCATTCTTAAAGTGCTACTTTGTGTGCATCAGGTAAAGGAAGTAGACAAAACAACAAGAGTACAACAACAATTTAATTATTATTATGAATAATTTCACAGCAGCACCTATAATTATTTAAGTTTCTTGAGCAATGCATCATCTACTAACTTACATAATGGATATTAATGACCGCACAAAATTTTGTGGTTGGTAAGCAAGTAGGCAGGCGATGGGCGTTGCGGTGTAGAACAACTAGGACTTCCAACATGCGTCCGTTTTTGTAAAGTCAAAATTCGTATCTCGCGGATATTACACCATTTTAGAGTTATTCAGCAGTTTTGAAGAAAACAGAACACTACTATAATTATATAAGTAGGTAAGGCAATTTACAATACGAATATATGTAAGCGACGCAATGCAGTTCGTCTTTTTGAATGTTCATTGACAGCGGTTTTTTTTTACGATAAATAGGTTCGCGTTTGACCATGATCACGCCCGATGTCGGACGATGATGCGGTCGAAGGTGGAGCACGCCTACCTAAATCGTACCTATTCACATGAGACTGAAAGATACCCGGATTGTACTTTTCGGGAAATACAGGACTCTGGTAGTGCATTCCATAACTCGCCGTATGTAGAGGGAATGTGGAGGCAAAACGTTTCGTTCGGACTGGTAGCGTTTCAACTGTGAAACGATGGCGTAGACTAGAGCGCTTTGTGGTCCTAAGATGGAACGGTGTAGGGGGAATCAGGTCAAAGAGTTCAAACGCACACTCTCCGAAATGAATCCTATAAAAAACTGATAGACTAGCGACCCGGCGTTGATGCTCTAGGCTTTGAAGCCTTATATTGACAAACTGGTCGCTACCAATCAACGTCTTGGTTCTTCTCTCAATTGACTCTAGTGCATCAAGCTAGTATTTAGCTGAGCCGTCCCACAAGATTTGCACAAGATTAGTGAATTTGCGAAAAACGACGAGGAGTTTGAGGCCTCGAAGAAAACCTCTGTTCGGGCTTCAACTTGGCGGGCATTTCTGTTGCAACTATTGAACTATATAGGGTAAAAATTCTAAAGAAATTCAAGGTGGCAGAGCTTAAAAGTCATTTCAACGAAACCTGGTTTGAAGAAAATATGTTGGTGGCTTACGAAATATATAGTATTTTCGTTAAATATTTTTCAAGCTTCTGTAATGAAAAATAAAAAGCTTTAGACGTTCAACGCCTTTACTGAACCTTTTATTCTATATGTGTAAAAGATATCCCATAAATATATTGTTACGACCTAGGTGCCGAAATAGGCAAATTCACACCTATTTGTACCTGTGTTATACGTGTTTATATAGTTCTAATAAACTCTATAATCATTCCAACGGCATTTTAATTCGAGTCCTGCAACTCGTAACAATATCCTGATTTGGAAAGAGCCAGAATATTCATAGCGAATTTCCTGGAACATTTCGAATAGGTACCTATACTGTAGAAGGAATAAACAAAAAATAACCTATATTTTATATTCATAAATATATTTATTAGCAAGAACTTATGGTTTTCACAAACAACAATTCTGACAAAAACAAATAAAATAGCTTTAAACATGTATTTTAATCTAGAAACTAAACTTTTTAAAACTTAACTTCAAAAGAAAAGACAAAGGCAAGATAAATAAAGAGGGAATAAATTAAATTAAAACTGCACAAAATCCTTCATATCTAACAATTTTCTTTTCTTTGTAATATTAAACAGTCCCTTTTTATCGGGTACTTTTTCTGTTTTGGGTGGTTTATTGACGATCACTTGCAAATTGTTTTGCTTCGGTGGTCTATTCTGAGTGATGTTTGCCGGATTGGGTTTCCTGTATTCCGTAATAGAATCCATACCAATGGTAGAATTATCCGGATATGGATCCCGGTTAACAGAATAAGGACGTTCAACTTGGTTTTCGTAAGATGAAGGGTACACACTTTGAGCTAAATAATGCTTGAAATTACTCTGTTTCAGTTTCTCCTCCAATTCTTCGAGTCGCTGCAAAAACAAAACGTTTTGTTCTAACTCAAGTGAAAGCTAGTTAATGTTTTATAATTACAATACACAGCGTCGGTCATTTTGCTAACAACAATACTGTGTAAATGACTATGACGAATTTTTATGTAAGTAAGGAATACAATACAAAAGATGTAAGAGGCGAACTAAAACAGAAAATAAATTTTTCAGTTCTATTTTTGTTTGTAGATCACACTTTTCGCTTTTATTTACATATAAACGTACACATAATTATATATGAGTCAATATTACATAATTATATAATAATCATCTGTATAATGTTATACAATATGGCGGAGCAATTTGAATTTCGAGCGAAATTCCTATTTCGTTAAAATATGATCACGTATAGGAAATACGTGATCCTAGTTTCATCTATTTCTGAGATTAGTGAAACATAAATTATAAACTAGTGTTGCCTAGTTTGTTCGAACTAATTAATAATGAGGCAAGTAATGCGATTACGCCAGGCATTTAAGAAATGAGTTATTGTGTAATTTTTTTATGTAACTAAAGAATTCATACTCGTCTGTAGACGTCTATGTTTGCTTCGGTGCGTGCTGCTTGTTGCTCTAGTTGTTCTTGCAGTTGTGCCACGTGGGCTGCTCCTCTTTGAATTTTTTCTTCGTACTCTAACACCACCACATTAATCTAACGAATAAAATTATAATTGTTATTTATAGTTAGGTTGATAATTGAGAGGAAGAAGACTAAGTTGGTATGGGCATATAATGAGGAGGGATAAAAGTCACGTGACGAAAAGAATGTTAAACTACAAGATGGATGGGTACAGATGTAAAGGTAGACCAAAAAAAGATGAATGGATTGTGTGAAGGATGATATTGTTACGAGTGCGGGACTCGAATTAAATGCCGTTGGAATTACTATAGAATTTATTAGAACTATACAAACACGTATGACACAGGTACAAATATAAATGGACGTAACCAGTACAAACAAACAAAATAGAATGTTTTTCTTCATTACAATTTTTAAACACAAAGTAAACATAAGAAGTCCAAATGCGGGAAAGGTTTATGGCAGGCAGATGTGCATTCACTTTTTGTTGGCATGTAACAATATGATGATTTGTGGTGTGACAGAAGATGTGTATCAAAATAAAGGAGTGTGGAAGGAAAAGACATATTGTGCCGACCCCAATTAATTGGGATATGGTGAAAGAAAAAAGAGAGAGTTAGGTGCTATAATGTACACGTATGGGCGGTCTGACAGAAATTAGTTCGATAATGGTGCAGTCCACCAGCGAAGAAATTTGTTTTATAAATATTGTTATACAGGAAGCCACAACAGCCATGTCCAAAAAAAGATTAGTTTATATGAAGGGGTACCCGTATTGAAATGTTAGTAAGAATAAAGAAGCTTTTGGAATCATACCATACAAATTACAATATTTTGCAATATTTTTTTGTTATAACAATGTATATGGTAATTTTTATGGTTTGCTCGGCACCGACTTCAAGATGTAGAAAATTTTATATTACTTTGTCTTTTAATAAACTAAATAACTTCTTAGTCAAAAATCTTTATTACCCTATTTTATACTTTTTAGTTTTTGAAGTCGGTTTTTTTTAACGAAGTTCTTTTTTGCTTCACGTATTAATATAATGATATCTCCAGCCAAAGCTGGATATGTAAAATGGGTACATAATAAATATTATTATAACAAGGTAGGTATTACTATGTGTATGCACGGATCTGAAGTTAAAAAAAGCCCCGGATATTCCTTACACACGAAGCCGCTGAAGCTAATAAATAGTATAATTTTGTTACATTCAGTTGTTGTGTAAGTGTTTGTTGAATAATAATAAATAAATACAATAGACTATTATATAGACTGACCCAAACTTCCGTTGACTAAGAATATTCACCTTGGCTTCTGAAATATATTTCTTGCACATATTTTGAAACTAGCTCAATCAATCATTCAAATCATCAATCATTCGGCCGCCATTTAATATAAGTTCATCAACTCACTGCACTTGCCAAAAATCCATTATTTCTTACATGTCTGTCTATTTAACACCACAATGTGGTGTTATGTCCACCACCACCACAATGTCCAAATCCGACGACACAAAATGGCGGCATCTTCCATGAACGAAAGAGAAATTGGGAGACAGAGATAGATATGATATTGAAACTCTTAATTTATTAAGAGAGTGTAAATTATACTTATATGAATTTCCCGAAATTACTCAGTGAAATCTACTCTGTTCCAGCTAGGGGGTAGAAAGTAAGATCTACTCTCTTCAGTTTGAATAAACACTTGAACTCGTTTAATCCACCAGTATTAAGATATAGCCGACGTGATGACATCATATAATAATGGGTAATCTGTAGTCAAAGACAGTCCTTTTATATTTGTATATAGAACATTGCAATTTAACAGATTTCAATTGCAATTGCTCTGGTTTCATAATTGAACACGCGCCACCGATCAATGATGCTATGCCACCGATAAATATGCTAGCTATAATTAAGTGTTATTAAAACAATGAATACTTACTAGTTAATCCAGTTTATTTTTGTGAATATTTCTAATGTGAAAATTTGTGTTACGCTATACGCCACACGTTAATAAGTTTTGTACGTGTAATGCATATGGAAAATTATCTAGTTTATCATGGAAGGAGAGTTAAAAGGATAATAGCCCACTAATATGAAACTGGAAAGCTCCTAAACCTTGCATAATAAATAATTTAAGAAATCAAAAACCCGACGCAAGAAAGACAATATACAAGTAATACACTAAAAAGACCGAAATAAGATTGAAGACAGCAAAATTAAAATAAATTATAAACAAAGTAAACTCTATTTTAACAGATTATATATATTATCAGCTGAAAGCTTAACTTTATTTAAGCACTAAGTTTAATAGCAAGCGGGACCCAATTGCAAATTATAAACCGAAAGAAAATTAATGGGTTCCTCTCAATGACCTTATAATAATAAGCTCACTGGTTCCTCTTGCTACTAAACCAAATGTGGTATTTAACTTAATGAATTTACTTTGTTTATAGTTTATTTTAATTTTGTTTCCTATTATCAATCTTATTTCGGTCTTTTTAGTGCATTACTTTTATATTGTCTTTTTTGGAGTCGGTCTCTTATTCTTGGACTTCTTAGTCTCCTGGTACACTCTTATGGACAAAAACTTTTTAAACCAATTTTTTATTACTAATTAAATTCAAACATACCTATATATGTACCATATACATTTTTGTAAGACCCTTTTAATTTCCTTTATTTGGATACCCTACTCGATAGGTTTGGGTAATTTTGTAATTAACATGTTTGACGCCAGAAATCCGATTTTTTTTCAAGCACCTATCTAAGGACACTTAAGTTTTTAAGACAAATATAATTATACCTTAACTGTCGAAATCCATCAAGCTGTTTGGAAGATACGAGGTAAAAAAAAATTTACTAACATACAAGGTATGCGCGAGAAATATAACCCTTCCTTGACCAGTTGGGTAAAAATTATCTGCTTGGCAGTCAGCGCACAATGAAGGGTTCAACAGTAAGTTACAGTTTCACGTAAATGTCGTGATGGGTGTAACGCGTTATTTGTCATGCGGTATTGTTTTTAATTGTTAATGACGGTACATATTGAGAGATAATGTATGTATACACACTAATGTAGCTATGCCATAACGGCGTTATTTTAATAATGCCATAAATATGGCGCATTCAGCCACAGCCAATATCTATAACATTATCGCAGATGCGGCATCACCCTTACAATAAACCATAAAATTATTTTTATATATAATACATATAATATGTCAGAATATGATTTTCTGAGTAGTAGATAGTTAGGACGTATTGTAGATTTGAACTATTTAATATGTAGTCAAAGTTTTGTTCTGTTGTGTTTTCTTATTCTATTTAACAATAATATACATATTTATAATCAGAAAAATTTGGTGCATAACTTATTTTGGACAAAAATGTTAGATAAGTCGTTTCTCCTCATGAAGGCAGTATTTTCAGAATTTCTGTGAAATATTATAATCATCGAAAAAAGTCAAACACAGGGATGAATTTAAAATTAAGAGATTCGTAATTAAGCAGGTTTAAGTAGGTACTACTTGCACACATTACGACCATGACAACAATCTTTAAATACATACATACAGGGCTTATTTTGTGGGGGCACGCGGGGGCACGCAGTGCCCTTAAAGGAAAATTCGAAAATATCGAAAAATTGCCATAAAAACTGAAAAAAAAGAAAACAAAATCAATTTGGTAATCCAAAAAAAATGTGGATATTTTAATAGGTCAAAATTATCAATCCAAATACAAAATCTAATCTATCTTTCCTGAACAAACACAGCGTCGCCTCATACGAAATGTGCGAAGCTCTTCTAAGTGAGCTTAGATTTGCAAAATCGTGATATAACCCTAATGAGTGCTAATCAGAAAATTGAAAATTCGGGGGGGGGGAGGTACAAAGAATATGGAATTAGCGTGCCCTCAAAAAGAAATGACAAAAAAAGGCCTGCATATACATACATACATATTTAATTTAAACTCCATAAACTAAACATAAGTGTACGAAGTTTCGATCGTACTTACATCTTTGTTAATATTCTTGTTGCAAGATATTACTGAAATAAACACGATCTTAATTTTTTTTTTGGAATCGTTACAAACCTTGTCCCTGCTTTCCACTTCCATTTCCTTTATCTTGCTCTTCAACTCTTCGATGGCACACGTGAATTGAGCTACCTTCGTGTCACATTCGAGTTGTTTTTGAGTAACTGGTGGATCGTTAAACACATATACTATTTTTAATATATATCTATAGTTTTACGAAAACTCAAAAATGAAATGTCAAGCCATGCGTCTTCTGCCAGGTATCGGTAGGAGGGGTAAAACCAAGAAATGCTGACTTAAAGCTTGTAGCAACGTTAACGTCCTTGAGGATTTCTCGGTACTGATTTTCGGGCGATAGCGGAGATTCCATAGATGCGGTCGTTTTTCAGGTGCATTTTTATTTTGTGGTGAATAAAATAAAGTAGTATTTAAAACCAATAAAACAAAATTATTTATCTTTCTTTTATAAAGAAGTAGATATATTTGAAGTGAAAGGAACTTCTTTAGAATCTTTCTGATTTAAAACTCGATGAAACAAAAAAGCGATACTAGAAATAGATAAACATAAATCTATAGAACTAACCTGAGAGAGAATGAGATAGAATACATTATATTTAATCGATTAACCACTATGCACATATTATCCGTGCAGGAACGGAGAAAGAATACAATTTCCTGCGGCCGGGCGGCCAGTCGTAAGAGGCGACAAAACAACCCAAAGCCAGGTGGTAGGGCATTTGCCCGACTGGATAGCTACCACCCCTGGTCTAAAGTATGTCGCCATAACAACCTTGAGTTGTGTTCCGGCATTAGTGACCAGGTTCCAGTCTCCCTTAAGAGAGCAGCAGCGCATTTGTAGCAACTTTGGTGGTGCAAATGCCCATAGGCGATGGTAACCGCTTTCCATCAAGTGGGCCATCTGCCTGTCTGCTGAACTCATGCAATAAAAAAAAATAAAAAAATACAGATAGAGTTGGAAATGTTTTAAAGTTTTTCGTTAATACTTCAAATTTCGTGTTATAACGCTTAAATATATATTATAACGATATAATATATTAAATGTGACGTCATAAAATTTAGAATCCCTCCCACCACTTGTCACACTTTGTTTCACTTCTACTGCGTGTGTCTCCTCACACACACAAACTTTTTTCCTGTTTTGATAAAAATTGAAGGAGCAAAATGGTTTCATGTCAGTAATTTGGAGGTGATTTGTGGATTTTTTTTATTAAAATTAATATAGAAAACTTACAACAAAAAAAAACAAGTTACATCTCATATCGAGAAGTCTTATAATAATTTTTTTGATAAATTATGTTGGTCAACACCACCGAAAAGTGGTTTCGTTTGCACCCCACTTTCGATCTTTTGCAGCAAGAGGAGCCTTAAACGTCGTTAGGATAACATGCGTATCAATAGTCTCATAAAGAGAGACGTCGAAGGCCGTGCGAAGTGGGGAAGAAAAATAGGAATAAGACCCTGAGCTCCTGGGGTGCGCAATGCAAGGCAACTGGGATAATAATGTACATACATACATAACTTCACGCCAGTTCCCTTGCGGGGTAGGCACGAACAACAGAGCGCCATTTAGGCTTATTCTTACACACCTCACTTGCTTGCACGCAACTCTTGTCATGCACGCTCGTCTGTTCTTAAGGCTCCTGACATGTATGTGGATAATAATGTAGCCTTACAATATTTATGGAAAAAATAATAGTACTTTTATGGCCGGTTCCTATATCTTCACTTCGTTCCTTCCTATTCATTCACTTGCCCTACCATTGCATCAATTGAATTTTGACATTACTTCTATGGAGCTTATGTCAAATTTTAACCGACAGTAAGGCTAAGGCACTACTTAACAATAGAAGATTATGCTTAGCGCGGACCTAAATCATTCACTAAATTAGGGTAGTCAAATAAGAAAAAGAGGTCTGTCAATAAGGACAAAGAAATTATCTACTAATAATAATATAGTTTAACTTTCTATTAGATATTTTTACTTACACTTCTTTTCATTTTCTAATGTTATGTCTTCAACATATTTTTCGTGATCATTCCTGAGTTCCATTATATTTTTTTCATGCTTATGAATAATTGTTTCTTTTTCCTTATACATATAAAACAATACAAATGAAACCAGTAAAGAAAATAAAAATTACTACCATTATACACCATGATTAATAGGTATTAATTACCCTTTGTAAGGCAGCTATTATATTATCCTTAGAAACAATTTCATCCTTAAATTTTTTAACGTCTCTTTTGAGGTAAACAAGTTGTGATACTGTCTCTTGCAAGTTTGCGATCATTTCTCGCGATGTAATTAAATGGTAACGATGTGATTTTTCTAATTCCCGCGCTTCTTTTAACTCAGTATCAAGTTTTGTATTTAATTCTTTTAATTTTTTACATTCTTCCTTGTCTTTCAGAAATTCCTAATTACAACAATAAGTTAACAATATAACGAAGACTCAAAAAAAGTATTTAGAGTAAAAAAATCTTACTATTTTGCATTTAGTCAAACATTGTAATATATTTTGCAAGCGACTATCAATTGGTGAGCTTCCGGCATCATCGGAAACTTCCATATCACTTATTTACAAAAACGGTAAAACTTTTGAAGTAACCGCCAAAGATACGTGTCTTTTTTAAATATTAAATAAATCATAAAAAATGCGCACAACATCTAATAATCGCTACACATTTGCGCAAGAAGATCTCACGTTACTTTCTCGCGAGAATGTACAGTGCTATTAGAATAGAAAATGCAAATTAAAAAAGATAAAGCGACCAAAAGGCTGGCCCATATATACGTTTTATATATGGGCTAGCCTGTATTTTGGGCAACACATAAGCGGTGCCATCCAACGTGGTAACGCGGGCAGCGTATTGGGAACGTTCCCAGCTGACGGTAATTTGGGGCCTATTTAGTATTTGAGTTTTTAAAGCTATGCGTTATAATATGTAATTTTAAATTTTATTTTTAAGATTTTTATTTTAATTTTGTTAAATTTAAATACAAAACAATATTAACAAAATTATCATATTAAAAAAAAGACGCATAAGGTCTACACCATCATCTGATACTGCCTTTTCGTACCTCAATTTACATACACCCTCCGATGTTGCCAACTCTGGAAACAAACATCTCTTCTACAGACGTTGGATAATATCGTGAGGGGTACTTTCATATCCATCATAAATTTAGAAATGGACGACCAAGCATGGTCACAGTGTTCACTCCCGGTGCAAATGAGTGGCGTCCCGGCCTTGGCGTCCGCAAAATCTCCAGTGTCGCTCTGCCAGCTTTTCTGTCATCGGGTTACAATACGAGTGATTTAGTATTCAACATTTTACAAAAGACCAATTTGCAGTTCAAAATTACCTATTTAACCGATGCCAGAAGAATTTGATCAATGGCTTGCCGTAACGTCAAGTACCCATTGTCCTTACTTCACAGCAAGCGTGGGACAGGCCACTCTGCGAATTTACGCGGAGTAATCTTCTTCAAACGTGTACCAGTTCAGCAGAGCGCGCCCGCCTCTTAGCTATCGCTTACCCATTATTTTATAAGAACACACTTCTGAACAATACTATATTCCGATTAGCCACGAGTTTATGCCTGGGGGCACCATGTTGCGTACCAAATCACTGTCAATGTGGAGTTATGGTAGACCGATTTGGACACCACGGGTTGTCATGTTTGAAAAGCGCCGGAAGAAGATCTTGTCATGCCAGCCTCAACGACATCATCCGCCGAGCTCTTGTCAGCGTCGGCGTAACGGCCATTCAAGAACCAAATAGCCTGACACGTGACAATGCCAATGTAGTTTAGGATGCGCCCTGTGATGACACACTGGCCCCGTCACATCTTCAATGATCGAGTCAGAGGCTGGCAACTCCGTCGCTTCAGCTGAAGACGTCAACCGGATCGAATATAGAGCCTTAGGAAAATGTTACATATTTGTGCCGTTTGTGGTTGAAGTTTGGGTGTTGTGAGCTACTAATGGAACGCCCTGTTTGTGTATTTTAGTTTTAATGTCTTTTTTTTATCAGAATGCATAAAAAAAGATAAATGTCAAAGAGTTTTTGGCGGGAACTGAAAGGAGATGTCGTGCTGTGCAGTTTTATTTTCTAAAAATGTGTAAAATTGATCTAAAATGAACAATAGTTGTAGGATATTGATAGTTTTTGAGTAGTAATTATGTGTTTTTGCGAGAAATGTGAACTATATAGCCAAATGAGGCCTTTCGAGTTTTCACAAGAACTCCGTTGAATGACGTCCATTGTAGCTTACAATACAACGGTGCCTGGCTTAAAGACCTAGTTGACAAGTCTTAAACATAAAATAAAATAAATGTCAAAATTGTCAAACCCAAACTTCAAAGTTAAATTTGAAAAATTGTGAGGAATTCATTTTAATTTTACTACATGCTTTTTTCAACTTTTTTGTGATAGACTAGACTCTTCAATCAATTAATAATTATATTTTGCTTTTAATAATTATTACCCTCATTGGGATTGCTGTGTAGAAACTTGTGTTAGTTGTTTTGCAAGAACATTTTTGCAGTTATCATGGCATCCGCTCATGGCATACATGTTGGTAACAGCTCAGCGTGTTTAGCATCGTTCACAAATGGAGCAGCGGCGGTAATAGCCAACGATGCAGGTGATCGAGTAACACCAGCTATTATTGCACTTAACGGTGCTGAATGGGAAATCGGCCTTCCCGCGAAGTCGGGAAATGCATCATCCAAGTCTATAATTAAGCATAATAAACGCCTGATGAACAGTGATTTTAATGAAGAAGACTTGGCATATGTTGAGGCATCATCATCATGTCGAATCCAGAACGACGAAAAACTTGTATATGAATTTGAAACAAGTGAAACAACACTGTATTCAAATCCAGATAATATAGCCATGAAAATTTATGCAAAGCTTTTTACAATTGCCAGCCATTCTATGAGTAATGAAGGTGATTTAAAATTAGTTTTAGCAGCACCACTGCATTGGTCAAATACTAGCAGGGATCGTCTAGTGAAGTGTGCTGAGTTGGCTGGGTTTGATGTTTTGCAGGTTATCAGTGAACCAGCTGCAGCATTACTAGCTTATAATCTTGAAGAAATTACAGAAAACACGAATGTATTAGTCTATAGACTTGGAGGGTCAACTTGTGATGTTTCTATTGTGAAAGTCTCTAGAGGATTTGTTATAGTTGAGAAAAATATATTTTGTTCTGATTTAGGGGGTCAGTGTCTCACAAAAGACCTAGCTGATTATATTGCTCAAGAGTTCCGACAAAAATGGAAATTAGATCCTCAAGAAAGTAGAAGAGCTATGGCAAAATTATTACACCATGCAGATAACTGTAAACATGTTCTTTCAACATTAAATTCAGCTCATGTTTTCATTGAGTCCTTGTTAGATGGTGTTGACTGGAGTCAGAATGTGTCCAGGGCAAGATTTGAGAATATAATTCAATCCAAATTATCTGCTTTTATAGAACCTGCACAAAAACTTATTGAAAGTTTTGATGAACCAATCACAAAGATTGTGTTATGTGGTGGAAGCATGAAGATTCCAAAATTGCAGTCAGCTGTAGCCAATCTGTTGCCTGAAGCTGAAGTACTCTCGGGAATAAGCCCGGATGAAGTTTTTGCTGTAGGTTGTGCTAGGGAAGCGGGCCTATTATTAGATGTTCCTGAATTTTCACTTAAAGATTTGAACATGGAAGTTGAATTTTTAGTTAAAGAAATTTATATGAAATTCTTGGATCAAACGGTTCAATTGTTTAAAGAAGGTACTCCTCCATTTACTCAGAATATACAAAATATAGAAACAGCTGACAATATCAAAAACTTTAATGTCACTTTACATGAAAGTCCAGATAGTGAAGAATTTGCAAATGAAACATTTAATGTTGAAAGTCTTAATAAACCATTTACACTTAAAGCAACACTACAACAGTCAAAGGTTTTAATTCAAGTGGAATAAAAAAATGTAAATTCGAACTATAATAAAAATGTCAACCTAGTAACTTTTTATTTCTACTTGTGCTACTCTATATGTATTGTATGCCTATTACTTCAATGATACTTTTATATTTTTAATTTTATACTAGTATTATAAAGAGGTAGTTCGTGATTTTGTTTGTAAGAAGTAATCTTTTGAACTACTGAACTGATTTTGAAAATTCTTTCACCAGTAGTTAGCTACATCATTCTTGAATGACATAGGCTATATTTGAATGTGATCAATAATAATTTTAAATTGTTTAATAACAATATAGCGAAGTGGGCATGGTTCAGCTGTCTTATACATGAGACACCTGGAAAGTTGGAAAAATAAAAAAGTGTTCATAAAAAAAAAGGGTAAATATATTTTTTATTAAATCTTCAAAGTACTCTCCACCAGCCTCTGCATAAAGTTTCATGCGTCTAAACTAGTTATCGAAACACTTAGTCCACGGCAGATATCTCATTTACAGCTTGCCTGAACACTGACAGCGCATCTTCTGGTGACAAAAACTGTATCCCTTTGAGTTGATTTTTTTTACTTTTGGGGATAAAAAGAAGTCACACAATGTAAGGTCAGGGCTGTAAGGAGGGTGATTCAGTTTTAAGAGTGGTATGTATGGGCGGTCACATTGTTGTGGTGGAGCAGTAGCCCATGGAGCCCTGTGTTTGGTCGCTTGTTGCTCACAACAGAGAAAACTTCTGCCGAACAAATGGTAGTATACCTTTGGGTTGATGCTTCTTTGGTTCTTCCATAAAGGAATTGACACCAAGTAGTCAGTCAAATTGAAAAACTTGCGATCAAATTCTTCCCCCCACTTCTAGATCGCTTCACTTTGGTAGGTGTTGATTCGTTTTGACACACTCAAACCGTCGACTAGCACTTCATTTCTGGATCGTATTGATAAATCCAGAACTCATCACCTGTAATGATGTCGTAACCACGCCGAGACAAGCCTGCTTCAAATTTGTTTGTCATATCACGGCACCATTCCACCCGAGCCTGCTTCGGAGCATCGGTGAGGATGTGCGGCACCCAGCGAACTATCTTCCTTACGCGAAGATGCAGGTGTAGAATCTCCTGAAGGCTTCCCGATCCAAACTGCAGGACGTGCTGAATCTCTTGATACGTAACTCGCCTATTGTTTTGGATTAAATTTTTCGCTGCTAGTACATTTTCTTCCGTAACAGTCGTCGAAGGACGACCACTTCTTTCTTCATCCCCGCCATTTAGTCGACTGCGCTTGAATTCGTTGTACCAATGATACACGGTTGCCTTAGAAGGGCGAGGGCCTTCATCTATGAACACAAACTACTATGGATACCACGTATTCCATTTGAAGTCTATCGTACGATTCGTCCGACGTCCGGTTTCAGGTCAGGCGACACTTGAAAGTTGAAAGCACAAACTACTATGGATACTACGTGTACGTATCTTTTGAAAGTTGAAACTTGAAATCCTAAAAAATCCATTTTTCAATCAGCGCGTTCCATCAGTAGCATACGTAGTATCCTGTATCCATAGTAGTTTGTGTCAGTAGCTCACAACGCCCAAAATGCTCCGCTAGTCGTTCCATAAGGCGACCGCGGTCGTTGTGGTCGTGGCGAAAACGTCGCTAATGACATCATTATTTTCGTTCACACAACGACCCATATCAAGAGGTGGGTCGAATAACGAATCCACTTTACGGGTTTACGATTGTACAGCCAGCAAGCAAGTAGAACGGGAAAAATTGCGGTCGTGAACGTGATCGTTCTGTGTCTAATGGAACGTAGCCGATAATTTAAATTAGCTCGTAAGCAATGTAGAGGGAAATTTTGAAATTGGAATGTACCTATTTTATAAATAATCATATTATATTTTCAAAATATATTATAACTGGTCAGTCTCTCATACATAAAAACTTTTTTCGCAGTACTTTCTGAGAGGCCTTTTAATGTATAATATAGGTTTGAATCTCACACAACAAAATGTTTGTGATCACTCTAGCTTTACTCTTTGTCTTTTCAAATTGCTCTAAACTTAGTGTTAATTATTCATAAATATTTTATACGGTCTGAATTCATAAATTCCGTGAAGTTACATTTTAAAACAAATAAAATCAGGACCTATGTTTTTAAAAAAAATCATAATAATATGTAATCTAAATATTTTCTATAGTTTTGTATTGATTTCTTTCTTGTAGGTTAAAAGCATTCATTATTTTAAGGTTAAAAGTTAACAAGAGTTGTAAAATATTGATTGCTTGACACAAAGAATGGTGTGTTTATAATATGAATCTCAACTGCATAGTGAAATGTGCCTTTTCGGGCTACCACATTACTCTCTGTTTCTCTTGGCGTCAGTCAAAGACCTAAACTTTGGCTGAAAACTTACTTGTTTTGCTTGCTAACATTATTCTGCATAGGTTGACACTGGCTAGATGATACACAAATCGTGCAGTCATATTAAAAAGTAAGCAATTTGTAGTTGACATTCCGTCCTTGTGCGTGTTGCATTAATAAAAACTGTCAAGATTTCAAGAAGAATTTAAGTTTGTCAACTTTGCCGGGTTTGGAGATTTTTTTAAAACAAAAATATAATAACAATATAAAATTAATAGTGTTAATTTAGGACAGTAGGTAATTAGTCTGAGTTTACATTATGCGAATGTACATAACTATTTTGTTTACTATTTTATGTAGTTTAAATGAAGCTACATTCAAATCTAATGATGTCCATAATCATCTGGGTTCTCGGACACCTTACAGATTTAGATTCAATAAAAATGATACGAAAATAAAATATCCAAGTAAGTTTTAACTAATTAGTGTAATAAGTTAAGCGCTATGTGATTTTTTAATCTGGAAACTTGATAATTACAACTTTTGAATTTTCGCTTGAATTGTAAAGGTATTGCTTTACAATTCATGTCCACTGAACCACGCATTTTTATGTATAAGTTTTATCCATCTGCATCTACCTATATCAGACTTCATCATGTACCTACACTATTCAACCTCAATAAAGACTCAAAAGTGTAAAAAGTGCAACTAAAAATTAAAAGAGAATTTAATTGACCATTAAGGGTAAATATTATTAAATATTTAGGTTTGACTAAGCACACTTTATTATAAAGATTTAGTGTAAATTAAAATCCTTCTGACTTCATCATACTCATCTGTTTGTAAATGTCAGAACTGTTTAGAGATTAATGTCACTATATAGATGAAATTTAGAACATTTTCTACGAACTCTTATATAATATTTTATGCAATTATGAAATCACTCCCCAGAGTAGGACCATAAGAGTTTCTTTTACCTTTAGGTATTGGACCCTTAAAAGTTAAGGTTGGCCCACTGCACATGTAAGCGAGTGTAAGTTTTGGTATACATGAACATGTGGAGTTATAAAATTAAAGTAACTTATTACATTTACTCTTTGTAGATTGTAAAGATGCAAAGATATGGATGTTAGTAAGACATGGCACCAGGCTACCAAGTGATACGGACGTGATTGGCATGAATACAACATTAAAAGATTTAAAGTTTGAAATTTTACTTTATCATCAGTTAGGGCAAGGTAAAATACTCTCTTTTGTAAGATTCAGAAGTAACTTGTAATCATACTGGCTGAAAATAGTGTCATTTTAAGGTTTCTTCTTTTTTAAATATAGTTTTTAGGTATTTTAAGAATAATTATACTTAGGAGTGGCAGAGCTCCAGTCATGATATAATTATATCTGAGCTGAAAAGAGATGAGATATCAATTCTAAAAGATTTGCCTGGGATTTGTAATTCTGTGATTTGTCAGGGCACTGTGTTCAAGGCATGTGGCTCTATATTTTATGCAATTGTAGTTGTAAGTGGTTGTAGTAAATGCTGGCAGTAGTTTCTTAAAGATAAAAGTTAAAGAAATATAACCTTATACTTGAAGTATTTTTTCTTGTTAATTGTTATCCCTGGAGTCGTTGCTTCACAGTTTCTTGGTAGAAGTTGAACTTTATTACCAACTCAGATTCATATTAATTATGAGTGTTATTTATATTAAAATAACCTTTGTATTTCATGACTTAGGATGATACTTCATTGGTGTACAATGTTTGGTCTTGTGGAGAATCCTCGTAAGACTCAAGTGATAGTAGCCCCAGAATACATACAAAAGTGGATTTTGCAGCTTTACCGAACATTGTTTTTGATGACACTTATAGACATTGACTGACACAATAAATTTGTCTAACTTTTAGATCCCTGAGGAAGCTGAGAAATTGTCCGCCTACTGCCACCATAATTATGCTTGCACAGTCTCTTTTGCTACCTCTTTTAGATTGAGTTGACACCTGCTATCTTGACTAACCATAGAACAAGTAAATAAACTTGAGTGACTTCGGTACTATTGCATTAGGTTCATATTTGGATTGCGAAAATATGACCATGTTTCTGAATTTCATGAAAAACTCAAGTGGCTCCCTATTCAAATTCGAAATATGCACATTCTCACATTACTTTATAACATTATTTATTCCTAGTAGTCCTCTTTATCTTAAGAAACATTTTGAATTCCTTCACCTTTATACTTCCCACAATTTTCCCACTCACGCATATTATAAACTCAGGACGTCTGCACACAGTTCATGTTTTTATGATAACTCTTTTACAGTGTAGGCTGTCAAACTTTGGAATATGCTGCCAATTACTATTAGAGAGGCCGATTATGCCTAATTCTCATAGTGTAGATTTATTAATAAGTATATATATATATCTCTCTCTCTTATAAATTTGATATATATTTCATAAATTAAATACATTCAGCATTTAATTTATGAAATATATAGTTTACATATATCTATTTAAGTTTTATGTAGTAATATACACCACTTATGTCTCCAGATTAAGTTAAATTATTGTTTAAGGTAGGTTGCCTGGAAGAGAATACTTTAAGTGATAAGGCCCCGCCTATTGTTTTTACCAAGAAAGTATTGTAATCATCCTTTTTTGTAATTGTATAGTATATGCGCAAAAAAGTGTTATCTATTCAGCAGCATAAGCATGTAACAGTATATTGACCTGTACAGCAGTAGTTTTGCTCTTTAAGATTTCAAGGCTTTTTTAAAGGAGTAGACTGCAATCTCACTCCTAAGTCACATTTATATGTTGTTTTTGTGGGTTGCCAAAACCTGTTTCACTTTGTAATAGCTTAGTAATAGGTTACATACAGCAGCTTAGACCTCATCTATTGTAAATGTTCAACATGTGATTTTTTGTCATATTAAATCAAATTATATATTTTAATAAATGTGTAAAATATCATTACAGGGGAACTAAGTGAAAAGCAGTTGTCGAGTTTTGAAGAATGGTCACCTAATGTGGATATAGAGCATAATAAATTTTTAACAACTGAAGGCGAAGAAGAATTGCTTCTCCTCGCCCAAAGAATGCAAAAACGCTTTCCTGGTGCTATTAAACATAAATATAGCAATAACTCGTTTTTGGTAACTATTTTAATAGTTTATTTACAAATATCAACATATGTTAATATTATATTTATATATCAATCATATTATATGTTAATGGAAATAGCCCTTTTGTTTCTCCCCTTCTCCCTTGACCCATAGGTTTGCTGGTAGAAAACTCTTTTAGGGTTAACTCCCCTTTGTACATTACCACTGTTTTATAGTTTTTTATATAACTTTTTGTGTAAAATAAATAATAAAAGAAAATAACTTCTTCATGTTATTTGTTCTTAATGTTCTTCTGAATGTGAATTGTGAGTTCCGACGCCAGCTTTTATATGAGTGTTGCAAATTATGATGACATTTCTATAACAAGTGAGACAGTGTATTAATTATAGTTTAAAAAGTAATTATAATAATTTCTATCATGATATTTTAAAGTTGTAACATGGTATTTGAATGCCCGGTTTTTTATATGAACATTGTTTCAGGATTTATTATGGTATGTGTCAACCACCTTATTGTTTTTGATAATTTAAATTACAAATGTTTTAGTTTAAATACACAGCGACTCAAAGAGCTCAGGAAAGTGCACGGCATTTTGCTAATGGTTTATTCACTAAGAAGGATACACAAGATGTAGTATTTGCACCAGCTGCTAAAATTGAACCAGTAATAAGAGTAAGTGTAAGAGTAATTCATTGTGTTACACTATTTGAATTTTGATAATATTAAAATATTTTTATTCTTTAAAAATGGTCTT
The DNA here is from genome assembly GCA_019925095.2 of Dendrolimus kikuchii. NCBI lineage: Eukaryota > Metazoa > Arthropoda > Insecta > Lepidoptera > Lasiocampidae > Dendrolimus > Dendrolimus kikuchii. The sequence continues at coordinate 18,612,746 of CM034392.1, forward strand.
AAGCTCTTCTATATGCATGTCATATAACAAAAATAAAAGTAAATCTGCTAAATAATATGGCACGTAAGAATCCTTATTCCAGTAACCTCGAGTGGTACATATTATATAATTTTATATCTTTCACACAATAAGATAGCTATTTATGACACTACTAGTGTGGTAAGTTGGTACTTATAAAGGCGAAGACGAGATGAAGTGACAACGCGTGCCACGCGCGGGCTTGTGGCATACAACGTGTTTCAACACAGTTGTGAAAAAACAGTACCATGGGTAATGAAACAAACAAATATCAGTCGGAAAGTCGCAACAATCGTTGACGTTTCTAATATGAAAATGGCGCCATGTACACGTGGTGAAAATTAGAACTACATCTTTCATCTCATTTTCTATATAGTATTAATGTAAGACGAATGTTTTGCTCAAAAGCACTTCCAAGGAGGTTCGATTGTTCAACTTATTTATTTTCGTAATGTGAAACTCCTTAGGTGAATTCTTATATATAATTCACCTATGTACCTGTTTAACCGCACGGCATGCCGCACAACTGGTGCTTACGTACGAGTACCTATTTGCAGCACATTCCATTGTATGGTGCATAATTTTTAACTTTCGAACAATGTATACAGGCTTCGTAAATGCATTTTTTGAGCAAATGTGTTGAAAAATATATTACTATATATAATATAAAATATATTCAGGCTACTGGGTGTAAATTATGTTTATTTAATAATAGTGCTATGAATGTGTGTACATGTGTGTGAATGTTCATGCATGTGCGTCATTCTGTATATTCTTTGTTACCTTATAGCTAAACTCTGTTGGTAAAGGGTTACATAATTATTTTTGTACAATATTTTTTAAATTGCTTCTTGTTAATGTTATGGTGTAGTAGCTGTAAAAAAAATAATATAAATTAATATTACAGTGTACTCATTTCTATAAATCATTGTACCATCATGCACTTATTGAAGCAATGATATAGAATCAATTCACCACTGACTGGCAATTACGTTCCATGAACAAAATCGTAAATGAGTAGTTCATTTTTTTGTATACTAATAGCATTATAATATTGATTCAATTATTTCAAGCTTCACATACAATGGGTTGCAATTTTTCAGTTTTACAAGCATTGTGACAAGTGGCAAAAGCAAATTAAGAAAAATCCCAACACATACAGGGAACAGAAGCTCTTTGCTGTTAGTAAGGAAATGAATAAAACCATGGAATCAGTGTCTAAGAGATTAGGTTTCAATAGTGTTCTTGGCTTGGGTGCGTAATCCATCCATAACTGCTAAGCTATAATACAGCTTGCTATGCCATTTTCTATCATATCAATTCAGTATAATAAACTATTCACAAGCAAGCTAACAGCAATATGCGGTTTATGAATTTTATATTTCTATTTCTATGTCTGTATGTTGTAGGAAAGTGGTGAGGGAAATGGACTGTGCTACTAATAGTCGGTTCCTATATGTTACTGACCGTTAATTTGCATACTATCGGTTAAAATACTACATAAGCTCTATACATGTAATGTCAAATATCAATTGATGGTAGGATAAGCGAATGAATAGTAAGATATAGAACTGGTCATAAGTAAACAACAAATTACCGAAGACCGCACAAAGCGGAAAAGAAAAAGTAGGAAGGAGGACAAACAAAATTTAACGCTCGGATGATGATGATTTTTATTTATTGTATGAGTTCGGCAAATAGGCAGACGGCCCATCTATTGGAAAGTGGTAACCATCACCTATGAACATTTGTAACACCAAAGGTGCTACCATTCTAGACTGATCTGGAACCCGGCCAACTAATGCCGGAATGCAACTCAAGATTGTTATGGCAGCATACTCTAGACCAGGGGTGCTAGCCATCCAGGCAAGCAAATATCCTACCACTTGGCTGTGGGGTGTTTTTGTCTTGTTTGGAGTTTTTAAAAGTAAATGAGTTGAGTTGTAATGTCACGCTATGGGGGAAAAACTTAATACAATTGCAAAAGCTTCTTCATTTCGCCAGATATTATCTCAAATGTCCTTCATATATAAGTGAATTTTCTTTTTAAATATAATACCTACTTAGCTTTTTATCCTGACTTGGCTTGTTAACACTGCTTAATTGTATATAACCACACTTCAATGTAATTATAATGTATTTAAATAATACCTGTTTGTATTGATTAGAATAATTCCTTTATTTTCAGATACAGTGAACTTAATGTACAAAGTATGTGGATTTGAGACTTCATGGTATAAGCATCATGAGTCACCTTGGTGTTATGCTTTTGATTCCAATGATGCTCAAGTAAGTTATTGAAAATAACTAACACGGTAAAATTTACTACTCATTTAATTATTGTGTTTATTTTGACGTAATAAATTTGTTCTCCATTTAAGATAGTCTTATGTAATCGATTGTTATAATATGTTTATGATATGATTATAGACTATGATAGATGACCATCGCTTAATTCATCCCTACCCTCACCGTTTGAATAAAGTGGTTGCATTCACGTAGCTCCTAAACAAATTTTAAAATAGTAGTGTTCAAAGATAAATTTTAAGTTTGAATAACATTATTATCGATAAATACTTATATTTGCCTACGATAAAAATATAAAGAAAGTGTTAAATCAGAGTTTTTTACTGAATATAAATAGTAATACAATATTGAGTCGGACAGTGAGGTCTAAGTAAAGTGGACGGACAGCGTTTTTGTACGGGTTCATCGACCATCGACCAATTTTGTTGACCCCTTTCTCAAGCAAGTATTATTGTCAGTGTAAATATAATACAGAACACTTTTTTTGCAAATAAGAGATACAATAACAAGAGTGTCATTCAAGCAAATTTATTGTTAAAGAAAATAATTAAAATGGCACTTATTCCGCCAGCATATAATTCTGAACCTAGTAGGTCTGGTACAGACCAGGAATCTGACTCTAATGTTAAAACCCGGAGAACTAGGAAAAGGACAGAAATAGAACTTGAAAGTAATTTTAATAAGTTCAGGGTAGATATAAGTGACCACATAACCAACCTATTTTCGTCATTCAAAAAAGATCAAGATGAGAAATTTTCCATAATACAAACAAATATCCAAGCCTTATCTGAAGAAATAAAAGCGCTTAAAACTACAAATACTGATACAATGATAACCTTAAATAGTTTATCTGAAAAACACGAAGCTTTGTTAGCAAAAAATCGAGATTTTCAAGAGTTATCGAAACTGCATGATACTCAAATCAATCAGCTGGAAGAAGATATGATTAACATTCAAAGCGCCATATCTGAATACAAAATAGAGATAAAAAACATTCCTCTATCAGAAAATGAAGGGAAGAAGGAAATGATTGAATTTATACGCAGCGTTTGCGAGAAAATAAATGTCGAAATCTCAACGTCTGACATTCGCGAAGTACGGCGCTTGCAGGGCAAACCAGAGACATCCAAACCGATATTGCTTGAACTTTCAACTACTGATATAAAATCTCGTATACTTAAAGGATTAAAGAAATACAACGAAATAAATAAACAAAAGTTACATACTGGAAACCTTGGTTTAGGAGGGCCAAATAAACCAATCTATATATCTGAATACTTAACAAAATCTACTAAAACTTTATTTTTTCGCGCCCGAGAGTTTGCCAAAAAGTTTAAGTATACATACTGCTGGGCAGCATACGGACAGATATACCTGCGAAAAGAAGATGGTGGGAAACGAATCAGAGTTGTATCGGAAAAAATGCTTAGAAAACTTGGACAGGAACATATCTCAGCTCCGTTATATTGAGATTAACATTGTAGTGTTACACACTTTCATATTAAATCATATTAATTTGTATTGTACTCTATTCTCTCAGTTGTATTGTATACTTAACGTAAAGTTAGTAATTAGAATAAGTTTTTGTTATGATTACAGCACACGACCACTTATATACAAACATTTAACACACCTTATACACACAATAATCCATCTAACATACACACACTTGACTACTTGTAAAATGTATCGAGTGTTAAACATGAGTAACCCCCTTTACAAAGTTATATTATCCTCGACGCCACTAAAGACACAACTTAATATGGAAATTTATGTCATTATATATTTTAGTTCTTATTTTATCAAAAAGAGAGTGCTTTCTACTCTCTAATTTTTAATAACCATGAGTAGACACATAAATGATATATGTAATGGCATAGATTCTGTATCAGCATCAAAGTGTTATAAATGTAACTTCGAGGACTGTCAACAATATTTTAATTGCAGTGAAAATAAATTAAAAGTAGTTATTCAAAACATTAGAAGCGTTGCGAAAAACTTGGATGAATTTATAATTCTACTTAACCATAGTAAAATTAACCCTGATTTAATCATACTTACAGAATGTTGGATATCTCATAATTTTGTACCTTGCGATATTCCGGGATATACAGTCTATTACACAACTAAAAACCCATTACAAAATGATGGTGTCATAATCTATATTAAGACGATACTCAAAGAAACTACTTATGAACCAAATTTTAATCACGCAAATTGTTTGGTTTCAATAATAAACGAATCCACTGCTATAGTTTCTTTATATCGATCACCAGCCCAAACAAATATTGACGTTTTCTTGGAAAACCTAAATACAACACTTACCCAATTAAATAAATATAAAAATCTCATGATAGTAGGAGACATTAATATAAATATTAGTCCTAGTGCAAATGACCGTAGAGCTTGTGACTATATGGACTTGCTGGCTTCTTATGGACTTCTCCCCTCACACACATATCCAACAAGGGAATCGAGTTGCCTAGATCATGCATTCATAAAAACCCAACATTATGACCCAATAACACTTGTAATTAACAACACTGTAACTGATCATGATTTAGTAGTAGTTCTTTTAAACAATTTTAAACATGAAAAACCTTGCGAATATATGAAGAAAATTGATTTTACTAAAGTATCAAAAATTATATCTGAGACATCATTCACTGAAGTTGTAGAAACGTTTGATGCTAATGAAGCCACGAATATGTTTATAGATAAGCTACAAAATATTACTAATGATTGTACTACTAAAATGTGGCCAACCCACAGACGGAAAATACCAATCAAACCTTGGGTCACAGAGGGCCTGTTACGATGTTTCCGTCATCGAGATAAACTACATTTAAAACTTAGAAATAAGCCCAATGATGAAACTTTAAATATCATCTACAAACGATACCGGAATTTTTGCACAGATCTGACAAGAAAGTTAAAAAACGCTTATGAAAAAAGAGAACTAGAACAAGCAGGCACCGATATTAAAAAAACCTGGCAGGTAATAGGCAACATTACAAACTACAAACCCAAAAAGTCTATATCAGAAGACCTATTACATCATAATCAAGACCCGCATACAGCTGTTAACATTGTTAATACTTACTTTGCGGATGTTGGTAGCAGGCTAGCAGAAAAAATTAGAGCTGAAACTGGTGATTCTACTGACACTGCTGCTGAATCATCCAAAGCGTATAACTCCTTTGGTCTCTTAGATACAGATGAAAAAGAGGTTATATCAATAATTAATGGATTGAGATCAAATTGTTCGACTGGTTTGGACAATATTTCTGCGCGGATTATTAAAGAAAATATAACCTATCTGGTTGTCCCTATTACTCACATTTGTAACTTAAGTATTTCAACGTCTGTATTTCCTTCTGCGTTAAAAAAATCTGTCATTTATCCAATTTTTAAGTCTGGGGACAAATCACAAGTGACTAACTATAGACCAATCTCTATATTGCCATCAATTTCTAAGATACTTGAAAAAGTAATAAATTATCGTCTTGTGAAATATTTAGAAAAATATAACTTAATTTCGGAAAATCAATATGGTTTTCGACGTGGAAAGTCAACATCCGATGCTGTATCAAACCTAAATGACTATATAGTGAGATCACTTGACCAAGGGGAAAAATGTTTGGCGATATTTCTAGACCTGGCCAAGGCATTTGATACAGTCAGCATACCGCTTCTATTGAGAAAGTTAGAACGTTTCGGAATACGTGGCAAACAGCTTGAAATCTTCAGGAGCTACCTTAGTGACAGATCTCAAACTGTAAAAATAGGCAATTACATCAGCCAAGAAGTACCCGTCACTTACGGAGTTCCCCAAGGAAGTATTCTTGGTCCAACACTGTTTTTGGCCTACATTAATGATGTATGTGAAACTAAAATACGACACGGCAAACTTATATCCTTTGCCGATGACACAGTTTTACTGTTTAAAGGAGACTGTTGGGATGATGTCTTTAAATATGCACAAGAGGGGTTTGATGAAATTTGTGTATCATTATCTAGTAGTTTATTAACAATAAACCCGAGAAAAACTAAATTTGTCACTTTTACACTCCAGACAAAAAACATAAAGAATGAAACAGATGTTAAGCTAGTAGCCCATGTAAAAAACTGCTCCTGTACATCAAATGCAACAAATAATGCTTGTATAATCTTAGAAAATTGCAACAGTGTAAAATATTTGGGCATTATAATAGATTATCAACTTACATATAAGCCTTATATTCAATTATTGGTCGCTAGAGTGAGAAAGTTAATTGTTATTTTCCGAAAAATACGTCACGCAGCCACTATTAAAAATTTGCTTACAATCTATTATGCACTTTGCTACACCATTATTTCATACTGCATAACGACGTGGGGAGGTGCTTATAAAACTCACCTTTTACCCCTTGAAAAAGCGCAAAGAGCTGTTTTAAAGGTTGGCCTGGGACGGCCTTTTCGTTACCCTACTAGTTTACTATATCAAGAGTGGCAAGTGCTATCTGTACGGCAAATATTCATATTACAAATATGTCGACATCAACATCGTGTCTTACCATATAACTCGATATTACAATGCACTAGACGTTTAAAAGGCAAAATACTTGTAAATGAAACATTTAAAACAACTTTTGCTCAAAAACACGCTTGTTTTCTTAGTTCTTTTATATACAACAAAATAAGTTCAAAGATAACTACTGATTTATACAAATTAAAACACTATGAACTCAAAAAGGAAGTCAAATCTTTTCTATTAAAAATTGATTATGAAATCACTGAAAACCTTATACAACCTATTAAATAATTATCTTTACAGTTCAAGTGATAGGATATCAATAACAATCATATGCGCGCGCGCGCGCACACACACACACACACACACACACACACACACACACACACACGCACGCACGCACGCCCGCACGCACGCACGCACGCACGTACGCACACACACACCACACACACGCACACACACACCACACACACGCACACAAACACACACACACACACAAACACACACACACTCACACACACACACTCACTCTCTCACACACACGCACACACACATACCTATATGCATCCACACCACAGGCACATGCTCATATAATTCATATATAACTTAAACCACTTGCATATTCTATAAACATTAGTGTCAGCTACTATATACTTGTATTTTTAAGCTGGAGGTGAGGGGTCAGGAGTGCCATAATGACAGGATTCTTTTCCTAGTTTGGGCTCCCGACTTTTCCACCCATAGTTAAAAAATTCTCGCTTTATTGTTATGTTTTGATACAGAAAAGTACCACTAAAAGTGTGGAAAGGAAATATGGAGAAAAAGCGGCACAAGACCCCTAGCAACAAGTCTAGCTAAAAATTGTTTTGATGAATACTTGGAAAACTTTAACAATGTAATGTAAATCTTCTTTTGCGTTTTGAATTAACAAAATACCACTAAACTTTAAATCAACATTGTAAAACTATTTTTTTAATCAAATATAATCAATTCTAAACAAAAAAATCGATAAGTCCGGCCCTCCGCCGTGCTCAAAACCGATCTTGATGGAGGAGAGCACTTATGCGCTGTCATTAAAGTCACTATCTTCAACAGTGAGGGTACGACTTAGAAGGGAGTTTTTGGCGGGAACTGAAAGAAGATGTTGTGCTGTGCAGTTTTATTTTCTAAAAATGTGTAAAATTACTCTAAAATGAACAATAGTTGTAGGATATTGATAGTTTGTGAGTAATTATTATGTGTTTTGTGAGAAAAAGTGAACTGTATAGTCAAATGTGGCCTTTTGAGTTGTCACAAGAACTCCGTTGAATGCCACTAGCTGATTACCTACAGTTCAGCTGTGCTACACATAGGCTTAAGAAAATGAAGAAACTATATTGTAAACTAAGATCTGGTTTAAAGGCCTAGCTGCCAAGCCATAAACTTAAATAAAATAAAAATAACGACTTAGAAGAAGAACACATGTTTAGTCAAAACGAATACAATGTTTAATATATTTTGATTAGGGCTTTAAAATTTTGGACTGCCTTTAAGTTCCATAGATATATTACGTGTATGCTTCAGTGTACAATGACACGGAATTTTTAGATTGGTATATTATTAGTACGTGCTCAGCTTTAAAATTGTAGGAGTTTTATTTCGTTTCAGAAACAAAGATGGACCGAATGCGACGTTCCTGTTTGCCCATTCGGGCACTATTTTGAAGATATTGTCGCACATCGGCCTCTATAAGCCTGAATTCCCGTTAAAAGGAGATACCTTAGTAAAAAATAGGCCATGGAAATCGTCTTTTATCGACTGCTTTGCTGCTAATTTAGCTTTTGTGTTATTCAAGTAAGTAAACATTTGTTTAAGCATACCAATAATATAGTTCCCCTAGCAATTCATCCCAATAGCACGGTACCTTTTGTTGTCATTTCCTACAACAGTCCTATGTTACGTCACGTACATGGAATAATTTTTTGCTACATAATTAGCAAGGTTAAAAGTGAGTAGTACATGCCAAAAACTGTCGTTACAGAAAACAGACAAAACCTTCGAAAATGCATGAACTAACACGTTTCGGGGGCATTGTGCCCCGGTCGCTACGTATTGCCCCTTATTAAAGGGTAAAGCCTCCATGATCGACTATGGTCTAATCCCTTGCAAAGGACCCAGTATTGTGCGTAAATAGATTATCCCCCGCCTTAAAAAAAAAAAAATTGGCTCTCGCCAGTGTTGCGTCACCCCATTCAACGAGGTAGCTGTCATCGTCGCACCACACAACTTATTTCAACCCCCATATCTTACATTTACCGGGGCTTGACCTTGGGTGCATTTTTATATGGTGCAAATAGGGATAACCGACGGTCAGTGTCTCGCCACATTTACATTTTTGTCAAGGGGCCTCTACGTGTTGACCTTTCCATGGCCCCCACACAAGCCCTGCAAAATCTGGGCCATTTTTATGGCCCGTGGTAATCCAGAACATACATTAAAAGTATGTCTATAATATAATAAAATTATAAAAATGCCGTGTCTGTACATTTAAACTATTTAAAAAACTTGGAATACACTATATAAATGATAAGAAGACGATGCATTTTTTAAAGATTTCTTGTCAGATTGTCTGTTTGTGTGGGATTCACGTAAAAACTACTGGGCCGATTTCATTCCCTTAATATTCTTAGACTAAAATCTGCACTACTTTTTATCGTGGGAAATCCGCGGGAATTTTTCTGGGAATAATTTAAAATGGCTACATTAAAAAACAATCTATCTCAAACATTATTTTTTTACTGATCATTTTATGATGAACATTTTAGCAAAATGTGTGAATTTTTTATTCGGATAATCCCGCGGGAATTATCCCGGGAGCGGTTTGTAGTAGCTCGGGTGCATAAAAATTACTTTATTCCGACCCAATTTTCACTAAAACGATAGCTTACATTATTTTTTAAATGTTGCATTACTTTGTGTCCCGGGAATTCCGCGGGAATTTCAAGTCAAGCGTGGACGAAGTCGCGGGCATATCCTAGGTTTTGAATAAATTACCTAATAGGGCGCCAACATTTGTTTACTCTATTTCTTTATTTATTTGTTTTTTTTTTCAGATGTAAAGATGGCGAGCACGTGTTAGCTTTGCATCAAGAGCATATAATAAAGTTGCCGATGTGTGAAAAAGAATTGTGCTCGTTAAAATATTTAATGAAACATTTTCACGATTCGATTTATGATTGTGATTATAGTGATATGTGTAGCCTTGAGTCGAATAAAAGTACTAAAGACGAGTTGTGAAAGAAATAATGTATTATTCTAACTGAATTATAGGTCGCGCTAAACTTCATGGTTTCTCCAGATTAGCTACAAATGACTGGGATATAACTGATTTTCTATAAAAATCGTCTACTACACAACGCAATTATTTGTTAAGTTTTGCGCGTACTGTACTAAAATCATAAAGTGTATGTAGCCTTAGTAGGGCATTGAAATGTTACGTTTTTTAGGCCTTAGCGTGCGTTTTTCAGAGGACGCAATTTTAGTTTTTAATATAAGCTTGGAAAAAGGGGTACAAAAGGTTTTCTACGAGATACAGCGCGAAAACTCTTTGTACCCCTTTTTTCAAGATGGTGGCCGGGGACACAAGAGTGGTGACCCCACAAAGTTAAACTTAAGCTTATACTAACCCCTCCTACACATCATAAAAATAAAATTGCAGTCTCTGAAAAACGCAGCCCTAAATGTAACTTTTCAATGGCCTATAGAGTATAGTGTTAATTAGTTTACAGAATTTTTTGAAGTGATATTTTTTAGGCAAAGATGAGAAAAATTTTGATTATGCCTTAATATTTACTTAATTTCAACACACGAAAGAATTGCCACAGAATTACAATCGTGTCAACAATCGACTCGCTTCTCGACACAATCCAGTCATGATGTTTGAACCGTCGAAATAAACAATTTAAACATCTGGTCATCACGCATTGCCAGTGTGTACGGCCACGGCCCGGCCACGACTTTTAGTTTAGCGACGAGCAGACCGCCCCGCGTTGCATCTGAGTGTAACTATTCTTTGCTTCATACATTTTTTAAATTGAAGCTAGTACACAGACAGATGATTCACCAAATGAAAAGTGGGTGCCGTCGCCTATGGACGTTCACAACGTATTGCCAGCCTTTAAGGGGAGGAATGAAACCTGGTTAGTAATGCCGGAACACCCAAGTTTATTGTGGCGGCATGCCCTAAGTAAGTGGTGGTAGACATCCAGACAGTCGAAGGCCCTGCACACACAGATACCACAGTTATCACAGGCCGCCCGGCTGACGGAATTTTTATTCTTTCTCCGTTCCTGCACGGATAAAACTAGTCATAATACTGAAAAATAGCCGAAACGTCGAAATAAAAATCAAATAGAATGTCGCGCATAAAACTGTTAAAACTTAGTTTTAATTATGTAGTACTAGTTGTGAAAAATTAAGAAAATATATCTTAATACTTTTATTATTTTCGCTTGTCGCGTCGCGCTCAGCTGTCGGTCATAGCGACTAGGTTGTGGCCGAGCCGTGTGTGTGTCTGAGTTAATTAAAGCCAAAGAAGTTGTTCTTCCTCGCATTCATTGATATTTTACATAAACATGTTTTATCGTATGATAGTAATGAAGAGATCAAAACATCCATACTATTGTTTATGCTGCATACATAGTTTACAATTAGCTAAGATCATGTGACCTACTTAATGCTAAAATTATTGGAATGTCAATTAACCAAGCCTTTGATAATTAAGTAATATACCAATTAATCAATAATTTGAAAAAGTACTTACTTTAAAAAAACGACTAATTTTTTTTTTAACTCTGATTATACGATAAAAAAGGTGATAAAATATGATATTGATTGATAATTTTATTGTATAAATTTTAATACATATATTACTACGAATTTATTTCAAAATGTACTGTATTAAAAAATGAAGCTGAATTATGTTTTTCTTTAATATTTTTTTTTAATTTGTTGTTACGATGTAATTTGTAATATAAGACATACAAATAAATTATGTCTTAAAAATAAACTATATATAGAAACTAATAAATACAAATTTTATTTGATTGTGTAAAATATTATGTACATTGAAACAGAGAGCCCAAATAGGTTGTTTTTGCAGATTCGTATGGTGCCCATGACAAGTATCATCATAAAGTGGAATTTTATGCTGTCTTATAACTACCAATATATTTCGACAAGTGTCGATTTCACTTAGCGATTGTCCAAAGGCAACCGCTTTAGGCCTTCAGTTCTGATTTAAATTAATTACATCTTCATCTTGTTTTTGTTTGTTTGTGTTGCCCAATGCTTGTTTTCGAGGCGCACTTTTCCCATAGAAGGCGTAACAAATGACCTATTCTACTTCCTATAGTCTGTATACAGAGAGTACAAAACTAATAATTTATTGGGTTTAAGGTCCGTGCACATTCCGTTGAATAAAATTGGATACATTAACGGTTTTATTCATAGAGCTAAAGTAAGTTTGAACGCTTCTTTATGGTTCTTAAACTAAAAAAACTTATTCTAAATCTCTATGAATAAGACTGAAAGACCACGACAGCCAAATGTTGCAATAAAGTATGTTTACCACGTCCTAAATGGAAGGGAAAGACGGAACGGAATCTTTCAAGGATATCCTGTGACATGGCTGCAAGGAAGCTTTGTTGGAACCTATTTCAGAAGGGGCCAGAAACCTATGTAAATTGTAGCGCTTACACAAAAAGTTGTTTAGTAACTAAGGGTGACATATTCCTCTAAAATAAACCCTCTAACAATATTATTTAGTAAATTGTCCGTATTGTTAGATTATGAACTGTTGCTATAATTAAATAAATATTTTTGATGTATTGTATGCTGTTTTCTTTCAAAAGCCAACTCTTTACTAACTGCCGACATAACTGTCCCATGTCCATGTCATATGTATACAATAAATACGCAGTGCTATTGTACTATAGAAATATATTTACGTTCTAGACAATTTGAGCTTATTGTATTGACGGCCTCTGTGGTTGAGCGGGCTAAGCCTTTATCAGTCTATCTCATTGCAACACAGAAGCTCCAGGTTCGATCCTGGTACAGTAAAATTTCTGAAACGTATTTTCTCCGTTATTTACTATAGTCTGGGTGTCTGGGATCGGCCCCGGAGTAGTCCATTGTATATTACCCGTATCACAAGCGTAACTTGCTTAATTTGGGGATATACCTACAATATGTGTGTTTGTCTGCCAATTATTGTTATTATTATTGAATATTCATGTCCCATATTCCGAAAATAACGGATCTGTTTCAGACAAATATTAATGTGTAGGTAATGTAGTTTGCAGTTTGGCATTCTTTCACAGAAATTGATCCTTACAAGTCTTTAAATATTCAATGTACTCTTTGACAAGCTCTATAGATCGGTGTCGTAATACAATTTATTTTTTTCCAAAATCAGCCGATTTGACTTCTGACTTGGTAATTATTTTCCAAAAATCTAATGATACCGCCTTAGATTTAACAAAATCGGCCCCAACCCTCCTTTTGAGTATTTTGCGCTATTTATTATAGTTTAGGATTTTGTGCTGAAGGCCCACTTGAAAGATTCACCTGTATGCAAAGACAGAAAACAAGGATTCTAGTAGAGGAGACGGTGAAGATTGACCTTCATCCATCTGATAACCAGATGAGAAACATTTTTTATCGAATTATATTTAATAAAACTAGGTACGTTTTAACGGTTTTAAGCGCGGTAATTTTATTTGATTTTGGTTTTTCCGACGTTTCGGCCACTTTTCAGTGGCCGTGATCACGGAAGACAAAGATGTCAAGTGTCAACGAGTATTGTTAAAGTTTTATTTAGCCTACCGCCAACTTATTAATTTTAATTATTTAATTTTTAATTTTGTTTATGGTTATTATTTAATCTATGGGAGCCTAATCTAATTTACTACCGCTTCGCAACATGTTATGGCTTGAAGAGAAGAAGCGGCGCAAGAAACTCTTCAGCAAACATGCCTAGCTCTAATAATTTTATATAATATTAAAATGGGTGGAGGGAAAAATAAAAGTAATTATCAGTCAAGTTGGTTTGTGTTCCGTTGTACGCAGAAAGAGCTCACAGTGTCTTGAGGTCTGGCAGCTGGTTTTTGCTGGGTTTGGGTCTTAATAGTTTTGATAATTGGATCCCAAACAGGTGGTACTTGCCAACCATCTTCTCTATTGAAATTTGGGTGTTTTTTGATTTCAATAGCCTCACGCATCATTCTAGGTATGAAACGATTCTCTTTCGCGAGGATTTGTGGGTTATCGAATCTGATGTAGTGGTTGGGTTTATCCAGCGTGTGTTCACTGATCGCAGACTTCGTAGACCTTGTGTGTTTCATGTCAGCAATGTGTTCTTTTACTCGTGTTTTTATGCTCCTCTTTGTTTGCCCAATGTATGACAATCCACACTCACAATCAAGCTTGTAAACCCCTGCATCCTGGAGTGGGATATTGCATTTCACAGGTCTCAGAAATTGGGTAATCTTTTTCTGCGGCTTGAAATATGTTTTGATTGAAGCTCGCCTGAGGATGTGACCAATTCTGTCTGTGACCCCCTTGATGTAGGGTAGGGTAGCAAGGCACCGCTCAACTGAAGGTGGTTTGGGGCCTTTGTGACGTTGGTGTGGAGTCTTCAGCTGATTGCGTTGTAGAACTCGCTTGACATGCTGAAGCTCTCCAGCTATGTGGTTCTCGTCACAAATTTTCCGTGCTCTCTGAAACAAAGATTTGCCCACGGTAGCTAACTGACTAGGATGGTGGTGAGACGAACCATTAAGGTATTTATCTGTATGGGTAGGTTTCCTATACACCGTATGACCAAGAGTATTGTCAGGGTTCCTTAGGATGAGCACATCCAGAAAAGCTAATTTATTATTTGCCTCTAGTTCCATAGTAAATTTAATATTACTGCTAATGAAATTGAGATGATCTAGAAATGCAGAGACTTTATCGTTTGGGAGGACGGCAAAAGTATCGTCTACGTACCTTTTATACATCTTCGACTTAGCCGGAGCGGTATCCAGTGCCAGTGAATTATATTGTTTTATAAACCCGCCTATGATAACTTGCCAATCGAAGTGTTCATAGATATTTTTAATTAAATGATTTTAATCCATTTTTTTTCATAACAAAATCAACTCTTTTGATAACTGAAAAAATTTAGGTTCAACTGATAGTTTTCAACATGGAAAATATTACTCGATATGGCTACTTATTTCTATTCTTGGCGAGGCCTACCTGGCAAGCAGGTATGAACAGGATGTCAATATAGGTAACTGCACCATTTTGCTAACCAATAAAAATTTGTATCATAAGAAAGATAATTTAATTACAAAAATATCCGTATAGGCTTGCCTGCAAAACGGTTTTTGAAGTGAAACTTCTATATAAACGAAGGGTCTTAGGATTATTCTGTCATGAAAAAGCGTTACGGCCGCGTGGAGGAGCGGCATAAATTTAAACTAGACGTGGTGAGAGGCGGCACAATTTTAGAGTATACTATGGATGCGTTTTTTGGTTCAGTTTTTTTGTTTGATAAAATAAAATATGTTTAAATAAAGAATGCATTCATTAAACTGTACCTAACGTAACTAAATCATAATTTGCAGTAAACTTGCGAAAAATCGAAATGTGTGCTGGGACAAAATGAATCGCAACAAAATTTTAACTTGAAGTTTTACGGGCAGATTGTTAATGTACTTCTCCAATTTGAAAACCTGCCCGTAAAACTTCAAGTTAAAATTTTGTTGCGATTCGTTTTGCCACTTATCCATTGAAGTTTCACTTCTACTATGTGTCCCAGCACATTTTTTTTTCATGGAATATTATTGTCATGCTTCAATATTAGCCATGAACATTTCGATTGACATGCTATCATAGTCGTGTTTACAAATCAATAAAATTTGTTACAAAATATATTTCATCTGGTTATCAGATAGGTTAAAATCGATCGTAAGCGTCTCTTATGCTGGTGTACACCAATGGTTATATTATTATTTTATTTTAACCATTGGAATTTAACCAATGGTTAAAATAAAATAATTGTTGTTTAGGCATATAATTATAACGATTATTTATTCTAACCATCGGTAAATTTCGGTGCATACCAGCTTTAGAGTATTCCGTTTTTGCCAATATTATCAGGGAATCCTAAAGAGTAATGTTAGAATGACGGTGACAGTTCACCTGATAGCTGTTAAATTTGCTTTTGTATCTCTTTATAACAAACAAGGAAACTTCTGAATTCAATATCGAACTTCAATCAAACTTGGGGCGTCGCTGAAAGCTTCGTAAAGCCCTTGTTGGCCCGATTACTTGAATTTAATATTATCTCGATCGCAATATGAATCAATTTTCAGTATTATCTTGAGTGCTTTTGATTTTAGTATCTGATCTAGATATTTATTGACGCATCCTACGGTTTCTGGGTAAGTGGATTAAAATATCCTTTTATCGTGAAAGTTTGGTTGAGATTCTTGTACGTAATTTAAATTTAAATAAGTTTTACATTTAAATTACGTACAAGTATATTAGAGAATGTAAAATTTATTAGGGTTTCGTAACCTAATTAGCAAAACGGATTGCTTATAATATATTCGTCTAGTTCGTCTGCCCTTTATTTATCGGTACTTTTGTCCGTCTGTTTGTCTTTTGTTTGAAGACTTAGCACTATCTCCAAGAAATTTAGAAGATAGGAATATTCTATATAAATACAAAGGTGTAACAAAACACAATACACCGCAAATTACTAAGCGATAAGATCGTCCTTTGTTCAATATTTATTGTACACAATGTTTAAGAAGGTAGTTTTAATGTTTGGTTAACAATAAAGTGTTTTCATTCATTCAATACTATAAAAGTGTATTCTAACCAATTAATAGCAAGATGAAGAGTGTGGTAAAAGTAAAGCAAGCATTCACTTGAGCGCTTGAGATATGAGTATGCTGCGATATGTGGTCATGCGGAAAACTCGTGTTCGTGGAAGACTTAAACATCTACGAAAGCTTTCATGTATGTGACACAGTGGCGTAGCGAGCATAACTCGCGCCCGGGGCACAATACCTTTTTAGCGCCAACCCCCAATGTGTAAGAAAACCATATTATAACAATTTGGCGCCCCTTTGTCAGTAGCGCCCGGGGCATGATGCCCCTCCTTGCCCTCCCTCGCTACGCCACTGATGTGACATAGCAGATTAAGATAAACTGTAAGCAAGATCCTCCTACATTGGGACGGCCACCTTTTATGAAAACCAGCAAGTAATGTGACTTACGTCGTAAGGGATAACATGCGTGCTAATTGGTCTCACAATAAGGGATGCCGAAGTCTGGGTAAAGAGGAGAAGAAAAAGTGAAAGCGAACCGGATACCAAACTTCAAGATCAACCAACATTTAACATTGGGATGACACATTAAATATCAAAGTAAAAAATATCTTTATTACTTCCATTTATTTTATTTGGTTTTTAAGTTAATAATCCATTAAGTTCTATGAGTGTGCCAGAATAATCATTTAATTGACACAGTAAGTTCTTTAAGGCATGACTTCTAAACAAAAAACTAATTAGATTACATTAGATTTAGATAACGCTTTATTGCTCACCAGAGTAAACAATTCCAAAAACAAAATGCATAGTTACAATGGATCTTGGCAAAACAACAGGCGGCCTTATTGCTAGTAGCGATCTTTTCCAGGCAACCTAGCTTAAAAGAAATTCTTAAGTAATCTGGCGATTAGGTAGGTAGAGCAGAAGAAAAACTAGGAATGTACAATTTAAATATACATATTTACACTAATTTCTAAATTTAATATACACATAAATCCAGATATATTTATAGTACTTATATCAATATAGACGTATATACGAAATTATCTAACTACATACATTTATTGATATTATATATGACAAGCATTTTATATTAACATATATTCCAATGGATAAATAAGTAAATGTTTATTATATTAGACATGTTTACCTGAAGACAGATAAATAATTTCTAGTTCCGAAAAGTAGGTAATGCTTTGGCCTCTCTGACAATACGAGGCAACGCATTCCTGAGTTTGACAGCCTGCGCTGTAAAAGAGTTAATAGTTAATTATGTCCTTAAACTGCTTAAACATTTTCAATTAATTTTCAAACTAAAGCTTTTATGTGTTTTAGTATCAAGTCAACTTAGTAATTGAAATTTTATTGACGTCATCGTAGTCTTGCTATTAATGGTTTATTCATTAATTACAATATAGCCAATCAATTATATACGTAAATTCTTGCAGAAAGTGTTTTGTAAACATTATTACGGTAATAAGTCTAATAATAGGTTGGAAGCAGTAGTGGTAAAAATAATTGCAATTTTCATAGACATCATTATATAAACCTTTTTGTTTGTCGGTGTTGATACTAGACTGTTTAGTCAAATTTAATCAATTTGCTTTAAAGACAGAACTGAAATGACACGACGGTATTCAATGACATTTAATGATTCAAAGAAATACCCTTTTCAGTACCGTCGTGTCATTTTAGTTGTGTGCTTTTCAACCAAATTGATTCAATTTTATTGATGAGTCTATTATCAGCACTATTTGGTTTATGGATCAATTTGTTTGATTCATCGAAATTCTTAGACAGAAATGAACCGTCTAGTATCGACTTGACATCATTTTTATAATTAAAATTAAAATCCATGATCGATGATGATGATATTTCACCAGCTATGAATAATTCTATAGCTATAATGATTATAAATATCTAATTCCTTCGTAATTTGGCTACAGAGTCATAAAAACCGAACGAATATTGTTCAAAGCAATAACCGTTAAAATATTTTTGAAGTTATACTTATACTTACTTTTTTAACAATTTTCCACTTCATAGTTCAAAAGTTATGAGAACACGTTTTATGGAATTAAATACAAAAATCATTTACACACGTAAGTAGATTCATACATTAACAAAAAAAAATTGTAACGCTTAGTTGCATTACATGTATGGTTCCCAATCCTAATTTTAGATGTATCGCGTTTTTACTACATACTTACATCATTGTATAGCGCCATGTAATCTGTACATGTCTGTCAAATATCCATATAGTAGTCTCTGAGCAAAAATTTTACGAAAAATATCTGACATAGGTACAGAACACCTGGCCATCACGAAAACAGGGTAAATCTAAAAAAATAAATTGCATGAATATATTAGTTCAATTGTTTCTTTATTATAATTAGTCACGGTATAATTTAGTAAATATTTAATTTACTTTATAAGTAGAACCGGCCATCAATAGGTAGGATATACAATGGCCGCATTCATATTCTAAATAAGTTCACATAATTATCGTAACGTGGAGAAGTTACTAAATTTACTTTTGGCGTGTGAAAGATATCCAGACACTAAAACAAAAGAGTCTGGCCCGATCGTTTGGACTTGATAGTTTATTTATTTTACCAGTCGACCGAAACCACATCATTAGCTATTTTAAGCTTCGAACCCGAAGTAGTATAACTTTCCGTTTTTGGAATGCACGAACATTCTTCTATTGCTACTACCATGGAAGAAGCATACGCTACTACATAGATTTACAAGTGTATTATAATCCATACGCGCTTTGTATTTAATATCTTGCAAAGATGTCACCAGACACTGCGAAATTTGAAAGTGCAGCCAAAGAAATTAATTATGATTAACCCAGTCTAGATGACCAGGCTATATTAATCTTAAGATTTAATTAATTAAACCCTAATCTATAAATTTTATGAACTTATAATTTTGTAATAAAATTCACTCTCATTAGAGAGGTCATATTTACCTACAGTTTTAATAAAGAACGTAAATTTTCGATAATAGATACCTTCTTTACCTAAACAGGCGATATCGTTATGTGAGTACCTAACTAATTGTAGATAATTTACCTACCTATAATATGATAGCAATTATAGGTAGGCAATTGTTTTTCAAGAATTAATAAATATATACGCATTACCTACATGTGTAAAACTTAATCGGGCATTAGTCTTTGTATATTGATTGAACCATTAATGTACTGTCTTTAATTTAGGTCCATTGACAATGAAAGCATAACACGGTATGTTTCTAAAAGATTTCTCTATTACAGATTAGAGGACATTTACTTCTTAAAATTAGGCCGCGTAATGTTTGTGAAAAAAGTCTGTAGGTGTTTCACCTTCCCTGTTCCGTAGTTTCTATAAGTGCCGACACTCAAGCTTTCCACGATCTAATAATTGCTTGGCGTTTCCCATTTGTTGAAAATAAATTACTAGGTGACTACGATAATCATGTTGTGATGTAAACTACGATATACTTATTTACTGGCAGTGAAACTGATATATAAACTGAAAGACAAGTTGGTGTTGCAACCGTGTATAGGTGACGGTAACCACTTTCCATTAGCCAGCCCCGGATCTGGAATTTTGAAAAACTAAAAAATGCCGCCCCCGCTCGCCTATATTTTTACCCTAATCATCATTATCATTTCAGCCATCAGACGCCCACTGATGGACACACGTGCGTCTGTGTTTTTTAACGCTCGCCGTAAAAAGTAATTCATCTGCTTAAAGTACTGGATGTCTCAGTAGTGAAACTTGCGTTAGTGATAAGTCGTGTTTTAGTCTGCGAAGTTTGAATTTGCAGCCCTTTGAATTGGCCGCTCGGGGCATGGGCCCCGGCTTGCCCCCCCGCAGACCCAGCCCTCTACCCTACGGCCTGACTATAGGTAGGTTTGCCACCTCTTACGACAGCTTTCACCCGCACACTTAGTATTCTTTCTCGCTTCTTGCACGAATATGTGATTTAATTTTCGGGAGGCTTACCTGCGTCCAGCAAGTAGACTGAATTGGCTGACAATGATTTCGTAATCGGGCACCTACTAGATAATATAAGGTTTGAATGTCTGTAACTAGCTAGGTCTGAATAGCTTTACATTTATAATTATTTTCATTTTTCTACATGCACTTCATGATTACGATTTACACTTGCATCAATCCACATCAGAACTTCATTACATAAGATATCAGTCTCTGTAATTAGAATAGGTTTAGGTTGTTTTTTATTGCTAAGCTGGGAAACAGGCTGATGCCCACCGTCCGCACGCTGACTACAGAGGTTTGTAACACCAGGGATGAACCCAATGCATTGCCAGCCTTTAGGATGGAATACGGTGAATGAGACCAAGAGAATGGAATAAGAGAGGATGGAGAGAGGCTTCTAACTGATAGAAGGAATTGGAAAGAGGAGATGGAATAGAGGGAGAAGGAACTGAAGCATCGGAACTCTCACTCATCGTACGAAACAAACTCAAGAGTAACTGTTTAACGCCGATATTCTGTAACATGTATTTATATTATGGTTATAAACATATAAGATTTGCTGAAAAATATAAACGCGTGAAGGATAAGTCATAACATTAATTCAGATGGGATTCCATGACTCGCAGTAGCAATTTCAAGCATTTTAAAGCCTTCATAAACAACCTGCAACAAAGTACGTCATACATAGACATATCTTTCGCGAAAGGTCGCTGCGCTCGTAAATAATACATTTTAAAACAAATGTAAGTACGTTATTTATAACAAAGTGTTAAGGGGGTTTGGCGTATGTACGTGATGCATTTCTTTCATTTATAAACATATCTGCAGCTTGTGTTGAGTTTTTGAATATTTTTTTAATATTCATTAATGTACTATTTGTAGAAACTGAGAATGTTCTACGTATTCGCAACATTTTCTTATATTAATCATTGGAAAAATTAATTTCTTTCGATTCTGTGAAATTGAATTAATAATGTTAGAAAACGTATATTTTCTTACAACTTCTCCCAATTATTTGGGGTCAACACAATATATCTTTCCGTTCTATACTTCTCTATTCTCTTCTTTTTCTCACAAATCATCATGTCATCCTTCACACAATCCATCCACCTCTTTTTGGTCTACCTTTACCTTTGAACCCATGAATCTTCCAGGTTAATATTATTTTGGTCATGTGGCTTTTATTCCTCTTCATTACAAGCCCATACCACCTTCGTCTTCTTCCTCTCAATTTTCAATCACGGGTGCAACTTTCAAAGGTCCTCTTATGTACTGATTTCTCACCTTATCTATTTTTGTAACATCCATCTCAACATTGTCATCAGCTGAGTGGAGACATTTGTGCTCTATCACTTTTGTAGCCCAGCATTCAGAACCGTATAATAAAACCAGTCGTATATATTTGACCTTTTACTATCAGTGACGGGGATAAACATAAAATAATTTTATCCTGATAAATAGGATAGCTTCCACGGGATATGGAAACGAGATTTCCGCGATCGAAGCCTCGTGACAACTGTGGGAGTACCTACCACATTTTCGACAGTACTTTCGTCTGAGGATCCCGAATAAAAATCCTGCCTCTAGAATGGAAGAACGTATATTATAATAGGAACTTTAAACCTGTATAATAGGAATTTCAACCGCGCAGTGAAAACAACTCTGAAACCTGAGGCTACGTTCACACGGACATACCAATTTCTAAGCCGGAATTGATTTTTGCAGGATACGGTTTAGTCAGAATATAATTTATATTTGTGAGTTTACGCGTGCATTCAGGTTTAACATCCGGCAAATAACCGAAACGGACAAAACTTGACATCTGGTTTTGCGTCTGCAATCTGATTGGGTCACACGGCAAAATACTGAATACTGAATACAGTTCAGTGGCCATAGCATTTTAATAAATGCGTTGTCATGAGCGCAAATTCCGTTTATACCGAATGCCGCAAAAAACCAGGTATCTACCTTAAGTCTGATGGTGGGCGCGCACCTACCGTTGTTTGTCTTTTCACAATTGGGTTGAACCAAAGTCTCTTTCTAGGACGCCTCTGACGGTGATAATACCAGTATATGATTGCAAGAGTATTCACGTCTATCGCTTTCAAATTGTAGTACGAGACTGAGCGCTTTTCTGCAAAAAACCGAAATGCATATTCACACGGGACACACCATTCGGTTCTTTGCAGAAGAGCAAACCGAATGCTGTGTGAACCGAGCAATCAGTTCTGCCGTATACGATTAAAATCCGATCAGGCAAAACTTGACTCCGTGAGAACGTAGCCTTAACCTTGATGACTTTGATTCTCTCACTTCTTGACGTTTCATTATTTAAAACAAACTTTTAGATTCAATTAATCAAAAATTTAAAAACTTTTTAAGTTCCTTTTCAATTTTTAACTGATTTAATCTGATAATTAGAATACAGCACTATATATACTATATACATTTTTGAAATTAAATTTTTTATGGAGACATTTCGTCATTATTGACAACTATATATTTTAATTATCGAAGGTCAAAAAGTGAGAGAAGAGTTAACTATAGCTTTGGTAGGATTAGGTATTTTCAGAGTAACGTTTTTAGAGAGTGGTTTCAAGTCTAACTTATACTTATAAAAACGTTCCAATTATTGATATTTTTTATTAATTACTGTAATTACTACATACTACTACTACATACTAAATACTACACATACTAGAAAGTACATATAATTACATTTATCTAATGACTATACGTAGTATCAGTGACAATAATGGCAAGAGTTTACGATTGCGAAGGTACGACTGGGTACATATTTAAGCCTGCATCATAACATAACACAGTGGAATTCAGGTCAGGAGTGTATTTAAATATTTTGTAAATTCGCTTCATAAACTCCATGGAACAATACGAGTTGGTTTTATGAGCCGTTAAAGTAACACGCTATGAGAAATTGTGTGCTTACTCAATGTTTTTATTTAATAATCTTCAAAGGGTTCAAAGTAAACAATTTAAGAACATTTCTTGGAAAATTATAATGGTAGTTTACTGAAGAATTTTCACCAATATCTGTAAAATAATATTTGTGTTGTTCGACATAAAATATTATATCTTCTAGGGTTTTAATATTTAATTGCCTATAAAATGTAAATTTTTATATTTATGATTTTTTATTCTTCAGTGGAATTTTATTCATAGGTAAGAGCAGTTCCCTCCAGACTATTTCTGTTTTCTTGTGGTTTAATACTATTTTAGATTTTAAGATATAAATTGATGTTATTATACAAAGAAATCTATTCTTAGTTGTGCTTTAAATACAATATTAGCCGCTGTCGAAATCTATAGTGTAACATAAAAGGATAAAGAAGATAAAATAGAACATATAGAGCTCATAGACCACAAGTCTCTACTCAGAATAGAGCTGTTACTATGCCTACGGTCGATTTTTCAATTATGAAAATTTATCAGTCGAATAAATTATAACTTGACTAAATTCAAAATCGAAACAATTCATGGAAATGTTCTTTTTATATTTCCAATGTTGTGTTTTATTAGATAGGTACCTTTTATCTAGTGATTGAAACTTCGGCTCTTAGAGTCATAAGTTAAGTTCAATAAATTAAGAAAACATAGAATCTGGTGAAAAAATGTAAAAAAGTAAATCTTGAAGGCTAAAACGGAAACTCTGATTAATTTTACTTAAGGTCGTGCAGAGATACATTTACTTTACTAGATTTAGTATACTAAAACATCTACGAACAATATTGATGATACCTATAAACTCGATCGCGCATGTCATAAGGGAAAAACCATTGTCCTCAGCTCCCCCTCAAGCGAAGCGTACCGATGTGGCCTTAATTGACATCCCCTACTAGTGTAACAATCTAATGCTAACTGATTTTTTCAAGGCAGCCTCATTAAAAATGTATTTGATTCCCTGATAAATAGATCTCTTCAGACAATGAAATTGTAATTTCAGGTATCGATATTGTTTCAAGCATTCCGATACCACTGAGGTCGATGCATTCACCGTTACAATAGGTTTGTAAGCGCTATACATCCGCTCGACAGCAGCGTAGAAATTGGCAACACGCTACGCACTTGCTGTGATATATGGTGTCACAATAGAAAAATAGTGTTGGGAAAATTCGATCTTCTAATTGTTTGTTAGATTAAGAATTATGATCTCTTTTAGATGCAAGGAAAGTAAGTATTTAATGCAAACAGCATTAAAAACAACCTATATAAAACAAATCAAAGTTTTCTTGTTGACCCTCATGAGTATATGTACAAAGGTCCTAATATTTTATAGTTCTTAACAACACTTATGCAACCATAGAAAATTTCGTTTTGATTTTCCGTTGGATAAGTTTCACCATGTTGTGGTAGCGTAATGGCTAGCGCACGCGTCCCACCCTCAAAGGGCGCGAGTTTGAATCCTGACCGGAAAGCATGCACCACTTAGGCAGGTTTCTGACCTAATGTGCGTATTGTTAGAATTACTACGTGCTAACAACGGCGAAGGAAAACATCGTGCTGCAACCTGCACATCGAGATTACCGATCCGTCAAACCTGTCAAGCGGCCTTAGACAAGCATGGAGGGTATACTGTTCGTTCCCCTGTAGTAGGTGGCCCGAGCCCAGCAGTGGGGCGTTATGGGCTATTATTGTAATTAAGTTTCACTAATTATATTATAAATTACAATATTTCGA
Source organism: Dendrolimus kikuchii (assembly GCA_019925095.2). Taxonomy (NCBI): domain Eukaryota; kingdom Metazoa; phylum Arthropoda; class Insecta; order Lepidoptera; family Lasiocampidae; genus Dendrolimus; species Dendrolimus kikuchii. Next base: position 18,638,143 of record CM034392.1, read on the forward strand.
GTTCGCATGCTACTTTTTTGGCTTATTGCGCATTATGTGGCTATACTACGTGCTAGCGGCGCATTAAGACATCGTGACGAAATTTGCAAATCGAAATTATAGATACAACTCGCCAATCTTGGAAAATGGTCGCGTGTATACCATTAGTTATTCTGAATAGTGATTGTCTGAGCCTTGCAGTGAGATGTATATGGAGTTGAAGCTAGATTGCAAGATTTAGAAGAACTTCAAGACTCAATTCTCCCTCAACACTATGCGTCTCTCATCTAACAGCGTTGGCAGCGGGTAGCACAAACCGGGGCTACTAGTGGGCAACATGCCATGGTTCAATGGCATCAGCTAACAAATGTGTGCTCCCTATATCCTACCTATACCACTGATCGAGAACGAATTGGAGCTGCCTTGACGTTAAGATTTACGAATTCCGTTTTATTATAAATAATTCAAGTTTTATGTACTCGGTTGTTTCAGTTGGCTTTCATGGAATAGTTTGATCTGGGTCAGATGGTAGAAAAATAGAAAAAAATAGACTTCATTTGAAATGTTATATATTACTGGAGTATTTGACGCGGCTTCGCTCGCGGGTATTTCATATTTAACTAATATTCTACTAAAATTTACTTATTTTTTTAGAGAAAGTGTTCTATTTTCGCATCCACTATTTAAAGGTTATTTAGTTTTTATCCCAAGAAAAGGACCAGTAACCATTTATAAATTAGTATGGATATTATTTTCGATTTAAATAAATAGGTAACATTTTATTATTATAGACTCTGTTTTCAGGCTGAAAATATATCCATAAACCATTTTACGGATAAACATTGATTGTATTACGATTTCTTAATATTAATTGTTTTAAAACAACAATGATTTTGTAATATTTTCTTAAGTTTTCGCGATTTGTATACATAATAAAACTGCGTTTTAGCGGTTTTAAGCGCGGTAATTTTTGATTTTGTATTTGTTTAAATGTGTGAATTGTTACTGAAATGTGCATTTTTAAACTGTTTCAAGAACTGTTGTTTCGTATCAATGCCTTATCCAAGCAACCTAAAACACAAGGTTGTATGGACTTAGTTTCTTCGCCTGCCATTGTAGCATACTAATAATCTTACAAAATAAAATTGTAAAGCTGTGGCTTGTCTAATTGTACACGTAGGTATATCTACATTGTCTGATCAAATATTTTCATTTTTATCCTATGGAACTTTTCTTACTTACTTGCTTTTGCTATGTTTTGCTAATGTGATGTTGTTTCATATCATTGATTTTAATTATGGCTATGAATATCATTACAGGATATTACGCAAGTAATGTCTCTCAGCCAGTGTTTTGATTATAGCAATGTATACCATCACTTTGATAGGTACGCTATTTTTCTGTATAACTCATATAAAATATTGAGAAAATTACGATCATGGGTTTTCGCTTTACTAATTTTTCACAAAGACTACTTATTTTATAATTTCATGCACCCGAAGATATATATAAGGTTTCTTATAACATATTTTTAAAAATGTGTATGTAGTCAGATCAAAGTAAATTTATAATTTTTGATTCAAAAACTTCCGTGGGGATTATCATATAGACAAGAAAGTATTGCAGACTATTAATCAAGGGGTAGATTTAAAAGCTAATGTTAAATTAGTTAATTGATTGTTATAAATACAGTATATTCAACACAATAGTGTATCGTTTTATTTATTTAAATCATAATATTTAAATACTTTATTTATTTGAATAATAAACATAGTTCATACATTTACATCTAAAAATCTTAAAGTAGTTTTCGCCCAAGATTTTAAAAATAATCCAGGCTGAAGTGTGTGTAATGTATAATGGTATAAGATATAAGTTTATATTACACGAGCTTGAGATTAGATCAGTCGTTTCTCATTCAATTACCGCCATCTCATGGCGACTCTGCCAGGATAACTGTTTTCAAAGCAATGAAAACTACGGTCCCAAATTTCACCAATTAAAAGTAGGTGCACATAGCATAAAGTACAATAAAATACATGGGATCCAACCAAGCAAAAGAAGAAATGGTGATAACCCAAACTATAGCCGGGAGCAACACCATATCTGCCGAAGTCACTCTAATCAATGTGTTGTTAATGACCATTTTGACTGATTTTGGTTATATTATTGTCTACAATAATGGTGGCTGGCGGTACACCGTTACCGTCATCTCAAGGCTATAAAATATTTAGTAATCAATCACTACGAGATAATTTAAGTGAAGTTAAATTACTCTGTCAGATTCCGAAATCAGTGAAAACAAGAAATCAAAGGTAATAATAATATGTTTATTATAATAATAATATCAGCTCATAAACATCCAAATGCTGGGCCATAGCCTTTCTAGAAGGCGATGTCCTTTCCAATCTTATCTCATGTTTAATAAATCATTCATCTGTTTCATCTCCATAACATGCCGTTTAGTATTCAAAGATTCGTATGCATACAACTTTTGCCGCAGCCAAGTAGGTCAGTCATACATAATAAATATCTTTCAATGTGCCATCACATCTCATCGGTAATTTCAATTCAATGAATTCGATTATTGAAGAGGTGTCTGACGCAATACATTTCTAGGGTTTAATAGACATTGTGGTTAAAATACAAACCTTATAAAAGTGTTATACTATCGCTTATATTTATTGTTATTCTTCTGGAATACCACTGGGTCTAAATGAAATAAAATTGGCAAGAAAATGTATCCTATTATGTTATTGTGTAATCATATATTTTCGATAAATACCTTTTCAGGGTTACATTAGTCAAATGACAAAAACCAAACAGTTCACATTCATTGCACGGAACCGTTCACTGTGCGTGGACTGATTCGCACTTAGCCGATATATATTATATTGTTTTAATCGAAATATAAAGTCCCAGACGATGTCTACGAAATTTTTATGACAAATAATAACCGCCCAAACGATATACTACCGAAATGATTTTAGATTTTATTACGCGTCGAAAATAAGAGCCGAAAGTTCTCGCTTTTAGCCAAAATCTTTTATAGCAAGTATGCGGTTAACTCGACTATAAAACTAAGGTCTGGATTACATCAGACGGCGGTTATACGTCCAGTGATTGATCGGATCATTGTTATTATTCAGTGCGACTAAGCAACTTTGACTCGCAGTCATCGAATAACAGCTGACTGGGTGATAGACTGCTCACTGAAGTTCACGCGTTTTTAACGGCCGTAGCAAACAAGGTGTAAATTAATTATGCAGCGACGTTAATCTGGCCTGCAGTGTACTCGCGATACCGCCACGGATAATACGCGCACACGCACTTGTGATTTCATCCTATAATAGTTAGGTGGATTTTACTCGCTTCGATTTTAAACAGTTTTTATGAGTGACAGGTGTGTAGGAAATGCAATATTTACGAACACCTCACGACGAGCCTTCAAAGATTATAATTGAATTGTGTATTTTAGCTGCAGTAACACCACAATGAATCTCAAGCTGAACAACGACGTAAAAAGTCCGATAAATCATGTTAAATCAAGGGATTCAATAATAAAAGTGAGTAATAATATGACTTACAATCGTTGAATTTATTAATAATAAATTACTAATGAAATATATAAAATATGTAATCTTAGGAATATACCAGACGTGGACATAAAATATAAAAATGTTTTTATCACCAAAAAAGGACTCAAGTAAAGTGAGAGGTAGAAAAGAATCCCTAGTTTCGAAACAACACAACCTTAATACAATAATGACGGTTACTGAAAATATTGAATAAATAAATTATATATTAGAAGGAACTATATACATACATACATACATACATAACTTCACGCCAGTTCCCTTGCGGGGTAGGCACGAACAACAGAGCGCCATTTAGGATTATTCTTACACACCTCACTTGATTCTTTGACATTCATAACTCTTGTCATGCACGCTCGTCTGTAGGAACTATATATCCACAAAAATCTTAAATTTTCATTTAACTACATTATACCAGAATTTACCCCGCGACTGCGGTGCGTACCTCTTGTTTAAAGAGCAGGCGTTAATACAGGTTACATTGTACTATTATGTTAGTGCTATTTGCCCCCGGAAGATTCACTTCATTTTATATTGCAAACTATCCTACTATATTTTATATCCGGCATGAAAAGTATTTATGTCCATTTTCGGTATTACTACATTGAAACAAAATTACAGCAAAAGCGATGCTGTACTACTAGTAGTTTTTCCGTGAAAGCTTAACAGATAGACAGATCGGGTTCCTATTGCATATTTTTATACATGTTGATTTTTTATACGTATAAACTTGAGAAATGATTGGTCTCCCATACCAAGTTTCATCCCCTATTTCAACATGTTCTACTTTTATTTATCTATCCCCCGTATATGTATCTGTAAACTAATAAACATAAATGACAAAAATAACCAAAATAACCAAAACGACCAAATCAACCAAAATGACGAAAATGGCTAATCACAAAAAAAACAAAACCTATCCTACTTTCTGGGATAGCCTTTACATAAATCTATCCCATTATCCAAGATGAAAAGTACCCCTTGTTCACTGTCGGTAATAAAATTAAATATATAATGAATTTTAGCCAAATTAGTCCAATAGTTTTTAGATAGAGACAAATATATTTTAATCCCAGAAACTATCCCATTTTTTGGTATAAAAAGTATCCTATGTTCATCCCTGGCATCGAAAAAAATATATATACTGAGTTTGAGCCAAATCGGTTCAGTAGTTTTTCCGTGAAAGCGTAACAGACAGACAAACGGGCAGACGGTAAGTCTTTACTGTCCAACTGAATCCTTTTAACACGTATGTAGTTCACATTGTCTTATATGTTTGAACCTTAGACGATTATTCCATGGTTTGAGGTGTAAATCAAAGAAAAAAAAATATCCCAATAAACTTATAAAAACAAAGTGAAATATATTTTAATACTAAAGGAATTACAGATTAGAAAATAAAGCTTAAAAATATAATATCCCATGTAGTACTATGAACAAAAATTTACAACTTCTTTAATTTCGAATACATAAATGTCTAAGAAAGGGTATGAAAGTTACATATGTATTTTGCAGACGAAAATAAATGCAGGAGGCTTTTATGGTGAAAAAATTGACATTATAGGGATTCCAAGTTTATACAAACGTATTACGTAGGCCCTTGTACGTGTACAATTGTAGCAAACTTAATATGAGCAATCATTTTCCGAGGTTCATCTCTGACATACTGGAGTGAGCTTATTTTATTGATTACTAAAAAAGAACCTAAATCTGAACGCTCTAAAATCCTCCATGGCTAGACGACTCCAACTTTCAAATTTTAACTATATTGGTCTACTAACAAATATATTTTATAATTTTGAATAGCGCGATACGATTGGCCTCTGTCTTATTTGACACCCGTTTCTATATCTTAGCAACCGTTCATTTGCCTTGCTATTAGTTAAAAATTGACATAAGCCCCTAAAACAATAACGTCCAATTTCAACCGATGGTACTGGAAAGGAATGAATAATAAATTAAATATGTGGCCATATATTATACAGAATTTAAGACATTTTCAGAGTTATGTACATTTTTTACAAGCCATTGATATTCGTAATATTCTTCCTTTTTTATTTTACTGAGGAGTTCAGCAGACAGGCAGACGGCCCATTTGATGGAAAGCGGTTACCGTCGCCTATGGACATTTGCAACACCAAAGGTGCTACAAATGCGCTGCTGCTCTCTTAAGGTAGGGAGACTGGAACCTGGTCACTAATGCCGGAACACAACTAAAGGTTGTTATGGCGACATACTTTAGACCAGGGGTGCTAGCCATCCAGTCAGGCAAATGCCCCACCACCTGGCTGTAGGTTGTTTAGTCGCCTCTTACGACAGGCCGCCCGGCCGCAGGAAATTGTATTCTTTCTCCATTCCTGCACGGATCCTTTATAATATCGCTACTATAAACACAATTAATAAAAACCCTCAATAAACGGTGATATTAAATTTAAGTGAATGATTAAATTTCCCTTTATTTGAGAAACTTGGACAAATTAGTCTCTTATTATAACTACTTTGAAAAAACTACACCTATTTATTGAATAAGCCCACGCAATATATTTTTACTATTACCGAATTGAAAACGTGACGCTGTAATGCAATAGCTATATTTCTAACGTATGATAAAATAAACATAGTTGTAATAGAAACATAAACATTTTACAGCCCGTGACTCTTCAATCTTTCACTTAAAACCTTTAAAACATGATATTTTCCATTATGGAAAAGAAATTAAACTTCCTGTCTTTAAAACGTCGAAAATGTTATTACAATAGTTTCATTTTAGTTTACACATGACTAATGTGTTAATTCGAAGGTGGATATACATGACTTGTATTTATTTTATTTTGAAACATTTCTTAGAATGTAATGCAACTAGAAATTAACTAAAACTCCGTTTATATTGCACAAAGGAAACGTATTTACTTTTGATAACACAATGAACACAATACTTCTGTGAATCAGTGGTCAAGGAACCCACGTCCTGTTACAATGAAGTAGGTTCGAATATTTGCAGAAAATATGCCCCTTTTGGCTGGATATGCATATTGTTATAATTACGTTACGTTTGAAGTAATATTGACCGTATTTTACGAAGATGCATAGAATGTATAAAGAATAATTAATTATCTATCTAGACTCCATTAGTATGTGATAGAAGGGATATTGGAAGGGCTAATTATGTGGGGCACAAATGTCTAGCCATGCCGCCTCCGCCAGCTCCCGGTCGAAGGGGAAGGCCCAAGAAATGTTGGCTTGACGTTGTGAAGGACGATATGCGTACCAATGGCCTCAAAACGGGGGATGCTGAAGACCGCGCAAAGTGGTGTAGAAAAAGTAGGAACGCGAATCCTGGACGTCGGAGTGAACACTCCGAATGCAACCGGGATTTAACGCTCGGACGATGATGATGATGAGAAGGAAAGGAAAGAACTGAAATAGGAGCCGTCATCTCTTGCCTGACACCAATGTCTGTGTGACCGGAGAGCGTTTAATAATCTCAGCTGTCATTCGCATCAAGAATAATATGAACGGGGACATGCTTCCAGGCCCACACTAAGCAGCTAAACAGATGTCCCACGATTCTAACTACGACTTAATAGAATGAATACAGAGTAGTTTTAGCGTGTATCTGACAGTAGCTGCAAGCCCCATAGCATCTCACTATTTGTCTCCGAACGGTAGGGCATGCATGGAGTAGTTCTACCTCGCAACAAAAAAATAAGAATTGCGGTGCTGACTTTGTCAAGGCATGGATGCCTGTTTTTGCAATAAAAGCTACCAAGAACAGATAGAAGTTTAAAAGAGCTAGATGACATCGCCTGTCCCTATTAACAATGTAGGATATGCAATTTTCGACATTTTGGTTTTATTTCACTAATGACCCTAAAAAAGCATTGTTTTTCAATAGCAGCAACAAAAAGGTAATTTTTCCTCCCGACGTTATTAGCGGGGCGCGAGGGGGGTATGCGGGGTATATTTTTGTAAGAAAGAAATTACTAAGACTGATTATCTAAGCTAATGAAACCTGAAATGTGATTATTAAGTGCCATTCATACAGGTAGACTTTATAATTAATGATTTTAACAAATTTTATGGCAAAAATTGTTTTCATTTAGTCCCTAAATTGTCAATTATGTTTGATTATTTGTTATTTGTGAAACAAATTTATTAAAAATTGGATTTAATTTATAATATCAATTTAAATACGACATAAACAGGATTTACTAATGACAATGTTGTATGTGGCACTTCTTACAAAGAATAAATATGTTTGTCCATGTAACTTTGTTGGATGTGACAGATCCGACAAATCATGATGACCCATGTACGGATAACAAAGCCATTACTAGCTTTTCAAACATTTAGATAAGTAAAAATGTTATTTAATTGCAATGCAAATAAGCTCTCGAACATATATTAACATATAATTTTTTTTTTTTAATTTAATTCTTGTAGTAAAAAAAATATAAGCAATTCAAAGTTCAGAGCGCTCTCCTGTAAAGTTGCTGATTTGCAGATCTGACTCTGTTAATAGGGACAGGCGACATATTTTTACAAGATAGACATAAAAGGAACGTTTATTTTTCTTAACCACTTTACGGTAATTATAAAAAATGCATTTCCAAAGTATAAAAATCTTGTTAAAAATATATCAGAATACAAAACATCTGCATAATATTTGTATTAAAACACCTATTGTTATTTATGAAGTGTGAACCTTCAACGTAAATTGAAATAAAATTGTTAAAACATACATCTAACCGGATCTCAATGGTTTGGAAAACTTTCAGTAAAAGACGTTCAAACAGAATTTAATGTGAAAGTCTGTACATTTTCATACACACGTGTGTAATATAATTTTATATAAACACGCTAACTAGTATACTAACAATTATTTTACGGTTTGCTCTTAGCTAAGAAATGCAGTCTTTTCACTCATTCACTCTCATCTCCTAGAGCAACCTAAAAGCAAAATGCTTATGTACGCAACTGGTCTTTAAAAAGTGTAATCCGCACAGGATAATGAGCTGGAGGAAACTTCCCCATGTGCTACGACTTTGACAAGGCTCGTTATCCATGAAGCCGTAGTAATGGTTAACGCTATCAGGTGTTAAACTGGTGATACAAATGACGTAAATTCGATACCTAGCCGGGAAGCATGCACCACTTAGGTCGTTTTCTAACTTAATTTTACAATACGTTAGTGTGAAAAGAAACATCGTGAACAAATCTGCACATAGAGGTAACCAATGTGTTAAGCCCCCTAATCCGCGTTTGACATGCATGTCGGGAATTATTTTCAGTTCCCAAAATAAATAATGGATGTTATAGGCTATTATTATAATTTATTATTATTACATGTGTTTATTTATTGTACGAAGTCATAAAATTTCGAATCTTTAATGGGTATGTCCATAGGTGACAGTGATACCACTTTTCATTAGGTGGGCCATATGCCTGTTTGACTTCTTCAAGCATTAAAAAATCCTAAGCCAAACTATTTGTTACTGTATTTATTTCCGTCCCTATTATTTATCTTACTTGATATAGGCACAAAAGTTAGCGATAAAACCGCCCACAATATGTCTCCGAAATGTGCTTTGTTTGCACTTTTGGTTATCTATTCGTGTGTGCATGAGCCCTGGGGCTAAATTCTACTGTTTCAATATGCCTATGGGCGTTGCGATGTATTCAAAGTACGACTCTCGATATCGTCGCGGCGGAATAATAGTACCAATTTTAAACATTTGTTTTTATATTTTTTATATTTATAGTTTTCGCTTATAAATATTTATACAGGTAGAGTAGCTTACTACGAGCATGCCATTGGCATTAACAGAATACCGACATCAGGCAAAACTACGACTGAGACGAAAGTGTCACTGACTGACTGACTGACCTCTGGTGGCTCAATAGCTGAGCACACACTTTTTAAAAACCACATATGGTAGCTCATAGAAAACTTCTGCTGAGAGTTTATTCCAAATTTCTAAGGTGCGCAAGAACAACGTTCTTGAAAACTTGCGTATATTTTACACATACCGCGGAGTATTTTAATCACTATGAGATGCAACACTTTCTAGAGTCGCTCAAGTACAGGCCATTGCAATAAAAGGCTAAATGGAACGATTTTAAGGTAATACACGCACTCCTTAAATTCGGTCAACAAAGAACTTAATAACGAAATTTCAGAAATTCGTTTTATATGTACTTACAAGTAGTGGAAGACAACAAAACAGTGTATAATTATTAATTCATTTGAAAACAAATTTTGAATTACTATGTTTATGACATTAATAAAATTCAAGAACATTTACAAATGCAAGCCTAGTCACAGTTCCAATCTGTTGAACAGTACAAAGAATTCTAAACAAACAGCATGTACCTATATGGAATGTATGTATAATTTATAAAATACATTGAACTTTTTCAAAGCATTTTCTTTGAAATTTCATTGGCTGGAACCCAAAGAATAAGAGAGGCAAAACAAAGATTTTCCTTTTGAGATTCCATTGAGATTGCCAAGACTAACGCAATAGCAAAAGAAATAACGTAATTTTAAACACGTAGACAATTTGTGATAAAAGTACTGGCGCACCCGTCTTTTATTGTGTTTTGTGGGTTTATCCGACTGTTCTATACGATTACATTTGTAATGTAAATTGATATTACAGTCAACGCGGTCAGATTATTAAAGCTGCGAGGACATGATCTCAGTATGTGTGGACTGCATGTAATCGAATAGCTACTCGGAGTTTACTTGTATCGTGACAGACAGTAAGCGAAATGCCTTTTAACAACACCATCTGATCAGATATAGGTTAAAGGGCATTTACCCGTCTGGATGGCTACCACCCCTAGTACCAGTATGCCGCCATAACAACCTTGAGTTGTGTTCCGGCATTAGTGGCCAGGTTTCGATCCCTCTTTAGAGTGTGGCAGCAAATTTGTTGTTATATATGTCCGTAGGTGATGTTAACCGCTTACCATCCGGTTGGCGTACTGCCTCTCTGCTGAACTCATGATCGGACTACAGAATTAAAGTGACATGAAATGGTCTTACATGTTGAAAATCTATTGGGAAAGAACATTGCTTACTCGTATCAAAATAAGCTCAGATGAGTATAATCCGCTATCTGATAGTTATACCATACGAGTGCACGCGATCTAAGTACACTCTGCTTGTGCCTACGCGACTTAATATCAAAGTTCACGAAAGTTTCAATAAATGTTAATATGAAATGTTTTGCTAAGTATAGCTAAATGATTGTTAAAGAATGAAAAATATATTTGGGCACAAAAAATGTATGGAATTTTCGTAATTACTGCTACTGATTCACATAACATAATAAATGTACATTGTATATACATACAACCAGAAAATTACTCAAGTGCGTGTCAATCCAAGCACAATTAAAAGGCTCCGTAGATCTGACGATCTTTCGCTGTTTTTGCCATTAGCTACGAATTCTTTAAAGAAGTAGATATTCGGTCGAAGATGAAAAGTCCATATCTCTTCTAGTCCCACCTTTTTCAAATAATTTTTCTTTGAAGGTATATATAACGGTTCCAAGCACTAATACATTTGAACCTATTTCCCCATCTATTGAGTAACCGCTTACTGACCCCTAAAGGGTTATATAGAGTTTGGTAGATGTATCTACGTTTCAGATATCAGTGATAAACATAGGATACTTTTTATTTCGGAAAATCAATTAGAAATAAATTCAGTACAATGTACGCTATGTGAATTATTTTATTAATGAATGCAAAAATTATAGTTACTGTCTCATTTAATAAAATCCACTATCGTAAACTCCCACTTACATGGCATAGGCCCCCAATTTCATTTTTCACTCACGTACAGTCTTCAGGGGTTGTAGTCGGTCCCTGGTGGTCGGTACATAACACTTTGGGAATCAAAGCTTTAGACCTTTTGTGTGCATGCTTTCAGGAAGAACGCCGCCGTACTGGTCGATACATAGCGATATTAGTGGGTATATCGCTTTTTATCTTGGCGTTCTATCACGCTTGGGTACGGCGTATCCCCGTCGTCGCCAGCCTTGTGGTACCAGCGCTCATAATGTTTGTTTACGTCGCATGGGTGTTATACACAGCTTCCAGAGATAAACACAAGGTAACTAGTGAAATAGTTTTTTTTTATACTTTGTTAAGTATTTTTTTACATATTTTTATTGTGAAAGAACAGCAGACAGGCTCATGATCTGTCTGATGGAATGTGGTGCCGTCGCCTATGGACATATGCAATGCACTGCCGGACTCGAAGGAATTTTATGACACCTTTTATAAAAATCCCATGTTGTAACGCTGTGGGCATACCTCAGCAGAGAGCTCATTCTAAATCCCCATGGCATGCCAGAGACACGTTCTAGAAAATCGTTGTATACATGAGGGGAGCAGCTGAAGGAAATGGGGACAAATACCCTGCCAATGGCGAGGGATGCGGTAAGTAAAAAAAAGTCACAGGCAGCATTCTGAATAGTTCCTTGGACAATCTATTTATCTAGACATTGTCAACTAAACAGGAGTATATAATTTTAAAAATAATGTTTAATCAAATGGGCAACAGGCGAAAGCCTTCACGCATGTAAGAAAAGACTGAACCAAATTGTAACGAGCGAGTTTTTGTAGCAGCTTGAAAAAGCATACTTCACTAAACTGTTGACATTTTCAGCATAAACACAATTCTTGTCTAAAATAAAAATAACATACAACTATTGTTCACTTTTAACCGCAATTATATATTTTTTAAATAGAACTGCATGTCAGGTCATATTTTTACAAGTTTTCGACAAAAACTGATAAAATCTTGAGCTTATAAGTATTTTACTGAAACTGAGAATGACGTTCCATTCAGAAACATTTTAATTAATATCCAAGTAAAACGTTACCAAGAACACGTATACAATATTTATTTCTCCAGCCTCGTCATATGCGATTTTTGCTGGTGCGTCACAGATTTGTGGATCAGCACCTAATAACAATAAATTTTACTCAAGTATCATTACAGTACATCACAGTGTTATTATAAACATTGCGAAAATATACGTACATTTTCACATACACCTAGTTCATTTTCGCGCAAAATTAATTACTACTAAGGCGTTTATATTTTTCATTATAAATAAGATAAGATTCTAAGATTTCATTTTCATCGTTCAATAACTCGATCTGTATAGAGCATGCGAGGACTATTCGCAGACGAGATAACCTTTGAAAATCATAAATCGATAATGTGGCAGTTACGTTGTATGCTGATCTTCCACGTAAGTAGGAAACGACTGATGAATTACATCGGTTGGTATTAAACATGCGAGACTGTACTGGTGAAACGCGGGACCCTCTTCACGTTTCCGTAACACAGTTTAGAGTTTGAATGCTGGTCCTGCAACCCTGTCCTTACAGGGCTACCAATAGGTTTATCGGACTGGTATTCGGATTGGCGTTTGTTGTACATCATGGACTGGAGACTGGAGAATTCAGTTGGACTGGCAGCATTTGTTAAGCTTCATCAAGTCTTCTTGTCGACTATCCCGTAATGCTTGAAGTCGAAAGTCTTCGATCGGTGCCTCCTCCTCGTTTTAACCTGTGTGTCTATGAGTTGTACACTGACGGCAGGTTTGGAACGTAAATTCCAAGTTGTTATCGAGCTATGGAACCAGTTACGTTCGGAGTCGCTCTTATGGACAAAATTCGAAATGAGGATATTTGTAAGACAACTAAAATAACCGACATAGATCGTTTTTGTAAGCTGAAATCGCAATGGGCTGGTTATGTCTGTCGCAGGACCGATGGAGCAGAGGAGTTCTGGAATGGAAACCGTGTCTCGGTAAATATAGTATAGGACGCCCTCCAGCCCGATGGACCCACGATCTGCGCAAGGTCGCCGGTAGGTGCTGAATAAGGACAGCAGAGAATCAGGATATGTGGCGCAAATTTGGGAAGGCTTACGTTCAACAGTGGACTGCGATCGGCTGACGACGACGACGAAAGTCTAAGAATTCGTATTTATCCGGACTTATAGCTCCCCTGTACTACATACTGTCATGGCATGCGGGTAGAATGTAGGGTTTCCTATGGCATGAAAAATCTTTCGTACCTCGCATACGGGACCTATCGACCAATAAAAATGAAACCTTATATTATTTATATGTGACAGTGACTTATGGATATTGTGTTGTTGGTTCCTTCTTCGCGGGTATGGTAATGAACGCATCTTCTTGAAATTTGGCATAAATATTCGTAGGTATGTAATTTCAATAACGTAGACGAACATTTAAACATAGGATACTCTTTGTCCTGGAAAATGGGATAATTTTAACCAGATACGAAGCCCAAGACAAAGCAGCAAGCCTCGCAGAAAGCTCTTCCTCATTTAATAAAACTGATCGAAATGAACTAATTGATACGAATGCATATTTATTTCGACGTCCGGTTTATCAAAGCGATTTGTAAATACCAGAATTCAAGAAAGCAAAGTATAATTACGTGGTGGAAATGCTAAACATTTATCTTTGGACTGGAGTCGTGGTACCTACACGAAGTATTTCAAAACGATCACGTCTGTTAAAAGATACCATGACGTCATCAATCAAACAATCTTAGACGGGTTAATTACTGCAAAAACAGCATCAAAATAGTACTATAGGGCGGTGAGAAATGTTCAGATGTAAACATTGCTGCTTGAATCATCGATGGTCTGCACGTACGTGAACGTAAACATTTGCCTAAGGCCGGGTATAGATAGAGTCAAAGAAGGCCAACGTATAGGTTTTGTTGGCGCTCGTTTGGTCTATATGTACGTTTCTTCGGACGGCCGATTGGTTCGATTCCTTTGATTCACGTGGTGTATTTTTGGCGAATGCCAACGACCGAGCGTTGGTCTTCAGTGGCCCTGTGTGCACGCGGCCTTAACGTTCATGCTGAAATCGATTGATGCTGCCTTGACAGTGTGTTTATAAAACTATGTGTGAACGTAGATTATGATGTGAGCGGTAGACATTGGCAAGGACGTCGTGAATGCTTATCGTGTAAACATTATTTCAGAAATGCCACGTTGTAATTAAAGCATTACACTCAGAAGATTTTTTCATAATACATATTTAAGTAATTATAATGATTTTGAAGAATTAATAATATACGTCAAAAAACGAGAGAAAAATTATCTGTGGCGCACTCTAGTTATGTAGAATTTAGGCGATATTCAGGGTTATGGTTTTACTGAGCAATTATGATTTCTAGTGTTCTCTTATGATCTAGAATATATGAAAGGCAAACAGTGAGCCGCAGATGATTTGTCTAATAATATGTTAAAAACCCCTAAATTAATTCTGTGGACTGGTGCTAAAAAGCTATTGTCGGCAATTATTATTTTGAGTAATAAGCATTGAGAAAATGGACTAGCATTAATGGTTATTATTTACATGTTGCTGTGTAAACAGTATGAAATAACAAACAAAATAGTCCTTTTTACATTTTTTTATTGCAGGAGTTCAGCAGACAGGCAGACGGCCCACTAGGTGGCAAGCGGTTATCATCGCCTAGGGACATTTGCAACACCAAAGGTGCTACAAATGCTACAAACTCTCTTAAGGGAGACTGGAATCTGGTCACTAATGCCGGAACACAACTCAAGGTTGCTATGGCAACATACTTTAGACCAGGGGTGGTAGCCAACCAGTCGGGCAAATACCCTACCACCTGGCAAAAACATACATACATTACATATGTAATGTCTTTTATCAAATGCATACTTTTTGAATAGTCTTAAATTATAATCTCATTTCTTACGAAAACTTATTATGCTTGGGCGGTTTTGACATTAGGTATGAACATGTAGGTAGATGTTCATATTTGTATTTTTGAAACAGGGCTTAATTAAGTAATTAACCCCTGCCAAGCCGGACTGGACAAGCTTGGACAAGCGTGGCAGGTATACTGTCCATTCCCCAATAGTGAGAGGCCCAAGCACAACAGTGGGACGTTTATGGGCTGTTACTATATTGAAAAATAAAAAATCAAATACCCACCACCACATACTGACTATAAAAAGCTAAATTATAATCATTAATCACTCTTATGACTTTTGCATCAGCCTGAAAATGTTGTGCTTTAGCTGTGGACACTGAAAAAAAGCCAGCCCCCAGTTACATGTGTGGCGGCAACGCATAATCTTCATATTCACTACATCATTATAGCGGAATATAACATAGAATACACTTTTTTATTTAACATAATCCTTATAAACCCAGTCGTTGCTGAGAAAAATTGTGACATACAAAGACGAATATGAATAATACGACGGAGAAGAATATCTCAGTTCATGTCAGATATGCGTGATAAGTAGTCTATTCTCAAGCGTAACCTATCGCTTGAGATTACCAGTTAAATTGAGATGTCACGTAGTCCACTACGCCTTGTACTTATTGGGCAATTTTTAATTTGATGGGTTTATCCCTACGCCCTTTGGTGTATTTTAGTTTAGAAGAAATTAATCTAATTTCTGTATTCCACTGGCAGTCTCGAGAGAATTGTAGGTAGATATTAAATTTTAATTTATAAGCTTAAGGGCCTACTTTTCTTTGTTTATTTTTTAATTATTCTCTCCGTAATACAATGTAGATGGAGTACAAACTTTTTACGTCGCAAAATTAGCCAAACATATTTTTGAAGATTACCTTAGGTTTTTCCAAGACCGGATTGTAAGTATTTAGGTTTAGGGTTTCGTAGCCATTTCAGAAAAAACTTAACTTTTATAAAACTACATATCCATCTATTTACATATCTGTCTACATATACCACAAGCAGTTTTTATATAAGAAAATTACTTTATAGGGATGAAAGGCAAAAATGTGTTTTTACGCAATATTTGGTTTAAAAAATATGATCACGTTTCTGAATACGGCAAAAAGCTTAAGTGGTTGCCTATGGCACTTCGCCAGAATGCTCATGTTCTCCAATTACTATATCGCATTTTATTTATACCTTATACCCCTCCTTACCTTAAGGAATGTTTCAACTTCCTTTATACTTCACATACCCTCAATTTGCGTTCCACTAATAATCTCCTGAATATTATCAGGATAATAGCACCTACACATTTCAACATGTTATTCCAACTCCTTCATTACGAAGGCTGTCTTCCTATGGAACTCTTTGCCCGTAAACGTCAGAAAAGCTAAAACCTTTGCCATATTTAGAAATTCGCTCAAGCAACATTATATTAACCTTAAGCAACAATGTATGTGCTAGTTTACTCCATCTTAAATTGCTGCTATTCATGTATGTCATTATTTCTTTAATTTTTTTTCCTTTTTCATAAATTGTAATAATTAGATAAGTTAAGAATTTCCTTTGCGTGAATCAGGTTGCCTGGGAGATATCGCTTTTCGCGATAAGGCCGCATTTTGTTTACCAAGCATGTAACTACTGTCTTGTTGTGCATTTTGTAATTCATGGTTTAGTGAACAATAAAGTGTTACGTCTGTCTATCTATCTATAATGATGTAGCGCTAAATCCAGCATAAAAAATAAATATGGTTAAGTGGTATACATACATTTAAGGGATCTATTATTTTTCACTTTATGTCATTTGATAGGTCATCGAAAGTTGAAGTGGTTTTTTGTGACTTATTTGGCTCGATACACACTATGATGCCCTTCACGGTTCAATCTAGCTCCGGTCTCGATCAGTTCCCGTTCCGGACAAATATTCTTAAACAAGAAATAATTAAAGTTTTCTCATTCTCACTATGGTATCGCTTTAATTCCGATGCGATATCGCGCCGGTACCGGTTCGTCGAAAATAATATTTGACTGAACAAACCGAACAGCAAACTAGTAGTAGTGAATATACAGTGAGATTTGGGGCCCCTCCCTATATCTTACCGATCGTTCATTTGCCTTACTATCGGTTAAAATTTGACATCAGTTCCATACAAGTAATGTCAAAATTCAACCGATGTTAAGGCAACTGAATGAATAGTAAGATATAGGCTACTAACCGCCTATTAAACGTAGGTACCACGACCGGAACCATGAATGGAATCATTGTGTGAATCGACTTAATGAGTGAGATACTTTTAATTTTTACGGTTTTTTTTTTGGAAAGTTATTTTATAGGAGCTGACAAATTCACTTCTAAAATTAAAAAAGAATGTACTTGACTCTTCTAAATTTGAACTGGGTATCATGATGACTTTCTATTATAAAAATTTCAATGTGCTCGAATTTAACAAATACTCTTAACGGAAGATGGTTTGAATAAGACTCGTTGAGTAGTTTTTGAGATATGGAATATATTTTTGATTACGTCCTTGTCTAGGATTCCGTAACAGAACGACAAAAATAATGGACGTCACCTCACAGAACCCTTCATTGAAACTTAACTGAAACGTACTTGGCCGATTTTTAGTAAATTTTGTTTTGGTGAACAATAAATATTTATCTGCTTAATAAAGACCTGGATCGAGAAAATTAGATATTTAAAAACACAGATTATAAATTGAGCGAGTCTGAAGTGTCTATACCATTCTATCTATTCGTAGATATATTAGTCAAAACTCTTATATTTTCTATTATGGGTCAGCTGTTTTGCTTGTTTGCACAACAATAGGTACTCTTTTTCTTTAAATGATCAAGATAAGCTTTTACCTTAATTTTCTTTCTGTCCATTTATATCAGATGACTAAAAATACTGAAGTGTATCTGCCTTCGCCTTGCGATGAAAAATGTCAACAGCTGTACTGAGATGCATATATTTAATCTTAGACGTGGGGTTGGTATAAAATTATAACTACTTATCTTCTATATGTACCAATATAACAGGATAGATAGAGGTGGTGTTGTTGTGACATGTTGCAAAAATACTTTCCTTTCGCTAAGTAGAGGTCAGCTATTCAGCTAGAACGGATTTTACGGCACGTGAAGCAGGCGGGTATCAGCTAGTGTATAATATAATAGAATATTATATATAATAATTTAAACACTATGCTCATACAGGTAGAGTTGGAAATGTTTTGAAATTCAAATTTAGTGTTTTAAAGCTTAAGTATATATATATATATATATATATATATATATATATATATATATATGAAATGTGACGTCACGAAATTTGGAATCCCTCCCACCTTATCACACTTCGTTTCACTTCTACTGGGTGTGCACTGCACAACCACATTTTTTTGTGTATTCATTTTGGTATCATCCGTGATACAAAAGATAACGGCCATCTAAATCCCACGTCAATTAAGTGGCGGGAACAGTCAATGTATAAACAAATGTTTACGTTTTTAGACGATCTTATGCCGTTTCATTTATTTTCGAACTTTGTGTTTAGCATTGATTATTTTTCAAAGAATTAAAACATCTGCTCATTACAGCAAACAGGCGTGTTAGCAGTAATTAGCGATGTGATGTCTCGCATTCTCCATTAATAAATCAAAGGCAGTAAACTAATGTATGGCCGAGGAACCATGATTTTTGTATCGGCCGACATTTACGTTGATGTTGATCGACATGGACAGAACGGACCTGGCAATGTTAGTGCAAAAACAACGTTTGCTTTGGTGCTCTGTTTTACCGGGATGTTGTTTTGTAGATATAGAATTAAAATGAATTTGTCTCTCTTATAAAATACTATTTGTTTCATTTTGTAATCTCCCGCTTTCTGTAAATAATCGAGATTGCTGTGTAATCTACATTGCCAAAGTCGGTGGATATATTTTTCAATTTATCTTACTTGTAAATCACATTAAATTATTATAAGTAATGAATCAACTAATTGTTATGCAAATAAATATAAACTTAAAAATAAACTATAAACTATACAATATAAAAACTAAAACTTAATAAAAAAAGGGGGAAATATCTAAAGATAAGTTATTGGTCCCAAACCACTGTCACCTACTGAGAACGTCCCCAGAAGGCTGGCGGCGTTGCCACGTTGTATGGCAATGCTTAATCTTTGAGCGAAATAGACGCCAGCCTTCTGGTCGCGTGTGACGTCTACTAAACGTTTGGCGACGTCACGGTAGACCTTTAGAGCGTTAGGACCCCACGGACCCAAAGTTACTTGTTATTTGTACATTTTACATAAGGATTGCCTCTAAAGAATTTCTCGTAATTTTAATCCTCTATTAAAGTAGAGAGGAGAAGAGAGAAGATGGTGATAATTGATAAATCACCATCCAGGGGTAATTTTGCGAAAAGAAACACTGTAGCATGAATATTTATTTATTTATTACTTAGAGCTTAAATGTGATTTTTTTATATATTTAAGGAATTATTGTTTGCCGATACAAATTTTGGTCCCTTATTTTACTCCCTGTAAATATGTTTTTTCTCAGGATACATATCTCCGTGGCAAATTTCATTAAAACCGTTGTGTTTTGTCGAGAAAGGTTAATATATTTTTTTGTATTTTATCTTATTTCCTTGTGATAATTCAAGAATTTTCTTTGAGTCAGTCTGTGACACTGGCATTACGGCCCATCGAAGCCTAAGCTTTAAAAAAACTTGAACCAAGAAACGTCTACAAAACTTCCGGTAGAAATAACAGATTTCAACATGCTAATGCGCTAAAACATGTCAGGTTTTGTTTACTTTAACCTGTATTGTTGAAAGAATTTTCTAAAGTTCAATCTTCAAGGTGAAATCAAGAGAGCGAAGTGCACCGTTAAATTTCATCGCAGTTTTCTTAAATTAAATGGCAATAAATTTAATAACCATAATTTTCAGTGCATGATGTGTTTGGAAAGATTTCTTTAGAGCTTTAAATTGATTTTTGCTTTTATAAATTCAGGTATTAGACGTTTGATGGATACTGAATAACGTGGGGTAATGCAAAAAATGGTTAATCAAATATGAACATAAAAATATCTATTTGAGTACTTATGCGAAGAAGAAAAGAAACATTGGGTCTGTGGGGTACGTCAGCAAAGAGTTTCTTCAAAGACATCTGTAAGAAATTCTTTGACACACACTACTCGTGATCAGAAGGCTGGTTCATAATTTGCACAGCAAATTCACATACAGCGTGGCATTGCAGCCAGCTGGGCACGGTTTTTACTCAGAGCGATCATAATATATAGATATAACTTTAGAAATTTCTATACGTTGTACTAATCGATAGTTATCAAAAAAAGTTGAGTTTAACTAATTAATAGAAGTTATATTGTGTTCTGTCTATAATCCCTTAAGATTATAACTAGAATACTGAGCCTAGGTCATCGTCATATATAGGCAAGGTGCCCAAAAGGCCGGCTAAGTTACCATGCTGGATTGACCTCATGCCTGCCAGCCCTTTGGCGCTCTTTGTAGAGATTAATAGCCTCAGTGTCCTATGGCGCCTCACCAACAAATGATTCAAACAAGTCATCTCACTGAAGGTTGCATAATTACAACACTTACGAGATTCAGCTATTTCCACCACCGAGCTAGCTGATTTAGCCACATTTTGTGGATGGGATGTGGTCGATCTATCCGTCAATGCACACAATTACTTGAATATAAACTTATAAGTCAATAAGTCGTGAAAATTTATTTTAATTGAAAGTAAATACCCCGGATGCGGTACATTAAATTAAAACTGTTTTAGTTAATACCGTAAAATTCAAACTTTACGCAGTTCCGTTTTGTTTCTAACACTAAACACTGGAGGCTATTAAAATATCCCATATATAAAATAATGAGGAAAACTAATAAACTTTGAATGAGAGCACTGAGTAATGAATGGAAGTTATCAATTTTATGAACGTCGTATCCGTTATAAGGTGCCTACACTATAAGTCAAAGTATCATATCTAACGTCTCGGTTGGCTATGATCCAGGTTGACCCGTTGTTAATTGGTTTCACGGTGATTTATAACCGGCCATTGATGTTTGAAACACCAGGCTCATATGCCAACAGATTTTTGTAAGCAGGCTACATTATTCGAGTAGTACATTCCTCTACCCTAAGGACAAGTAAAATAACTAGAGTTAATTATTCAATCAGAATGTTTCAATGCATTTGAAGTAAGAAAGAGCTTTTGACGGATGAATTGATTGATTATAAATGTACTATTGACTTAAATATAAAAGGTACTAAGAAACATTGTTATGATTTTAAGACTTTTCCCCCGATGTATGGTGACCTCCTCTGGTTTTCAATTTTGTCCCAATTTGTATCTCACTGAACAAAAATGTCGTGGTAGTGTAATGGCTAGCGCACGCGTCCCAAGCTTAAAGGTCGCAGGTTCGATCCTGGCCGCGAAACGCATGCACCACTTAGTCAGTTTTCTGATCTAATGTGCATATTCTTACAATTGTTACAATTACTATGTGCTAATAACGGCGAAGGAAAACATCGTGATGCAACCTGCACATCGAGGTAAATGATGTGTCAAACCTGCCAAGCCGCCTTGGACAAACGTGACGGGTATACTGTCCGTTTCCCCTATAATGGGAGGCCCGAGTCCAGGAGTGGGAAATTTATGGGTTGATATTATTATATATTTATCTCACTACTGTATACTTTGATTGACTGGATTGGCGGTTTTAACACATTGGTTATCTGTATGTGCAGGATTCATCATGATGTTTTCTTTTACTGTTAGCACATGGTAATCATAAAAATCATAAAGAACAGAATTTTTATAGTTCTGTAGGTAGTATTTTCAATCAATCTTCAACACTAAGACGTTAATTGGAAACACAATTACCATTTATCTCAATGAATTCGCGCAAAAAATAAACCATTAAAGGAATTTTGGCGTACGCAATGTAAACTGTTAAAAATATTCGAGATCGATTCATATCGCGGGAAGCTGCCATTAAACAACCTGCCATATTGAAAACTAGAATTTTACATAATGAATGACTTGAACTTCTAGTAAAAAGCAGCTGAAGTTCAAAAGCAAAACGACGACTGCAGAGCGCATGCCTACTCGTTCCATTTAAATTAAACATTTGTCCAAGGCAGGTTAGTGGATTTCACACATCAGCAATTTTGATGTACAGTTTTCCTGTTATTTTATTTATATTTTATCATATCACTCCGTTCGCCTATAAAAAAAGGGACGTCAAAGCCCAGCAATGGGACGTTTATGGGCTATTATTATTGTATACATCAATCACTAAATTAAATAAATAAAATCAATTAGTTTACGTTTTAGTTTTCTATTAACACCTTCAACAAACATCTTACCGTACAGCAAGGGTGGCCAGGCGATTCTAAAAACTGTCATTCTGATTGTGTTGGTTTAATTACACAGGTCCATAAAAAAGGTGGGTGTGCTAGGTGGATAGAATTTCGGGCGCATTTTTCTGACTGAACACGAATCTGAAATCAGAATTGGGGGTTAATAATCAAATAATCGAGAAAAAAACCGTCAAAATCACGATCTATTTGCAGTCGTCGAACTGTTTTGGGTCTTTCTTGATTATTTACTCATTGACCCCCAATTCTCACTTCAGCGGGATAAAATATAACAGAAAATAGTATTCTCACACCCAGCAAACACACCTTTTCTATGAGCCTGGTTTTTTATACTGGGCGATTGTAATACATATAGTATTTTATTATTTAATTTATTTGGAAGCATACAATAATAGTACATAATGGTACTAGTGTGTAACATTGGTGATTACCGCCGAGGCGCCATTGAGACTCGAGCCGTAGGCGAGGGTCTTAAGAGAGCCGAGGACGGTAATCATCAATACACACGTGTATCATACGACGTTTTTCAACACACTTGTGAATAAAATAACAACAAAAACTCATTTATTTAGTAGATAAAAAAGTTATATATGAGTGAAAGTTTTATTTATTAAACACGTACGAGTTAAAATTATCTATTTAAATAAAAACTTGCATGAAATGAGCAAGCAATAGAAACATTAATTTGTTTGTTCTATAGAACACGATCTTTTTTTTGAATAAAAACTTTTTTAAGAACAAAGCAACTCAACCAATAAAATAAAATAAAAATTCTATAACTCACTAGTGAGTTATAATGTTTTTTACTCACAGTTTGGTTATAGGTGTCATTCTGTGCCTAATTGCGGTGACCATAGAGCCACTTTATGAGCAAGTGTGTTGAAAATATATTTATCATTCTTACAATATGACATATCATGATACATTGACGGTCTAACGTGCTCTCGTGGTTAGCCGGCCGAAGTCACTGGAACGCAGAGGCTCCGTGTTATCTGAAACAATCTTTCTGTTATCTACTATGGTCTGGATGTCTGGGATCGGCCCCAGGGTGGTCCATTGTATATTACCCACAAAACAAGCGTAACTTGCTTAGCTTTGTGATATACAATGTGTGTGTTTGTCTGCTGATGATGGTGATGATTATATCATATACATATACCTAAGCTAAAATATCAGCTAAGCTTAAGCTAAAAAATAATATTCTTCTTCAATAATATGACTTTGCTTTTCAATTTTCCTCAGAGGGTTATTGATAAAAATATAAATAAAACATCTTTATTAAACATAAACAAAATGTACCTATTCAAAGGTTGGAAACGCCCCCCAGCACAGAAACAGGCTAATTTTTAAATGTTATAAAAATATGATATCATTTTCTCTCTAATATTAAATTTTTCCCATACTAGGAATGTTTATAAAAATGCTCGTTTATTACCAAATATTTCATAAAAGCAGGCTCTCTTGGAAAACGCTTGTGTGACCCGAGTCCTTTACTCTTTTAACAGAGACATTATTACAGTATTTTACTATAGGATTAACGAAATATATGAGTTATTACTTTAATAAATACTTTTAGCGCATGATCTCTATAACATGATATTGAGAATTAGTTATGGAACCCGGAACAAGATTTTAAGACAATTAAGTTTTTCCTAAATAGCTGTGTAGAAAAATTAAGGAAATCTTTATTACAGATCAGCCTATCAACAATAGATTCACGATATCGTTCCTCCCAGTCTTGAACTTTATAATATTCATATCTTCTAGATGGAATAAAACATACGAAAATTTAGATAATAAAAAATTTGTTTGATGCCTACCCAAAATTGTCATTGATATCAATTCTTTTGTAGCCCATTCTAGAAAAAATTTCAAACAGATTGGGAGACCAAATTCTTAAAACAATATTTTATGATTTTGCGTCGTATAAATAGCAGTTTTCAATTATATTCTGGCGTTTATTTTGAAACTAGGGTTTTCCCTTGTGACCGACCCTAGTTTATTTAGAGGCCAAGCAGGTTACATAGCATTGAATTTTTATCAAGAGGTTATTCACCCTCGCAAAATACCGAATATTCTAATAAATAAACTCTTATTTTCTGGGATGAAAATCATATTAATGAAAGCGTAATAAACAGACAGACATTGTAGTTTTACATTAGTAGGGGTAACATATAGACATTTCAATTTTATTTATTGACTAGGGTATGCCGGCGACTTCGCCCACGCTTGACTTGAAATTCCCACGGGATTCCCGGGACACAGAGTATCGCAACATTTAAAAAAAGAATGTAAGATATTGTTTTAGTGAAACTAACGTGTCGGAACAACTTCAAAACCGCTCCCGGGAAAATTCCCCTGGGATTCCCATTATAAAAAGTAGCGTAGAGTTTAAGTTTAAGAATTAGCTGTCGATTAATGAAAATCGCATCGAAATCGACTTAGTAGTTTTGACGTGAATCCCGAACAAACAGACAAACCGTGTCTGTCGGTTTGTCTGACAAGAAATCTAAAAACAATTGCATCGTGTTCTCCATCGTTTATATATAGGTATAGTCTTTTCCAGTTGTTTTTTTTTAATTAGCTTTAAAGTACAGACACGGCAAGTTTAGAATTTTATAATATTATAGATATTGTTATATAGTTTGTTAAACACGCGATTTGAAATATTATGTATGCTGCATTCAATTTTGACAAAGTTGTGGGTTGCTTCCGGTTTGCATAACCACGTCCATTATTAATCGATAAGCCGTTAATACCCGCCACGGAATCGTTTTGGGCCACACGTGCCCTACTAATGACCCGATCCGGGCCAAGTCGAACCTCATTGGAATTGTTTGTAACAATTTTACAAGACCCTTGAC
Organism: Dendrolimus kikuchii; assembly: GCA_019925095.2. Lineage (NCBI taxonomy): Eukaryota > Metazoa > Arthropoda > Insecta > Lepidoptera > Lasiocampidae > Dendrolimus > Dendrolimus kikuchii. The sequence goes on from CM034392.1 coordinate 18,663,792, forward strand.
CCATGTAAGGCTATCCTTACGTGGGTCAATACTCTATAGTAAATATATTGTCCGACCATTATACAGGCTTAACGATTTGTTTATTAAGAATGTAGCTGTTCGTGTTTGGTTAAACAAAATTACCGGTCAAATAAAATTACCGCGCTTAAAACCGTTAAAACGTAGTTTTATTATGTATACAAGTCACGAAAACTTAAGAAAATATTATGTAAATATAATAAATTAAAAAATTAAAGAAAAAGTATAAAAAATAAATGTAGTCTCAAAAGTCTTAAAAATAAAGTTATTTGTTAAGATGTTTTCGTAAGTGACGCTTTTAACTGCTTATTTAAACAATTAAAGAGCCATTATTACATTTTAAGCAGTTAGGAAAGTCACTTATGAAATAGGTCACTTATGAACCATTACAGGTTAAGTTCCTTTATTTTTTTACTCATTTAGCCCCATTTATGTGTAAAATGAAATACAGAAATGAACTATCTATTCTCAGCTTTACGAACATTTATGGTCATTTAAATCTATATTATAAAGAGGTAAAGTTTATAAATTTGTTTGTAGGAAGTAATCTCTTAAACTACTGAACCGATTTAAAAAATTCTATCACCAGTAGAAAGCTACATTATTCTTGAGTAACATAGGATATATTTATTTGTGATTAATAATATAATATTTTTTTAATGATGCCCAGCCAAGTTGGCACGGTTACGCTAGTGTTTAATATTATGTCTAAAGTATGTCGCCATAACAACCTTGAGTTGTGTTCCGGCATTAGTGACCAGGTTCCAGTGTCCCTTAAGAGAGCAGCAGCCCAAATGTCCATAGGCGATGGTAACCGCTTTTCACCAAGCGTGTCGTCTGCCTGTTTGCTGAACTCCTGCAAAAAAAATGTAATAAATATAAGTTTTAACAGTTTTAAGCACGGTATTTTATTTGATTTTTATTATTCCGAAGTTTCAATCACTTTTCAGTAGCCGTGATCACAGATCACGGAAGACAAAGATGGCAAGTGTCAGTGAGTATTATTTTTATTTAGCTTACCGCCAGTTTTTGTTCGTTTTAATTATTTAGTTTTAATTTTTGCTTATGGTTATAATTTAGAGCCTAATCTTATTTACAAAATCAAATCGAATACCGCGCTTAAAACCGTTAAACGTAGTTTTATTATGTGTACGAGTCGCTACAACCTAAGAAAATACTATTTCATGTTATACTTATTTATTTTTACTAATATTAAAAAGACGAATAAATTTTGTGTAAAATTCTAACAGTCTAAGATAATTATGTACACAATGTCTTGAAATATTGATCCGCTACAAACCGGAAATAATCATGAATACTTTTTATTCCGGGAAAAAGAGTTTTCTCACAGTGACCCGATATTTATGCACATAAAAACCCGGGAAATAGATAGATAGATAACACTTTATAGCAGGCCAAATTAAAAAATTGAAAACATCCATATAGTTTAGTTATAATTTTATAATAAAAAATGTGTGTGTGCAGTTCACACGCTGTAGAAGTGAAACAAAATGTGACAAGGGGTGGGAGAGATTCTAAATTTCGTGATGTTACATTTCGTATATTATATCGTTAGGTATAATATATTTAAGCTTTACAACACGACATTTGAAGTAATAACAAAAACTTTAAATATAATATTTCCAACTCTATCTGTATGAGCATAGTGTTTAAATGATTAAATATAATGTATTCTATCTCATTCTCTCGCAAGCTTAGTCCTGTAGATTTATGTGTTTTATATCTTTTTAGTGTCGCTTTTTCGTTTTATCGAGTTTTAAATCAAAACGATTCTTAAGAAGTTTCACATGAAAACTGCTGCGATTTTGTCCATGTATAATATTATATTTCTGATCCAAATGGTCTTGCCAAAAGCCTAAATACGAATATTTAACGCAACTTAAGGAATTATGGGTTGCTCATACAAGTTTCCATCTTCTATTCTTACCCTTTTAAAATTGTTTTTAAAACAAAACATACCCTATATTCTTCCCCAGGATACAATCTCTGAGACACCCTATCTTGTTTGTTCAGCCATTAAAACCTACTGAACCGACTTCGATGCGGTTTTCGCTGATCGACAGCAAATTCTTAGACTTAAAATCTGCGCTACTTTTTATCCTAGGAATCCCGCTGGTATTTTAAGTCAAACGTGGACTTAGTTGCGGGTGTTAGGTTAATCTAATGTTTGGTACATTATATTGTTGTACCTTCATAAAATTTTAATGTATTGTATAAAAACATGGAACAATAACAAAGTAAGTGGTTATACAAACATCTCATACTCAAGCTTAATTACATTATTTTCACCTTTGTTATTAATCCAAAAGTCTGAATCCGTACCCGCTAAAATTTAAAAAGAAAATGACGGTCAGTTGTTTGTTCACGACTATAAAATTGGAAGGTTCGGCCGGCGTGGCATATCTCGCCATATGGTGGACATCATTAAATTAATCCCCCTCTCATGGCAACAGTCCAGCCGAGGTAAAACTCCTTAGGGAGCTCCCTCGGGCAAGTTGCCCCCCCGGGCTCGAGCGCCTTCGCTTCGCGAAGGCACTCTCCCCATAAGCCTCGATAAAGAAGTAAGGTCTTCGGACCAACAACATAAAGTCAAGTCCAATAAAACGTGGCACATTATCGTTCGAGCCGTCGAACGGGACGGACCTCTCTGGGAAGTCGTAACGCTCTTGGAATGAACGATACCGAGTACTCTTGAAATTTTATTTCGAGGACTCAAATATGGGTCGTCACCAAGAAGCCAACAATCGTGACGTCACACATTTTATAAATACTACGGGGGTTCCTCCTCCGTTAAGTAAATTATTGTTCTTATTATATACCTATGCCAATTTGAATTGAGTTAAAAATACAATTGTTACTATGTTTGAACTAATAATGATTTATAGATTATGTACCAATAAATTAGCAACTATTTAAAAATTGAAAATATTTTATTAACTATTACGGGCATATCTTATACATGTAAAAAGAAACATAATTTTATATTTAAATAAATCCTTCTCCTACTCATACACATTAATATGAATAGGAGAAGGATTTATTTACGAATGTGAGAATAACTAATGGACATCCCATTGCCTGCAGACAATCAGTACTTTAAAGTGTTGTGGAACCGTAGACAACTACCGGGTACCCAATAAAACTACTGGCGTATTTCTCTAGTTACCCAAGCCAGGGTCGCGGAACATAAAGTAAGCTTATTTATTTAAATTAAAAAGTTTGTTGTCACATAAGTTCCATTGGAGAGCATTATTTGGAAACCTATCTGTCTAATTGTAGATAGATACATAGAATGCGGGTCGCATTCTTTCTGCAGATTTATTATATTATGTACATGAATCTTATAGAAATTCTGTACTCACACAACTTACTTATGAATCAAAAACAGGTCGATCACAAGGTGTCATTCTAGTCCAGGCAATTAAAAGTCAGAGTATAAAATAATCGCGTTTATACAAAGAATTTTAAAAATCAGGGAAGCTAATTCGGACCAGTATACTCCGAAAATACATTTTTTTAGGATTTTTGTCTTTCCGCCTATCTCTTATGACCGTTCTTATATCTTACCGACCGTTCATTTGCCTTACTATTTGGTTAAAATTTGTCATAAGTTCTTACTACTACTACTACTGACATATGTCAGGGTTATTACTTATGTCAAATTTTAACCAAATGGTGTGCAAAAAGTGTTGCATAATATTATGCAACAAACGATAGAAAATATCGGAATGAGCAAAGACTTTTAATATATGAGCAGTCAGATCTCAAACATTCATTATATTCTTTAATGACTTTAATGTTAGTAGATAGGGATATATTAGTTTCTAAATTTATAAGTCATCTCAATTTTGAATTATGAGAGGGAACGTTCTAAAAAAAATGAGGATGTAGAGCTTCCAAAATACGTTCAATATCCATTCGAACAATATTCGATGAGTAGTTTTTTTAATGCTTGACTTGACTTGCTTAAATGATGACAACAGTCGACGTTTGTTAGTTTTACCACTTTTTTATCCTTAGTTGTGCACGGAACAATAACGATCTTATTCATAGAGAGCTAGAGTAAGTTTGAACGCTTCTTTAAGAACTATAAAGAAACGTTCAAACTTAACTCTCTATGAATAAGACCGTAATTGTATAAGTTGAAAAAAGAGTGGCCTTATCGCTTAAAACGATCTATTCCACTCAACCCCTATTAATTAATTAGGTTTTGGTTGGACCCTTTACCTTTATAAATTATGTCACATAAAAATCCTAAAATTCAATATTTACATGTTTCAGATGTTGGACGCGGAAGCAGCGCTGAATGCAATCTCGACTGATGGCATGGACATGGACGATCAGTTGTCCGACGTCACGCAAAATAATATTGAAATATCTGTAATATCAAGTAAAGAAACAACTAATTTAAACTCGCCCGAAGAAACAAAAAGTTGGGTGGAAATAACATCACCATACTTAAAGACAGAAAAGAATCTCAGATCTGAGGAGCAGAACCATTGCCTAACAATGCCAATTATATTGGTAAACGACAAGCCACCAGAGGACTTGGATCAGAAGTGGATGAATATTGTTGCAACTGTGTCGAACAATGAGAAGTTCAGAGGGTTTCATACAAGAAGAAAGTTGAAACGTAAATTCTGTCGGAGTAGAAGGCATGCGGTGTTCAAAAGATCTTATACAATCGCATAGGAGGAATAATAAAGCTAGGATTTTCAAATTATACTATTAGAAATATTTACAAATGTTTATTTTAAATTAATTAAACTGTATACATCCATTAGCGTTAATAACAGTGAAATATACATACATTACATTTTAACGAAAGCTCTTTGAGATTTATTACCATAGTGTGCGCCTAGTAAGGTTCATTATTTTAGAAGCGGATTTTTATATTTCCATTAGCATTTTCATTACTTTAAGCGTAGAAAACATCCACTTTCTAGGATTTTCATTAACATTTATTTATTTTGAGAAACTTTTTATGGGTTGTTACACATTGTACGATATTATGAATTTTACTTAGTTAAGATTTAATATATTATGATTATATTAAGTGAGTCATGTATTGTATTTGTAATATTGCAAGACTGGAAGTCGAATAATACTCAATGACAATACTTGCCTAAAGTGATTTCGGTTAAAATGATATAATTATTATATTGTGATAATTAAAGGTCTGATTTTTCAAGATTTGGAGCTCGTGTTTGTAACTCTAATGAGATTCATAAAATCTATTTTGACCAGGAAACTGATCACACTTTAGACATCATAATACTATTACCAAATGTATGGGTTGTGGTAATAGTTGAGCGGGGCTTTTTATCACTTCTGAAATTAAATATGCAAGGTAAAGATAGTGTAGTGTACTAAATGTACAGTCTCTTACAGGCTAACATGGTTCGCTAAATATGATTACGCGGAATGCAAGTGGGGGCAGTAAGGTTTAAAAGTTCTAAGAGTTGTGGACATTCTATTTTTTTATGAGAATTTTGAATAGGAACATTAAATCCAGTGAATCTCTATGAGATGACAAAGATGTACCTAACTGTCTTTAAAGATATACCTAGATTTGCGTTTGATAAGGCGCCTCCGCTAGCTCATTCCTAATTTTATGCATCTATTTTTTATGTGTCATTTAGCACATCATTTATTCAAGATTTATTGTTCATGATAGAAAGAAATTGGAACATACATTTATGCTTGTGCGTAATTTACGTAGTGATTTAACTACATAATGCTACAATTAAAGGAAACTATAAAGTAAGTATTTGAGATTATTTAAATTTAGGGAGTAAGTACCCTATCAGGCGAATTTGCCACAGACGTCACCGTAGTACTCTAATTGAATGAGACCTGAGTAATACTACTAATGTACTAAACTACTTAAAACAGAGACTAGCTTGTTTGCGTTAGCCGCTTCAAAGCATCCCTGGAGTTTGCTACGTTCGGCATATTAGGTTTAATTACTTACTACTCGTCGTGGAAGGCCACGACACACCTTCCATGATCAAATTGATCGTGTACTAGAGGAGGGTTATGTCAGGAGCCTTAAGAACAGACGTGTGTGCATGACAAGAGTTATGAATGTCAAAGAAGCAAGTGAGGTGTGTAAGAACGGGCCTAAATGGCGCTCTGTTGTTCGTGCCTACCCCGCAAGGGAACTGGTGTGAAGTTATGTATGTATGTATGTATGTATATACTTACTACTTTGACAATCATAGCTCTATGGTATATTTTATACGGCTAACTTAATTGTATTTATATAATAAAAATATCTAGCGATTGTTATCTTGAATCAGACTCAAAGATAACTTTCAATATTTTTTTTTCAATTAAGTGTAATTCATTTGTAGTTTAGTGATATTTGTTTAAATTTTTTACTCGTTAATTTCGCCACAGTGTACTACAATGTACTAGTGTACTACAGTGTACTACAATGTACAATGTAGTGTGGCGCTGTTCAGACCATTGGTTTGAAAAAGATCTGCACAAGTGCACCAGTTGGAGTTGGTCGAAGACAACACAGGATCGAAAAATGTGGCGGGATCTACGTCCAGCAGCGGATAGCGATTAGCTGATAGCAACGATTAATCCTCCAGGAAGGACAAAAAGAATAAAGAAATCTAATTTCTGATGTCACTGCAACACCTGAGATATCGTTATTGTTCGTGATTGTGTCACCAGCTGTCACCAAGGGTTTAATACGTTATTTGAGACGCGATATTGTTAATAACGTTAAATAAATATTAGTTAGCTATATTAGTGTGTAAACTCATGTTTACACACTAATATAGCTAATCGTTAACGCGTTATTTTTAACGCTATAAGTAGTCGACTAACATTAAAGCAGGCGGAGCAGGGGTGTGAGAGACTAAAAACTAGATATAAAGACGTATAGGTAATAATGAAAAACTTTAAAAATAGCCATCCGACGTACCAACGCCTAGTTACACACCCTTTTAATTTAGGTCGGTTAAGTATTACTGCTTTTCACATCAACTTAGCAACCGGATTTGCTCCAAAACTATTATACCTATTAGTATGGGAAGTGTTTACTCGGCTTAAGAAGTCATGTTTGCCTTCGGTACACGGTTGTCTCTTGAGGTCTGGTCCACCTAATTTCCTTTTTTCGTAGTTTACCCATATGAGCGGATTTAGATAATTGACACTATGTACCCACCGGGTTGAGACATTAAATGATATTATATATATATATATATATATATATATATATATATATATATATATATATATATATATATATATATATATATATATATATATACATATATCTCATTTAATTTTATGTTAGAAGAAAGTATGTTATGATAGACGACAAATTTATTAGATAGATTTAAGTAGGGCTCCGCAATGGTGATGGCAAAATTGAAACGGTTTCAATTTGCCATATTTGTCGTTCTGTCCGTCTGTCTGTGTATGTCAGAGCCATTTTACTAAAAAACTATTGACATTACCTATATAGTTGAAATTTTGTAGGAAAAAGATCTATATACGTTACAATGCAATGGCGTTGTGATATTAGGGAAAACATTAAAGTTAGGTGTTGGGAAGAGCGGGATAAAACAATTCGCAAGGGATTAAGTTTGATTGATTGAGGGATAAAAAATCATACGGGGTAGGGGAAACACACTGAATGGAATGGTTAGTACATCCATTCCCATGAAAACGGAAAAGCCCAGAAATAGAATTCCATAACCCGGTATTGTAAACGTTTGGCATATCGATACAAAGTTCTAGTAAAATAATAAGGATGTTTCATAGCAACCAGTAAGATACGTATTAAGCTTTTGCCGACTTAGCTCTCTGTAATGCAGAGGTTCCCGGTTCGATTCCTGGTATGGCAAATTTCGGAAACGAATTTTCTTCGTTATTTACTATATATGATCTGGGTGTCTAGGTCCGGCCCCAGAGTACACCGTTGTACGCAGTCCGACCCATAACACAATCGTAACTTGCTTAATATAGGGATATACAATGTGTGTGTTTGTCTGCCTATTGTTATTATTAAATTATAAAGTGCTAGCTGGCTCGACAAACTTTGTACCGCCTCAGAGTTAATAAATAAAAAATGTTGATTTCTGAACAACGGGACGAACATCAAACGTTTGACATACAAAACCAAAAAAAATGAAAAAACTTCACTTTTAAATTTAATTTTATTTCTGAACGACTTTTAAATTTAATTGATTTCTAAACGACGGAACGAAAATTAAATGTTTGACAGGTAGGAATAGCTTCTAAGGGAAAGTAAAATTCTTGTTTTTACTATATTCCAAGCATTTTTTTCATATTTACTCACCTTTTAAACCTTCCCTGGACTTCCACAAATAATTCAAAACCAAAATTAGCCAAATCAGTACAGCCGTTCTCGAGTTTTAGCGAGACTAACGAACAGCAATTGATATATATATATATATATATATATATATATATATATATATATATATATATATATATATAATAATTTAACAAATTACAGATAAAAAGAGATTGTAGAATTGAAATTTTCATACACACGCTTTCTTAAACAAATGATAAGAAAAAGTTAAAAGTTCTTTTGTGTCACGAAAACCCTTCAACAAAATGACCGAACGCATTCGAATAATTAAAAAAATAAATAAATATGAAGATCACCAATACAAATTTGATCCTTGCCTTTGCATTAAAATAGATTACGCCGCTGGCAGCTTCCAGCCAGATGATGTTAAAAGCTCTATTTTGATTTATAAATCTGTTGGTCGTTGTAGCGCCTTCATTTGCGATATTAATATTACAAAGATTATACACATATACAAATATATAAGAATACAATCAAGAAAAGAACACTGGGAAAAGCCACACACCACTTCTTTGAGATAATTAACTATGATAAGGTATGGCTCACTACGAGAAGTTCATTGTGTGTACATACCATTCACCAAGTCAATGTAGGAGAAGTAATATTTTCTGTGTGCCTCATAAAATACACATTTAATAAACTAGATAAAAGAGAGACTAGAAGATCATTTAATTTACCGCTGCGTTACGTTTTGTCAGTTAATATTTCTATTTTTTCAGGACACATTATAATTACTTGAAATTTAGGTAATTGGGAAAATGACCGTGTTTGTTTGTTGCCCCTTCATGATATTATATTATGAGTGATAACCATTAGATTATATACTATAAAGATTGTATCCTATGGAAGCACATGTAGGATGATAATTTAATAGGGACCTAGATGTTGAAGAAAGAAGTCGGTTAAATATTTATTTTTTGGTTTTTAGTGTAAAGTTGGTTTTGTTTTTGTTAATAAAAATTGTATGCAGGAAATTTATTTATATTTTTTTTAGTCTATACTAATATTATAAAGAGGTAAAGTTTGAGAATTTGTGACGTTGTAGGGGGTATTGTCTGGATATACTAAACCGATTTTAAAAATTATTTTACTGTTAGAAAGCTACGTTAACAGGGAGTATCATAGGCTATATAACATGACGCTATACACCACGGGAGCGGGACAGAGCGCGGGTGAAACCGCGCCGGGCCGCTAGATTTCTATAGACGTGTTATTTTTTTTTTGGAAAACTAAACCGTTGGCCTGCACAAACTAATTTTTGTATTAGAATAACAACAACTGAATGTTTGGGTCGGTTTTCAAATATCTTTGGCAATCATATTTAATAAACATTCGTATGTGCTACTGAATATATATTTTCTCTATAACTAATAATCCACGTTTTTACACTTACATGCCACACTAGACGAGTGATGTCTCCAAATATATGACGAATGGAATTACCTTTCTTTGATTTCTCACTAAGCTGTTTTTCTTTTTCTTTTCTACCTAATAGAACGACCACTTTCACAGGAAAATAAAAAGATGATTATATTTCAATAGAGGCTTTGTAGATAAAAAACCAGCATCTCATTTTAATTACATGAGTTAAAATCCTAATAGTGGAACGTACAGTGTCGAGGTAGTTTCTCTGTGCTAATGTGCTTATTGTTAAAAATATTAAATGCTTATTATGAAGCGAAACTTTTGAAAACCTACTCATGAAGTTTACTAATGTGTGCAATTTCCCAATCCATCACGGACAAGTGTGCCTTGTGTAGTATTCGTTCCTTTGAAATTGGGAAGCCCTCATGCAAATATAGTCAAGGTATTTTTTTATTAGTTAAGTTTCCTAGGTAAGTTGGTTCGACTCTGTCATTCTTGTCAAACTATTATTGTGTATTGTTTAGAAATGCAAATACAGATGGTAGAACTTTAAATATTATAATGGAATTCAGAAATGTTGCCTATCTAAACACTTGAAATTAAATTATGGATCACGATAATTTCAGTGTAAATTTAGAAGCTTTCTTAATTAAGATAAATAAAATGAGAAATAGAAGCAAAAGATATTTACTAACATTTTAATTAAAATAAACTGTTTCGACACGAATTCAAATGTATAGTGAGTTTCATTTAAATAGGATTTGAAATGCATAAAAGCTATGAATAAGAGGAAGCAAAATTCATTCTGGCGTAGCGCATATGGGAAAATAGATGCACGAGCTCTGCCAATCCGCTTTCGTAGAATATTGTGGGATCTCTACGTGCTTAAGTTAAATTTAAATTGTGTATTTGTTTTTAAGTTATCCAGTAAGGTTTAGGATCCTGACTTTGCTCATATAAACGATATGTATATTTCTGACGATGTTTAGACAAATTCGAATATTTGGAACAAGAACATCAAGAATCACCCAGTGAAAACCTAACTCTGAAGAGCTACTAAATCCCACATAACTGGATGGCGCCATAAGAAAGTTTTTGATATTTAATTATTTAAAACAGATTTTTCAAAATAAATTAATCAACATTATATATCATTTATAATCAACAACAAACTGAAAAAAGCTTATGAGTGTTGATGATAGCCTTTATATTACTTTGTAAAAATTTCAATTTCTGTTTTGATTGCAAATCAAGAAGCGTGCAGAAGCTCATAAGAATCTAGTTTTCTTCCTAGTATATTCTCCTGTAATCAATAAACTTACTGTCTTCTCAGCTGTTTTCAAGGACCTTCAAGTTTTTATTAATATACCAAGAAAGTGTGTTTCAAATAATGAAATGTCATAAATCTGTGGCGCCATTCAGTAATATTGGATTCAGACGCTTTTCAGCGTTATGTTTTTTAAGTTGTTTGTTGTTGATTGTTGTTCCTAACAGTTTTAAGCCACGGTTCCACTCAACATGTATTGGATTTATAATGTTTTAACGTAATGGTCGTTTATTTTAATTTACACCATACTGCTTTCTTATAATAGCTTCATCATCATTGCTCCATATTAGAGATGTATTTGTATGGTGGTTTCCCAACTTGCCTTCCGCACTGTAGTTTAACAGACTAATTGAACAGAAGCCTTTCTAGAGCCCTTCTTTTCAGCCTTATATGCATACTGGTATTGCTGCTGCCCGATACCAGGGAGAGTAACACTTATTTAGTGGAGGCGTTTTTATTTCACCATGTTATAAAATCGTTATGGGGCTTTTGTAGTTCTTTCCACGATAGCTCGTTTCACCGAACTGCCCACTACGCCCTGTTGTTTTTGCCCTTGCTTGTCCGGGGACTGCTTAATCAACCGATTCATAGCTGACCACCATACTGATAGTCATTCCGCAATTCGCCTCCTGTGAACCCCGTTAGTAGCCTGCAACTTAGCCATAACTTGATAAAGATATTTTTGAGTCAAACTGCTTTAGAATCGTTGTGTTTTGAAACTTGATGAAACGAAAAAGCGAAATGAAAAAGCGACACTAAATTCCTAAGTATTTTTTTGTGATTTGCACTTTTTATTCTTATAGTCTTACTTTATCCGTGCAGGAACGGAGAAAGAATACAATTTCCTGCGGCCGGGCGGCCTGTCGTAAGAGGCGACTAAACAACCTACAGCCAGGTGGTAGGGCATTTGCCCGACTGGATGGCTACCACCCCTGGTCTAAAGTATGTCGCCATAACAACCTTGAGTTGTGTTCCGGCATTAGTGACCAGGTTCCAGTGACTATTAAGAGAGCAGCAGCGCATTTGTAGCACCTTCGGTGTTGCAAATGTCCATAGGCGATGGTAACCGCTGTCCATTAAGTGGGCCGTCTGCCTGTCTGCTGAACGCTTGCAAAAAAAATAATTGTATAGTAGGTAGGTAGTTTTCGTAGCCTCCTCACTCTTGTCTACTAAGCGTTGTAGATATAATTCTGTGCACCTGTATATTTTCTGAATTTTCACTTCTATTGCGTGTGAACTGCACACACTGTATAAATTTTTTTGTTTGTGTTTTTATCTTACACAAGTATTTAATAATACAGATCACAAGGAGTATTTAAACAATAAATAAGTCTCAGAATATCATTAAGCCGAGTGTGCAATTTAAAACAAACAATTCGTCTTGCTTAGAAGCTGAAATTGTTTATGTAACCACTTTATCTTGGGCCTTCTTCGACCCGCAAACGTTCATTATACAGATTATTTTCTGCTCAAATAATTTCTACTGAAGCGTGTCTCCTATTTCATAAGGATCTTGATTTCAAACCGTAGTATTTCAAAGAGGGATCCCTATTCAACATATAAAGGTATTTTAGACTTTCGTCATCGTGTTTTTTTACTTTCGATTATATGATTCAATGCGTAATCGTATCTACAATGCTATTATATCATAAAACTGACTTCACTTGACATCCACGTAAGACTTAAAATTCCCGCGGGATTCCGGTGAGACGACGTATCGCAACATTTAAAAAAGAATGTAAGCTATTGTTTTAGTGAAAACTGTGTTGGGATAAGCTAATTTTTATGCACCGGATTCCATTCCATTTTTTCTTCAATCTAGTCCTTTAAAATAATTCCCAGAATTTTTTCCGCGGGATTCACAAAATAGAATGTAGCGCAGATTTTAAGTCGAAGAATCGGCCCAGTGGTTTAACGTGAAACCCAAACAAACAGACAAGAAATAAAAAACATGTATCTCGTTCTCCACCGTTTATATAGTATATTCCAATTGTGTTTTTTTTAATAGATTTAATGTAAGGGCACGGCATTTTAGAACTTTATAATAATATAGATATAGCGGTCATCATTTTTCGTTTTGGTCAACACTTTTTTTCCTCTAGCTTCCATCTGCCGAGTAATGTGCGATATAGAACTTCGTTCCAATAGCTTTAAAATTTTTCAGTGCTTAATCGACTTATACAATTTCAATATTCTTTCAATACTAACTTCTTATGAAACAAAACCTTGAAAGTTAATATCAAATATAAATTATTACAGTATGAAATGAATGGATACACAAATTAGGTTCAATATTATCTTATCTAATTAGTTACTTCTCTGTAAGTGAATCCTAAATTCTTTTGAGAAATATCTCATTTGAAGCGAAAGGTAAAAAGTCTGAAGAATATTCCATACACATATGAGTAGATAATAATTTTAAGAAAAGAAAATATTAGCTTCAAAGAGCTTCATTAAATTTCTTAATGGCTTCGATGAACTTTAGAAGTGTGTAGGTAAATGTCAGAGAGTAAACCTAATATTCCAAATGAGCGAATTCGAGCAAGGTGTTAGCTTAATATTGAATATTCAACGTTCATTAGAACATAGTCGGATTGGGAAATTCTGGCGCGCCAATATTTGTCTACTCTCACGCCGGAAATGTATTTTGCGATAATGAGTAGTAGTGTTATTATTAATGTTCAATTTTGTTAACCAGAGATTTACAAAAACTTGTGTGTATCAATTCCGACGCCCGTCTGGAGTTTACTCTTACATCAACAATAAACATGTGTTACCAGAAAATAAAAAACCATAGAGACAGAGAGAACACTATTTGCCAGTAGAAAATACACATTTAAACACAAAAGTCACTGTCAAACATTAATTAAACATTTAAATTATATTAGTACCTAATATCAGAGCGCCTGGCGGAAATATAATATAATAGTAGTTTTGCTAACACTCATCTTGGAAAGCAAGCTTAATGTAGAAGAGGTGAACATCAACATGGCATACAGGGGCCCAATTCTGCTATTACTATCTGTCAAAATCGCTGGATGCTATCGTAGTTTGGCGTGATTTCAGTATTCTGCTAATTCCAAAGGCGTGTCATAGCACGCCACTGTATTTTTATTTATTTTTCGACGTAGACGAAACATGTAGTTCTAATATTCGCCACGCGCACGTGGCGCCATTTTCATATTAGAAACGTCAAAGATTGTTGCGACTTTCCGACTTATATTTATGTTTGTTTCATTATTTGTTGTCCTGTTTCCTCGCAAATGTATTGGAAAACGTCGTGTGACACACGTACGGTTGTTGATTTTTACATACTCGTGACTATGGTAAGCCCTTAACTTCGTCTCGGGCTTACATTGGTCTACTCTTTTGTAACATACAACTTACCGCACTAGTATCATAAATAACTCTTTCTTACTTATAAAATTTACCTTACTTATTTGTCTATTTACATCATCAATGGTCATTCACTGTACACAACCACAAGTAAACAACTTTGTACATAATAATATTTTGCGTAACACAGGTTTAGGGCTATTACATAAATTGGATGATTACGGTATTCAGTCTTTAGCTACTGTATTTGACATGTAATTTTATCCAGACTAGCTCCTTGGATAGTGTTTATGTCACGGTACCCCAAATTATATTAGGTATACATTCATGTATGTAAGGTCCATAATCTTTATAATTATGATGTTTTCCTTTAGTTGCCATTTTGGGAAAATATAAGTTTTATATGTTATGTATATATAGGTAAAAGCGACGCATACCCGTCTGCCGAGACAGTGTTAAAATAAATGCGTTCACGGTACCACGGTCTTTTATTTACCAGTGGCGACGAGGATGGGATCAATCGTCATATTATTATCCTTTTGTCAGTATATCTCTCTCTTTTCTTTCACCTTCCCCCAATAATTTGGAGTCGGCTTAGTATGTCTTTTCATTCCACACTCCTCTATGCTGTCATACATCTTCTGTCATACCACAAATCAGCATATCATCCTTGACACAATCCACTAGTCATCAATTTGTATATATATATATATATATGTGTGTGTCATAATCATTTCTTCCTGAAACTACTGGCTCTATATGGACGAAATCCGGCAGAAAGTTCTATTTATATGCTAACTGCTGCTATTGTAGTGAAATACCCAAAAATTGTGGTGACCAACATGCACGTAAAACTGCCAAAACACACTAACAAAATGAAATAAACAGAAATATCTTACATATTAATGGACGTGCTTTCTTACTTTTTGGTTCATTTACCTTATCCCTAGTGGGGTTAAAACTTTTGAAGCTTCTTTCCTAATTATAGATACTGTTTCATAAGCCATTCTATCCGTGCAGGAACGGAGAAAGAATATAATTTCCTGTAGCCGGGCGGCCTGTCGTACGAGGCGACAAAACAACCCCTCCAATCAGGGGTGCTAACCATACCACCCCTTATCTAGAGTATGCCGCCGTAACAACCTTGAGTTGTGTTTCGGTATTAGTGGCTAGGATCCAGTCTCTCTATAGAAAGCGTCAGCACATTGGTAGCACCTTTGGTGTTACAAATGTCCATAGGCGATGGTAACCGCTTTTAATCAGGTGAGCCGCCTGCGTGTCTGCTAAACTCATGCAATAAAAATAAAATAAAGCGGTTTGTTTTAGTTTTTATTTTACTATATATATATAATATGTTGCAGTGTTGAGAGTTGCAGTTAACAGAATATAACAAAAAAGAAAATTTCGCGTCATATCCAATTATACAACAGAAACAATTCAAAAATTCACTTTTCAATATGTCGTGGCAGAGCTATGCTGAAATCTTGGTTACAGCACCCAGGGCCAGCTCGGTGGGTGTGATACCACGCTCTCACAGAATATCGGCGTGAAGCAGTCAGCCTTGAGCTAACCGTGTTTCGTACGATGAGTGAGAGTTCCGATGGCCTACTTCTCGTCTTCCATCCCATCTTCCAATACCATTTCTTTATCCCATACACTTTATTCTATCTCTATTATCCTCTCGCCCTATCCCATCCCCTTCACCCCAGCCTCTTTATCCCGTCCCTGCTACTCCATCCTAAAGTCTAGCAACTCTAGCTTCACTCCTGGTGTTTTTGAAGTGAAACTTTTTTAGAATCGTTGTGATTTGAAACTCAATGAAACGAAAAAGCGACACTAAAAAGAGATGAACATATAAATCTATAGGACTAAGCCTGCGAGAGAATGAGATATGAGTTTTTCATTGTGCAGCATAGATTAGAGAGTCAATAAGACCAATGATTAAACATAGGTCCAATTTCGATCGAAATAAAACCTTGAATAATATTTTTTACACTAAAACAGTGAAAAATTGAAAATGATACTTAAGAAGTTTATTTTGAATTATAATATGTTGACAGAGACGCTAAAGGAATTTTATTTATATTAATAAAACTTAGAGAAACTTTATCTGTGAGTATATTCTCTAATTTTACTTCGTGTGAACTATTCACACTTAATTATATTCTTACAAAATCTACGGACTCTTGTTCCGTATATTTTATAACTTTAATTTGAAAAAGTATTGAAACTTTTGATGTTGTGTATGACATTTTGTATTGGTGTATTGAGATGTACTTTATTATATTATAATTCTAGTTGTACAAGTACGTCTCTGCAGACCACGGCTCATAAAAATGGCCCGGACTTTTGGAGGGCTTGCGTGGGGCCATGGGAAGGCCAACACGTAGAGGCCTCTTGACAAATTTAATCTAAATGTGGCGTGACACTGAGCAGCGAGTCTCCCTGTGTACACCATATGAAAATGCACCCAAAGATAAGCCCCAGTAAGTGTAGGACTATTGTAGTAAATGAGTATAAAAGTTACCGGGCTATTGAGATGAATTGCTAGTGGAGTTACAGATCAGGGACTATGGGGGCAATGTTCAAGAACATGAAAAAAATGGGCAGATGGTGACTCGCACCTCACGGCATGGGCCCCTAAAAATGCCGTATAAGATTGGCGAGGGGCAATATGGGAGTGGCTAAGGGGTGTCGAGAGGTGGGCAGGGTGGGCTGCAGGTTCACCGAAGCTATTTCCGACGTTAGTCCATTTATCTTTAGCTCCAGACATCCATTCAAGCTTTAAAATAAAATTATGACAATTATTAATAAATAAAGCACATTACACAATACATGAGTATTTTTCTGACCCAAATACTGATACAGGAGTCGGATCTTGTGACATGAGAAATCCTAATTATTGTTAATCATTATTATAAATTGTATATTAATTTGTATCT
Organism: Dendrolimus kikuchii; assembly: GCA_019925095.2. Taxonomy (NCBI): domain Eukaryota; kingdom Metazoa; phylum Arthropoda; class Insecta; order Lepidoptera; family Lasiocampidae; genus Dendrolimus; species Dendrolimus kikuchii. Next base: position 18,681,163 of record CM034392.1, read on the forward strand.
AGACATTAGTAGTTTTAAATTCAATTATTTTGTTATTACTATAATACTCATTCTAGTGTGGAGTGTTTCTGTTATAGTGGTGTGTGGTGAGGAGGTCACTCCTGTTGCAAACGTCTATAGGTGACAATAACCACTTTCCATTAGCTGGGCCCTGTCAGCCTGTTTGCTTCGCAATTAAAAAATGACATGAATTTTTAACATGTTTTAGTTCATTACTTATATCAGATGGCATAGGTACTCTAAATCTCTAAATGTACCTATGCATATTATGTTAGCTATTAGATTATAATCTCCTTGCACGCAACGCACAGGCAGCATCAGATTTCTGACTGACATGTTAATTAAGGCGTCTCCGCATACTGCGCTCATTATAAAGCCCTTCTACAACTATGCAGGAAGGAAAATCTTTAGCTGAATAATTGGGTCAGTAGTTATAAGACTATAGGTATATAGTGCTCCGTTGTCCGGCGAGTTTAATGAAGCTGGGAAAAACAAAATGTCGGTAAATAATATTTGTAGGTCAATAAATAAGGTCAAATACACAACAATTAGTCGTTGTAACTTAGTGACTGAGGTATCTATTTCTCATTTTAATTACTCGGGTATCCTGACCGTGACGTATTCACCACTTAGGCAGTGTTTCTGACCATTAGGTCACATTTTCTGGACTTTATTGTAAAACGTGTCAAATACCAATTACCACTTGATGTGCGTGAAAGAAAACATTGCGAAAAAACCTGCACATTAATACCACTATGTAAATTCAGCTGTTTACTCCTCTGAAGGCCGATTACTCAATAACTAGATAAAGTTATTGAAAAATCGGCCTAATAATAGTTATTCATAAAATATTTATTACATGGAAAAAATTTAAATGTCAGTTTCATGTGTAAAAGAGTTGAATGGTTTCACTTTTGAATTTACGCAGGTTATAATATATTCGATTGATAACATTTATCTCAACAAAAAATCGCCCCTAAGAGTGGGAAAAAATTTGGTTATATAATTTATTTAAATACTACTTTATTTTATTCACAATTACATAATCATGCATGTGAAAAATGACCGCGTCTATGGAATCCCCGCTATAGAAAGACAAATCAGTACCGAAAAATCCTCAAGGACGTTGGCGTTGATGCAAGCCTTAACGACGAAAATAGGCAGTTCATTTCTGTTTTTCCACTTCACATCAAAGCATTACTAAAATATTTGCCAAAAAGATATAATTTACCATCTTTTATTTAAACCTGTTCAAACCACACAGCTTTCCCGTCGACACCTGAGTTCATATATTATTTCCAGCGCTAATTTACGTGGATAAAGGAGTTTATGAAGAACCGAAAAGGCTCACGAGCTTAATCCAGTTGGTTAAGCCAACGAAATCACGTGTGGCCAGTTTAAATATTCGTTGGGTAAATTGATATTTATTTTAATTAAAGGACATTTCTACGGCAGCACCCTTATAATCTTTATTTACAAGAATGTAGATAATGTATATAGAGTATATATGTATCTATTACAATTATTATAGGAAACTTATTTAATTTTATGGTAACGCTGTACACTACGAATGGCCATCGAAGATCGGTAGTGCTTCAAATTATTAAAACTTTAATGTGTATTATAGATATAAATCTTTACCAATATATAAAATGGAAGTTCTTTTTTATTGTAGTATAGGTTCGCGTTTGACCACAATCTCGTCCTATGTGGAGCGAAGATGTGAAAGTATCTGTTTACGCTTCCATTCTTTATTGTTCATAAAAAGTTACTAATACAATTATAAAACAGTGGTGCCGCACAAAGAAAAGTTTAACCGTAAGAGATTCCTGCCATCAAACCTATGAGTCTAGCAAGAAGGAAAGAAACAAAAGGCAGGCCTTGTGACTTTTAATTTTGTTACGAGTTACAGGACTCGAATTAAAATGCCGTTGGAATTACTATAGAATTTATTAGAACTATACAAACACGTATAACACAGGTACAAATATAACTGAACACAACCAGTACAAACGTAATGCGCGATTCAATACCAGGCGGAAAGTCCGTCACTATATAGATTATCGAATGTACACACGTCTTGTCTCGATAGTGGTTATCGCTTGACTGACTCACCCCTCCGTTGGGGCATTGCTTTATACTGTACAAATACAATATGTCTACTCGACCGTGTGAACTGAATTTTCAAGAATCACACCTGGCTAATGACTACCATAAAGATTACAATACACAATGGGCTGTTTTTCTAATTACAAACTTTAAACACAAAGTAAACAAAAGAATTACAAATGACGAAAGGTAATAAACTGCACGTTTGAATTGGTCTTTGTCGGTCGTAACAATATAAAGGCCGAAAATTGAAGTGATAAACTGTTATTTATACGAATCCTAGATATAAATTACCTTTTTTGAATTTTTATCTGCCAGCCTGTTTGAAATTCAATTCAAGTAAGTTCCGAAACAACTGAACGGATTTTAATAAAAACAAAATAGTACGGATTAACATAGAAATATCATCTTTTTACGTGTAGTTTCATTTCAACATCTCGCAGGGTTCAGAAGGTATCGATCATAGAAGATGAGTACTATCAGAAGTACTGACAATTGCTCGGTAAAAAACCTAATTCCTAAGACGTTCACAGTTAGCGCCACCAGTGCTTTCTGGTTTTTTTTATTGCACAAGTTCGCAGACAGGCAAACGGCCCACCTGATGGAAAGCGGTTACCATCGCCTATGGACATTTCTAACACCAAATGCGCTGCTGCTCTCTAAAAGGAGACTGAAACCTGACAACTCAATATTGTTATGGTTGCATACTTTAGATCAGGGGTGGTAGCCATCTAGACGGGCAAATACCCTATTACCGGGCTGTGCGTTGTTTTTCGCCTCTTACGACAGGCCGCCTGGTCGCAATAAATTGTATTCTTTCTCCGTTCCTGAACGGATAAAAATATTGTGTCTTGTATTTATAGAAAATGTCCATTAGAATCTATACTAATGTTATATATGCGATAGTTTGGGATGGATGTTTGTTACTCATTTACGCCAGAACGGCTGAACGGACCTGGATGAAATTTCGTACGTAAAGAGATAGATTCCTGCAGTCTAGAGCTCATAGGCTACTTTTTATTCCAGAAAAATACTATGATTCGTAGGATAACATAAACGGGCAATAACAAGTAATATTATATTCTTTATGATGTTGGGGTGCGGATGAGTGATCTAGTTGTAAGCACCTTGCTTTATGCGGATGATGCCGTGCTTTTAGCCGAATCGCCATCAGAACTGCAAACACTAGTCACAATGATGAAAGATGACTGTCAGGCGAGAGGCTTACATTTGAATGCGAAAAAAACAAAGGTTATGGTGTTTGAAAGAGAAGAAACCAGAACGAATGCAAGGATAATGGTCGATGATGTTATGCTGGAGCAAGTGAATGAGTTTGTATATCTTAGATGTGCTTTTAGCAGGGATGGAAGGTACACCGCTGATATAGAAAGAAGAGTGAATTTGGGGAATAGTTTGAATGGAGCGTTAGGTAAGCTTCTAGGCGCTAAGAACCTCAGCCAGAAGGCTCAGCTCGCCGTACACAACGCGGTGCTGGTACCTATGCTCACGTATGGAAGTGATAGTTGGGTATGGAAGAGAGAGCATGAAAGTAGAGTAAATGCGGTCGAGATGCGAGCACTGCGCAAAATCTGCGGAGTGACGCTCGCGGACCGCGTTCGTAATACCGAAGTAAGAAAGAGAGTTGGTCTGAATGAGAGTGTCGGGGTAAAGGTAAGGAAAGGAATGCTCCGGTGGTTCGGGCATGTGGAAAGAATGCATGATGAAAGAATGACTAAACAGATATACAATGCAAAAGTGGATGGATGCAGAAGTTGTGGAAGGCCACGACACACCTTCCATGATCAAATTGATCGTGTACTAGCAGAAGGTGATGCCAGGAGCCTTAAGAACAGACGAGCGTGCATGACAAGAGTTATGAATGTCAAAGAAGCAAGTGAGGTGTGTAAGAATAAGCCTAAATGACGCTCTGTTGTTCGTGCCTACCCCGCAAGGGAACTGGCGTGAAGTTATGTATGTATGTATTATATTCTTTAAATTCAAATCAGTCACAAATTGAAAGTCCTACTTAGATTCTTTTCAATTTGGTAACGAAATGGAAAAGGTGCTGTGATAATAAATCCATGATATAAATGTAAAGTCCAAGCACGGTATGAATAAAGTGGCGAGAATAGTTAGTTATTTAAAAAAGCAGAGAAATTTTAAGGTGGCATCTGGAGAGAATGAATTAAAGCAAAATCATAAAACAAGTATATGACAGCAATGTGACTAGTAGAGTCGGTGCTGCTAGACCGCAGCATATTCACCATGATTAAATTGAAAATATTTTGAAGGCCAGGTAAAAAGCACCTTAAATAAACGTGTATGTATAAAGAGATTAATGAAAGTGTCTAAATAAAGCGAAAACTGTTTGACAGGATCATAGCAGGTGGAGCTTCATCACTTCTGTCTACCCAATAGGAAACAGACATGACAAAACGTATATAAGTATTAAAAAAGATAATAGATTGTACAATACATACATGTACTCATGAGTTAAGAATATTTGGGGAAAAAATCCGAAAGTCGTTGATTCGAATAGCGGGTGAAGTAATAAAAGACGACATAAAAATGTCAGTTGAAATAAAATAATGTACATTGTTATTTACTCTATAGATATAAGAACAAGAAATGGTGAGTATTTTTCCGTCTTCATAAGTGAATCTTGCAGTACGCTTGAGGGTAAGAAAAAAGATGTACTTTGAGTAGCTTTTGGTGGGAATTTGATAGTTGATGTTTTGCGTACGGTTTACAATAGTTGTGTACAGTTGATTTTTTTGTATTCAAAATTGTGTATGTGTTTCTGTGGAAAAATTTAATTGTTTTGTAAATTGTGACTTTTCGGGTATAAGAATTCCGTTAGTTTGTCAAAATCCTACCCACAATTTGGTTGAGACTGAGACATCCGGCTTTCGTCTGGCGCTCATATGTTTAAAATTATTTCCAAAATGTGAATATGCATGATTATTCATTTAATTCATGAGCCATACCAAGTTATATCTAAAAGAGGAAAAGGAGATTCTTTTACGTGTCCAAAGACAGTGAATTTGTCAAAATATTAGAGTAAAATTCTGGTTCCATTGCGTTGTCCTTTTCGGAGCCCAACATTTTCAGCGTCTCTATTTTTTTTTATTGCGAAGCTGCTAATGGAAAGTGGTAACCGCCGCTTACAGACATTTGTAATACTGGTATTGCAAATGTCTGTAACACGTTGGCTTCGCCACTGGGGGAACCCAATGTGTTGCCAACCCTTAGGCCGGAATAAAGAGGATAGTAGGTATGACAGGAGTTCAGAGAGGAGGAATGGGGTAGAAAGGAAGGGATATAGGATTGGAATAAGGGGGGATAGGGGGAGGGGAAGTGGACTATCGGATCTCTCACTCATCACACGAAACACTATTAACTCAAGGCTAACCTTTTCACTGCGATATTCTGTATTTGCGTGGTATCCCACCAATGCAGCTGGTCCTAATACTAATAATAATAGCAAGATAATAATTCCAGCACAACTCTACCATCTATAAAATTAAAATCATTAGCATAAAGTATCTTTTAAGATGTCAAGCAAATATTTTCTGGTCCTTACCTTTTACAAAGTTTGTTGACCAAATAAAGGAAATGATAGCTGTCGTGTCGTACGAAGAAGTGAAACATGGCCAGGAATAGAGAGTTTATTTTTTCTCCTCTGGGCTGGCAAACTAAAGATGTCAGGGTCATAACATCTTTTAATTTTGTTATTTTTTACTTTTTTTTGAGTTGTGTTACGGCATCAGTGGCCAGGTGCTAGTTTCGCCTTCAAGGCCGGCAGCACATTGGCCTTATTGGCGACGGTAACCACTTTCTATCACAGTTGGCTCAGCCTGTCTACTGTGCTTCAGCAATATAAAAAAATATTGCTTTATCTTGCTTATATCTATTACAGAGCTTATCGGCTATCTATGTACATTTCTTTATTGTTTTATGTATTGAGAGGATTGGAAACTCCATCGACAAGAGGGCTCTTAAATATTATGATGGTGACCTTTTGTAACGGAACTTGGCAGAAGCGGTAAGAGAGAAAAGATTTGATTTATATAAATGTAATATATCATAAACAATAAGCATTGGTATTATTTAGATGTCAAAGAGCCGATTACTTGGTTTCAGACTTAGATCATATAGACATGTTATATGTCAATGGTTCAGACGTTGTAATCCTTGAATTAGGTAAGATCGGAGGGGGACTGTAGTGGTAATGGTTTTCTATTTTTCTCACGTTTTTACCCCTACTAGAGCTAGAGAAAATATACCGTGTCTGGTTTCGGCTAAAATCGAAACTAGGGCATTGAAATAAAATGTTCTGCGAAAATATACAAAAGTTTATAAAGCTATACAAAAATGTTTCGAGGACTTAATGATGAGCCAGCAGAATACTTGACTGTGTCCGTTTCTCGTAACGCGTGGCTAAACGTATTGTGCTCAGGCCATCCGTTTCCTCATTCATATTCATCTCCATTTATCTATAGAAAGTAAATGCTACATTATATCGAAGAATCTATATTTGAATTTTATTATCAAGGAAATCTTAATAATAGAAGTATGAAGTAGAAATTAATAGAAACATCTCGTCGTATATTTTAATAGTAATACACCGATAAAATCTAAGATTCATTAGGGGTATACCAGTATTTTTTAGTGCTCCCTAGCCATTCTATTACACACTAACTGTCTTTAATAAATGTCTACTTTCATCCATTCTCTTTACATGCTAGTAAAATGAATGCCATCTAATAAAAATGGGTTTCTATTTATATTTATTAATCATCCTCCATGACATAATTATGTTTTTGTTTATATTACCTTATATTGTTCCGAAAACCGCTATTTCTGTTCCTTATTTATTTCATTTTTCTATATGTAGATGAATTTGCGGTCAACTAATAGATTTCCAATACATGGATATCAATATAGGCTTGCGTTTTATACAGAGTGACACGGCCGGCAATCACTTTAACTGTCAGTTATTGATTAATTGCCCATATAAGCTTCGACGAAGCATTGTGATTAATGGCCAGTAATGAAATAAGTGATCAGAACGCCATTATGTGGACTCATAAAAGCTGATGTACTTATGTAATTTATAGAAACACCATGCTCGTAGTAACACAAAAAAATTAATTCAATCTTATTAAGTTATAATTAGGTACTTCAGTAAACTGCAATCATACAAAATTACACATGATATAAAACTGTTTACTTTAGTAAGATAAACATTATGTACACCAACGTTCATTTAAAATCTATATATATAAAAATCTATTGCTGTTCGTTAGTCTCGCTAAAACTCGAGAACGGCGGGACCGATTTGGCTAATTTGATTTTAGATTATTTGTGGAAGTCCAGGGAAGGTTTAAAAGGTGAGTAAATATGAAAATGCTTGGAATACAGTAAAAACAACAATTTCGCTTTCCCTTAGAGACTATTCCTACCTGCCAAACATTTGATGTTCGTCCCGTCGTTTAGAAATCAATTAAATTTAAAAGTGAAGTTTTTATTTCTTTTTTTTTTGGTTTTGAATGTCAAACGTCTTATATTCGTTCCGGTTAAGTTTTGACCACATATTTTTCTAAAGTTGTAACATTCTCCAATTATCATTCAGTTTTTTTATTTATTGATTCTGAGGCGGTACGAAGTTTGCCGGGTCAGCTAGTAAGTAATAATTATATGAATAGTGTATTTTATAAAATATGGGAAATGATTGTGATATAGTCAGTTTCTTGTCAGTGTAGCCTAATATTTTGTTAGGAGATATCTTGCGCTCAGAATTAAAATTTTGTTTTATTTAGTACTATAACAATGAAGGTAAAATTTGTTTGTTTCTTTTTGCATTTTGCTTCTTGACCCCACATACATTTTCGGTAGTATTAAAATAAAAGATTAATTTTTTAAAAATCAAATTAACAGTGATGCAAAACAGACCACATAATAAAAATCTAGCGTGCTTTCAACTTATTATTAAATGCATACTTAAAAAAAACATATTACTAAAAATTTGACAAATGGAATAAAAACATACAGCCGTATTGAGAACCTCCTCATTTTTGAAAGTCGGCTAAAAATAAAGTTTTTTGCCAGTATGATACAATATCAATGAAAGTAGTCTACGTAACTAAAATGCGAAGATTTCGATAAGTTATCTATTTTTATAAACATAATCAGATATAACAGCTGAATTCAGTGTAAATCAGCTTTAATATTTTTATATGTTAAACGGTCATGTTTGTGTATGAGTCCAACTACTGACTTGGGGAGCGGATTGACTTCAAAATATTCAATCGGGAATATTGAAGTCAGTTTTTGGTAAAGGAATTGATTTGAAGTCAGATGAAAATTGTTTGAAGACTACAAATCAACTTACACCATGCCAGTATGAAATTAGCACTGACTTCTTTCGAAATTGAAATCAGTAGCTGGATTAATGTACCTAAATCAGCTTTAAAGCCTAAATATAAGTAATATATCATTCATTGGTGTAAATAGTTCGATATTAAACCAGTCAATTCAGTATTATGAATCCATATAGGAATTATTAATAGCTAGCACGTGGCTGGAACACACCTGCCATTTGTAAATGTCTAGCAATATCGTGTCATTCCCACACAAAATATTTCGTGAAACTCTTTGTGAATTTCACATATTAATCTTTTCAGCTGTAATGCCCGACACCTGGTTACAGAATGATAAATACTTGCGTGCTACGTGCGGTCGCGAGCGCAGTGATCTATCTCTCTTAAAAAGGTGTTCATTAAGATATAGCCCTTATATCGTTGTAATAACTTACATAATCCTTTGAGTTTTAAGTTCATATCATGTGAGAGAGTAAAATGGCTTCCACACGATACAATTTTACGACCAATTTGACCGGATTGAAAAATCGAATTATGTAGTATGGTTAGAAATACGAAATCCAAGGTCATTGGTTGGTTAGGACCGTTCGATTTGATTGTGTCCAATCAAAACGGGTGATGTGGACGCTAGTTGCTAAATTTTTTGACGTCGTCATTATCACAGCAGCATGCAGAGCAAGTGTCTGCAATGCGTTGTCATGTATTTTGTTGTGTTATAATTTTGGTTTCAAGATGAACGACGAGGATAACGATAATGTCCATCCATACCAATCGGCAAATAATGGAGGAGATTTTAAATCTTAAAAAACCATTGTTTGGTCTTCTATTTTTTTTTCTTCACCTACATTTGTAGTTAGAGACAAAATCAACCCATATTTTTCTACTTGTTAAGAAGCATCGTGCTTCATACAAGTCCGTTCAGGAGAGACAATCAGATTGTAGCCAACTCAATTGGCGAATCTGATTGGCAATCAAATCGTAACGTGTGGAAGGGGTTTAAGTTGACAAGTCTATACATTAAAATCCACCACACATAAAATAACTCAGTGTTATGTATCTATACGTACTATATATTTTATGTCAGCCGTTTTCACGCTGGTGGGGCTACTTTGAGATAATGTTACAAATATAGGTCGTCACATGCATATGTGACAATGGGTGTAATGCGTTACTTGAGATGTGACATTCTTAATGACGTTAAATATTGACAGATAACGTATGTATATACACGTAAGTAGCTATTTAATAAGGGCATTATTTTAATAATCCTTCTTAATAATTTTTAACATTATGGCAGGTGAGACCCCACTATTAGGGTATGCTCGCAGCATTACGAAGCTAGGTATGAATTCCTTATTCAACGGAATAGATCCCATTTTTCAGATATAAAAAGTACTCATTGTAGGTACGTTAATTATTAGTTCATTCCTGTTATCTAAAGTATGCCAGAAGAATACTAAAAATGGCAATGCCCAGCATAAAAAGTAAGTAACTCTAAAAACCTCCAAAACTTTATACGACTGGAGCCCAATTCTGCTATTACTATCTTATCAAAATTTATCTTAGTTTATTCTAATAATAATTTATTCATTCTAGTAAATTCCAATAGCGGTCCCGCCTCAGGCCATCTTTATAAATATTTACAAGCGAAAACTCGGGAAATAAATATTAAAAATTTTGATAGCTTTTCAATATTCATTTCGGCGAATGCCATTTCTGCTAATGGTAATTTATACCAATAATTAATACCATTTTTTTCTACTAATATTCCCAACCGCTACAATGACAATATCGAGAAGACATTGCAGTTTTAGTAGGATACTAATTTTTGACACCATCGCAATGGAATCGTACTTCGAATATCATCGCAATGCCAAAATATTGAAATAGCAGAATTGGGCCCCTGGAAGACGCTAGAAAATCACAATCACCAAAAGATCACAATTACCAAATTTACCCTATTTAGTAAGTCTTCAGAGTTACATCTTCTGTTGGCCGATTGTCGTACCCTATATTCTTTTTGCATGATACAAAGTCTTGCATCATACATTTAACTATCAATATTAATATTATAAAATAAGGTGCATTCTTGAAGGTGATATAGAAGGACATATTATGGAGAAAACATTGTTATCTGAAAAAGAATACACTCATTAATAAGTAACATGGAAGCCTAACACCGTTATAGCTGATAATTATGGAACAGATTTAGATCGAGTATGAGCTGGGAAGATCATTAACCTTTCTTTAATGGTAGTAACGATCAAATTCATTATTCAACAAAATATTGGGCTGCTATTAACAATTCAAAAGAATGAATGTTCATTGGAAATCTGTTTGGAAGCAATCAGGCCAAATTAGAGCTCCAGTATTTCAGGCAATATATTGATGAAGGTACGTGAATTATTTCTTACACATTTAAACAATTGGCTAATTGTATTTAGATTTTCTTGGTTTTGTAATTTAGGAAATTGCAAATAGGTAAACTTAATATAAAACGTTATTTCATAAGAATCACAAAACTTCAATAAATCGGCTAATTGTATGATAGTCCATGTGCAGTGAAACCTTCCTTAGTGGCGTATGTCAATTGTTTAGACTTCGTCACTTAGTTAGCAGCTACCAAAAACTTTTTATGAAAATATTCCACATCTCGAAAAAATACTTAACCAATCTTGTTCCAATTTTCGTTGAAAGTATTTTTAATAGTTTTTTTTTATCAAAAAAACTCGCTCTCTAGTATAAATTAAAGGAGTGAGCAGACTTTTTACAAGATTCGAAGCAAATATCTTCTCATCTATTGTTTTGAACAATAAACTCATTAGGGAATATTGTTTTTTTTTTAACAACTACGGACTCGAGTTTAGTACCCTTTTTACAACTTAATTTCTATGAAAGTTTTTTACAGTTCATACACGCTTATTGTTCATAGTTTTATTTTCTATGAAAGTTTTTTACAGTTCATACACGCTTATTGTTCATTTTTGTTCTTGTGTGTGACATTAATTCAGTGATTTTTGTGTTGTGGTGTACCTTAAGAATAACTTATTATATTAATTTATTCTAATTTTAATACTAAACTTATACTAATGTAGAGTGTATCTGTTGCATGCTGGTGTTGTGAGGAAGTGCATGTGCAGTGTGTGCCTTATGTCTATACCTATATACTCGTATATTATCTTAACTAGTGCCATGTGTGTTGTTTTCCTTTCTGTGCCAAGGTTATTAATTTTTAGGCTCTTTGTGTGTCTTGGTTTGTTTGTGAAGTGTGCAGAGAATATTGTTACAATTTATCAAGACCCTGTCTAATAATACCCCATACAAATTGTAAGCAATCAATTGATCTTTTGCAATGTCTTAAACAGTTTAGAGAGACAACAGCTTATTGTTTACCAAAACAAAAATTAGTTGTTTAACTAATTAATAAATTTGTTACTTGGTAAAACAAAAGGCGGCCTTATCGCTAAAAGAAATCCCTTCTAGGCAACCTGACTCAGAGGAAATTCTTAAATTATCTGTAATTATTATGCAACAAACAAAAATGAAAAAATATATATAAATAAAAATGACATATGGATAGCAGATAAAAGTCTAAAAAGTAAAGTAAATTAGCAAATACATTATTGCGTACGAGTAACAGAATGCAAAAGTAGATGGATGCCGTGCTTTTAGCCGAATCGCCATCAGAACTGCAAACACTAGTCACAATGATGAAAGATGACTGTCAGGCGAGAGGCTTACATTTGAATGCGAAGAAAACAAAGGTTATGGTGTTTGAAAGAGAAGAAACCAGAACGAATGCAAGGATAATGGTCGATGATGTTATGCTGGAGCAAGTGAATGAGTTTGTATATGTTAGATGTGCTTTTAGCAGGGATGGAAGGTACACCGCTGATATAGAAAGAAGAGTGAATTTGGGGAATAGTTTGAATGGAGCGTTAGGTAAACTTCTAGGCGCTAAGAACCTCAGCCAGAAGGCCCAACTCGCCGTACACAACGCGGTGCTGGTACGTACGCTCACGTATGGGAGTGATAGTTGGATATGGAAGAGAGAGCATGAAAGTAGAGTAAATGCGGTCGAGATGCGAGCATTGCGCAAAATCTGCGGAGTGACTCTCGCGCACCGCGTTCGTAATACCGAAGTAACAAAGAGAGTTGGTCTGAAAGAGAGTGTCGGGGTGAAGGTAAGGAAAGGAATGCTCCGGTGGTTCGGGCATGTGGAAAGAATGACTAAACAGATATACAATGCAAAAGTGGATGGATGCAGAAGTCGTGGAAGGCCACGACACACCTTCCATGATCAAATTGATCGTGTACTAGCAGAAGGTGATGTCAGGAGCCTTAAGAACAGACGAGCGTGCATGACAAAAGTTATGAATGTCAAAGAAGCAAGTGAGGTGTGTAAGAATAAGCCTAAATGGCGCTCTGTTGTTCGTGCCTACCCCGCAAGGAAACCGGCGTGAAGTTATGTATGTATGTACTAACAGAATGTTTCCTGGGTGATATTTTTAATTTACCCCACATTCTGTTTTTACCACCTGGTAACTTTTGGAATATTACAAAAGGGAGTGAACATAACGAACTTAAAAACGTAGGTTCTTTGACATCTGTCGTGAAAATACGGCTGTATTTCAAGTACGGATGTAAGTTTACGGTCGACTATCCCCGTATTTAATCACGTAGCTGAGTGAGGGGTCTATTGTACTGAGGCTAAGGGATTCCTTCCTAAGAGGTTTAGAAGGTTAATTTAGTAATGTTGTGGGATACTCATGCTATAGTGCATATTTCCTTAGGATTGTACGTTTGCCCTGTTACGGGATATTGAGTGTCCTATTCAAATTGTTTTCTTCTAGAAAATCAGGTAATCATTTAAAAATTATTTCCCATGTATTTCAATAATACATTTTTGTTAATTTATAGCCGAAGGATATGAATTGAACAGCCAAATCGAACAAAAAAAATATGCGATTTTTATTGTTAAAAATTGTTTTTAATTATGTAGGTTGAAAAACCCAGTACAAAAGATAAAATATACCTACATATAGTTTATGACTTATATAAATATTCGGAAATAGGTTTTTTAGTCTCTGAAATTTACATTTCAGTAAACGTGGAGACATTAACACACAATTTTTAATTCAAATATAATGAAATAATGATACACCTACGTATTATTTTATACGCAGTTGGTAAATTTACTAATATAATATAGACAATAAATTGCTTATACCTTACCTAGCAAATTATTGACAACGTCAATAACATTAATTAATTCAATATGCTATATTATACATAGTACCATTATAATATTCTGCATATTGTTTACTAGCTTATAGTCTAAACTTTCTATATTCAAAGTAATATATTTAGTCAGATATTAGATAATAAACATGTGAGTTGTAGGCGTGCTTGAAATGATTATTTAACATATAGTGGAGACACCCACCTGTGAATGTTATTAAGACAAAGCTGCTTTACTTTAAGTTAATAAACACCTCACCATTTCTATTCATTCGAAAATTGAGGCTGGAAATTGTTTGTGGTAAATTTGAAATGTCGCAACTAAATATCTCGTAAATTTAAAATTCTTTTTAATTTGAACCAATCACCATCGGGTTGTGGACTAATATGTAATATGTATATAAATCCATTATCTGTTTGCTATAAAAATATGTGATAATAGAATGTAACAATGATAATTATTATTTATATATATAAATAATACATACATACATAACACCATCGGGTTGTGGACTAATATGTAATATGTATATAAATCCATTATCTGTTTACTATAAAAATATGTGATAATAGAATGTAACAATGATAATTATTATTTATATATATAAATAATAAATATATAAATTCCCTTAAGAGAGCAGCAGCGCATTTGTAGCAACTTTGCTGTTGCAAATGTCCATAGGTGATGGTAACCGCTTTCCATCAAGTGGGCCGTCTGCCTGTCTGCTGATCTCCTGCAATAAAAATATAAAAATATATATATACCAATGAACAATTAAATATATCCTGCAAGTTTTATGGAAATTTTTGTATTTCCCATAGTTAGAGTTTATATATGTGGTCAGAGAAGTAAGCTATTTTTACAAATAATATATTTTTATTTATATCGTAAGATGAAATAGGTAGGCCGAGCCCCGAGCTTTCAGAGTGAATTCGGCTAAGTGAAACCGATTTTAGGATAGGAAGCCAAATGCAGTGCGAAAACTTAGTCTAAACTAAACCTACATTTATACTGACTGATAAATAAAATTGAAATGTGTGTTTACAATGTCAAAATACCAGCTTTTTATTACATACATATGAAAGTATCAAATTAAATCAAAAAACATTTATTGAATAAAACAAAATTCACAATTTTTGACACTCATTGGTCTCCAAATTGGAGTATATACAGCACTTATATCAAAAAAACAATTTTAAAATTTCATCTGTCTGTTTGGGTGCTCCGGGTAATCTTTGAAACGGCTGAACCAATTTTAATGGGACTTTCACTGGTAGATAGCTGGTGTTGTGAGTAACTTAAGTTTACTTATTTTTAAGTTCCACGAAAAAACTATACTGACGAAGTCGCGGGCACAGCTAGTATTAAAAAATCAAATCAGTATGGTTAAAGGTGAAATAGTCCCCAGGGGACACATTACTATTAACCATAAAGACCCAAACTACGTATATACTTACTACATACGTTTTTAAAACTGTTTTAATTTATTTGATGCTTTTGTTTATGTAGGCTTATCCGTGCAGGAACGGAGAAAGAATACAATTTCCTGCGGCCGGGCCCCCTGTCGTAAGAAGCGACTTAACAACCCACAGCCAGGTGGTAGGGCATTTGCCCGACTGGATGGCTACCACCCCTGGTCTAAAGTATGTCGCCATAACAACCTTGAGTTGTGTTCCGGCATTAGTGACCAGGTTCCAATCTTCCTTAAGAGAGCAGCAACGCATTTGTAGCACCTTTGGTGTTGCAAATGTCCATAGGCGATGGTAACCGCTTTTCATCAAGTGGGCCGTATGCCTGTCTGCTGATCTCCTGCAATAAAAAAAAAGGCTTCATTTAAACTTTTATTCTTTCGAGAGGTGTAAATGACCTATTTAGGCACGAGATAGTTTGGCGCAAGAGCGTAGCGAGGGCGCTAATAGCGCTAAATAGGCTTTTCACCCGAGGTTAACACTTTCCTTTTCATTTCGAATATAAGAAAAGTAAATAAAAAATGATTAGTTAAACAAACAACTATTTCTTTAATGAAATCAGGCGTTAAATCCATACCCTAATCTAAAATGAAGCGTCATCACGTACGTCACGTATGAAACGTCAGGTAAATCTTTTTCTGTGGCATTCCACTAGTCTGTATTTTTTTTGTCACTAATAATATAAATATTTAGCTCAAATTTATGTAAATTAAATAATAATTTAGTGAAAAGTAATTTATAAGGATAAAATAATGTTAAAAAATTATTGATTTTTTTATTACACTTTATGGCGCGATTTAACAATGGCTATAAAAAAAGTTGGGACATGAGTCGCACGTATTATATCTATGGTTCGCATAGTTTTCTATTTGTTTTGGCAGCAGGAGGAATCGTTTTCCAGGAACAAAAAGTGCTGTTTTCATCCATGTCATTAGGCAACTCTAAGAGTACTTTCAGAATATGAGAAATGAAACAATCCCTACCGCTCTATATTTGCTCCTCATTTTTTTTTTTTTACAAAAAACATATTTTATGTGCGCAAATAATTGCACAAAAACACTATTTTCATTGTACAACTATGCATCATATGTAAATAATTGTTTAACTGTGTTTTATATAAGAATAAAAGTGTATACTTTAGAGATATGTATGTGTGTAGCTTTGTGTTAGTTGGCATACGAGGAAGATCGCCAGTTTGTTACCATCTACCATTTATGTTAAGTTGCCCCGAAGAGATCGCTTTTAGAAACTATTGCCAGATTTTATTATTATTGGACTGGTTTATTTTTGTTATTCTCATTTCGGTGAAAGATTATAAACATAACACACTCTATATACTTAGAATTTTGATAATATCTCTGTTTCTTGCACTTCAATTTTCGCTATGGGTATTCTAGATTTGCTGAAAAAAAACATGTTTGGAAATAAACTTATTTTGTACATTTTAGTATTTTGTTAAGATTCATTTTAGTATTTTCTTCTTTTCGCGATTAGTACATATAATAAAACTACACTTTAACGGTTTAAGCGCTCTATTTTATTTGAATTTTATTGACAATGACATTACTCATTGATACTTGACATCTTTGTCTTCCGATCACACGGCTACTAAAAAGTGGCCGCAATGTCATAATAAAAATCAAACAAAATATCGCGCTTAAAACCATTATAACGTAGTTTTATTATTGTACATTTTATATTTTTATATGTATTTCGTAAAGTTATCAACATAAACAAATATAATTTAGGATATCCCATAAATAATATAGAATTGTCCTGAGTGTTCTTTAAAATGATTAGTATGCCATTTTTTGTTGTTTACAACAACACGCATTAATATTATCTTGTAAATCTGAATGTAACGACATGAAATATGTAGTTACCGGTAAATTAGACAAGATTATTAGAATTTTTATCCGTGCAGGAACGGAGAAAGAATACAATTTCCTGTGGCCGGGCGGCCTGTCGTAAGAGGCGACTTAACAACCCACAGCCAGGTGGTAGGGCATTTGCCCGACTGGATGGCTACCACCCCTGGTCTGAAGCATGTCGCCATAACAACCTTGAGTTGTATTCCGGCATTAGTGACCAGGTTCCAGTCTCCCTTAAGAGAGCAGCAACGCATTTGTAGCACCTTTGGTGTTGTAAATGTCCATAGGCGATGGTAACCGCTTTCCATCAAGTGGGCCGTCTGCCTGTTTGCTGATCTTCTGCAATAAATATATATAATTTTAATTTTTAATCCTATGTGCTTATTCGATTTCTAAACATAAACGTTTCAATGTTGTATATATAGTACAAAGGCAGTAGGTAAGTAGTTGGTTCACTTAAAAGTCGTTATATTTCTTGACAACACTATTCACTAACACACACTTGCGTATACTTACGTTAACTGCATGCACTTAGCTCCCGTCGAGTAATACTAGACGTCTTTAAAGCGTATAGAACGAGGTATTAAAAAAGTCACAGTAGCAAAGTGAACATGTTATCCTCACTCCATATCAAACATGGGCTTACCGGTTTTACTGTCCTAATATGTATTTTGCCATCGAGAGAAAATCTACACATTATTATTACGATAGATAGATAACTCTTTTCCTCATTATATACCCATACAACCTTAATGTTATAATGAGGAAGAACGAAAGTCACGTGACTTAAAGAATGTTAAACTTCAAGATGACTGGGTACAAATGTAATGGTAGAACAAAAAAAGAGATGGATGGATTGTCTGAAGGATGATATGTTATGTTATAATAAAGGAGTGTGGAAGGAAAAGACATATTGTGCCGACTCTAAATAATTGGGATATGGTGAAAGAAAATAGAGAGATAACTCTTTTCCAAGTAGGTACTTATTAATAAGTCTTATTTATACCTTCCGTTTCCAAAACAATATTTTCTGTTATGGGTAATAAATTAGCCCTACCTAATACCTATTCCAGTTCTATAACGAACCAAATATGCTAAATGTAAATGTCATTACCTAATAGTTTACCCTATAATTATTTTACTGTAGCAATTTTGCCACAAGAAAGGCTTTATACCAACTTAATGATTAAATAAAATAGTGAAGAAAATTGCCTTAAATTGATTTACAGAAAATAAATTGAACATTTTTAATTTCTCTTGAACATTTAAGCTTTTTAAAAATGCGATATAATATCAGCCCATAAACGTCCCACTTTTAAGATCGTCCCTTCCCATTTTTGAGAAACAAACATTATACCCACCATACTTATTCAAGGTTATTGGTGTATTTCACACATCGCAAATCTCGATTTCAAATGTACAGGTTTTCAAATATTAAGGTGCTTGTCCTTCACCCTCAACACGTGATAATTTGAATAAATAGTTACCTTAAGTAAAAAAATGTCTGAACGGTGCATTCTCTCCAAACATGATTCGAATCCATGTCATTGAAATGAAATGTAGATGCTTTAGCTACTAAACTCTTACAATTTAACAAGGTAAGTATTCAAGTAATACAACATGTCATTAATCACAATTTCTCTACGTTCGTATTTAAGCAGATAGTTTGTCAAAGTTTCGTTTATAGCCCTTGTGCCCATGCCACACATAGTATCATCATATGCGCCTTAAAACTGCGTTTAACTCGTGATATATTGCATACTCCAAGTCTCGCTTTCACAGATACTTCCATTAAGTTAATGATGCGGCCAGGGCCGTCTTTACCCAGGTGTGTAAGGGGTGCGTATCACTTGGTCGCAGGGATCTAGGGGGCGCAAGCGGATGGATTTCAATAATTAAAGAACAACCTCACGACATTCACGATCGTCATGAGCACACGATTTTATAAGATCTGACCCATGACACTTCACTCCCTACATGACTATTTAGATTAAAAGAAAACTCTCAGTTAATGTGTAGGCCTATAAACAATCGAATTCCTCATACCTCCAAACATCCATATGAACCTAGTAGTTTCAGAAAAAAAAATATAACATACAAAGACAGACAAACAGACTTGACGAATGCACTAATGGTTTGTGTTTTTGCTAAAAATGCTAACGAACCTTAAAAATGAAACTTAAAAATTAAATATTTATTTTATTGTTGATAAGGGGAGCGCAACCTGATTTTCGCATCCCGGCGCCTAATAAGCTTAAGACGGCCCTGGGTGTGACGATCCTGAATTGCTTCCTGCGTCGAACGTGCCATTGACGGCGTAACTGCAGCGCTTCTGTGTTATCTCTGCCTGAAAAAACAAGCTGGCAGTTTTGAGGTTTTTATTTTAATAAAAAAAGCCCAGCTCTGTATGTACAGCAATAATCTGTATTGTTACAAAATATTTCAACAAACATTTAGGTATAAAAAGTTAATCCGGTTTATCTTGGATTAAAAAATATTTTCAAAGCACTTTTTGTGTACTTAGACGTCAATAATTTCTTTTAGGATTCGATTTCGATGTCGTTTTCATTTCTTTAAACTCCATGTGTACATAATTTAAAGGCCTTTGGTACTGAAATAAGAGAAAAAGATGAGTAGTCGTTATAGTCGTTATCCTTTCTAATAAAACATCTGTGTGTGAGTAGTTCACACGCAATAGAAGTGAAACTTCAGAGAATATACTCACACATATTCTTCTCTAACTTTAATTAATATATATTCCTTTAGCCTACATCCGTCAACATATCCACAAACATATGTACAAACAGATGTATAAATATATGTCTATATATAAAATATAAATCAAAAAGTCAATCTAAATTACACTTTAAATAACTTACATAAAGTTCAAAATTCAATGCACTGTTATACATAATTTCCTTTGATCTACGAATAAAAGAATATTTGCTCTAAATATATACAGATAGAGCTAAAAATCATTTGAAATCTTTTAAATTTTATCAAAATTGAAAATTAATAATAAAGGGTAAAGAGAAATGTGTTTTATTTGGAATTAAATAAGGTTGAATTTTATATGTTTATCTCTGAATATATGTAGTCGCGAAAACTTAAGAAAATATTATGTATTTTTTTTGTGTCACTTTTTCGTTTCATCGATTTTCAAAATACAACGATTCTAAAGAAGTTTTACTTCAAAAAATAACGAAAGCGTCTGAGAACTAAATGTGGAACGACTGAATAAGTCGATGTACGAGGGATCATCTAGACTAGAATATCGCTGGACGTGTGCGTGCTTCAGTCCTTTTATAATATAATTACATAATATTAATACATATTATTGGAAAACTGCTAGGTCGCTAATTTTTAACGAGACGTTAAGCCTGTGTTTTCGAAATCAGTGCCCTCCCAAATATTTATCGACAGTAAAATTAATGTTAAGGCAGAGCAAAACGCGGGAAAAGTGGCGTGTCAGAGACCAAAAGACGCTTTGAACCGCTGAGCCAAGTGAGTTATTCATACAAAAATTTAACAATTTGAATGTTTATATGCGCATCTATTCTTTCTTTACAACCTTATGTATAAACCAGCTTTCATGAAACGTGATACATACCTACCTACCTTTAGGAATAGGAGATAATGCAGGATATTTTTTTTCAGAAAATTTAGTTTTGCGGCATATAATTTACTATAGCGAGACCGCATAAAAACCTTTGTAACATAACATGTTTGTGTACTTAGGTATCGAATTGCAGAGGTCAGTTGGGGGAGCAGAGGGGGAAACTATAATAGGCAGCCTAATGGCGGCAAATGTGTAAATCCACCATTGTGAAAAACCCAATTAATACGAATAGAGAGCAATATTTAACTTATGCCGGGTTCTTATATCTTACTATTCATACATTCGATTTACTTCGTGAATACTTAATGTAAACCCCATACAAATTATGTCAACTTTGTACCAATGGTAAGATAAAAGAATGCATATTGAATAGTATAATACATATAGACACCGGGATAAATGGACAGTACATGAAAAACAAGCGTAATAGAGATAACTCAGCATTGTTTCAATGAAAGGGTCCAATTCAGTCTTGATACAATCCCGTCTGACTCTTATCATGAAATTAATCAAATTACTCAAATCAAAGTTCGAGAAATCCCGGCATACCCCAAGAGGGAGAACCGAAGTACATTTATTGTCCACACTTATACGGTTCCAATTGAATCTCCGGTTGATAAATTAATTTTAATACATTAGTTAAGTTAGCGGCCCGGAAAATTAGCCAGTTATTTTATTCCACGCAGAGATTTCCCCGTGGCTATGCCGAGCGAAACACGCTAGGTAGTAACCCTATGTTACTTGCCTACATAAAAACTAAATAGGATTTATATATATATATATACATACATACATACATACATAACTTCACGCCAGTTCCCTTGCGGGGTAGGCACGAACAACAGAGCGCCATTTAGGCTTATTCTTACACATCCTCACTTGCTTCTTTGACATTCATAACTCTTGTCATGCACGCTCGTCCGTTCTTAAGGCTATATATATATATATATATATATATATATATATATATATATATATATATATATATATATATATATATATATATATATATATATA
Source organism: Dendrolimus kikuchii (assembly GCA_019925095.2). NCBI lineage: Eukaryota > Metazoa > Arthropoda > Insecta > Lepidoptera > Lasiocampidae > Dendrolimus > Dendrolimus kikuchii. The sequence goes on from CM034392.1 coordinate 18,702,873, forward strand.
TATATATATATATATACATACATACATAACTTCACGCCAGTTCCCTTGCGGGGTAGGCACGAACAACAGAGCGCCATTTAGGCTTATTCTTACACACCTCACTTGCTTCTTTGACATTCATAACTCTTGTCATGCACGCTCGTCCGTTCTTAAGGCTATATATATATATATATATATATATATATATATATATATACATACATACATAACTTCACGCCAGTTCCCTTGCGGGGTAGGCACGAACAACAGAGCGCCATTTAGGCCCATTCTTACACACCTCATTTATATATATATATATATATATATATATATATATATATAAACCTTTTTATATATGTTAGACCTAAAACTTTACTGTTTCTTGTTCAATGCTAACTAGGTCCATATAGCCTACACAGCTGCCCAGCAAAATATAGAAATAAGTCAAAGCCAGCCTGATTTGAAGTAATACAATGACCGACTTGTTTCTTATCACAACGTATTTGTTTGTGAGTTGAAAAAACGCGATTGAAGCGCCATCTATTTAACTAATATATCTATTTTATGGAAACGACATCATTTATACGGATAAAATGTATCTATCCTAAGTGTTAACTCGGGTTACAAGACAGCACTATATCGAGTTTCATTTACATCCGTTTAGTAGTTTTCACGTAATGCTCTAACGGACAGACAGACGTACAGAAATACAGACAGACAAAAATTCTAAAAATTGTATTTTCGGAATCTCCTGGTTAGCCTTCCTGATTGTTTTTCACATTTTTAAACCCAATGTACAACAAACTCGAACCATTTACAGATTTTTTATAGCATAGACAGACAATTCCGATTGTGTGATGAGACCAATGAGACCATTATTGTGAATGCAATAAAATCGGGGTTGTTAGTATAAATCTCTGCGAGCAACAAAGGGGTTCCGTAGAGATAACCAATGTATATTTTCAAGTGGGCCCTCAGGACCAAAATCTGAATTACACGAAATATCGAAAAACACTCAATGGATTCTCGGGCCGATTTGTCGGAAAATAAGTGGTATATTTAGATTTTTGAAAAATTAATCACCCTTGTCAGGATTCGTATGGGCTGATTTTATAAGCCGTTTATTATACAGTAATCCATAAACGTCCCACTGCTGGGCTCGGGCCTTCCACTATAGAGGAACGGACAGTATACGGCCACGTTTGTCCAAGGCGTCGTGGCAGGTTTGACATATCGGTTATCTTGATGTGCAAGTTTCATCACGAAGTTTTCCTTTACCGTTGTTAGAACGTCATAATTGTAACAATATGCACATTATGCACGTTTTAAATTCCTTCGCCTATCCACTGCCCACAATTTGCGCTCTGATACGTATCGAAAACTTATGATACCTACACACACTTCATCCTATTATGATAATTCTTTTACAGTGTAGGCTGTCAAACTTTGGAATATGCTGCCTCTTACTGTCAGAGAGGCCAAATCCTTACCAACATTTAGATATTTTCTCAGGAAACACTATTTGTCCATAGATAGCTATGTCTGATTAACACAATATAATCATGCTAATACATTTATTATAATAAGGTATGTATTTTGAAATATATTATTGTATACGTATATATTTATGACTATGTATATATGTATGTATTTGTGTACTTATTTGTTAAATTAATTTGAGTATTTATGTATCTATTGCCTTTTTCCTGCACAACGTGCATCGCCTGATTCAAAATTTGTTTTTGATTTAGGATGCCTGGAAGAGATCGCTTGAACGATAAGGCCGCCTATTGTATTGTCTAGAAAATATTGTAAATATGGTCTGTTTTTGTAATTGTATATTTTGGTGTGCAATAAAGTGTTCTCTCTCTCTCTCACTCACATTAGGTCAGAAAACTGTCTAAGAGGTACATGCGTTCCGGCCAGGATTCGAGCCCGCGCCCTTTGAGTTTGGTACGCGTGCGCTAGCCATTATGCTAGCACGATTTCTTTTCAATAAAATCGGTTAACTTAAAAATGTATTTTATCTATTTGTATTATAACTGAGTATTCCTTTGGAGTTCTGTGGAAATTCTCTGGTATAAAAGTCTCATTAAGGCTCTAAGGGAGTGGACTGTCAAGGAAAATTGGTTCAATTCTTAGTGGTTGAAGTGTACAAAGGAATAAATTCGTTTACTTAATCAAAGAGGGTCTTTTCTGAAGATCTGAATGGGGTCGATACTTTTTCCGGTTAAAACTTAGCTTTTATTCGACGATTCAATCGAAAATGTTTTAAAAGATGTTAGATGAATAAAAATCCGTGGTAGCTTTTTGACTAATGTACTCGCATCTCAAATTTGCATTTCAGATGTCGTGGGTTCAAATCCTCGCCGGGAAACATCCGCCATGCATAAATAATATACAAGTGTTATGATATTCAAAATATATTTATTTATATAACAAGAGTTATGAATGTAAAAGAAGCAAGTGAGGTGTGTAAGAATAAGCCTAAATGGCGCTCTGTTGTTCGTGCCTACCCCGCAAGGGAACTGACGTGAAGTTATGTATGTATGTATGTATGTATATAACAAACACACGCAGATTGTCTTGTTATCACAATATACAAATTTTGTTCAAATACACACACTTATAATATAGAAATAAAGTTCAATTTAATTATTCTATGGGTTTTGCACAAACCCTGTGATACCTAACAATTGGCCTTGCCTCGCCTTTGCTACCCCTTTGTAGGTAGTGGGGAAGGCCAAATAACGCCACTGTCTAACGGAGCTGTGATCCACGTACCGCGCCAACAGTATGACACAGAAATATATAAAAAAAGAAAAATAAAAACCCAAAAGATAAGTAAGGCCGGATAACCTTGTCCGTCAGGCGGATGAGAATTAAAAAAAACAGTACGTCAAACAAATTTAATATTTTACAAATTAAAAAGATACAAGAGTAGCGGATATATTGCCCGTTCCCTAAAAATAGGGAGGCCAGCCATGGGAAGTTTATACGCTATTTAAATATTTCATTTTATAAATTAACTATAGTATATCACGTTTTTAAAGGCAAAAAAAGGATTTAAATTTATCATTAAAACGCTACGCCAATGTTTACGGCAAAACGATTCCGATAAATCTCAATTGATTCTCTATTCATACCAGTATTGGCGTTAAATGGTTTTATTCATTTTAAGTATGTGCTGATAAATTGGATTTTGTTACGCTGTTATATTATTTATCGGTTGGTGAGTACGCAGAGGTCTTCAGTTGGTAGCATATATAGTTTTTTTGTGGGGGCACACGGGGGCACGCAGTGCCCTTAAAGGGAATTTCGACAATATTGAAAAATTGCCGTAAAAACTGAAAAATGAAATAAAATCAATTTTGCCAACCATTAAAAAAAAAGGATTTTTTAATAGGTTTTTTGGAGTGGAGCTACAAACAAAAAATTATACTTACAACTTTCGAGAATGAGCGTGCCCCCAAAAAAGAAGTGACAAAAAAAGGCCCGTATCTATACTTATATATATATAAATCAATTGCTGTTCGTTAGTCTCGCTAAAACTCGAGAACGGCTGGACTGATTTGGCTAATTATTGATTTTGAATTATTTGTGGAAGTCCAGGGAAGGTTTAAAAGGTGAAGTAAATATGAAAAAAATGCTTGGAATATAGTAAAAACAACAATTTCGCTTTCCCTTAGAAACTATTACTACCTGTCAAACATTTGATGTTTGTCCCGTCGTTTAGAAATCAATTAAGTCTAAAAGTGAAGTTTTTTTTTCTTTTTTTTGGTTTTGAATGTTAAAATTGAAACATTCTGCAATTATCATTCAGCTTTTTTATTTATTGATTCTGAGGACGTACGAAGTTTCACGGGTGAACTAGTATATATATATATATATATATATATATATATATATATATATATATATATATATAAATCAATTTATATTTCCTTCTCGTAACGCAAAAAGAGGCGTATAGATGAGATTCATGTTTATCGGTTGATTTATGTGTATCGATTTACAGCATGCAAGAATTTCTTGCAGGCGAGACCAACGAACGAAAGTGATAGCCGATCGCCATTGCTGCTTTTCTCCGCAAGCGGTATACGGCTAATGAAATTTGTACTGTATTGTAAAATTGATGTGGAATTTTTTACAATATTACTTACTATACGATTTATGTTCAAATTACTGTCCCTATTAATTATTACTAAACTTATATAAGGAACTAGCGGCCCCGGCAGACGTTGTCCTGCTCTGAAAAAATAAAAATCTAGAACCCGTACTCAGCGCCACCTATCGGTTCTAATTGCGAATCTAAACCGTCCGGGAACCCACTCAAACAGACAAAAACAAAATCACCAGAATCGCTCCAGGTGATTAGAAGGATTCTATAACCCGATCTCAGCGCCACCTACCGGTTCTAATTGCAAATCTAAACCATCCGGGAACCCACTCAAACACACAAAAACAAAATCACCAGAATCGCTCCATGTGATTAGGAAGATTTTAGAACCCGATCTCAGCGCCATCTACCGGTTCCAACGGGATAATAAGTATCCTATGTCCATCTCCTGGTTCTAAGCTACCTCCCCACCAATTTTCAGCCAAATCGGTACAGCCGTTCTTGAGTTATAATAGTGTAACTAACACGACTTTCTTTTATATATATATATATATATATATATATATATATATATATATATATATATATATATATACATATATACATATATATATATATAGATAATACAATAAGACGAACCAAGCGTTTCCATAAAATGCAATTATTCATCGAGATAATTATGAACTACCACAATAAAATTGCTCATGTCGTGTATACTCTTTTTAAGTCAGCTTGGAAGACGTAAGGGTGTCTGAGTTAAAAGTAAACAAAAAATGTAACTAACAAATAAATATCCTACCTAAACTCGAAATATTAATGTGCCCTAAAGATGTTTGCGCAAGGCTCCTCTGTAAAGATTTTTGCGGCACAACGTCTCTCCCCTCCATTCCAGTTTACATAAAACATGACAACATAAAACGGAAAATTGTTTACCCTCCATGTCTGTCAGGATGATTGGCCAAATCTCTCCCTAGTTGATTAACATAGTCATTTACTTGCTCTCATAAATTATAGTTATGAAAGTTCTTAAAATGAACAATATTTTGTCTAAAATTAATAAACTAGTAATATTTGTTTACTAACACAAAGATAAAGCCAATATTTTTTGATCACTTAGTAATTGAAGTCACGTTTTCAAGAAAATATTCCCTTTATCTATCTATATATTATATATACCATTACGAATAAAATTTGATGATATTGAAACTGTAGGAATAACAAAATTTGCACCCCGCTCAAAGCGAGTAGATGTGGTAAAAGCGGTACTTCTGAAACGTTCCGAGTTAAAAAGCCCGACTCAGACATATCTAAAGTATTTGCTATCCTTCTCGAACTTAGTTACAAGACTGTTATGACATTGTTATTGATTTTTTTTCAATAAAATATCTTAGTGACACAATATTAAAATTACAATCTAATCTAGGAAATAAGACTAATGATCGGGTGATCAGAGGGCTGGTGCTTACCTCGGCCAACGGATCAGTATGGCGATCCAGCGAGGAAACGTAGCCAGACTTCTGGGCACCTTACCCATAGAAGACGGTGATCTCGGCTCAGTATTCTACTTATAGTCTTGCGGGACTATGAGTAGAATACAATACAAATAAGTTAAGTTGTCTTGCATTGTATTCGATTACATGTAATTTAATATAGCTTTATTAATAATAGACTAATGAGTAATTTAAATCTGACCTAAAATAAGTAGATATAACTTAAACTAAAAATGTCTCCAATAACAAGACACTTTGTTCATGTGTTCTTTGTTAATGTTTAGCACACAGCACTACACTTTATTATTATGAGAGTATTATAACACTAACTCAAATGGTTTTGTCCTTTTGAGTCTTCTTAATAAATCTGTATTATCAAGGAGCTGGATGGCCTCGACATTTATATGGTGATGAAGCCGTGTAATTGAATTGAATAAATAAATAAATAATACTATATTATAATTTAATATCTGATCATCATACACCTGTAATTTTTACATAATCCCTCCGACATTGGTAAAATCAACGTGCGCATAAAGTATTGGAGCCACCGCCGACCAAGAATAGAAAAAAAAATGTCTGTGTGCAGTTCACACGCAGTGAAACAAAGGATGACAAGGGGTAGGAGGGATTCTAAATTTCGGGACGTCACATATTATATATTACATCGTTATAATATAATTTTAAGTTTTAAACCACGAAATTTGAAGTATTAACGAAAAACTTAAAAACATTTCCAAGTCTATCTCTAATGCTCATACATGATACGAAGTGAGTTTGCCTTTCCCGGGACATTCTCCAGCACTGATGCAAAGGATTAGCGTGGGCGTAACTACGTTCTAAGTCTCCGGCTACACCCACTTGCCAGAATTTCATTTACCAAAATTTCATCTGCTATACTGGTCAACAGACAATATTGTTTCTCATAATTTTATCTGTCATACTCATTGTTTACTATATTAATCATGTACTAGAAACTTTGTTTCCCATAAAGTCAATTTCAATAACATCATTTGTTATCATCATTGTAAGGCGTAATTATCATATGCCATAACATCAATTGCCATCGAAATTGCTTCTAGAAAAAAATCATAAAATCGGTTTAAACTAAACGATTAATAGGTTTAGGTTTGGTTAGGTTAGGTTAGGTTAAAACATGAGGCGGAGGAAGCAGTTTCCCAGGGCGAGGTCCTGTTGGCGGTGTCCTTAGACATCGCCAACGCATTCAATTCCTTGCCCTGGGCATGCATCATGGAGGCACTCCGATATTTCGGGGTGCCGACCTACCTCCGCCGTATAGTCGGGGCAAATAGCAGAGCCGTCATCTACCCGGTCCACGAGGGATGGAATCGGCGAGCCATGGTGTGCGGTGTTCCACAGGGGTCGGTTCTAGGTCCCCTCCTGTGGAACATCGCATACGACTGGACATTGAGGTGTCGGGTCCTCCCGGGCGTCAGCGTCGTATGTTACGCAGACGACACGCTGATCGCCGCGCGCGGGAGGACCCATCGGCAGGCGTGCCTTCTAGGCACGGCTGGGGTGTCAACAATAGTAGGCAGGATCCGGCGTCTCGGTCTGGAGGTGGCGTTACAGAAGACCGAGGCCGTGATGTTTCACGGTCCTCGTAATCGTCCACCTCCGGACAGTTGCATCATAGTAGGAGGCATCCGCATCGGCATCGGTGGAACCATGAAATACTTGGGATTGGTCCTCGATAGCCGATGGGATTTTTCGGCACACTTTCGGCAGCTGCTCCCCAGACTCAAAGGGGCAGCCGGTGCGCTCTCGCGCCTGCTCCCCAACGTCGGGGGGCCCAACGCCACGTGCCGGAAACTCTTCGAAGGCATCGTACGTTCGATGGCCCTTTACGGGGCCCCTGTGTGGTCAGACCGCCTGACGGCCAAAAACGCGGCGCTGTTGCGTCAAGCGCAACGCATATTGGCCGTCAGGGCAATAAGAGGATACCGTACGGTGTCCTTCGAAGTGGCCTCGCTACTGGCCGGATCCCCCCCATGGGACCTGGAAGCCAGGGTCCTGGCGTCACTGTATGTGTGGCGCAAAGAGGCCCTGGCTAGGGGCACCAGACCCGCGCCTCGCGAGATCGAGGCGTGCCGGTCGGAGCTCCGCCAGGTAGCCGTGGGGGTCTGGGAAGATCGCCTACGACGCCCCAGCGCGGGCCCCGCCACCATTGAGGCGGTGAGGCCCGTCCTGCACGACTGGATCAGACGAAGTCACGGCACCCTGACGTTCAGGCTGACACAGGTCCTGACGGGGCATGGTTGCTTCGGAAGGTACCTGTGTCGCCTCGGCCGCGAGGCCACGTCAGGGTGCCATCACTGTGACACGGGCGACGAGGACACGGCGCTGCACACTCTCCAGGCATGTCCAGCCTGGACGGAGCAGCGCCGGGAGCTCGTCGCCCATACCGGACTTGACACCTCGCTCCCGGCCGTGGTACGCACCATGGTCGGGAGCTCCACCGGATGGGACGCCGTCTCCTCCTTCTGCGAGCAAGTCATGTTCGCGAAGGAGGAGGCGGAACGGGAGCGTGAGCGTAATTCCCTGCTCCGCTCCCGCCAAAGGAGGACGCGCCGACGCCGGAGGTCAGACAGTGACCTTCGGCCGCCGTAAGCGGGCGGCGCGGGTGGGGCCCCTAGGGGTATAGGGGTTCTCACTCACCTGCACATGCCGTCGAGATGAGAGCGCGAGTGTTCCGCGCGCGCTCATCTCTCTTCCCGTGGGGCGCGTTACAGACCGCCCCACGCAAGGACCAGACTTAGCAGTAGCCGGGGGATACGTCCTCCGGCATAGGAAGAGGCTATATAATAACTACTACAGTATGCTGGAGTTAAATCGCGCATAAATAAATATTAATAGATGTGGCCGCCATACATTTAACCGAGGGTTAGTTTTTTTATTATTGTATTTTATATGTAGTGCTAGTAACATTTGTTCCAAGTAGTGCCACCTAATATAGTACTATTGTAAGATTTGGCTACTTTTTATTAGTACTCAGCTCGTTTCGTCATCGGTCGGATGTAAAAGCGAGCGGGCGGGCGTAGTGACGAAAGATTGTTATACACACAATGCACTAAAATAAACAAGATTGGTTTTCTACCAGCTATAACACGTTGCGAAGCGCTAGTAAAGATAGACTAAGATCAGTTCCGCTGGCGTAGTCGATGACTTGTCCATATCTCTTCAAAGCTCACAGGAGGTGTCTGCTCAAGCGCGTTGCTTCCGGGCTGAACGCCTCCGCTTCTACGGAGTCGGAAGCCCACCAAGACCGGTATCGCTGAAACAGCCATCTGCGGCTATTCAGATGGATCCTGCACAAAAAACGAAAGATTATTCTCACTTCAGATTTTATTGGATGCACATGTCATAGTAGCGCCCTAGGGTAGCCAATTATCGTGCAAGAATCATAACTTATCATTAATTGTTGTTCAAATTTGTATTTTTAATTCGAAAGCCAAATCATACAATTTTTTTGTTTTATATACCTACCTAGGTATATAAATCCCACACTAACATTCGGTAGGTAAAGTAATATGTAACCTTGGCATTTGAAATTTATTCATGTTAGTGGCGTAAACAGTTAAACGTCAAAAAGTCACAGAGTGCGAGACGAAGTGATACTTTCACATAAAAAAGTACTTTGCTTACTTCGTAGAGCACTTGTAACGTGAATAAAGAATAATAAAGTAATCCTTTAAAAATACAATGTATTGCTGCCAACTTAACTTTTCACTACACCTAATATTTGTAATAATTTCTAAAACTTTCACATAATCCAAACTAACTTGTAATAGTCATTCAGATCATATGGGAATTTAAAAGAAGCAGCGAAGACTTTAGTACATATGCATAATATCAAATCGAGTGAAAAAGACGTATGTGTGAGCTCCGACGAACGACTAGAGTTTACTCCTTTAACTTTGAAAAAACATGTGCCCGCGTGCGGCGAAGGCGGCCGAACGTGGTTGAATACCCCGCCCTATAGGAACAGCCGCACTGTTCCTAGACGTAGCAAAAGCCTTCGACAAGGCCTGGCACAACGGCTTGATTTACAAGCTGTACCAGTTCGGTGTGCCAGACAGACTCGTGCTCATCTTGCGAGACTTCCTCCTAGGTCGTAGCTTCCGTTTTCGAGTGGAGGGAACGCGCTCGTCCCCTCACCCACTCACAGCCGGTGTACCACAGGGCTCGGCCCTGTCACCACTACTTTTCACGCTGTACACCAGCGACATCCCAAAAACTCCAGATGTGGAGTTGGCCCTCTTCGCGGATGACACCGCACTCTATACATCAGGTCACAACCGACAAATGGCTTGCGTCCGGCTGCAGGCAGCTGTCACAGAGCTAGGCGAATGGTTTCGCAAATGGAGGATAGAGGTAAACCCGGAGAAAAGCGCAGCAATGTTCTTTTCCCCGGGTACGCTTCGCTGCCCCAAACGCGCTAGCCTTCGCCTAAAAACCATTTCGCTCTATGACCAACAAATCCCCTGGGCAAAGTACACCAAATATCTTGGTGTCACCCTAGATCGAAACTTGCGCTTCAACGAGCATATCACTATAGTCCGAAATAGAGCGCGATTTGTGATGGGTCGTTTAGCACCCATGATAGACAAACGAAGCAAAATGTCCCTCAGACACAAGCTTACTCTGTATAAAACATGCATCCGCCCGATCATGACATACGCGAGTGTGGTATTCGGCCATGCCAAGCCTGCCCTATTAGATAAACTGCAAATCGTGCAGAATAAATTCATGCGCAGAGCCGTCGGTGCTCCCCTCTATATGCGTAACGTCGACCTCCACCGCGATCTGGAGCTTCCCTCCATCAAAAACTACATTACGTCGCTCTCGCGTAAGTATTTCGATCTCGCGCCGCATCATCGAAATCCGCTCGTCGTGTCCGCGTCCGATTATAAGCCTCGGCGAAAGGCTCTCGTACGACGACCGCGTAACGTCCTCACGGACAGGGTCGACGTTATCACAAAACGGCTGGCCCGGATCAGCCCGCCCGCGGTTAGGACGGCAGGCTGGCAGGCACGGACAGACAGACACAGACGGCGGCGTCTCAGGCGCCGCCAATCAAGATCTCTCCACGTCCCTGCGAGGGACGTTAGGAGACATAGCCCCCCCACAGGATAGACTAGGCGTGTTGCTGGGAAGTTTCTTTCGCCGTTTCTTCTCTCCCAGCCATAACACGTTACGAAACGGCAGTAAGATAGCGTAGGCCGCCGCGAACCGCCGATCCCGGCCCGCCGGGATCCTTTTTGTGTCGCCCTATGGTGGGCATCATTAAATTCATCCCCCTCTCATGGCAACAGTCCAGCCGAGGTAAAACTCCTTAGGGAGCTCCCTCGAGCAAGTTGCCCCCCCGGGCTCGAGCGCCTTCGCTTCGCCCCAAAAAACCCCAGTAAAGTTGTAAGGTCTTCGGACCAACAACATAAAGTCAAGTCCAATAAAAGTGGTTGAATAAGGGTGGTCATAAGAAAAAGACACCGACAGACAGATAACTAAATAGTTATATGGCTAAATAGTCAGTAGAAAATATACACAAGTTACAAACAAATTAATTAAAGATAAAAACCATATAAGTAACTAGCTGATCCGGCCTACTTCGTTGGGCATCATTAAAAAATACACATAGACGCACGCAAACACACACGCACGTATATCATGGTTTAATTAAGCTTTGTAACCTTTAATTAAGTCATAATCGCAAAAAGCACTCACAGTGCCTCGTACGAGGATATGCGCAATTCTTGCATAGAACGTTATTGCTGTAACATATTTGACAGGCGTTTCCGTGCCCACTTCGCTGCGCGTAAAACATTTTTACTTTTTTGATTCATTAATCACAATCAAATAAAACCATGTCACTCGGGAATAATGTAGCTTTCTACCCGTGAAAGAATTTTCAAAATCGGATCAGTAGTATCAGAGATTACCCCGAACATCCAAAGTCACAAACTTTACCTCTTTATAATATTAGTATAGATTAGTAGTAGTTTCGCTAAAACTCATATTGATAAGTAAGCTAGTATAGTTGAGGTGAACATTAACATACAGATTAACAGTCATATTACTTTCATTAACAAAAACGGCCTGACCGATTTGAATAAATTTGTATAAATACAGGGGTGGTTTAAAGGAAAAAGAAATTACGAATTTGAATTAAGCTTGTAATAATGAGATAACTCACTCCTCATAAAATTTCCATACCGGGGGCTGCAAATGAAAATCGATTCTTAAGTATGCTGAGTCCAGTCGTACTTATTTTGTGTTCTGCACATTTTCAAATAGATACATATAATTTGAAATAATGAACTGCACTGCCTTGTTACCTTTGCAAAGGGTTAATCTGTAGGGGCGCTTTGTAATATAAAGAGCATGAATTAACGTTAAGTGTAGCGAATTAAACGATAGTGCTTTGCTAAGCCTAGTGGGGTAATTGAGTTGTCAATACATCAACGTACTGCTTTGATAGATAGATAACACTTGATTGTACACCAATACAAAAATGAGCAAACATATCAAAATTTTATTTAATTGTGCAAAAAGGGCGGTCTTATCGCTAATAAACGATCTCTTCCATACAACACCAAGAATGAATGGAAAAGATAATGATGGTAGAGTTATACGTAACCTAAAGTAAAATTACTAACATTTTAACAATAAAAACTTAGATATCAATGCATAAATTTGATATGTAAAATGAATATGCACTTTATATACATAGCATACAAATACATACATCTGGCAAACACATGCTTTAGCGTTTGCCGGACGGATTATTTCTCTGCACTGCGAACTTCAACAACGCCGAATCATTGAAGTACTAGGAATATCAATCACTATAAGAAGTGATTTTGATAAGTTCTTAATTTCTATACGACTGTATAGCGGTATAAGTTATTTACAGCGTTATTCATAAAAAAATGTTAATTAACGTTCTGAACATTAGTTGACTAAGCAACTAATTAAGCCTTAAACATTATTTAAAAACTTCTTATTCATAAACTAAAAATTTACATTGCTTAACTAAATGCTACTGAACTTTTTTACCCTAGCAACTTTTTGGTAGAATTTCGCAAAATTTGGGCGGTACGAGCAATCTTCTTATCAAAAATCAAAATAAAAAAAAGAATATGTTTATGTCGGCTGACGCACTACGTACTCAGCACATAAAAGAGTGTTATTTATAACTATAACTTTATTTAACTATCCCACGGGAACTCTTTAATTTTTCGGAATCAAAAGTATCATACATAAATTCATTTAAATGGGTCTAGTCTTTTCGGAGATTAGCCCGTACAGAGAATCAAAAAATTGGAAAAAAATCTAAATTAGTTCTATTGCACTTCTTACTGACTCGGTTTTTAGCATTCTTTTTTTCATTGTACAGAAATTGAATCTCTACAGTTTTATTATATGTATAGATTAAAGCTAGGTTGACGATCATTGTGATTTTATTTTTATATTGTTGTAAATATTTCATCATAGAGTCCAACTATATTTCTAAACCTTAGCACTAGATCGCCTGAATTCGTATACCTATATATCTAATATACATCTTGCTCAATAATGTGTAAATTGTAACCGAAAACAAAAGATTCAATTTTTGTCTCAATGTTCACAAAATCAAATACCAGCTGATAAAAATAACAATGGTTTTGTCCGCCATTTTGCTACTTAAGAGAATTAAACAAGTCTGGTGAGGTTGTTTAATCTGACAGCTAGTTAAACAGGTTATAAAGTCGAAATAGTGTTTATGAATACAATTTGCTTTAAAAAACTGTTTAAAGTATTATTTAAAAATTAATCAATGTTTATGAATAACTCTATTAGTGTACATATTGTTTTTACGAAGTAAAAAAATGATAGATTTTTATAGATTCTGACAAATATTATTTTTATTTTGTTTCTTTAACAACGCCGAAATGATTTACAAGTTATTAAATTATACATAGCACAGAAATTTCTGGGGTTTATATTAGTGCTATGGATATCTACGTCCGTAGCATTTAACAATTTTAACATTACATTACGTTTCAAAAGTGCATTTTCAGTTCATTTTCAATATTTTTGGTGTAATGGTTTCCCTAAACTCAACGGCTAAGTCTGATGAAACTCCGCAAAATCTGAAATCAAATTTATTTCCGGTAAAACTCGGTATACCAAAAAATTGTTGAGTATTTACCCTATTTAAAGTACTTTCTTCCCAGATTCAAACAATTCAATTAAACAAGTTAACACTTGGGATATTACAAAGTTTTGTTGTTACTGTACTGATTTATTAATATTAAAATATGCTCGAGTTACGCAGTTCTCTGCTCAAGTTGTAGCGACGGATATAAATTGGTGACCAGTTAAGTTGACTAGTTTAAGCTGAACTAGTTATTTAGGTTCGGTCTCTCCACTTCTGAAATTCCAAAAGTTTGTTTTAGTAATTCTATTGTCTTCTCGGTTTAGATGTAGCATAATAGTCATAAATTAAAATAACTAGTACGGGAAGAAGTAGCGTAGAGTAAGTAGATAACACTTTATTGTTCACCAAATAAACAATTACAAATAATGTACGATTACAATATTGCCATGGTAAAAACAATAGGCGGCCTTATTGCTCAAAGCAATCTCTTCTAGGCAACGTAACTTAAATAATATTTTAAACTAATCTGGTGATGTAGGTGATGCAGAACATTGGTAAATCAATTAAATATCATAATCATTCTTAAACTGTTTTATAAGTTTTTAGGGATTGGTGCGTGCACCTCTTGTAGGTGAAGACGCGTCCCCTTTTATAATGTTCGCATCTACAGGAGTTGGGCAACGAAGTAACACCACTATTTAAATATTGAACATCTATATATTGAGTTTTTAAAGCGCGTAACAAAATATAACATAGTCTTATGTGAAGTAATAATCGAGAGAGAGAACATAGGTCATAGATAATGCAAATCTTAAAAACTAGTGTTGCCACACTAAACACAAAAAGTATAGTGGCGAGTAAGGGCGCCACACCACCCCCCCACGAAGAAAATTAGGCTAATCAGAAAATTGTTTAAATTTAACATGTCTCCCTGAACGCGTAATATATGGTTCGGGTTGAGATACAGGCGTAGCAGGAGGTGGAAAGCTCGGTAGCGGCGCTGCTGCAGGTGGAGTTGGCGTTATTACTGGAGGTGTCGGTGTCCGGACATCTTGAGTGTTGTGCTGCTCCCTAAAAGCTGGTTTCACGCGGTCCACACTTACTACTGCAGGTTTTCCTTTTAAATTGATGGTAATGGTTTTTCCATCGCTGGATCTCTCGACTACTTGATATGGGCCGGTATAAGGTGGTTGGAGGGGGCGCCGGACGGCGTCCTCTCTCAGAAATACGTGAGAACAAGTGGCGAGTTCTTTAAAAATAAAATGCCCGGGCTGAGAGTGTCTTGATGCAGGGACCGGACGGATTGAGTCCATGTGTTGGCGCAACTTGACCACAAAATCTGAAGAATCTTGAAAAACTGTTGAATTGGGGATGTTAACTAAAAGTTCGCCAGGGAGGCGTAGAGTTTGACCGAAAAGCATTTCAGCAGAGGTGGCTCCGATGTCTTCCTTATAAGCCGAACGCATGCCTAAAAGCACCAATGGTAGGGCCTTCGTCCATGAGTTACCATGACACATGAGAGAGGCTTTTAATTGTCGGTGAACACGTTCGACCATTCCATTTGATGAAGGATGGTATGCCGTTGTTCGAATGCGTTTGGTGGCGAAACTGCACATTAATCTGCGAAATAGGTCAGATTCGAACTGCGTACCTCGGTCTGTAGTTACGACTGAGGGAACGCCAAAGCGAGATATCCACTCACGTGTAAAAGTTTCGGCTACTTCTTCAGTTGTGATGGTCCGCATTGGCCAAACTTCAGGCCATCTTGTCATCCTGTCGATGGCTGTAAGACAGTAACGATATTCATCGCAGACGGGTAATGGTCCGATTATGTCCAAATGAACATGGAGAAAACGACCAGATGGTGTGTCAAACGTCCCCAAAGGGGCAACGTTGTGTCTTGAGACTTTACTCCGCTGGCAAGGCTCGCACGTGCGAGACCACTCTCGACAGTCTTTATTAATTGAAGGCCAAACATAGCGGTCAGCTACGAGTCGTATCGAAGCCTTGGCACCCGGATGACTTAAGCTATGTAGCTTACTAAAGATAGTACGACGTAAACTGGGAGGGACGTAGGGACGTGGTCTGCCAGTGGAAGTGTCGCAAATTAATGAAATACCGGTGCCAGGTATATCAACTTTTTCCAATTTTAGTCTGGATGAGCCAGGTTCTAATAATTTAGTGAGTTCATTGTCCTCTTTCTGTGCTTTGTCGAGAATCTCATATTCTTGATCTAGGCTGATGGCTTCGACTCTTGATAAGGCATCAGCAACCACATTATCTTCGCCTTTAATATGGCGGATATCAGTAGTGAATTCGCTAATGAACGATAATTGATTAAGTTGCGAGGGAGGCAATTTTTCCCGACGCTGTGTGAAAGCATAGAGTAGCGGCTTGTGGTCAGTGTAAATCGTACAATGCTGGACTTCTAAAATATGGCGAAAGTGTTGTACGCTTTCGTACACTGCTAAGAGCTCCCTATAATATGCTGGCCACTGGGTCTGCTGAGGAGTGAGTTTCTTGCTGAAGAAAGCAAGGGGGAACCAATCTCCATTAGTTTTCTGTTGCAGACAAGCACCGATGTGAACGCTTGAAGCATCAGTGAAGAGGCCTAAAGGGGCACCGCTGATTGGGTGTTGCAGCAGAGTGGCGTCGCTGAGGCTTTTCTTGCAGTCTTCAAAATGTTTCAGAAGCTCGGGTGACCAAGGGAATGGTTTAGCACCTTTGCTGTGTGTAGAAACTAGAGCATCGACTAATGGAGCCTGGAATTTTGCAGCGTGCGGTATAAAGCGGCGATAAAAATTGATCATGCCGAGGAATCTTCTCATCGCTTGCACAGTTTGTGGAGGCTGGAATTCCAGTAGGCTTTGGACGCGATCCTGAGGAGGACACGTGCCTTTGGCGTTGATGACGTAGCCTAAAAATGTAACCTCGCTAACACCTAAAACACATTTTGAAGGATTGATTACAACTCCATGATCTTTGAATCGACTAAAGAGTGTGCGGAGGTGTTCTTTGTGAGTTGCCTCATCTGGAGAGAAGACCAGAACGTCATCAACATATGGAAAACAGAAATCGAGACCCCGCGTGACCTCATCGATAAACCGCTGGAATGTTTGACCAGCATTGCGAAGACCAAAGGTCATAACCGGAAATTCGAAGAGGCCAAACGGGGTAATAATGGCAGTCTTCGGTATATCCTCTTTAAACACGGGAATCTGATGATATGCTTTTACTAAGTCACAGGTGCTAAAAACAGTGGCACCAGCGAGGCTATTGGCAAAGTCGTTAATATGCCGAACTGGGTATCGGTCAGGGACAGTTCTAGCGTTCAAAGCGCGATAGTCGCCACATGGACGCCAGGTTTTGTCCTTCTTAGTTGTCAAATGCAAAGGAGAGGCCCATGCACTTTTTGAGGGTTGGGCAGTTCCACACCGCACCATTGCATCAAATTCGAGTTTCGCTGCACTAAGTTTTTGGGGAGCCAAACGTCGGGGGCGGCAAGACACTGGTGGTCCATCTGTGGTTTTAATAAAATGAACAGTGTTGTGCTTTATAATCCTAGGTAAACCGGGAGGTCGAGTAATATCTGGAAACTCAGCCAAAATATTAGCAAAACATGAGTCACCAATAAATACAGATTTGACACTGTCCTGGTGTGACACTGAGATGGAAGCGCAGACAGACATTTTGGTTAAACCATCGATGAGACGTTTTTGTCGGCAATCAGGCAATAAATGATAAAAACTCAGAAAATCCGAGCCAATGATGGGGATGCCAACATCTGCAATTACAAAATTCCAGTTAAAATCGCGTCTAAGACCAAGGTCTAAACGGAGGTGAATATTTCCATATGTTTTAATTGTACTCCCATTCGCAGCGCTGAGATTATATTCTTGTGATGGTAACCGGCCTTCTAGAAGTCTTCTAGGGAAACAACAGAGATCTGAGCCAGTGTCTACGAGGAACTGGCGTTGGGTCTTCTTGTCGGTAACAAACAACCGGCGGCCTGGAGGAGAACAATCAGTAGCCGCCTCTACTGATTGTCGGGTTGGTTTTCCGGCGGCATCCAGCTACACGGTTTTGTACATTTGGTTGCCTTGATATTAAATTTTTTATGATACCAACATATGTTGGATTTGTCGGAGGATGCATTTTGGGAACGTCCTCCAGAATTTGATCGTCCTCTGAAATTACCGCGTCCACGTGGACGGTACTCAGCTTGGGTAACTGCTAGACTTGCTATTTCTTTAGTAAGTTTGTCAAAACGCCTCTCCACCATTTCCATAAATGAAGTAGATGGTCCTGGAGATGTTGTTGTAGTTGTACAAAGCATGACTTGCGGAGGGTTGAAAACTTCAGTTATATTGTCAGCTAGATCAGCCATCTTGTCTAATGTTAAATCTGGTTGAGAGGCCAAGATAGCCTGTACCTGCTGTGGTAAACGGCTTAACCATAATTGGCGTAGAATGCTGTCATCAGATTTATTCGAGCCAGCGAGAGACCGTAGGCGTCTGAGGAAATGAGATGGCTTCTGATCTCCAAGTTCTTCATTATTGAGAAGTTGTCTAACTCGAGATTCCTCAGACAAAGACACACGCTTTATCAAAACTTCCTTTAATTTTTCATAACGCTGACCTAGTGGTGGAGGATTTATGACAATATCTTCTATAATTTCTGCAAATTTTTCATCCAGATGACCGATGAGGTAGTTGAATTTTGTGTTATCTGCTACAATACCTCCCAATTCAAATTGTGCTTCTACTGTAGCAAACCAGTAAGCAGGTCTGTGTGGCCAGAAAGGTGGTATTTTGGCAGATACCTTACAAACTTGGGCATCAGTAGTCCCAGTGAAACGCCCCTGCAAAGCTGCATTTTCCTGCCTGAGCTTATCTACCTCTAACCTAAGCTGTTCTTCAGTCATGGTTCTCAGGGATAGCTATAAGATAAATTAATAATTATAATAATGATACAGATGCAGGGGAGGTGTGGGGCCGTTTGCTACTTAACAACACAAACAAAGTTATTTTATAAAGAAAAAAAATAATTATGGGTAATCACATAAAAACACATCTCATACACAACTAAATGATATTTTAAAAAACACAAGAAAATAGAAAAACATATTTAAATATTAGTATAAAATAGACCAAGAGACAAAATAATGTATTGCTTACAATTTACATCCAGTTTAGTCATGCATTATATTGAGAAAACTTTCTTGTTAACATTGGTAAACTTATGAAATTAACTTATATAAAGTTTTGTAAACAAACTTTTTAAATTTTAAACCATTTGACATTTGGTTTTGTTCACGAACTGTCACAATGTATGTTGATATCGAAACCAATCTGAGAATTTAATACTATTAGTGAACGATTGGTCGAACGAATGACGACAAGTCTGTGTTGACAGATTGTAATCGAATGTTTATCGATGCACCGCCCTAGTACAGACGTTTTAAATGAATCGAAACACAAAACACGGATCGAAAAAAAATGACCGACGCGCATTTGTTTGTACAGACGGATGAAATGAACTGATACACACACGCACAAAAACACTCTTGGACGCCGAAATAAAAAAAAAATCGGTGATTATGATGACGGCGTAGGCGTAAACGCGCGACGCTCGACGTAAACGCACGGTGCTGGTCGTTGCAGAATATCCAGTTCTTCCGTTCACGGCGATTTTGAGCTTGTTATGAGGCGTTGCTCTGCTCGCAGCCGCGTATAACCAGTTCGCGGCATTGTTAATGGTATAGTGGTAGGCAGCCGTATTAAGTAACTGCGACTTTTAAAAGCCTGCGACAATCTTAAGCTTGAGACACTGCGTATTGCGAAGTCGGTGGTCACCACTTTAGGGATTGGTGCGTGCACCTCTTGTAGGTGAAGACGCGTCCCCTTTTATAATGTTCGCATCTACAGGAGTTGGGCAACGAAGTAACACCACTATTTAAATATTGAACATCTATATATTGAGTTTTTAAAGCGCGTAACAAAATATAACATAGTCTTATGTGAAGTAATAATCGAGAGAGAGAACATAGGTCATAGATAATGCAAATCTTAAAAACTAGTGTTGCCACACTAAACACAAAAAGTATAGTGGCGAGTAAGGGCGCCACAAGTTAAATACACATACTTAAATTACTTTATAAATAAATATATACAAACATATTTATGAGATATAAGTGTATTTTTATTAGTTAACAGTGTAAGAATTAGGCATAATTACGAAGATTGGTGCATAATGTGAATTAAATTAAGCATTATTATTATATTGGACTTATTTACTATTTTCTTAAGTTTTCACGACTAGTACACTTACACATAATAAAACTACATTTTAACCGTTCCGGCCACTTTTCAATAGCCGTGATCACGGAAGATAAAGATGTCAAGTGTCAATTAGTAATATTGTAGTTTTTATTTAGTCTACCGCCAACTTGTTCATTTTAGTTTGAAATTTTTGTGAAAGTGGCGGAACATCGGAATAAAAATTACACCGTACAATTGTGTCAATTTCTGAAGACGTGTCACTGTCCTGCATCACATAATGAGTTTTTGTTTCTGCTGTTTGTCTTCCTATAAAATACCCTATCTACCACTTTCATGCATGGGGTAATATAGGAGAAAATTATAACAAAATTAATATCATACGAAGTCACGACTCGGCACGTACAGATAAATAATTGACGCAATTCCCCGCTCCATTCAATAACATCGTAAAGATACACTTCCTTGATAAATCTTCTACATTTTGTTATCTATATGAACTATGTATATTAACATGTTAAGGTTTTTTTTTATTGCCGGATAGGTATTCGAATTATACGAGAACAAAACAGACGGGTAACATTTATTTTAGTAATTGTTTTAACATTAAAAATCTGTCCAGTGTGCGGTTTGCCGCGTATAAGGTTCTATAGAGATGAAGATTCATTACTGTTCTTGTACTTTGGTTACACAGCACTAATCTATATATGAGTCACTATATATATATACATACATACATACATACATAACTTCACGCCAGTTCCCTTGCGGGGTAGGCGCGAACAACAGAGCGCAATTTAGGCCCATTCTTACACACCTCACTTGCTTCTTTGACATTCATAACTCTTGTCATGCAAGCTCGTCTGTTCTTAAGGCTCCTGACATCACCTTCTGCTAGTACACGATCAATTTGATCATAGAAGGTATGTCGTAGCCTTCCACGACTTCTGCATCCATCCACTTTTGCATTGTATATCTGTTTAGTCATTCTTTCATCATGCATTCTTTCCACATGCCCGAACCACCGGAGCATTCCTTTCTTTACCTTCACCCCGACACTCTCTTTCAGACCCACTCTCTTTCTTACTTCGGTATTACGAACGCGGTCCGCGAGCGTCACTCCGCAGATTTTGCGCAGTGCTCGCATCTCGACCGCGTTTACTCAACTTTCATGCTCTCTCTTCCATACCCAACTCTCGCATCCATACGTGAGCGTAGGTACCAGCACCGCGTTGTGTATGGCGAGCTGGGCCTTCTGGCTGAGGTTCTTAGCGCCTAGAAGTTTACCTAACGCTCCATTCACACTATTCCCCAAATTCACTCTTCTTTCTATATCAGCGGTGTACCTTCCATCCCTGCTAAAAGCACATCCAAGATATACAAACTCATTCACTTGCTCTAGCATAACATCATCGACCATTATCCTTGCATTCGTTCTGCTTTCTTCTCTTTCAAACACCATAACCTTTGTTTTCTTCGCATTCAAATGTAAGCCTCTCGCCTGACAGTCATCTTTCATCATTGTGACTAGTGTTTGCAGTTCTGATGGCGATTCGGCTAAATGCACGGCATCATCCGTATAAAGCAAGGTGCTTACAACTAGATCACTCATCCGCACCCCAACATCCATCAATCTTATTCTCTGGAGACAATCGTCCAGATATAGGACAAACAGTAAAGCCGACAGCACGCAGCCCTGGCGGACGCCAATATTGACGTCAAACCAGGGCGACAGGCTGCCTTCCACTCGGACCCATGCCATACAGTTCTCGTAAGTGGACTGCACAGCACGTATCAATTGGCCATTAATCCCATATCTAGGCAATATGTCCCAGAGGTCCTTCCGCACAACCCTGTCAAATGCTTTCTCTAGATCCACAAAACCGCAGAAAACCTTCCGGACCAGAGCCAGCTGCTTCTCTATGATATTGCGGAGAGAGAAAACTTGATCCATACATCCCCTTCCATTTCTGAAGCCACCTTGTGCATCCCACAGTAATCCATCGGATACAACTCTCATTCTCTTTTCAATAATCTTCGCATACACTTTAGATGCTGTGCTGATCAAACTGATGGCCCTGTAGCTGGCGCACTCCATACGTGACCCCTTGCCTTTATACAAGGGCACGATGACAGCGCGCCTCCAGTCCTTGGGAACTTTTCCCGTCCTCCAGCACAAGTTGCATAAGGACAGGAAAGCGTCCCGGACGCAGGTTCCACCATATTTGATCATCTCAGCAGACACACTATCGATTCCTACTGCCTTTCCATTTTTCAGACTTCTTATCGACCATTCGATCTCTTCCAAAGTGATCTCGGATGCTGACTCCTCGGAGTCGGTCACAGACTCAGTCGTGGTGCCAGCATCCGGGATATTATCATACATTTCTCTAAAATATTCACTCCATCGCGCTAATACTTCTTGTGGGTATGCAAGAACGTCCCCTGCTTTAGATTTTATTCTTTCCATTCTGGAAGCTGACGAACAACCCCGAGACTTCTTAACCTCTCTCCAAAAAAGTTTGGTATTCGCCTCGAAGTTCTCCGTCAGTTTCTCTTCTTCTTTCAATTTTATTCTTTCACGCTTCTCTTTCACTAAAGCTTTGGTTTCATTCTTGCAGAGGCGATAAATTTCTTTCTTCATCTCTTTCATACTGTCATTCTGTTGCAAGGAAGCAACATAATCCAGCCAGGCTTTTCTCTTTCTCTCTACGCTGGATTTAACATCCGCGTCCCACCATTCATCACCTTTCGTTGTTATGTGCCTCTTCGCGCATCCACATGCTTCTTTTGCGCTTTCCACTATACTTTCTTTCATACTATCCCAGTCATTATCCACATCTAAGTCGGAGAAGTCCGCTTTTGCAAGCCTTTCTTCGACTAGGCGCGCATACATACTCCTTACACTAACATCTTCCAATTTTTCACACTTTATTCTCTCAAGCTCCCCGAAATTGGTACGCACTCGCCAGTGTCTCCACTTCTTTAAAAGGCCCATAAACCGGCTTATCACTAGGTAGTGGTCCGTTTCAAGAGTGGGGCCTCTGTAGGCTCTTGTATCCATTATTGTGTTTCGGAGGCGACTATCTATTAAAATCAGATCAATCATACTTTTCTGACCATTCATTCCCCATGTATACAATATCCTTGTGATGGAATAGGGTGTTCGACACAAGCAAGTTTCTTTCCATGCATACGTCTATGATTGGCCTACCAGCATCGTTCACTCTCTTGTCACCATAGGGTCCAAAGACAGCCTCAAGGCCGTCTCGTTTGGTCCCCGCCCAGCCATTAAGATCACCACACATAATTAGTCTTTCATTCCCTTCAGCCAGATCCAGAATTTCTCTCAGAGACTCCCAAAACTTCTCGAGTTCTTGGGGATCCGCTGAGCTTACGGGAGCATAAGCTGCGACCAGAAAAACTCGCGTGATCCCCAGTTTTAGGCGGACCCAGAGAAGTCTCGGGTTCACCAGACAATAAGCTTTTACTCCAGACACAAAGCGGGATGAGAGTAAGACGCCTAACCCCCCACTCGCACGCTCGTCCAGGTCCACGCCGGACCACAGAGCAAGCATGCCACCGGGGAGGTCATCGACGTCGCACCCCTTCCGCTTTGTCTCTGTCAGACATAAGGCATCCAGGCTTCTCTCATTCATTATATCAATCATTTCGTCCATCTTATCTTTCATTCCACCTCTCACATTCCACGTGCCTATACGGCACTCTGCTCCTCTCGACCCGCCAGGTTTGGCGCTGCGTGAAGGGTGGCGGCCCCCTTCGCCGCATGCGCGAGAGTTCACACCGACGGGGGCGCATCGGTGAGCGTCGCCTGCGGGGGACGCCCTATTGTGCACTGCACCTGTGTGAACTGTGGTCAGAATTGTGGCCCTCTGGGCCAGCGGGGATCGCGACGAGCACGCTTCTGACATGACCCCCTATATATATATATATATATATATATATATATATATATATATATATATATATATATATATATATATATATAATAATAATAATAATAATAATTTTCGTTGCTGTATATGGATGACCTCAAACTTTTCGCATCCAACGAACCAGACTTGATTGAATTACTAAAGACAACAGAACGCTTTAGTAAGTCAATTAATATGGAATTCGGGATAGAAAAGTGTGCGGTCATGCATGTGCGGCGAGGGAAAATTGTTAATTCTCCGAATGTACAACTTTCAGAGAACATATCTCTTAAATCCCTCTCTGAAACTGAAACATACAAGTACCTGGGTATGTCAGAGTCCTTAGGTATAGCCGACGCGGACGTAAAACAGACGGTGAAGGACCGATTATTTTGCCGCTTGAGGAAGGTTTTAACCAGCCTTCTCTCAGGTGGAAATAAGGTCAGAGCCTTCAACAGCTGGGTTATGCCCGTGTTAGCATACTCCTTTGGCATACTCAGGTGGACCCAAACGGAGCTGGACGCCCTAGATCGAAGAGTCCGTTGCCTACTGACAAAATATCGTATGCATCACCCACGTTCATCAGTAATGAGATTGTACATCTCGCGAAGATGTGGAGGCCGAGGCTTTCTAAATGCCAAAGATCTGCATAATCGCGAGGTGAACAATCTCAGGGCATATTTCCTTAAGATGGACGTGGGCTTGCATAAAGATGTTGTGGCAGTAGACAAAGGTCTTACCATGCTTTCGTTGGCTAAAGAGAATTGGTGCAATCTGGCAGTACTGAGCGCCTCCGACCGCATCAACGTATGGAAGAGCAAGGAGCTGCATGGTAGGTTTTATCGGGCCTTAACAGGGCCCGATGTAGACCTGTCAGCGTCGGTAAACTGGCTACGGTTCGGTAACCTCTTCGGAGAAACCGAAGGTTTTGTCTTTGCAATTATGGACGAAGTTATTAAGACGAATAACTACCGAAAATATATCCTGAAGGATGGCACCTTGGACATCTGTCGGGCATGTCATCGCCCAGGTGAATCCCTCAGGCATATTGTTTCCGGCTGTTCACATCTTTCTAACGGCGAATACTTGCACAGACATAACCTCGTAGCCAGGATTATCCACCAGCAACTTGCCCTTCGATACGGTCTTGTGGAAACGGAGGTGCCTTATTACCAGTACTCGCCGGAGCCAGTTCTTGAAAACAGTCGTGCCACGCTCTACTGGGATCGATCAGTTATCACGGACAGGACTATTGTAGCCAATAATACAGAAGGCAGCACTCTTGGACACGGCACGGATTGTGAGAAGGTTCCTGTCTCTGGAGCCCTAACCACCGGTAGTTTGGACCCTAGGCCCCGCTGGCGGTGATCTGCAAGATTTTATATTTTTTTTATTGAATATATATTTTATTTTTGATGTATTTTTATAAAAGAATAGTGTTATTTATTTTTTTATAAAAAAATGTCTACTTTTTATATATTTAAAAAAAAATGTAAAATTTTTGAAAATAAATGGATGTAAGATAATAATAATAATAATCCCGCAGGGGGGCTTTGTGGCGAAGCCTTAGGTGAGTAGCGACACCTCGTACCTGACTCCGGGGGCCAAGGCAAGGCCCCCGCCTCCGTGCTTGCCTTAGCCAGCCGGCACGGAGTGGAGATCGCTAGAGCTAAGACTCAAGCTCCAGGGGTGGAAGTGATAAATGGCCTAACGTCGGAAGTAGCTTCGGTGAACCTGCAGCCCAAGATCCATAATTTCCCATGCAGGGAGTGGCGATTCACCGTCTGCCCATTTTTCCATGTTCCCGAACATTAAGACGGGCTGACGCCATAGTTCCCATATTCTCAAATCCCTAGTACCATTAGCAGTTCACCACAATAGTCCGGTACTTTTTGTCCGCAGACACAAAGATCCATAATTTCAACACACTTTTACAACTTATTATTATAAAATTAAATTAAATTAAATTCCGGGCCATTTTTATGGCCCGTGGTCTTGAAAAAAAAAATAATAATAATTTATTTCCTTCAAAATAACAATAATAAAATTAACAAAAAATGTCCATCAGTCAGTCAGTCAGTCGGTCAGTCCTTTAAAGCAATTCCATTCACATATATTTATAATTTCATCATATTAATTATTATATCTATGCAGCAATCTGCAACCAGTCCCAATACATTTTTGTTTGGTGCAGCCTGCTAGCAAGGGCCGCAATTATAGTGTTTCTACACCCTTCAACTCTAGTCAAGAAATTATATGTATATATATATATATATTTATATATATAATTGAAATCCACGTATATAGTGATTCATCACGATATCTCAGGAACTATAATACCTATAGACTTGAAATTTGGTATGGACCTTCTTTTCGCCAAGTAGAAGTCAACTAAGAACTGATTTACGGCACGCGAAGCGGGCGGGTAGCACCTAATAATCAATCAAATAAAAAAAATAGCCGATATCCCTAAAAAAAGGTATAGTAGTTTAAATAATTGAATTTGATTGAGGAATGAAACATACGTGTTACAAAGGTTACATTTTTTTCAATAAAACTACGTTTTAACGGTTTTAAACGCGGTAATTTATTTGATTTTTGTTATGTGTATACAAGTCCCGAAAACTTAAGAAAATATTAAAGATTTTTTTCAGAATTTTCCAGCGAATATTTGTAGTTTTCAGACTTTTATTTGAGAGGGAATAAAATAACGAATTAATCAAAATTAAAGGTTTTCTATATTCAATTGTAAGACTTTTTTCTAATATTATACCTACTATACTATGTGTATACAGACGGGCGGACCGACGTAAGAATTTTATAAAAGTTTTGCCAAAGTGGCCACGGGACCTATAAAAGTTTTCAATGAGATAAAATGTAAAGCGACTGGTAGACGTGCATGCCAGTATGCGTTCTTAGGACCTAAATATATAACCGTAACCGCGTTACAGCACCGCACCTCTGAAATCGGCGGCGCTACTCGCCGTAACGCAGAAATTTGCGTTATGCACGGCGCCGTGCATTCCGACATTGTGACGTCACAGTACGGTGACAACAACATCTCAAGGTTCGTTTATCTGTAGGATGCTTGGAAAAAAGACGTGTCAAAACGGTAACAGTATAAAAATTAAAACGTCAGGAGTTGACGTAGATTTGTTGATATCTTTGGTTGAGGAACGCCCAGTTTTGTAGGATACTAGTAAGGAGGCTTACAAAAAAATGTGTATCAGCTGCGACGCAGGAATAGAGAACTCAACTTAAGTACGATTGTCTTTGAATATGCAATAATGCGGCCGAATAAGCCTTTATTAACTCTTGTAACTACCCGGTTACTATACCTAATTTCAAAACACCGGATATGAGATATTACTATATGTATTGGATATTATTTTAGATCTCATTCATTGCATTACATTTCGAAATAGTATAATACAAAATACTTAACGCATTAATTATTTCACTCGTCACAAAATTTCCTTATATGAAAATCGATTTTTAAGAAATAACCTCCAATACATTTATAAAACAAGAGCCGTGGAAAAGCGTTTCTGAAATCATTTATCATAATTACAGTGAAAAAGATGCCGATTAATAACAAAAGAGCAGTAAGCTTATTGTGATACAAGGCAAGGACACGTCCAGCAACGATTACGAATAACAGACAAATGGTCAATTCATTCTACGACGGCACGACACTTTGCGGCGCGGAACCGCAACGCGGTTGTGTGTTTAGGCATTTATGACTACTTTCTTCACTTCTGAATGTTCACGTACTTACGGTGACAGACAGCCAAAAAAATTGCCGAGCCGTATATACGCGTATATACTCGTATGTCTATCAGTCGCTTAAAAGAAAAATGTTGTGTATATCCCTTTAAATTATTTTTTAATACGTAGTGCAAGTAAATAAAAATAAATAAAGAAATAATGCTTTTAAGCGAGAAAAACAACCTTCCTCAGTTGACAGCTTAAGCCAGTTTCTCTACAGTGAAACATTTTCTATGCAAACACGTTCATGAAAAGAAGATATTAAATTTTCATTTATAATGAAAGGATTCATGCTTTGTAATTTATATCAAGTTTTAACTTTGTAAATTAATTTATTTTATGGAGTAGGTAGGTATGTAGGTATAATATACATTACCCGCAATAATAAAATGTGAAAAGGAGTTAGTATGTTTCATCTTTACGGCCATTAGAAGATTTTTGCAGCATACTGTTTCAAAAGAGACTTTTTCGTTAGATTAGACATGTATTGTGTATAATAAAATACTCACAACTCTCCAGAGAGCTCATTTAACAACTGTATAACATTTAAATTTATAACAATAGTTGGAGAATATTGATTATTTCTGATGAAGAGCTAAATAGCTTGTGTTCAAATTCTTCAAATGTTTAGTGAAATGTGCCTTTTTGAGTTGCCACAGGACTACCTTCTCTGACGTCAGTTAAAACCCTATAATTTAACTGAGATTTTTCTTTGAAGATTAATCTAAAACTGAAATATTGATAGGTACATAACGTTGACAATACACAAATCGTGCAGAGCTATATACGAGCTTGTTATGGAAACACATCGTACGAGACAAAATTTAGGCATTTTTTTTATTATAACATACAGCTATAATAATTTAAATCCTAATACCGTGGCCAAAGATAAAGTATCCACCTCTATTGTAAAATTGTATATTTGTCGATACTATGTTCTGCCATAACAGGTTCAATACTTAAAAACAAGGACATACAGTGTAAACTCTATATAACAAAACTGAAGGAACTGTTCATTTTGTGGCGTTATAGAAAGTTGTCGTTAAATGGAGAGAAGTCTATTATTTTTGTCTAACGTCGCTTGCCGCCACAGTAATTTTGTTGTATTTTTTTACTTATTTTATTCATATCTTGAGATATTGAGGCATGTTAATGATAAAGTAAGATCTTAGAAATTTCGGTAAAAGTAAATATTGGAAACTTAAAAGGTACTTTTTATTACTTAATTGTTGTCGTTATTGAGAGTGGGTGTAATGCTATATAGAGTGTATGATTGTATGGAAGACGAGCTTAAGCAACCAAGGCTAAGTGATTTTGACGCTTAAGGGAGTTTGTCGTTAAATCGAGTGATGTTACATGGAGTTTACACTGTATATACGTATGTCTAATTAAGCGAAAGAGTAGTTACCATAACTGGCTACACTGTTCCGGGATATTGTTATACGAAATTTATGCGAGCGAAATCCCGTACAATGCCATATAAAGTATTTTAAAAACCAAAACACAATTTACTGATCAAAATATATTTTCACGTGGTTTCATAAAGAAATAAATTTACTACAAAGTGTATTTACCTTAAGCTAACAAACCATAAATTGTTCAAAGTTTTATTATTGTATCTCGTGAAGACTAAGATCAAGTTATAACTTGAACAATATCCAACATGAGAAAAGTGGGATAAGGTATACCAAAGTGTTTTGTTTGAGTTTAAAAGAATTTTTACGTTCAGATATCTTTCTTATCTTTCCGTGTCGTCCGTAAGGCATCGATTCAAACTTTTTGTTGACTTGTTTTCCCAAACTTTGTTTTTAGTATACCCTGTCCAACCGTTTACTTACTCGTGACAGGTCGATCATTTTCATTAATCAATTAATAATATTGTTACGAGTTTGCGGGACTCGAATTAAATGCCGTTGGAATTATTTTAGAGTTTATTAGAACTATACAAACACGTATAACACAGGTACAAATATAACCGAACGTAACAAATCCAAACGTAATGCAGAAGGTTGTAATTCAATAAAACGCGCAAAGTCCGTCACTATTAGATTCCCGAATGTACACACGTTACGCCTAGATCGTAGTTGTAGCTCAACTGATCCCCTCTCTCAATCAGGTCATCGTGTTATACTTCACAAATGCAAATGTGCCCGCCCGGCAACGGCGACATAATTTCCTAGAATTAGCTTGTACTTATAATCCGTAACACATGGCTAATGATGCTCCTAAGCGGCCATAAACGAGTACAATACGCTGTTCTCCACAATAACTAAAAACATATGCCAATAAATAAGTGAACAAAAGAAGACGATCATAAAAGGATTACAATTAGTTCAAATGCCGACAGGTAATAAAATATGCTTTTAGAGATCTGTATGTGGAATTTGTCTCTGTCGGAGCCTAAGTTGTAACAATATCATTAAACGTTACCGCTTTGATTTAATATAAAGATGGAATTACTTTGTGAATAAATTTTAATCAATTTAGTGCACCGATAATCATTTATTAAAAATACTGTATTGCCTAATAGATAATCCACATGCTTATAAGTAAAATAAATTGTTGGAGAGAGTATAACTATACGGTACATAAAAGACAAATCCATTGTAGCAAGCGGTACTTGTAGAAAGGTCGATTACACACTCTCTTGTAAAAGGTAACAGTATCAGTCCAGAGGAAAATATGACAAGAATAGTCGCATAATAAAACAAACAGAAGATGGCCGATCGATCAAGCGATTGGGCGAAACGGTTTATCAAAGCGGGTAGTCAGAAAATAAATAAAAACTACTATTGATATATTTTAATAAAAACATTAAAATTAGACAAATTCTATTAAACCTAAATGTCGTTAAGATAAACATAATCTATATTATACTAATATTAGTATATAATATATATGTATAGATATATATCTACACAGATAAATAAATTTGAAGTGTCTGTTTGTAATATCAAAATAAAAATGTGAAAAAAAAATCAGGGTGGTAATTCGACCAGGAGTACCATTGACCAGGAGATTCGGAAAATGCAAGTTTTAGAATTTTTGTCTGTCTGTCCGGATGTTCCGGCTAATCTCTGAAACGACCAGACTGATTTTGACGGAACTTTTACCGGCAGATAGCTGATGTTATAAGGAGTAACTTAGGCTACATTTTATAGGGTTCCGCGAAAAAAATTCCACGTGGACGAAGTTGCGAGTATAGCTAATTATAGATAAATGCGAAAGTTTGGATGAATGTTTGTTGCTCAATTACGCCAGAACGGCTTAACGGATCTGGATCAGATTTGGCACTGAGATATATTATAGTCTGGAATAGCAGATAGGCTACTTTTTATCCCGAAGAAATGTAGGTGCAATTCCCGTGGGGTAAAGTTAATGCGAGCGAAACCGGGGGCGAAAGCTGGGTTTTTATAACTACTATTTTACTATGCCTAGGTTATTCTGTAATCTAAATTAAGTAATTAGTATGGTAAATAGACAAACAGCCCCAACGCGCAAGTAAATTAAGAAGATTAACAGTAACAGTATTGGTTGAATTGCCTTGAATAAATATTTTGTCCTATTTACGATCGTATTGTAAGTAACCGATAATAGTAGAAAGGATTTCCATGTCGCGCTGCATATAATCATGAGTTCAGTAACAATGTGCTTACGTATTATAAATTATACAGCGCGTTCAGTGAACTGGAAAAATGTGGTAACGCAAAAAACACGACTTTTAAGAGGTATTAAATAACTCCAGAAAATGTAATTAAAACTTAGTTTTAACGGTTTTAAGCGCGGCACTTTATTTGATTTTTATTTAGATGCTTCGGCAGCTTTCCACTAACCGTGATCACGGAAGACAAAGATATCAAATGACAACAATGTATATTAGATTAAGCTCCCATAGAGTAGATATAAACCATAAACAAAAATTAAATGTTTAGAATGAACAAGTTGGGGGTAAGCTAAATAATAAATTTAACATTACTCGTTGATCATACGTGACGTTTTTGTCTTTCATGATCATAGCTACTGAAATGTGGCCGAAACGTCCGAATAAAAATAAAATAAAATACCGCGCTTAAAACCGTTAAAACATAGTTTTATTATACTTATTTATAATATGCTTTTACGGAAATGTTCTCAGTAGGTAGATCTAGTTTGGATAAACACTTTTGAACTCGCTTAATCCACCGGAATTAAGATATATGTGACGTCACGTAATAGTAGGACAATATAGCCAAAAACAGTCCTTTTATATTGTTATATAGAACATTACAATACCTATACCTAACAGATTTCGTAATTGAATACACATTACCGTAGCCGTTAGTTATTGAAAAGTGGCCGAAACTGTGATATAAACATCAAATAAACTTAACGCCGCGCTTCAAACCGTTAAAATGTAATTTTAGTGATGTGTACTAGTCACGAAAACTTAAGAAAATACTATCGTAAAATATGCTAAATTTGTATTAAATAACTTCTAAAATAATTGTTTTTAGTTGTATTAAAGTTTGTTGATTCGTAACGGCCTTGGATATGATTAGCGTGTAATACCTACGCATATACCTTATATTGTAACAAATATCTACTATGATGCTAAATAATAAGACAATGAAATTTAATTGAGTTAAGCCGCGTGAAAAATCGTGATAGCTTCTAGCTTGGTAGCTAACACACACATCTCGTCCTAATGTCGTGGGTTCGTATCCTATCTGGGAAACATGCATTGCTTAGGCAGTTTTCCTTCACTAATTACCACATGCAGTTAGTGAAAGAAGATGCAGTGATAAAAACTGAATTTCAAGATAATCGATGTGTGACACCAGCCAATCAGCTATTTCCGTTCTCCTAAAAACAGAAAATTATCAAACTGTGAGTAAAAAACATTATAACTCACTAGTGAGTTATAGTACCTTTCAATTTTATTGGTTGAGTTGCTTTGTTCTTAAAAAAGTTTTTATTAAAAAAAAAGATCGTGTTCTATAGAACAAATAAATTAATGTTCCTATTGCTTGTTCATTTCATGCAACTTCTTATTTAAATAGATAATTTTAACTCGTACGTGTTTAATAAATAAAACTTTCACTCATATATAACTTTTTTTTATCTACTAAATAAAATGAGTTTTTGTTGTTATTTTATTCACAAGTGTGTTGAAAAACGTCGTATGATACACGTGTGTATTGATGATTACCGTCCTCGTCTCTCTTAAGACCCTCGCCTACGGCTCGAGTCTCAATGGCGCCTCGGCGGTAATCACCAATGTTACACACTAGTACCATAATGTACTATTTCAACACTCAACCAATAAAATTGAAAAAAAATCTATAACTCACTAGTGAGTTATAATTTTTTTTACTCACAGTTTGATTATGGGTGTCATTCTGTGCCTAATTGCTGTGACCATAGAGCCACTTTATGAGCAAGTGTGTTGAAATAGTACATTATGGTACTAGTGTGTAACATTGGTGATTACCGCCGAGGCGCCATTGAGACTCGAGCCGTAGGCGAGGGTCTTAAGAGAGCCGAGGACGGTAATCATCAATACACACGTGTATCATACGACGTTTTTCAACACACTTGTGAATAAAATAACAACAAAAACTCATTTTATTTAGTAGATAAAAAAAAGTTATATATGAGTGAAAGTTTTATTTATTAAACACGTACGAGTTAAAATTATCTATTTAAATAAGAAGTTGCATGAAATGAGCAAGCAATAGAAACATTAATTTGTTTGTTCTATAGAACACGATCTTTTTTTTTTGAATAAAAACTTTTTTAAGAACAAAGCAACTCAACCAATAAAATTAAAAAAAAAATCTATAACTCACTAGTGAGTTATAATGTTTTTTACTCACAGTTTGATAATGGGTGTCATTATGTGCCTAATTGCGGTGACCATAGAGCCACTTTATGAGCAAGTGTGTTGAAAAATACTTTATTCACGTGAATGAATGAAGGTAATATAAATCATCATGTTCAAACAACACTTTTATAAAAAGTATGTTTAGTATGCCATATATTTAATGTCCATCTAGAATCCTTTAATTTATTTGTAAGATGGGATAGAAGGGGTGGGTAGGGGGAGTGAGACAGGTACGATAGGATTGGGGGGGGGAGGTTGGCTGGGGAAAGTGGTCCACTGGAACTCTCGCCTTGCAGGATTAGCTAGCTGTAATGGAGGTAATGATTATAGTATATTCTACACACCTAAAAGTGAAAAAGAAAACTTACATTTTTACTACCGTGTATATTTGTCTGTGTGTCACTGTAGATTATAAGGAACTACTGTGCCCAGAGATATGAATTTTGGCATTTGTAGATATTTCTATAATTTCGTGATGATAAACCGAAAACATTTTTATTATAAGATATTGGTTTATTTTTTTGCTTTAATTTAACATCCGATGTTGTTTAGACAAAATCGACGCTATTATTAATGTAGGATGGTGGTTGCGTAGCAACTAGTTGTTGATAGATGGATTGTCAGATGAGCATGGTAATATTTCTTTACTTTATTGTGTTTAATTAATATACGAGTTTGAAGATTTGTAAATCATTTATTTAGTATCCTACATTTTTCCTTTCGTAGATGTCATAAAAATACAGGTTTTTTAAACATTTTATCGGTTCGAATCACATGTGTTATAAAATAATACTTATTTTTAAATAGTCAGAAAGTGTTCAATGTAAAATTGCTAAAATGAATGATTGATCGAAATGAATTGCGAAGCCAAATTTGTATTAAATTAAGTAGAAGAAGGTTGGCATTGCAATCAATGCCAGTCAGATCAGTGACTCCAAAAACTTTTATTAATCTGGGGTTCGTCTGAGAATGCCTATTCAGCTATTAGTTAGCTGCAACTTCACTCGGTGGTTTCGATGGACAGGATTGGTCTGTTCAAATGAAATGCCAAATTAAAATAGATTAGAACCACTTAACAATGTTGTAAACAGGTGGCCAATCAATGTACAGCTATGAAGTTGTACCATATTTGTTTGCCTGTTGGGCTAGGATAGAATAAATTGCCCATTGTGCTGCTGGACGAGGTGGGCAAGCTCTTCGAGAGAGTTATTGCGAACCGCCTCGTCCAGCACCTGTCAAGTGAGGGGCCGGACGTGGCCGATGTCCAATTCGGTTTCCGTAAGGGGCGCTCCACGATAGACGCTATAATGCGGGTGAAGAGCCAGGCGGAGGAAGCAGTCTCCAGCGGCGAAGTGCTGATGGCGGTGTCCTTGGACATCGCCAACGCGTTTAATAGTATGCCCTGGAGCTGCATCAGGGAGGCACTCCGATATCACGGGGTGCCGACCTACCTCCGCCGCATAGTCGGGGCGTATCTCTGTGACCGGGCCGTCATCTTCCGGGGTCAAAACGGCTGGGGACGCCAGGAGATGTCGTGCGGTGTTCCACAGGGATCGGTACTGGGGCCGACCCTGTGGAACGTCGGCTACGACTGGGCGTTGCGGGGCGTCCTCCTCCGCGGCGTAAACATCACATGCTACGCTGACGACACGTTGGTCGTCGCGCGGGGGAGGACCTACCCTGAGGCAGCCATTCTGGCGACAGCTGGGGTTGCACAGGTGGTTCACCGAATCCGACGGCTGGGTCTCGAGGTGGCCCTGCACAAATCCGAGGCCGTGGTGTTTCACGGGCCTCGGAGAAAGCCACCTGCGGGATCCGGCATCACAGTGGGAGGCGTCCGCATCGGCGTCCAGCCAACCATGAAGTACCTGGGTTTGGTTCTGGACAGCCGATGGGACTTTTCGGCACACTTCCAGCAGATGGCCCCCAGACTCAAGAGGGCGGCGGGCGCACTCTCGCGCTTGCTGCCCAACGTCGGGGGGCCAAATGTGGCGTGCCGAAAACTCTTCGAGGGAGTCGTGCGTTCTATGGCCCTTTACGGGGCCCCGGTGTGGGCGGGCGCCCTGGCGGCTCGCAACGTCGCAACACTGCGACAGACACAGCGTATGCTGGCCGTCAGGGCCGTCCGAGGGTATCGCACGATATCCTTCGAAGCGGCCTCCTTACTAGCCGGCGCTCTGCCGTGGGACCTGGAGGCCAGGACACTGGCCTCCCTGTACGCGTGGCGTAAGGAGAAGGAGGCCAGTGTTGGCCGACCTGCGCCCCGTGAGACCGAGGGGCGCAGAGACGAGTTGCGCCAGGTCCAGGTGGCAGAGTGGGCGGACCGCCTACTTAACCCCAGCGCCGGCCTCGCCACCATCCAAGCGGTGAGGCCGATCATGCCAGAATGGCTGCAAAGACGTTACGGCACCCTGACGTTCCGCCTGACGCAGGTCCTCTCGGGGCACGGATGCTTCGGGAGGTACCTGTGTCGAATAAGACGTGAACAGACGTCAGGGTGCCACCACTGCGTCGGCGGCGACGAAGACACGGCGCTGCACACCCTCCAGGTGTGTCCAGCATGGGACGAGCAGCGTCGTGATCTCGTCGCGGTCGTCGGGGCGGATTTGTCCCTCCCGGCCGTAGTAAAGGCCATGGTCGGGAGCGCCGACGCGTGGGACGCAGCCGCCTCCTTCTGCGAAACCGTCATGTCCGCAAAGGAGGCGGCGGAGCGGGAGAGGGAGCAATCCGCTACGCTCCCCTCCCGCCAGAGCCGGCGGCGGCGTCGGAGGGTCGTCCATGACGACCTCCAGCCGCCGTAGGCTACGGCCGTGCGGGCGACCGGCGGGGAAACCGGACCCGCCCGCACATAAAGGCCGGAGAGGAGGAACGCGCGCCGATCCGCGCGCCCCCTCTCACCTCGCGGTGAGGTAGAGGAGCCGGAGAGACCCAGATCTCCGGCTACCAAATGGTGAGGCCAGCCCGCAAAGGGGCCGGCCGCCGTCCGTCCGGGCTGGTGGTGAATGCGCGAGCGAGCCCACAGCCCGGACAAAGGACGCTTGGGATCGGACAGGGGTTTTAGTGGGTATCCCTAACCGCGGCGTGGCAATAGCATCTCACATCTCAACGTGGGGTGCTAGTGCCACCCCGACCTGGCGAATCCCACTCACGGGCCGCGACCTTTCCCCCTCGCGTGGCCTACGGTCCTCAAACGGATTTCCCCTGTATAAAAAGTGCAATTTATATAGTAGCTTGTGATAATATTATGGAAGAGTGCAATCATTATTATCAAATTTATTTGCCTTCGTCATATTTATTATTATTTTAATTATTCCTTTTATGCTAAAATCTAGTATCTGTGGAGAAATTATTATCAAATTAACTTTATTAGATTTTCTATTTGCCTACCCTTAATTTAGTATTACAATAACTATACTTTTTATTCTAAAATCTAACACACGCATCGACGGAATCGACTCAATCAGTTTGTTTATGGCAACTGTTTCATTTATTTTTCATATTGAAAAATGTTTCCGTTTACTAATATTGCCCTCATCAATATTTAGGGTACGTTTCCTACAACCACCCCCTGTAGCTTGCGAGCCTGTATTATTGTTGCTTTAAGAAAATAAATTCAACTGAACAATAGCTGGATGTCAGTGATAAAATAACATAAGAGTTATCTGTGTCATATATCAAAAACGTCGACGAGAAATAGCAATACTTGTCCGGCTGTGTCTTAACTGGTAAATAAAATATAATCAATTGTTGCTGCCACATCGTGCAATTTGAAATTTATACTTAATATCTTCTAAACCCAACAAGATTTTAATAGTTGTATATGGAAAGTTAGCATTAAGTTATAGATTATAAACAATGTGACCCTAGCATTAGCTGTAAAAAAATGTATTAATATGCATTATATAAATAGATAAACTTATGTAAAGTAGCAGATAATGAGATATAATGTAAAGATACAGTAAGAATAAATAAATGTATTTTAAGTAGTAGAAAATTACATAAAATTAATTTATAAAGAGTATAAACATATAAAAACGTAAGGGAATATATTATATTATTATAAGTGCATATGTAATAAATAGCTTTTTAAGGGTTTTTTTTTAAGAAAAGCAAACAAATATACAGATACCCAGCTTAATTCCTTATGGGCAGTGTTAAAAAGTGAGGAAATAAATAAAAGAAAAATAATCTCTCTCTTAGCCTATGACAAAGAAGGTGGCTATTAAAAAACCCAGCAAGACATCGAACTGAAACGTACAAGTACATTGAAGATAAACAAAAATACTGTTCTAGTACCTAATACCTTAATTGAAACCCGTTGAGTCACCTCGCAAAAATTATTCGGAAGCTACCTTTCAAACAAATGACAGACAAAAATGGTAAAAACGATCATTTATGATTAGGCATCACCTAAATAGCAGGTTTCACTTAAATACTAGCATTTTATTTTATTATATAAATCACAGAAAGACAGTTCGTGTTGTTAAATAGTAAGTATAGTAACAGTTTTACAAAATGATATATTACACACCTCAAAACCACAAAAGATAGCTGTGCTCGTGCACTTATATTAAAACAACAAAAAACATTTTCATAAAAGAAAAGGTATAAAACATGACATATAAAATGGTCTGCGTTTGAAATACGAGTAAAAACAAACAAGACTAGAAATAAGAATTGTATGGCACATCAAGTTATACTCAGTGGATACTAGCCGGCCTTGCACATCATAAATGCGCGCGCAGTACTTGATCATTATTTTGCTGCGATGTTATTTTAAAACTGCGATATCTCCTAAGATATTCATTGAAATCGAATGATGTAAATGGCAATTTTGTTTTAAATTAAATACTTGTGATGAATAACGTATTTATTTGGATAAGGATTAATATCATGTTTATAAAAACACCTTCGCAAATAATGCATTATTTTAGAACAAATTTGGTTAGCATAAAAAAGGTTATAGTGAGCCAACCTTAAAAGATAGACATATGCTGTCGCGGACTTTTTTTTAGAACTTTTAAAGGGGAACAATTCTGTCACACATGATTTTTGCGAAACTTTAACCGTTTACGCAGCGCACGCAGCGGAAGCTAGTGATAATTCTTGATGATTCCGCAATACTTGAAGATGAATAGTTGAAAAGTGCGTGCTTCCCTTCCCAAACATATGCTGTGTCGAGACCGTGGAACGTGACATTGGGGCTGGTCGACAATTTTTTTTTAAAGTAGGTGTTTCTATGATGGATACAATCTGAAACGATGATAAAATATGTGAAGTGGCAGTGAGCTGGTCATTTTTGTCTTAACACCAATGATTACTAAAGTAGATGACGCAATAGTGACCGAATCTCGGCAAATGTGGTTGGGTGCCTAACGACACGGTGAACCGGTGATCAGTGTAACCGAAAGGAGGTGGATTTGTAAAACGTACGAGCGGGATACTCATATAATGAAACCTGGGGAGGTTTTTGTGCAGCAGTGGATTTTTATTGGCTCACGATGAACTACAAATATTTAGTCAACGATTGGTTACAAAAGTAGATATAAAAATATTAGGGATGTGCCGAAATTCGTTTTACATTCGTTTTAAATGCCGAACATTCGGTGTAAGGAAAAAGTAAAATACCTATTTACACCATTTTGACTGAAGTTAATAGAAATCATATCTATCATAACCGTAATATAAAAATTGGCACTCTTGGTCGTTTATTTTAGTTAGGAACATGTAAATCTTAACGTGGCATGTGACAAAATGTAAATAAAATTAGTTCTTGATTGAGTTTTTGCCTAATTAAATAAACTTCAAATTAAAACAAAAATAATATAAACTTATTATTCCTCTAAGAAACATCAGTAAGTAGTACAACTGCTTAATTATAATGCGTAACTTGAATTTCAAAAAAACTAAGGGACATCAGCAATTATAAGTTTAATTTTGAGTGAAATCACTTTTTGCGAATGAAACATTATGAATTTAGAATTATGAAATGATGTTTTTTTTTTAGTCAAATGTCTAAAAATCTATTCTTTTATCAACCTACTTATACTTAAAATTTACTAGAGGTTGGTTATGGTGTAAAAAAAAAACAAAAATTCGATGTTATCAAGTTGACATTGTCAACAGATCACGATGTGTTTGCTCTTGAGAAAGCGTGGCGAAATCAAACCGAAGTTCGGCCGAATTTTTTGTTTTAACCGAATGTTCGGCTGAAGTTAGTATTCGGTTCAAACCACATTCGGCCCATCCCTAAAAATATTGTAATCAAATATTGAAGACGTCTTCAGTAAGTGCGACAATATTTTGTTTTAGATCATTACAAGCATTGAATATTCAATAACACAAAAAGCAAATCCCGTAACATATAGTTATATGCATAGTTATGCACATTATATGTTTTCGACTTAAATAACTTAAAACGCGACATGTTATAATCCTATAGGAATACCATCAGGTCATGTCAAAAACATCAGGGCTGTCGGAAGTATCTTCAGTTGCTTGCTGGCTTGCTGCACATTTATAGTTTTAATATGTAATATCATCATTCTAAGCCAACATTTTACTCAAAGGCTCAGTGTTTTGCATTTTTTAACAAATTCCATTAAAGAATGACTAATTGTATCCGTTAGATATAGCTTCATTTACATAGAAATGGAATCCTTTACCTAAATGTAAACCGATTCTGACGTAGGTATTGTATTGTGTACGTACAGCTGCTCTTAATTATTTGGTCTGTAAATGAGAGGTACTTGTCTCCAGTAGGAATGTCGATGCCCTTTGAAGTCGTAAGCTCTGTTCTTAATTACCATAATTATATCATTACATTTAATCGTTGTTTCCCGTGTAGGTTTATACAAATGTTAGAAATAGGGTTGCCAGATTGAAAGACCAAAATAAGTCTCTGAGTAGAATTTCTAAATATCCGGGACTTTTATTTGTTATCTTGAGAAATAAATATTAAAGTCAAATTTAATATTTTTTTTATTTTAAACTAGCATATGCCAGTGAAACTTCATTCGGGTTGTCATTATGATGAAGTTTTTGTTAAAGAAAGAAAAGCGACTGCAGCGCCATCTTTTTAGCTATTTTCGTTTATACCATGGCAACAACTTACCGGAAATTTTACCAGAGTAAAAAGTATCCTAAATATTGATTAGGCATATGTGCTTGTTAGGTTTGTTTCGAGTTTCGTTTATATCTCTTCAGCAGTTTTCACGTGATGCACGAACACACTAATAGCCGAAGCCGAATTAGCCCCGTTGATTTTTTCTCTTTTCTAAATTCACTGCACAAACTCGCCTCATTTAAATATTTACTAAATTATAGATAGATAACAACATACCTCAAAAATTATACATCATTCGTATTAAATTAATTCACATCACATTTTTACATTACTGAATCTGATTTCAAGAAATATCGGTAAAATCTAGATGAATCAATACCACCCGGCAACCCAGTTAGGTTCTTACACTCTGATCATTATATGTTTTGAGCATTAAATAAAACAAAACCGGTTATAAAGTTGCCATTAATTAATTAATGTAGGTATTCTAATGATTTTGAATTATTAATATAATCAACCTAATAATGCAATAAATAAAAATGGCTGAAATGACTATCTTTTAATATCAACGAACAAACTGTATAATAACCCCAAAATAGACGAGTACGCGTGTGTTATACACACGCCTGAGTTTTGGTGAACCACACCAACCAACTACTGATCCACAAAGACTATTAGTACCCCACCGCTTTAATAATGAGTATATTATTTGAAATCATATATATTATTCTATATTTAAATGACAAAAATTCATGTACATAGCACCTAGCTCCAACCTCTTTTGTATAACTAAATTTTGTATAACGTTTTTATTTTTTATTTTGCCATGCTTGTAAGGAATTTGTGGAGACATATTGCAGCATAACATTTTAGCACGTCATGTCATTATTATAACTATAATATTATTTTTCTTTCCTTTTATTGTCTTGGTCTTATTGAGTATGCATTGTTTGCTACAACTCCATTAATTCTTCAAAAAGTGATTCTGTAACATACTTCTGTACAATACTTATTAAAAAAAAGAATTTGAGATATAAATAGAATATGAAATATAAAGAAAATCAATATTTAGCTAGACGTGTTGCTGGAGAGTTTCTTGCCGCTTCTTCTCCTTTACAGCATCAACACGTTGCGAAGCGGTGTACATAGAATATGAAGTAAAAAAAAAAAAATAACTTACATGTATGACCTTCAAAAAGTGTTCTCCAGTGGAACTTATTTTGAATTTTGAATTTGAATTTGGATCACTTGATAGAAGTAATCGAAATCATAGTAATAATAGGAGATATTTCCATTTCTTAATAGGAATAATATAAAGTCATAAAAGTTGCACTGCTAGAATCGTGTTTCCGATTTGAAGGGTAACGTAACGGACAGTTTATCGACCATACTTGTTCAAGTCGAATTAGCGAGTTTCATAACTCAGTTATCTATCTCAATGTGCAAATTTTCTCACGATTCTTTACCGTAGCATGAGATACCCGTAATAATATGCACAATGCAATATGCAGTATATGTGTAATCCGTAGCCGGGATTCGAATCCACTTCATTGAAATGACAATGTGAGTACCACCACTATGCTACCACAATTTCTATCTCATAATTACTATTGCAAGTGCTATAAAATTGTAAAATGTCATGCCCTAGATTCTCCTAATAGGTCAGAAGTGGCGCACATCCGTCACTAGATGGAACAATCGGAAGCAGTCAGCCTACGAACTAATTTTCTATTTCAAAATAGGATATTACGATGTTTTAAATCACATTTTACTTGATAAAAGAATACACAAAAATGTTGAATTTGAATGATATTAGCACTTCAAATTCACTTCGATTGAATTCTATCGTAACACAAATTCAATCTATTTCTTATTTCTGAGCCGGCGCCATTTATTCACACAATATCTGCATAGAAACACCTACATTGTAAGGCTGTAAATTAAAACAATGAGAATTCTCTAAATGCCATCTGCACCCAAAAACAATATACAGTTGGTTAAGATTATTTAATCCCCTACACTGTAAAGTCGTAGAGAACACAAATGAGAATCAAGACAAAAGATGTATTTATTCTACGAAGTGTAAATGTGCATGTTGGCGGGAGACTACTATAGTCATTAGTTTTGTGTATTTAATATCAGAGTACTTAAATTTATAGTCAACAATATTACTTTCCACGTTATTAAATACACCGTTGTGTATTTTCTCACAAGCTGAAATTCAATTTCACTGCATTTAATTCGTCTAAACAAGAATAACCCTTAGAGGTACATTTAACCCTTTGTTACCTGGTATA
The DNA here is from genome assembly GCA_019925095.2 of Dendrolimus kikuchii. Classification (NCBI taxonomy): domain Eukaryota; kingdom Metazoa; phylum Arthropoda; class Insecta; order Lepidoptera; family Lasiocampidae; genus Dendrolimus; species Dendrolimus kikuchii. The sequence continues at coordinate 18,745,830 of CM034392.1, forward strand.
ATTTAAATGTTGTTATAGAATTAGTATTATTATGTTATATTAAAACAAATTAATTTAAATGAAGGTGTTTTATTTTCAGTAAAATGTTTAGTTAAGAGAACAAGTAAAGGGCGGTTTAACTGCTGTGTTAAAATTTATATGTATTTGAAATGTATTAAAAAAAAAATTATTGCAGGAGTTCAGCAGACAGGCAAACGGCCCACTTGATGGAAAGTGGTTACCATTGCCTATGAACATTTGCAACACCAAAGGTGCGGCAAATATGTAAATATAAATATGTATGTACAAAAAAAGACATATAGCGAACTATACCGGCTCCTAAAAAATTAAACATAAATTTCCAAATATCTTAGCTCAATAGTAACTCTATAGACATATTGACTAGACTCGAAAGATCTTGTTCAAGTCAATTTTCATTGAATGTAAATTTTAAAGTTAGAATGGAGGCACACGTTTTAGGATATTGTCATGACTTTTCAAGCCCTCTCTATCGATATCCCGCAACTTACATAAACATTTAAAAAATATATTATCCCTCAGATACGTGTAGGTGTGGTAGCCGTCCCTATTTTTAACTTTTTATAATTACACCACAACATTGTGTAATGTAAACGCACAATGTTGGGTTACTACCTTAAACAACATTGTGAAAGGTAAGTAATCTTCCACCAATTTTCATCCATATAAAACTAATGATTTTTCAGAATACCTGTGGGATATATAGCCAGATGGGCAGTCGGACAGATGCACGTATAAACGACGTTTTATAAGACATTTTACAGACAGACAGTTCTGTGTCTGCCAAAATTATTACAGAACCCTAAAAGAACTGTAATTTACACAAAGAATAGGTATAAGAGCTAGACTGGTGACTTTTTTGTGGTCAGGCGTGTAATTTAATATTTTCAAGACATATATTTTGGTCGGAGACCGCAGTTCTATCTTTATTGAAGTCTTAATTACTTGCTTATGTACGTGCTTTTACAATAAAACTAAACTATAGGGCAGAAAATCGTAATCACATAAGTCGCGCTATAAGATACTCGCTTCGAAAGTATTCCAGGTAACGCATCGTTTACAGTTAGAACACGACTGACACTTTTCTCGACTGACCGACCATATCTATTGTAAATGAGAAATGGCCTCATAGCAAGATGCCCACCATTCCTTTGAATTCTCAATTTATAAACTTTATGACTTCGATGAATTTGCATAGAATACAAACAAAAGGAAAACGTCTTGCTGCGGCGTAAACAAATAGATTAAAGCGAACAATAGATAACTCTAATTCGGGGAGGTAATAAAACACCTGAAAAGGACCGGTTCGCATCAATAAAAAAAATCATATTCAAATGTGTATTGAATAAGGCCTGAGATACGCGGTATATTTATAAAGAAACCACATGCGAATCCAATTACCATTTTTAATTAAAGATGCGTCATAATGTGGTACCTTAGAGAAATTAATCGTCAAAGTTAAAAACGAGACAGATACAAACCTCGTCAATCATTCTCGATTGAGTACGATAAGCTTTTTAATTACTCAGCCAAAGTTAAAAGTGGGTCAGTGAAACCCACCCTACGTCTCAAGGATTGTCATCTCATTATATTTAACTAGCGCGCTAAAGACAAATTGTTTGCGTTAAGTTTCTTGACGAAGATAAAGAACTTAGACACAAGGCTTCTTTGCAGCTCTAAATTACGAACTAGGACAGTTAATTTGCGTAATAGGTAATTAATAGTTCTCCAGTGAAAGACTTCAACTACGTGAATAATGAGACAGGTAATAGAACCTCCAAGATACTTGGACAAATGAAATATTCACTCACTTAGTCACAGAGAATATTTCTATTAAAGGTTACCATAAAGAAAAGGTATTTATTTAATTAAATTGCAAAAAGATTTGTTATACCTACCGTTTTAGTGAAGTTATATGCAAGCACTCGATATTTCAACATTGTTTCACTCATATTTTCGGATAGGTACATATCCATTGGATACCATCCATTATTCCGGGATAAATATAACCTTATACGCGTTCTCAGAAGTACGAAATTTCGTGACAGTCATCTCACTCATCAGTAATGTCAGACACTCATTCTCAAGACCACGAAGAAAAAAGAAAACCAACTACTTTCAAATTTTCATAATATACCTATCAATAATATAAGGATTTCGATAGTATATGATTAGGTGAGGTGTGTAAGAATAAGCCTGAATGGCGCTCTGTTGTACGTGCCTACCCCGCAAGGGAACTGGCATGAAGTTATGTATGTATGTATGTATAATTAGATCATTGTTAAGTGCATAGGGGCCACCCACAAATTACGTCACACGAATTTCATGATTTTTGACCCCTCCCCCGTCCTTCTCACAGCTGGTCACATTCGTTGGACTCGTCCTTTTTAGTGCGACGTCACATATTTTGCAATTTTACATCGCGAAATTATTAAATTAAACGGCAGTTCCGTAATTAGTTTTAATTCCATTTCAATTACTTTTTAATAATGTAAACACTATGATCATATAGATAGAGTTAGAAATATTTTGAAGTTTTTCGTAAATATTCAAATTTCGTGACGTCACATTTGAAAATCTGACATCACGCGATTTTGAAATGTGACGTTACAAAATTTAGGATATAACCCCTCCCACCCCTTGTCACACAATGTCACACCTCGTCGACGCCCTCCACGCCCTTAACGTGTGGCGTAATTATGGATCACCCCATACAAGCAAATAAATATATATAAAAAATTCTCGATCACTTCATCATAACTTTTCGAAATTTTAAATATACGAGACCTTTAATAATTTTAATATCTATATTACACACTTTATTTTGTTCAAATAAAAGGCATTGATTGAGATTACTATAGGTATCTATGGGTTCTAAGGACAAGGTCTTTAGATATATTCTTTAAGATACATCAAGTCCACAGTAAACCCTATATACAAACACCTACATGAACCCTTAACTGTTCGACTTAATGAGCGATTTCCTAATTGTGTTTTTTGTTTTCACCGTCTGTATGTCGTAATTCCAATAATATGCACAGACCAGATTATCTGATTAAGCGGTACATGCTCTGTAAGAAGATTGGAATCTGTATCATTTGATTGATCAAACGCGAACGCCTTTACATCTCTGCTCTAGCATAACTTTGTCAAGACTTGGTTTATTTTAAAACCAGCAAAAAATACTTATAAAATCAACAAGTAGATCACAGAGTAAGTAACTTATATAAATTGAATATTTACAATCATTTTCCCTTTTGTGCGAAAACGAGGCAGCCATGAAGGCTTAAGTAAACACTTTATTCGTATAACTGACTACTACCTACACAATGCTTGTGTGGTGAGTACAGTTCGTCAAGAGGAATGTCTACAACCAATTGAAAGCTTCGTACAATGAACAAAGTTTGTTAGAACAGCCGGGATCAAAAGTCGTGTAAATATTATTTGCTTCATGCCTTTTTTGAATCTTTACATAATATTGCCTTGTGTTTTTGTAATGTGTTACAAGATGCCATGTGCTTAAATGTAGTTTTTCTAGCGTAAATTACAGTAAGATGCATACAGCTGTATTCAAAGGATATACTAAAAAATTCTGTAAGTTCTTATTCTTTGAAATGGAAAGTAATTATTTTTATTTATTTAAAACAAAACCGCGTCGATAAATAATTCAATTCCTGAGATCAACCATTTATAAAGCGTTGCTTTATCAGTAATCACAAAAACCATTTTATTCAGACAATGAGCATGATTTTTTATATACAATTTACTAGCTAGGATATGTAAGTGAGTATGTGAATTTTATTTATACTTATCATGAATGAATATATATAAAAATCAATTGCTGTCGTTATTTTCGCTTAAACTCAAGAACGACTGGACTGATTTTGCTAATTTTGGTTATGAATTATTTGTGGAAGTCCAGGGAAGGTTTAAAAGGTTATTAAATATGAAAAAAATGCTAGGAATATAGTAAAAACAGCAATTTCGGTTTTCCTTAGAAACTATTCCTACCTGTCAAACATTTGATGTTCGTCCCATCAGGAGTGAGATTCCAGTCACCTCAGACTTAGTAATTTTAGGAAAGATGAAATTTTTAGGATCGGTAATTTAACATAAACTTAGAAAGGAATGGATACTCGCTAAGCTGAAAGCGGAGCAGTTTTCAAGGTAGCAGGTATCAAAGGTGGAAAAAAACCATGCTAACTTACGTCAAAGTAGCAAGGCTAGTTTTTACATACATACATACATACATAACTTCACGCCAGTTCCCTTGCGGGGTAGGCACGAACAACAGAGCGCCATTTAGGCTTATTCTTACATACCTCACTTGCTTCTTTGACATTCATAACTCTTGTCATGCACGCTCGTCTGTTCTTAAGGCTCCTGACATCACCTTCTGCTAGTACACGATCAATTTGATCATGGAAGGTGTGTCGTGGCCTTCCACGACTTCTGCATCCATCCACTTTTGCATTGTATATCTGTTTATTCATTCTTTCATCATGCATTCTTTCCACATGCCCGAACCACCGGAGCATTCCTTTCCTTACCTTCACCCCGACACTCTCTTTCAGACCAACTCTCTTTCTTACTTCGGTATTACGAACGCGGTCCGCAAGCGTCACTCCGCAGATTTTGCGCAGTGCTCGCATCTCGACCGCGTTTACTCTACTTTCATGCTCTTTCTTCCATACCCAACTCTCGCTTCCATACTTACAACTAGGTCACTCATCCGCACCCCAACATCCATCAATCTTATTCTCTGGAGACAATCGTCCAGGTATAGGATGAACAGCAAAGCCGACAGCACGCAGCCCTGTCGGACGCCAATATTGACGTCAAACCAGGGCGACAGGCTGCCATCCAGCCGCACGCATGCCATACAGTCCTCGTAAGTGGACTGCACAGCACGCATCAGTTGGCCATCAATCCCATATCTGGGCAATATGTCCCAGAGGTCCTTCCGCACAACCCTGTCAAATGCTTTCTCTAGATCCACAAAACCGCAGAAAACCTTCCGGCCCATAGCCAGCTGCTTCTCTACGATATTGCGGAGAGAGAAAACTTGATCCATACATCCCCTTCCATTTCTGAAGCCACCTTGTGCATCCCACAATAATCCATCGGATACCACTCTCATTCTCTTTTCAATAATCTTCGTATACACTTTAGATGCTGTGCTGATCAAACTGATGGCCCTGTAGCTGGCGCACTCCATACGTGACCCCTTGCCTTTATACAAGGGCACGATGACAGCGCGCCTCCAGTCCTTGGGAACCTTTCCCGTCCTCCAGCACAAATTGCATAAGGACAGGAAAGCGTCCCGGACGCAGGTTCCACCATATTTGATCATCTCAGCAGACACACTATCGATTCCTCCTGCCTTTCCATTTTTCAGACTTCTTATCGACCATTCGATCTCTTCCAAAGTGATCTCGGATGCTGACTCCTCGGAGTCGGTCACAGACTCAGTCGTGGTGCCAGCATCCGGGATATTATCATACATTTCTCTAAAATATTCACTCCATCGCGCTAACACCTCTTGTGGGTGAGCAAGAACGTCCCCAGCTTTAGATTTTATTCTTTCCATTCTGGAAGCTGACGAACAACCCCGAGACTTCTTAACCTCTCTCCAAAAGAGTTTGGTATTCGCCTCGAAGTTCTCCGTCAGCTTCTCTTCTTCTTTCAATTTTATTCTTTCGCGCTTCTCTTTCACTAAAGCTTTGGTTTCATTCTTGCAGAGGCGATAAATTTCTTTCTTCATCTCTTTCATACTGTCATTCTGTTGCAAAGAAGCAACATAATCCAGCCAGGCTTTTCTCTTTCTCTCTACGCTGGATTTAACATCCGCGTCCCACCATTCATCACCTTTCGTTGTTATGTGCCTCTTTGCGCATCCACATGCTTCTTTTGCGCTTTCCACTATACTTTCTTTCATACTATCCCAGTCATTATCCACATCTAAGTCGGAGAAGTCCGCTTTTGCAAGCCTTTCTTCGACTAGGCGCGCATACATACTCCTTACACTAACATCTTCCAATTTTTCACACTTTATTCTTTCAAGCTCCCCGAAATTGGTACGCACTCGCCAGTGTCTCCACTTCTTGAAAAGGCCCACAAACCGGCTTATCACCAGGTAGTGGTCCGTTTCAAGAGTGGGGCCTCTGTAGGCTCTTGTATCCATTATTGTGTTTCGGAGGCGACTATCTATTAAAATCAGATCAATCATACTTTTCTGATCATTCATTCTCCATGTATACATGTGAATATCCTTATGATGGAATAAGGTGTTCGACACAAGCAAGTTTCTTTCCATGCATACGTCTATGATTGGCCTACCAGCATCATTCACTCTCTTGTCACCATAGGGTCCAAGGACAGCCTCAAGGCCGTCTCGTTTGGTCCCCACCCAGCCATTAAGATCACCACACATAATTAATCTTTCGTTCCCTTCAGCCAAATCCAGAATTTCTCTCACAGACTCCCAAAACTTCTCGAGTTCTTGGGGATCCGCTGAGCTTACGGGAGCATAAGCTGCGACCAGAAAAACTCGCGTGATCCCCAGTTTTAGACGTACCCAGAGAAGTCTCGGGTTCACCAGACAATAGTCTTTTACTCCAGACACAAAGCGGGATGAGAGTACGACGCCTACCCCCCCACTTGCACGCTCGTCCAGGTCCACGCCGGACCACAGAGCAAGCATGCCACCGGGGAGGTCATCGACGCTGCACCCCTTCCGCTTTGTCTCTGTCAGACATACGGCATCCAGGCTTCTCTCATGCATTATATCAATCATTTCGTCCATCTTATCTTTCATTCCACCTCTCACATTCCACGTGCCTATACGGCACTCTGCTCCTCTCGACCCGCCAGGTTTGGCGCTGCGTGAAGGGTGGCGGCCCCCTTCGCCGCATGCGCGAGAGTTCACACCGACGGGGGCGCATCGGTGAGCGTCGCCTGCGGGGGACGCCCTATCGTGCCCTGCACTAGTGTGAATTCCGGTCAGAATTGTGGCCCTCTGGGCCAGCGTTAATCATTTAAACACTATGCTCATACAGCTAGGGTTGGAAATGTTTTGAAGTTTTTCGTTAATACTTCAAATGTAGTGTTTTAAAGCTTAAATATATGAAATATAACAAACGTGACGTCACGAAATTTAGAATATCTCCAACCTCTTGTCACACTTTGTTTCACTTCTACTGCGTGTGAACTGTACACACACACATTTTTTTACTTATACTCACAAATATCAGAGATGTTATGGGACTCTATAGCCGGTACCGAATCTATCGGATATCCGAAATAAAATTGTAACCGTAACCGAATCTGATCATATCCATAATAGCCCTGATAAATATCAGATTTTGTCTAAGTGATACCACTTAGACAAAATCACAAGGAAAATAATTTCCAGACATAATGAATCTTATATAAAAGTACCATTTATTCTTATACATAAAAACACATTTTATTCATACATGGAGAATAAATCTTTCGAGACATTTCCCCGGCTGGGGCGAGTGCGTGTGTGAGTTAGCGCCACCCATGTTGTGCGGTTTTGGGAATGCATCAATTCCATTCCACAGAGCTCTTGTTTACTACTTCGCCACACTTATCAGATGTGTAAGTGAACCTTTTTATAAATACACTAGCTGTGCCCGCGACTTCGTCCGCGTGGAATTTGTTTTCAAAACCCCCGGATTTTGCTCCATTGCTCCGCTCCTATTGGTCTTAGCGCGATGATACATATAGCCTATAATAGCCTTCTTCGATAAATGGACTATCTAATACTGAAAGAATTTTTCAAATCAGAGCAGTAGTTCCTGAGATTAGCGCGTTCAATCAAACAAACGAACTCTTCAGCTTTATATATTAGTATACGACTAGGATATGCCCACGACTTCGTCCATGCTTGACATGAAATACCCGCATGATTCCCATGACACAAAGTATCACAGCATTTAAAAATAATATAAGCTGTCGTTTTAGAGAAAACTGTACCGGAAAAAGGCAGTTTCTATGCACCCGAACAACTTTAAACCGACCGAGAAACCCTAGGTAGTAGCTCTATGTTCCGTATAGGAAATTTAATTGGGTGTTTTATCGAAAACTTTACTGTTTATCATTTCTAAGTTCACTACATTAATAAAGAAACTAAGTTCATATAGTCTACACAACTGTGCAGCGAGACATAGAGGCGAGTCGCAGCCAACCTGATTTGAAGTAATATAATGAATGAGATGTTGTTTATGAGAACGTAGGTATTTGTTAGGAAATTGAAAAAACACGAGTTCAGCAGACAGGCAGACGGCCCACTTGATGGAAAGCGGTTACCATCGCCTATGGACATTTGCAACATCAAAAGTGCTACAAAGGCGCTGCTGCTCTCTTAAAGGATACTGGAACCTGGTCACTAATGCCGGAACACAACTCAAGGTTGTTATGGCGATATACTCTAGACCAGGGGTGGTAGCCATCCAGTACATCTATTTTGCTAATCCGTTTATTTAATGGAAAAGATATAATTTATCGGGATAAAAAGTATCCCAAGTGTTAACTCGGGTTATAAGCTAACACTACGTCGAGTTTTTGTCATACTTTCAGTAGTTTCCAAAAAATATGCAATCACAGCTCCATATTTTTCGCTATTTTCGTTTACCCACGGAAACGACGTAATTTACCGGATAAAAAATATCCTAAGATACAACCCGGGATATAAGCTAGCTCTGTATCGAGTTTCATTTAAATCCGTTTAGTAGTTTTTACGTGATACTTTAACAGACAGACAGACAAACACACAGAAAGACAGACATACATAAGAAAGACAGGCAGGCAGATAGACAAAAATTCTAAAAATTGCATTTTCGGAATCTGCTGGTCCGAAAGCTATTTCCCCCTGATTTTTTTACATTTTTAAACGCATTGTACAAACTCGAACCATTTTATTATAGTATAGAAATAAATATACATATTTGCTTATCCATTTCTATTGATTTACAAATTGATTGTTTCATTTGGTTTGATTTTTATTTATTACTATTTCTCCTACTATAATAAAATATTTAATAAATGTTTCATAGTTGTATTTATTTAACAAATCTACTATATTTTCAACTCTAACCCGTGTCTCCTGCTCGACATAAATGTGCGCACTTTCGACTTTATGACATTACAGGGAAGTATGAGCAAACATTTGTTTAACATTGTTCACAGTTCATTCATTCTCTTCCATGTAAAAAGGTTTCTACAAAGGCGCTTTTAATTACCAGCGTTGGAACTGACCTGATTATTTACAAGAAAATGCAACTTAAATAAGGAACAACAGAACTGAGCGACTCTCCCTACGACTTTTTTTAATAAAGCCCCTTTCTGATTAGTCGGTGCAGCAGCGATGGGGAAACGATATGCTGGTTGTACGCAGGTATCACTGCGAGAACGGTACGTGGTGAGCAAATCAAGAAACGCTCATAGAATTATAAACGCACGAAAGTTTTCGGTACTGCTTGTACCGATAAAATTCATTTCGCTGTTATTGCACCGACAAATCAGAAAATATTGTTATAAATAAAGAAAGTGCAATGCGCTGAATGTTTGTTTTTAGAATTTTTGTCTGTCTGTCTGATAACTTGTCTCTAATCTGTAGGCTCAGTAATGGTTCGACGAATTTCGATGAAAATTTTAGTGATTAAAACATGATCTTTTTCGTGTAAACTTCTATCGGACCAACTATTGTTGGAGTACTGAGAGAGTCAGGAATCGCGAAAATCTTTTCCCAGACATCTTTTAAGAAGTCCAACTTACATCTTTTCATTATCACATCTTTTTATTGACTGAATAAAAAGATTTAAATAAAGACAAATTTCGATCTCGTTATTATTTTATTACCAAAAACAAAAGTCTTGTTTCGTCAGAAATGTTCTGTGTGAATTTGTTTCGTATAGCTACACCGGTTAAGGCGCTTCCACTTAGTGCCCCGCTGAAAGTTTCGACCTGTATACATAACTGTACAACTGCACAATAATATAGTTAAATTGCAAAGAAAGAAGATTAGGAATAGCCATCATACAAGTAAACCATGGATTTAAAAACAAAGAACTTGAGTGCAACAGAGTAAAGATAGGCTTGTGGGATATCTTTAGATATGCCTTCAAAAATTATGGCGATGTTTCTAAAATACCTTAAAAATTCAAAGTAATAAAGCTTAAGTATGACGACACACTTGCGGAACGTACGGCGCTAAAAGTACGACGACTGAAGGCTCGGCACTAATCCACATGCGGCGTAATTTCCGCTGATGTGTCATAGGTTACTTATAAATCACTGCGGGCGTATTCAGCTGAACTTTCCACATCGTACTTTTGGCAGGTGTGTTGTTAGGCTAAAAATACTTAAAAGAAAATTGGTTCAAATAAGATTGGTTGAATAGTTTTTGAGATATGAGGTAATTCTCGTTTATTTAGGGTTCTGTAGCCAAATAACTAAAAAAGTAAACGTTCGTCACTTCCACAAAATCCCTTCTGTGTGCGTTGACTATCACTTGTCCAATATATTTTTATTCCCTATACTAATATATTTTATTTACCCGTCGTTTCTTATCTCGTGTACCCTGGTTTTGCGAAGCTTAGTATGGCATATACTTAGATATGTCTATGTAGATGAAATATATTATGCCGCCGTGATTCACTGTCGTGTGGGGTGGTCTTGCTGAGACAGCCCGCTTTGCAAAACGACGCGTTTCCAAGTCCATATTTTACCATGTTTATTTTATTCCAAGACTTACGCTAGCGGATGCCCTTACTTTTGTTTCAAGTTCTATTAATTTGTGATTCAAAATTCATCAACTCTAATCTGTTATAATCTAGTCGAATAAGGTCTGAAATCAATGTTTTTTTTTTTAATTTTAATATTGCAGGAGTACAGCAGATAGGCATGTCGGCATTCATCTTTGCATTTTTGATATAATGTAGTTTCAATGATACAAAAACTATGTGTAAAGGTTTTCGTGTCTGCAATCCCCGGCAAGAGCTGATTTTTTATTTATTTGCTCTGTCTTTTGCAATTACTCGAAAACAGTAAAAGTTAGAAAAAAGTTCAACTACAAATTGGTAGAGCTTAAAATTTTACATAATAAAGATGCTATAACTTTTCCTCTTTATGTACGTATTCATTCTGATTAATATTGTTAAATTTAATTCAATAAAAAAATACAATTAAATACTAAAACTAAACTACAGTATGAAAAATAAACCTAAAATTAAAAACTTTTCCTCCGGTCAAAATTAACCGAGTTAGGGAGGTTTTAAGTTAAAGGGATGAACGTAAATTTTAAAAAATCGTAGTTAGTAGAAAAATAAGTGTTTTTTTAAATAGCTTAAACAATCTAATCTTAAATTCTAGAGACACATTTCTTTTGTTATTATAAAAAAATATAACAATTTTAAAATTCAAATGTAAATTAAAAAGTCGCTCGAAGAAATCTAAAGTAATGCACTAGTAAATATATAAAAAAAATATGAGCGACCTTTTTTAATTCAAAATTTGAACTGAAACTTTCAGAAACTTATTGTTTTTTGTTTATAAAATTATACCGCAACGAGAAAAATAACGGTTTTTGGCGATTTTTAAAATCCTAAAAAATTTGGAGTAACTTCTTAAAATGTTTTTTTGAGCTGTCTTTTGGAGGGAGTTCTTAAAATTCAGAGACTCAAAAAAAGTCGGTTATTTTGCTCCACCCTAATATACCTATATATAATATAATAATAATATATATTTATTTATTTACTTGTATCGTTGAATAACTTAAATAATGAAATTTTCACAATAATTTACTATTTTTGAATAGTAGATATTTTACTATAACATGCCTTAAAGTTTAAATTAAATCAAGATTTTGTATTTATTTATTACAAGAAAATTTTCAAATCATTAATTCAGTGTTCAAGCTATCCAAATATGGAACATGCTTCCACTGGAAGTTAAGCAAGCCCAATCAATATCCTCTTTTAATAGACTCGTTAAGGATTACTACCTGAAAGTATTATATATATATATATATATATATATATATATATATATATATTGTTGAAGTGAAACTTCTATATAGACGGGGTCTTACGATTTTTCGCTCACGAAAAAGCGTCACGGCTGCGTGTTCCAATACTTACATTTTTAAACTCGTGATATCTTTCGAATGGAATATCCGAATTGAATATTTCAAAAAGTTATATAAAGCTATTGAAGCAGTCTTGAATATGAAGTAATTTATTTTGATAAGGATGAATACCAAGATACAAATAAAGAGCCTTTTTCTAGTGGCGGCGTTTTAATTAAATTTTTAAAATAAAAGAACACTTATTGTGGCATAACCATAATAGTTAGACATATGCTGTCGCGACACTTTTTGTAAATAATGATGTGTTCTGCAAAGTCGTAGTACATTATTTTATTCTATCATTAATAGTTTTCGCAGCCCACGCGATTTTAGGTATTTTTTTTAAACCTTGGGTTACATTATTGGAGTTTTAGTAAGGATCCCTATTTTTTTTGTAAATATAATATAGCCTATATCACCCGGGGATAGTGTAGCTTGCCAACAGTGAAAGAATTTTTCTAATCGGGTGAGTAGTTTCGGAGCCTCTATAATATTAGTATAGATATTCATATGTATTTATTATAAAATTAATTAGATATTTAGATATTATAAAGAGCGCAAGATTTTGCGCTGGAAGTTGTTTAATAAAATTGGGACCTGGGTTGCCCTAAAAAGCGCTATATCTAGCTCCGAAAGCCCTAAATTGGCAGCCCTCGTGAGCCGAGCGCCGGGAAGTCCCGTAAACGAAAAAGCGAGCGAGTATATATTTTTTTTTTAAGGCGGGGGAAATGCTGTTTACGCACAATACTGGGTCCTTTGCAAGGGATTAGACCATAGTTGATCATCAGGGCTTTCCCCTTTGACAAGGGGCAATCCGAACACTAATCAAGCCAGCTTGTGTGGAGACTCAGAGAAGTTGCATGGGCAACACCCACTACCCACTAAAACCACCCTCCTCCCATGTGCCCCGCGCTTTTTATGAAGGAAAGGCTGAGACCTAGAACGCAGTTACGCCCAGTCCGAAGCGAGCGAGGATATACCTCGTCCTCCGACGACCTCGTCCCTCTAATACCTAAAATCACGTTCTGCGCATCGGAAAATGCGATGTTCCGAGCCGCCATTAATGGAGGCAAACTTAAGTTTCCATCGAACTATACCTCTGCTCTCCACGTGGCTGGGCATCACTGCCTCTATTTGTGGTCAGTATAAAAAATATTAATAAATAATTTTAGAGTAAACTTTAAATGTTTTTTTGGTTCCAGATCGACTCCAGTTTTTTGTTTGATAAAATAAAATTTGTTTAAATAAAAAATGTATACATTAAAATATACCTAACCTAACCAAATCATAGTTTGCAGTAAATCTGCAAAAAATCGAAATGTGTGCTGGGACACATATTAGGAGTGAAACTTCAACGGACAAGTGGAAAAACGAATCGCAACGGACAAGTTGAAAAACGAATGGCAACGGATGAGTGGAAAAACGAATCGCAACGGATAAGTGGAAAAACGAATCACAATGGACAAGTGGAAAAACGAATGGCAACGGATAAGTGGGAAAATGAATCGCAACGGACAAGTGGAAAAACGAATCGTAAAGGACAAGTGGAAATACTTCAACTGACAAGTGACAAAATGAATCGCAACAAAATTTTAACTTGAAGTTTTACAGATTTAATATTTTAATTAATACAGGGCAGATTGTTAATGTACTTGTCCAATTAGAAAACCTGCCCGAAAAATGTCATACGTAAATCAATATGTAAATCTTTAATATTAACGTAGATCAAGCTCCAGTATGACGGGAACATGATTTCATCAACGTTGGTTCGTTCTAATGTATAAAACCTCCTTGTTACAAAAATAATATATTTAGGAGACTATAGAATGGTATAGATATCTACTACAAACAAGGTAAAGGCGACCATAGATTGATTGTTTGGTCTCACTTGTTGAGCGCTATTTTTCACGCCGACCTGGGCTGTCATCGGCCTCCACTCACACCCACCGATCTCAACCCGCCTCGGGGATCAAAAGCCCACCTCCACACAACGCTTATTTGCTAATCTAGGCCTCTTGAGCGCTTGTTTTACTTCGTACTTAGTCTTCAAGCTACCAGATGAGAAAATTACAGGAACATTTTCTTTGATATATACATGTTTATAGTAAAAATAAAACTTAATCCGTTAAGTTGTTTCAGAGGATATTTGAGACATACATTCAGAGAGACTGACACACAAAAATACTAAAAATAATTCTCAGTTTTCCCTCAAAATTATTACATATAGCATGTATATATAAAAAAAATTACCAAAAAAAAACCAAAATGTAGTTACAAGATCTTGCACTGATACCGGCGATATTGTTATGTATCGAATTAAAAATAGTTTAATTTAAACATTCGCTGTTTATTTGGAAATGATAAACACAGATTAATTGTATAGATTCATACAATTAATACATACATATTCTATTAAATTGCAGAAGTAATTTGTATGTAAAATGTTACCATTATACATAGATTATATATATATATATATATATTATGTTAAATTTAAATTTAATAAATTTAATATTGGAATGCGCGGCTGTCTTTAAGTTGTTTCTGCCACCAATGAAGTTACACTTGAAAGTATATCTCGTAACAACGTAAGCCTCTCGTATATTTAATAATCACGTCTTCTTAGCCCCCAACATTGGTTATGGCGCAAATCCATAGCCCTGTTATATTAACAAAAAGAATTCGGATCGGAAAATATTCAAAAGCAGTATAATCAATTGCGAAAAGGTGCAGAACGATGAGCAGTATGTCGATACGAATCGAGCGCTTGGACAAAGACAATTACGATAGCTGGAGAATTCAGGTACAAGCTCTATTAATTAAAACAACGAGTAAAAGTACGTAAGTGGCAAGGTTCTTAGACCAGCTGACATTAATAAAGCTGAACGCTGGGTGGAAGAGGACGAAAAAGCCAAAGCCGATCTGATTCTTTCGATGAGTGGAAGAAAACTTCGTCATATTAGAGGTTGTAAAATTTCCAGAGATGTTTGGCTGAAATTGGAGTCAATTTATGCATCGAAAGGACCCGCTAAGAAGGCTACACTTTTAAAGCGTTTAATTCTGCACAAAATGTCGGAAACAGGAAATGTTAGAGAACATTTGGATACTTTTTTCGACGCTGTGGATAAGCTTGCAGAGATGGGTATAAGTATTAACGAAGATTTGGTATCTATTATGTTGTTATACATTTTTCCCGGAAATTTTGAAAGCTTTAGATGTGTGATTGAATCGAGAGACGAGTTGCCGAAACCAGAGGCCTTGAAAATTAAAATACTCGAAGAGTATGAATCCAGAGATGCAAATAAAAATCAGGATGACGGTGTTCTGTACACAAACACGAAAAGGTATTTTAAGAAGAGTAAGAAAGGCACAAAGAACAGAAGTACAGTTGGAGACAAAACTGATCTCAATAAGAGATGAACTGAAAAGAAAGAAGGTTTTAAGTTCAAATATTATAAATGTCACGAACGTGGACATAAAGCGTCGGAGTGCAAAATTAAAATAGGTAGAAAAGCACAGAAAGCAGAAGAAACACATTGTATTAATAACATTCTAACCACTTTTAATGTTTTAGATGTAGAAATTTCTAATACTGTAAATGTTCAAAAACATGACTGGATTTTGGACAGTGGGTGCACGTCTCACCTTTGTAATGATGCGACTAGCGGAGAACTACATTTAGTGGCGCATGTAAGTACTGACATAAAAGGTAAGGATACTGTAAGGTTATGGGCATGGAGGGAACACTCAAGAGATTTATTTGAATTATGCGATACGTTATTTGTTCCTAATCTAAGGACGAATTTAATTTCAGTAGCCAAAATAACAAACAACGGTTATTGTGATGGACCCGAACGAGACAAAATCATATGTATATTTAAATAAAAATGGGACTAAATAAAATGAAACACCATTTTTTCTTTACGTTCGAATCGCAACCAACTCGATTTCTTTTAATATAAACACGTCAAAAATCGAGCTGCCAGTATTATAACAAAAAGTATTTATTCCGCAACATACTCCGCCGGGTTGCAATTAAAAATAGCAAAATAAAACAAAGAAAAATACATAAAATGAAATTACAGCATGAAATTATAATAAAATACAAAACAAATGCAAACAGGGATATTTTAGAAAACAGAGGCGTATATTACAAATCAAATATTTGAGGTACCTTTACCAAACGTCCGGTACGCGTGCGATAATTTGTATCCTTGGAACTTTGAGAATTCTCATTGTCAATAGATAGTAGCCCTGATGTTGGTATCTGTGAAATCGACAACTCTAAACGATACAGACGTTGTAAAGGACGAATACGCTCACCACCTGCTAGTTTAACATTTGCTACCCTACTTACATTACTTTATATTCTTATATGATACAAATACAACTTGTCCAATGTCTCTTATATTCATTATATTATATTTGTTTAATCCTATCAACTGACTTTTGGAATTATGCCTAGCATACCCTGTAATAACTTCTCACTCTTTGCACCATTCTCTCACACTAACCTTTCATACTAACTTCACGCATCAGCCTCCCCACCATGGCGCTTATGGAAGTAAAAAGCGCCATACAATCTTCTTTACATCTTCAACCACATCCTCTCTGTTAACTCTATTTATATTACATTGAAATTATACACACTGAACCCGATTAGTAGAGAAAAGTGTTGGTGGAAGTGCACATGCCTTGTAACGTTTACATTTTATACATTCTCTTAATACTTTTTTTACAAGATAACGTATTTCCAAATTCCTCCATTTTTTACGTAGCATACGTACAATTTATTGATTATTTATTTTGTTACAATTCTCATCATAACTCACATCATTTATAAATAACTTTAATCTACTCTTTACCTTTAATTCGTCTGTACTTGACAAAATATTATCACTTTCTTTCCATGGAAGTTCTACTTAATACTTCTTCTCAATTTTTTCATTGCTTTTAACAGAAGTTTCATCCCTAATCTCTAATAATTTTGAATTCTGCAGATCATCAACATCAAAACTTGTTTTAGTACTATTGAAATTAACAGAACAAGAATGCCTAAAAATCGAGCTGCCAGTATTATAACAAAAAGTATTTATTCCGCAACAGTTATAATGTTACATTCAATAATGATGTAGCTCAGGTTATTGATAAGAATGGTGAAATTAAATTGACGGCATATCGTAGAGGTAATTTATATTGTTTAAATAGTCCTGAATAATTTTTTTATTTGAGTGATTCAAATGTTGATATACGTTGTTGGCCCGAGCGATTAGGACGTTTGAATGGTAAAGATGTTGCTAAGCTTTTAGGTAAATTAAGTGCTAAGTTTGATGTGACCGAAGTACGAAACTTACATGACTGCGATATTTGTGCTAGAGGAAAAATGACCACGTTACCTTTTTCTGATTCCCATAGTCCTTGTTCTGAAAAATTTAACATTGTCTATTCTGATATTGTAGGACCTATGAGATGTGAATCTTTAGGGGGAGCAAAATATTTTATAACTTTTATCGACGATTGTACACGTTGGTGTGAAGTTTATTTTATAAGTGCGAAAAATAAAGCCTTAGAAGCCTTTAAAGTGTACAAAAGTCACGTTGAGAACATTACGGGACTTAAGATTAAATATCTCCAGACCGACAATGGAGGAGAATATTGTAACTCGGAATTTGATCGCTTTTTGAAACAAGCAGGCATACAACGAAGACTGACCGTGCCTGGAAGACCGCAGCAGAATGGAATAGCGGAACGAATGAATCGGACCTTGGTAGAAATGGCAAGGTGTATGTTGAGTTCTGATCTTTCCGCAGGTTTTTGGGCCGAAGCGGTGGATACTGCATGTTACGTCAGGAACCGATGTCCTACTAGAAGTCTACAGGGTGAAATTCCTTATGAAAAATGGCGAAACAAATCGGTAAAAATCGAATACCTTCGAAGATTTGGAACTAAGGTACACATTCTAGATAAAAATCCAAACAAAGATAAATTCGCAGCAAGAGGTATTGCTGGTAACTTTGTCGGATACCCCAAGAACGCCAAGGGATATCGTGTATGGATTCCCGAGCGAAGGCAGTTCATGATTGCGAGAGATGTGAAATTTCACGATAGTGCAAACATATGAAAGGATATCACGAAGCAAGAGCCGAGCTTGTTGAACATTCCTAAAGATGACGATCAGGATTTTATAGAAATAGATTTCACAAAGTTTAATGGTCTAGTTGACAAACATAGGCATGAAGCAGAAGAGGTCGACTATATACAAGAAATATAGAGTGAATGTCAAGAATATGCTGCAGAGTATGACCGAGACGAGTCTTCATCTAGACGTTTACAAGCGGAACAACAAGCCGAAGAAACAAGGCGTGACACGCTTGATCAGCTAAGGATGAAGACGAGAGCTTCTGGTAGACCTAAAATATTACGCACAGGAAGCGTAGGCCGACCGAAAAAAATCTATCAAATAAGGGAAGTTGAGCGATCTGTAACTCCTATTGATGCAAATAAGGTTGAAGATTTTGCTGGTTCAACTGAGATCACCTAGAAAAATGCTTTGAAAAGTAATGATAAACCTGATTGGGAGGAAGCCATATTATCTGAAATCAGAAGTTTAGTTCAGAAAGATACATGGGAGATAGTAAAGAGACCGAAAAACAGGAATATCGTAGGCTGCCGTTATGTGTTGACGACAAAGCAGAACGTCGACAAGACTCTAAAGAAGAAAGCGAGACTTGTAGCGCAAGGTTTCAGCCAACGATATGGGGTCGACTATGACAAAATCTTTGCACCTGTTGCTAGATTAAACACCGTCAGATTGTTAATGGCTCTCGCAGTTGAATTAGTCTTGGAAATTCACCAATTAGATATAAACACTGTTTATTTTAATAGATCCCTGGATGAAGAGATTTACATGGAGATACCAGAACTGTTAAGAGGAAGTTTAATTAAACTCATGAATCGTGAGGGAGAAAATCCAATGGATAAAAAGCGTGCGCAAATCATGCTGAATAAATTGGATAGTGGTTGCGATTCATGCTTACTGCGGAAATCATTGTATGGTTTAAAGAAATCTGGACGTCAATGGAATCTCAAACTCAACACGAAGTTGATTGCTATGGGATTGAAGCAGAGTCTGAACGAGCCATGTTTATACTTTAAACAAAGTGCAAATAGCGATTTGTTTGTATTGTTTTATGTAGACGATATTTTGGTGGCAAGTCAAGAAAGAGGTTTAATTATTTAAATTTAAAGATGAGCTGTCAAGAGAGTTAGAATTAAAAGATTATGGTCAAGCAAAATATATTTTACGAATAGACGTACGGAGAAATAATAATGACAATGTCATTATTTTGTCACAACAAAATTATATTGACAATTTATTGAATTTGAATTGAATTTTGAATTTTTCAATGGAAAATTGCAATAAATGTGCAACACCGATGGAAATTAATTCTAAAAATAAACAAGAAGAAAAATGCGACGACGACGAGAGCGATAAAAATTGGCCATATCGCGAGTTGATAGGTTGTTTGAATTAGCTAAGCAATGCAACTAGACCAGATATTGCCAATGCGGTAAGCAAGCTAAGCCAAAAAGTCACGAATCCTGAAAAATCTGATTGGAAATCTGCAAAACATGTATTACGTTATTTGAAAGGAACCATCCAACGTAGTCTTGTGTACAAGTAAACTTGTAATTGTATACAGGGTGTTTCGGACGCAGATTGGGGGAATTGTTTACTAGACAGACGATCTTATTCGGGTTATGCATTTATTTTAGGTGGTGCGTGTATATCCTGGCAGTCTAGGAAACAACGTAGCGTGGCGAAATCGACTTGTGAGGCAGAGTACGTCAGCTTGTCTGAAAGTATGAAGGAGGCAGTGTATCTAAATAGTCTGATGAAGGAAGTAGGGCTCATGAGGTATGCTCGAGTGATTGTTCATGCCGATAACCAAGGGGCTATATTTTTAGCTCAAGACCCAATGTTTCATGCGCGTAGCAAGCATATTGATATTCGATATCACTACATTAGGGAGGTTTTTTAAGGGATACGAACGATATTGTGTTGAGACATGTGCCCACTGAATCAATGTTGGCAGACGTACTTACTAAGCCATTGGCTCGTGTTAAACACTACAAGTGTTTAGATGGTTTAGGTGTTAAGTTATGTTAGTTTATCTTCTGGATGTTGTAATTAAATTTAAATTTATAGGGACGTGATGGATATACAAACTTTTTGTATATGTTAAATTTGAATTTAAAATTGGTCTGCGTGGCTGCCTTTAAGTTGTTTCTGCCACCGATGAAGTTACACTTGAAAATATATCTCGTAACAACGTAAGCCTCTCGTATATTTAATAATCACGTCTTCTTAGCCCCCGACAACATATTTTATGCGCAAGTCATTATTGCCAAAATAGTGACTACATTTCAATTGGCCACTGGAGCTGCAAGGCACAATTCACAGTCTTAATTTTATGCTTATCTAAATAAAATGCTTTTTTCGTTTCTAGTATTTCAAGTAGATAAACTTTATCTTTTACACTAAGTATCTAATTAAGACAAAATATTTAACAGCAATTCCGCGCGAACGAGGTCGCGGGCATCGCTAGTAGTGCACTAAGATAAAGATTAGCCGGTGGCGGGAGTATAAGTATTGTTCGGATTTAGTTTTGGGGGATATTCTGAGAATTATGAAGACAGTGAACATTAATAAACATTCCTATCCTCAAAGGGGCGGCTTGACCTTTAACTTAAGCACTGGTAAACTTTCCTTAAACAAGAAAATATTATGTCAACACTTGCTCCCACTGCGAAATTACAAAAGTTCTCATTACTTTAAAACATTTAAAACCTACTTTCTACGTGATTCACCCACAGCAATATTTCCATGAATTATTCACATAATTCATAAATATCATTAAAAAGGTATATAGGCTTAGTGGCTCAAGTATGCATGAATTTTTAATTATATGGATTCGAAATCTGGCCGACAAGTATGCCGCAATTAACAATATTCTGATCTAAAGTGCATATTGTGACAATTACTACATTCTGGCTGGCAGATTGTTAGAAAAACATCGGTAATCAAAAATCTTTATATTACGATAACCGATGTCTGAAAACCAAAAAATCATACAAAATATTGTTTAAAAATTATTCTTTATGAAAGCTGGTATGTACGTGTATATGATCGGACGTTCCTTTTTTTCTAAAATAGGAAAATAAGGCTTGTTCAAAATTACTACTTAGACTTAAAAGGTTTAATTAATATAAATCATTAAATAAAATATTAAATAAATCATTAAATAAAATTAAATGATTTGATATTTAGATTTGACTGAATTTTGTTACAATAGTGAGGAAAGACTCAGTATGACAATGAAATATTCCCATATTTTCTGCGTACCTAACCGTTTTGGGAAGAGTGTGCAATTGCATGTTTCTAAGAAAGACAAGTGGCCTTATGCAAGTTAGACTTACCTATATAGGGTTCCTCTACAAGTACAACACGGTTATGAATTATTCAATTCTACTTTGAACAATTTAATAAAAATATTTCATATAAAATTTTACACACTATTATTATCAGAGATAATCCACCAGGACTTTCAATGGCCGTCGCGACTTGATCATAAACTACACATAAAACATAAATGCGCTTCAAGGGAAGTTAGTTCCGTGCCTTTGCGCAGGTTGAGTCAAATATTAACATTTATTACATTTTACGATGTGTTGTTCAAGAGAGATGGCATGCGAATTCGGAAAGCAGCCGAATGAAAAGCACAACAGTCTCTCTCTCAGCTCTGTCTGCTAATCTTACTGTGTTCTACGTAATGACGTGTACGAACTTCAAGGACGCATTGAAGTTTTTTTCGTACTTATATAGCGCTTATCTTTAAACTATGAGGTGGATAATTTAGAAGAAATTTACTGTGATAGGACTTAAAAAATATTTTCACTGAAATAGGTTTACAAGTCTTTGATAATACTATCCGTATTTCAAGTACGATAAATGAATGATTGAATGAATGAAAACTCTTTATTGTTCATCATAAACTTAAACCTATACAGTAACACGGGTACATTTTCTTTGATGGATTGGCGACCTTATCACTCATAGCGATCTCTTCCAAGCAACCCAGTGCCCAAGGAGACTTTAAAAGAAAAATTAAACAATATTTGGTGATTTATTAAACTAAAATAAAACTAATACACGAAATAGATTTAGATGTTTGATTGTTAAGGGGGAGCGAGTTCCAAAGGCGAACAGCCTGTTCGGCAAAAGAATTTCCTACGAAGTACGAAGTGTGTTTAGGTACGAATATAGATAACAGAAAATTTTCATATGAGAGTACCTATGTTA
This sequence comes from Dendrolimus kikuchii, assembly GCA_019925095.2. Lineage (NCBI taxonomy): Eukaryota > Metazoa > Arthropoda > Insecta > Lepidoptera > Lasiocampidae > Dendrolimus > Dendrolimus kikuchii. Next base: position 18,768,362 of record CM034392.1, read on the forward strand.
TAGGAACGAGACTTATATGACTACGTATTATATTTCAGACACAAATATTTTTTGTTAATGAATTAATATAAATAAATAAAAAATATATATAGTAAATTACAAGTATGGTATTTTCGATTAAACGCTCTATAGAATTCCCGTAACCAAATAACAAAAACTAAATACTTGACTTTTATCATCTACGGAATCCTTCACTGTGTATTAGTCTACTATGCATTAAAAAGCAAAAGTTTATTTTCGCAGGCTTACCCGAAACAAGTTACCGAAGCGAAAGTTTAATCAAGGGCGGAGTAAAGCGTAAATTCAACTCGAAAACGCTTTTGGGAAAAAGTTCAGAATTATACAAAACATTTTTCACTTTTTTAGACGTCAAGGAATGCCTGCACGTAACAGTAACAGGCTTTGTCTATATAGTGGGGCCTATGTACAGCTACGCTTTGTGTTCCATGAAATAGATTTTTCAAATAACTTTTCAGTAGTTTCTACTTTCAAGGGATTTTTACGAGGTCCTCAGTAATTTAGAAAATAATATTAATAGGGCCAATGCCTCCCTCGGACAACGGATAAGTATAGCGACCTAATGAGGAAACGTAGCCAGCCTTCTGGGCACCTTACCTGTAGAAGACGGTGATCTAGGCTTAGTATTTATTCTACTTAAGTCTTGAGGGACTATGGGCAGAATACAATATAAATAAGTTGAATTTTCTTTTATTATATTAGTTTATAAAGTCATTGTACTATATTAATCGTAACTAGGCATAATTATTTAAAACATATTTTTTTCAGATCTTACCTAAATCTTAATGTTGATTCTTTTCAATTATTTTTAATCTGTTAGCTTAGTGGTTAGCGTAGTCACGTCCCAAACTCAAAAAGGCGCGGGTTCGAATCCTGGCCGAAACTATGCACCACTTAAGCAGTTTTGTGACCGATTATGCATATTATTATAATTACCATGTCCTAACGGCAAAGTTAAACGCAATGAAAACTGCACAACGAGATCAGATAACCGATGTGTCAAACTCTCCAATCAGCATTGGGCAAGCGTGGCGGGTGTAATGTCCGTTCTCTATCCTGATAGTGACCCAACCCCAGCAGTGAGCAGTTTATGGGCTGTTATTATTATTATTTTTTTGACCTCAATCGATAATATTACTGAACTTTTAACTTTTGAACTTTTATCCGTGCAGGAACGGAGAAAGAATACAATTTCCTGCGACTGGGTGGCCTGTTGTAAGAGGCTACAAAGCAACCCACTGCCAGGTGGTAGGGTATTTGCTCGACTGAATGACGACCATCCCTGGTCTAGAGTATTCCGCCATAACAACCTTGTGTTGTGTTCCGGCATTAGTGACCAGGTTCCAGTCCCTCAAGAGAGCAGCAGCGCATTTGTAGCACCTTTGGTGTTGCAAATGTCCATAGGCGATGGTAACCGCTTTCCATCGATTGGGCCGTCTGCCTGTCTGCTGAACTCCTGCAATAAAAAATAAAACTTTTGAATGTCACTCTTTTTGTCGTTAGAAGAAACCACATATTTAGACACAACACTTTTATATGATTATGTGACAAATATTACACCTTTAGGAGCACCTAAGGTAATCATCTGGAACCCACATGTTATTTTACTCTTAAATTTATGTTTAATTAATAAATTCGTTTGATAATGAGAAGGTTAATAAATTAAGCTTAGAGGGTTAAACAATTTTCAACAAGTTCTGTACTTCAATAAATTGTTTAACAATGTTACAGCTATCTTCCAAGTCGCATCACGAAAGCTAATTAACAGCATTGTAGCTCATAAAATATAAAGCCAACCATAATATTAAAAATGTTCTAAATTGTCCTCATAGCAGTTTTTATCATTAAGATGTTTCTTCTTTCCTAAGTCATATGACCTTCACTCTAAAGGGATTCTGTAATAAAAAATCATTTACTTACTAACAAATGATCAATGGTGCTTACAATAGTGTTTTTACAAGTTTATCTGCCGCACTTAGTTTTAGTGGACGTTTGAATAAAGATAATTTAAAGCAATTTAAATTTTTGCACCAGCCATAGAATATAGGAATATCTGTAACTTAAAATAAATGATCATAAGTATCTAATAGACTTCATCAATGAATGCGAAAAACCTATCACCTATGTACGGTTGATTGATCATTATCCAACTCTGAGTGTTGCTAAGCCTTCTTTAAAGTAAGGAAGAAATTATAACAACCACTTCCCCGTGGTGATTTGTTTCTCAAGAACTGTGTACGGAAAAGCAATTTAATTCAGTCGTAAATATTATTCTGAGAAAAGCGCCTGCGTCTCATTCGAGTGATGATTATTCAAGGGAAATAAATAAAATTTCAACGGTATAAAAAATAATATCGTTTCTATCATATGTAACAATCCTAAAAACTTAAGAAAATACAATATAATATAAAGTAAGTATTTGCTGTCGAAGTATAGCAGTATAATTATCATTCGATATCAATACTTAAAAAGAAAAATATTTCTTTCTGATAGCGACACACACAAGACAAATAGTAACATAACAAAATATATGTAAAATATATACAAAATATATTTCTTATTAATATGTGGAAAGAACTCCTAAGTTTCTTTTAGAAAACAGCTTTTATAACATATCAACCTGCGGACGAGCCTATCGTATGAGGCGACAAAACAAACCACAGCCAAGTGATAGAGCATTTGCCCGACTGGATGGCTACTACCAACAAATTCTTAGACTTAAAATCTGCGCTACTTTTTATCCCGGGAATCCCGCTGGAAACCTTTAAAATGGCCAGATTGAAAACAAAATTCTAATTCCAATGCGATTTTTTCACTGATTGATAGCAAATTTTGTATAATAAATTGTGGAACATTTTTTTTGTCCCGAGAATCCGTGGTTTCTAGTAGTTCGGGTGCATAAAGATTAGCTTATTCCGACACAGTTTTCACAAAAACGATAGCTTACATTCTTTTTTAAATGCCGTGTACCGGGCATCCCGCAAGAATTTCAAGTCAAGCGTGGACGAAGTCGCGGGCATATTCTAATTTAAAATAATATCAGTAAAATGCATACCAGAACATGTACATTAAAAAAGGATCGTGTAGCCGTCTTTACCCAGGGGTGCAAGGGTTGCGTGCAGCCAGATTCAGGGACATAGAGGGAACAAACCCACCGCCCTATCTACCACGCCTAATCTGTATTCAGAATCACTTGACAAAAAAATTTAGTGACATAATATAGGTAGCAATATTGTTCACGAATACGTCTCGTCTTTGGATCTTATGTCTAAAAGAATGAAATCGATGCTCTAACAAAAACGTGCAACAATTTCAAAGAATTATTATAAGCCGCTAACAAGGTGGCGCAGCCATATTTTCGCACCCCGGTACAGTTAAGACGGGCGTGATGTAAAGACGACGACCGTTCATTGTGAAAAACCCCATATCTAAAAAAAATGTTCAACGGATCTCAATCTAACAATTTGGCATAAAAAGTATTTTTTAATCTCTACCACCTTGATTATTTTCAGAATTTTCTACCAAATACATACATTGAAAGTTATAGCGGGGAATATTATTATGAATTTATATATGTATACCAGACTGACTTAAATAAAAAAAGTTTAAAAAACATGTTTATTTTATTTATTTGAAATTTAATTTATATCGTATTCTACCTGTAATCCCTTACGACTATAAGTAGAATATTGAGCCTAGGTCATCGAAATAAATGGGTTCGATTCCGAAAAGGCTTTTTTTTATTTTATTTTTTATTGCAGGAGTTTAGCAGACAGGCAAACGGCCCACTTGATGGAATGCGGTTACCATCGTCTATGGACATTTGCAACACCAAAGGTGCTACAAATGCGCTGCTGCTCTCTTAAGGGAAACTGGAACCTGGTCACTATTGCCGGAACACAACTCAAGGTTGTTATGGCGACATACTTTAGACCAGGGGTGGTAGCCATCCAGTCGGGCAGATGCCCTACCACCTGGCTTCGTTACCTCCACTTGATCGCCATACTGACTGCTCGAGATATGAACCAGCCGTCTGAAAAGATAATTATGATATTTTTTAGATCTTACTAACGATACTCCACACAACCATGTTCATTGAAAACACTACACCATTGTGTAGAGGCATATTATAATAGAATACACCTTTCTAAAAAAATTTCATCCTTATAGGCTGAGTAGTTGAGAAAAACGCCTGACCTAAATAGACAGATAGATATGATTATTGTATAAGGATTCCAATGTTGCCAAAATGTTTACTTAATCCTCTTGTTCCAAATATGAATGAGCATTTATTTCCTACTTACAGACCTGAGATTAGGATTACAGGTCAGATACTTTTTTCAATAAAAATAAAGATGCTAAGGATGTGATTTTTAATGAAGGCAGCTAGAAGGCCCGGCCAAAGCATTCGCCGCCCGACCGCCCAGCGCAGTAGACGTCGCGTACCCCAATACACGAAGTACGCGTGTTCGGCCCGCACTTGATCGTGGCCCCAAAACTATAAAAGAACTGTAGCATGTGTTAAGTGAAATTAAAAAAAAATCACAATGAAGGGCAGACACCAATTCCGGCGTAGATTCAGTCTGCAACCATCGTTTATGAAAGAGGATCACGAGGAGGAACGACGAACTCATAGGTAAATAACCTTGGTAGTAACAGTAGTAAATAAAATTGTTTTGTTTTAAATGTTATCAAGCAATTTTTCGGTTTTATTTTTTAAGCTTAAGTTTAATCGTTTTTTGTTACGACAATATCACCATTGATGTATAGCGGATTGCATTATTTTATTTGTAAAATGTGGTGTTCAAGAATCAGAATTTCACGTTTTAGGTGTTATAATTTAGTATAAATAATTTAAACCAAAGTAATATTAAGTAGAACTCTTAAAATTATTACTTTTTTATATGATTTTTTATGTCTTTATACAATTATGTTTGATAATTGAGACTTGGTAATTTTACATTTATTGTTTCAAAAAAACATTAAAAATAACATTTAAGTTTTAATATTTCAACAAGAAATCCGTCTGTGAATCACATGCGTAAATTGGCGAGTTTTGCAACGATTTATTGTATTACAAAGTGCTACGACGCAAAGGGGCGCGTCGTAGTACCGCGTAGCAATGCGTGCCCTTTGATGACAAGCGCGAACTTTAGTTTCCCTAATGCACAAACAAATCTTTGGAATTATTTCATAAAAGATTGCTATGTTCTATATTTGAAGGCTCACATACCGGACAAGTGCGTGTCGCTCTGAGAACCACGAAGGATTTTTATAGCAGTGATGAATGCTCACTATGTTTTAAAAAAAATGTAATACTGAATAACTTTTTGAAGTGAAACTTCTATATAGATGGGGTCTTAGGATTTTTCTGTCACGAAAAAGCGTTACGGCCCCGTGGAGGAGCGGCATAAATTTATACTAGACGTGGTGAGAGGCGGCATAATTTTAGACTATGGAAGCGTTGTTTGGTTCCGGATCGAATTCAGTTTTTTTGTTTGATAAAATAAAATAAAAATATGTTTAAATAATTTTGTTAAAATAAAATATATTTAAATAATGCATTCATTAAAATGTACCTAACCTAACCAAATCATAATTTGCAGTAAACGTGCGAAAAATCCAAATGTATGCTGGGACACATAGTAGAAGTGAAACTTCAACGGACAAGTGGAAAAACCAAGGCAACTGATAAGTGGAAAAACGAATGGCAACGGACAAGTGGCAAAACGAATCGCAACAAAATTTTACCGGTAGATTGTTAATGTACTTGTCCAATTTGAAAAGCTGCCCGTAAAATTTCAAGTTAAAATTTTGTTGTGATTCGTTTTGCTTTTATCCGTTGAAGTTTTTATAGCTGGAGTACAGTAGACAAGCTGACGGCCCTCATGATGGCAAGCGGTTACCGTCGCCTATGGATGTTTGTAACACCAGAGGTGTTACCAACGCATTGTTGCTGCCTTATTGAATTGAAAACTTCTCTAGGCACGTTGGGCATGGGAAAAAAGCACTGAAGTCGTGTGACCGTCACGCAGATACAAAGTTATCACTTCTGATGTGCATTCCTGCGACTGATAGTTTTTATTCTTAATTTTTTATCTCGTTCTTCAAAAGTTCACGAAGAGGATACATTTTTTAAATTTAATAATGCATAAGCTGACCGCCTATTGATTTCAATAAAATAGCTACGAAATCTAAGACAACGACGGAATCACATTTAAACACGTCTTTAACTGTACGTAGAAAAGGCACTCTTATTTTAGACTAGCGGTTACTCGCAAATTCGTCCGCGTTAAATTTAAATTAAATTGATTTCCCTTCCGATGCAGCGACGGCAGCAGCGGTTGCATGGGCCTATCAATTTAATTTTGTTTATAAATAAAAGTAGCATAAGTTACTTCTTATAACATCAGCTATCTGCCAGTGAAAAGCCCGTTAAAATCGGTCCAGCCGTTTCAGAGATTGGCCGGTACAAACAGACACACAAAATTTTTTTTAAATATTTTTTTCATATATTACACTTTCATATGCATTAGTAAAAAGTTGTTATTTTGACATTACAAACTGACACTTCAATTTTATTTATTTGTATTCTGATAGATAGATAACTCTTTATTGTACAGCATTACAGAAACTTACAAACTGTTACTATTCCAATTGAGTACAAAGGGTGGCTTTATCGCTAAAAAGCGATCTCTTCCGAAAACCTGCAGCAAGAATATTGGTGATGATTTGAAAATTTGAATGATTAAGGGCCGATTTTTGAAACATCAGATAAAAGTTATCAGTCAAATAAATTATAACCTGAGTGAATTCAAAAGTAAAACCATTCAATTGGTTTATTCATGCAGCTGACATTTTTAATTTTTTTCATGTTATACTTGTTCTATGAATAACTTTTATCTAGTGATTGAAAAATTGGCCCTCGGTCACCATAATAAAATCAAAAATATTACTTGTATATTCTTTTGATAATCTTTATAAAAATTGCCTTTAGAATTTAAAGGTAATTAGGTCATAAGCTGATCAAAATATACAAGAAAAGGGTCAGAAATAATGAATAATATTTCTTATACTGTTACATATAGGTATTGATACTGAGAACTTGCGTGAGAGAAAGGGAAGCCAAGACTGGCGCCGTAACGCGTTACGTAACGAAGCGGTTTACCCTCCCATAAGAAGTTATCACTTCAAAAATTGCATGACATGTCAGTATTGGTGCTGCCAATAAAAGAAATACATACATGCAATAAATAAGTTGTTATGGAGGCATACACTAGACCACGGGTGGCAGCCATCCAGACGGGCAAACACCCTATCACCTGGCTGTGGAGTATTTTTGTCGCCTTTTACGACAGACCGCTCGGCCGCAGGAAATTGTACTCTTTCTCCGTTCCTGCATGGATAAAACTAATGTTACTAAACTAAATAACTATAGTAGTAAGTTTATTTTTACTAAAACATGTACTTGCTTATAGATCAATTTTAAAAACAGTCTCATAGTCATTCACGACGTGCGAAAACATCGTTATAAAATATCGTAATGCATCTTTTTACTTTTATGATATATCATAAAATACTGAAATCGAGCTAATAATTTATGTATACTGCAAAAACACTTCTGCGTGTGGGGGTTTCACCTTTGCGATGGGACCTCGTTATCGGCGAAAGGGGAAGGCAATTTTCTGCAATGGCAGCTAAATCGTGAGACGCTTTTTATCAACTTAGGAAATGTCAAAGCTTCCTTGACTGATGGCCGATTTCTATAACCGACCGTTCATTTGCCTTTTATCGGTTAAAATTTGACATAAGCTCCATACAAGTAATGTCAAGATTAAACCGATAGTAATAAATAAATAATAATAATTAATCAGCAGACAAACAAGCACATTGTATATCCCCAACGTTGGCGGATTTATCACCACAGTACGTTCAAGCCTAGGGCGGTAAATTTTGGGGCATTTTTTATATGTTTTACATAAATTAAAACATTCATATTTATATCTCAGTGTTATTATATCCACACAAACAATTCAAGTTGTAGTATGTTTCACCAATTAAAATGTTTTACGGGAAAAATCGGGTGGTGCAATTATGACGATAGTGCACAAACCATAAGGTTACAATTTCTTTAACAAATTTTTTTTAAATTAATTATGTGTGTTAGCACACGTTTAATTATTACGCCTATTTTGCGTCCAGCAGTTAGCGTTCCCACCCTTAAGAAATTGGTATGATTAGACATTAGTTCCCCAAATAGCCTATTATTGTCACATTAGTACGACTATCCGAACGTAGGCAATTTTAAGCGAAATAGCGTAAACCATCAATTTTATTTTGGACTCACTTTCATAACGAGTTTTTCATCCCGCAATTTGCTTACACGGCGTCATGAAAAGATTACTTTTTTGCCTCGCCAAATGACTGAAACATGAATTTCGTGTCGTGTAAGCAGGCAAAATAATCCGCTTGTTTATAAAAAATCGTAAATCTTACTTTGAAACAAGTAATTTTAAGATGTTCAATTTGCGTTTTTGTAAGAAGGTTTCTAGAAAGATTATGAATTCTGCGATAAATGGGTATTAAAAATATGTTGTGCTCCCACGTAATTTATTTTAGGTCAGTCGATTTCTTAGTAAACGCTTCAGTTGAGTTTACAAATAAAGTAGGTATAAATTTTTGTACAAAAACAAATTGTTACCACTAAATAGAATTCGCACTAAATTAATGGTCTATTGAATTTATTTGTTTAATCATGGAACAAGAATATACTAAGATTAGATTTTCTTTATCGTCATGATAATAAAAAAAATGAAACTGAGAAGCTTTTGACGTTTGTAGAGCCATGATGAATCTTGATTACAGGTCGCTAGGCAGGCTCAACCGGTGGGATACCACGCTTTTTTTTATTTTTTATTGCATGAGTTCAGCAGACAGACAGACGGCCCACTTGATGGAAAGCGGTTACCATCGCCTATGGACATTTGCAACACCAAAGATGGTACACATGCGTTGCTGCTCTCTTAAGGGTCACTGGAACCTGGTCACCAATGCCGGAACACAACTTATGGTTGTTATGGCGACATGCTTTAGACCAGGGGTGGTAGCCATCCAGTCAGGCAAATGCCCTACCACCTGGCAACCGCTCTCACAGCATATCTATGTGAAACAACTAGTTTTGAGCTAATCATGTTTCATACAATGAATAAGAGTTTGCTGGCCTACGTCCCTCGCCCCGTATCCTGTCTTCTCTATCCCACTTACCCTATGCAATCTTCCTTATGCCACCCCTCTATCTGACCCCTTCTATCCCATTCATCCGGTTTGATCCGTCTATCCCATCTACTTTATCCATTCCTCCTATCACGTCCCCTCTAACTCTATACTCTTAAAGACTGGCAACAGATTAACTTCTCCCCTGGTGTTGCAAACGCCTATAGGCAACGATAACTATAACGATAAATTTCCACTACAAACCTCTTACGAACGTTTTAGAAACCTCTTACAAAGCTTCTACAGCTTAAAATGTTTTATGAGGTTTGTAAAAGGCTTGTAAAGGGTTTGTAAGAGATTTGTAAAAGGTTTCTAAAAGTTTTGTAAAAAGTTTGTAAGAGATTTGTAAAACGTTTGTAAGAATGTTCTAAAAGGTTTGCAAGAGGTTTGTAAAAAGTTTGTAAGAGGGTTCTAAAAGGTTTGTAAAAAGATTCTAATAGGTTTGTTAAAGGTTTTACAAAAAGAATAGATGAAAACACGAGGAGCAAGACATGTGTATGCTTTAATACCACGTAATACGAACAGCGTCACCTAGTTTTGAACATTAACAATTAAGATTTCTCTTAAACCTGTTTGAATGGTTTAAATATCTTTAATATTTAAATATTAAAAATATTTAATAACGCTACATATTTGACTACTGATCCTAAGTTCTATACGACTAAATGTCACAACAGGTCATTTTTTTCCTCACCTTTTGATGTTTTGCTACTTTACTTAAGACATATTTTTTTAATATGTCGTAACAAATTTATTTTTAAAATTTATTAATAATTGACGTCACTGTAAATAGCAATTCCTGACGACAAATCTGTGTTCCACGAATTTCAACTAAACTTTACAGTGTAGATGACATTATTCGTGCTAAGCGTAAACAAAACCTGAATATTAAATCATTTATAACTATAACTTTGGAAATTGATCAAGTCAAAACTTGAAACCAGTGTGAACTTAAGGTTAACGTAATACATAGAGCGCTTGAATTTTCTTTTAAATAAAGGTGCAGTGAAACCCTTTCAGTGCGTGACTTGAACCGATAAATCATGTTAACCTTTATTTCGCTTGGGGCGAAAAGACGCTATTAAGTTTTGGAAAAGAATTAATTCCGCACGACTGAACGGTAATAATAATGAATCCGTAGAATAAAAATGCGTCAACATTTTGGCTTACTTAAAATCCCTTTTAAATATTCGAACAGCCATCCAGAGACTAGTCTGACAAAACCGACGTTAAAGCACAAATAATATCACGTTAACAGTTTTTTTTTACGGAATTTATTAACAAAATTCTTTTTTTTATTTGAAAGGCCATGTATGCCATTAAGTGTGGAATATAACATCGTTCAAATGCCCGCCATGGCTTCTTACGGTGGCTCGGATCCGAGTGGTCCAGTTTTCAATGACTCTTTCGCATAGATCCGGCTGAATTTGAGCGCTGGCCTGTGTTATCCGTGCAGGAACGGAGAAAGAATACAATTTCCTGCGGCCGGCCGGCCTGTCGTAAGAGGCGACTAAACAACCCACAGCCAGGTGGTAGGGCATTTGCCCGACTGGATGGCGACCACCCCTGATCTAGAGCATGTCGCCATAACAACCTTGAGTTGTATTCCGGCATTAGTGACCAGGTTCCAGTATCCCTTAAGAGAGCAGCAGCGCATTTGTAGCAACTTTGGTGTTGCAAATGTCCATAGGCGATGGTAACCGCATTCCATCAAGTGGGCCGTCTGCCTGTCTACTGATCTCCTGCAATAAAAAAAAAAAAAAAAAAAAAAAAAAAGTTATATTCGCAGGCAAAAAAAAATTATAATATGGGGTAGATGTAACAAGTACCATTTTATATGGAGGGGAAGTTGAAAAAGTGTCCAGCAGTATGCTGAAAATAGAAGTTACCACAATAACGCTGGCGTGCGAAAAACTACGATATGTATTAAAATTTGTTGAAGTGCCATAAAATGAATAGAAAACCTCAATAATTTACGTAGTCTAAAATAATGGAATAAATATAATGTTGCTAGAAAACGTGTAGAGTGATTTAATTCTTGTAAATTTTTAATAATAAAAAACAAAGCGGAAATCGTTCGGTGGTTGTTTATTGTTCCATCCCACTCTAATACTTTTGACGCTTCCTTTAAAATTTATTCTATGCTATATAAATACAGATACCTACGGAAAATAAGGGTGGCGCTGCAGCTACAACGCCACCCTTTTTATTCGTCTTTCTGACAGACACTTTCAACACAGAGAAACTCCTTACCTCTTTTACCCTCCATTTTTTATAAGTAAGAATGTTGTTGCATTAATCTCACTTTTAATTTTAATAAAAGCAACAAGCAAGTTTCGTCACTCTCTTTTGTAAATCAAAATACTCCATTCAATTTAGGTAAGCCCTTTAGGGTAGGCCAGGGAGGCTTAGTATTGGTGTAAAGGCCACTTTGGTAAGTCCTTTTTCCTAATTTATAGACTATCACAAACACTTAATTAATCTCGGACCGGCGTATACAAGTTAATAATTAGGTAGGCGATTAAAACTTTGAAAACTAAAGTTATATCCCAAAGCTATTATTAAATTTAATTCTATATCAACGGTATGACCAACATATTTCTTATCTATCTTATCCGTACAGGAACGGAGAAAAAATAAAATTTTCTGCGGCCGAGTAGCCTTTCGTAAGTGGCGACAAAACAACCCACAGCCAGGCGATAGGGTATTTGCCCGTCTGGATGGCTACCAACTCTGGTGTAGAGTATGCCGCCATCACAACCTAGAGTTGCATTCCGGAATTAGTGGCCAGGTTCCAGTCTCCCTTAAGAAGCAGAAGTGCATTTGTAGCGGCTTTGCTTTACAAATGTCTATAGGTGATCGTGACCGCTTTCCATCAGGTGGGCCTTGTGCCTGTGTGCTAAACTCAGGCAACAAAAAAAAATGTCATTATAAGTAAATGACACAGACACATATAGACGAAAAGGCTTACTGATTGCGAGTTTGTCGTAATACTTCTCTTTTAAGTTTCTAACAAACAGCAGATAAAATTAATTCAGGAGCGGTGATAAAATTAGCAATTTAAATTTATGACTTAATAAGTAATCTGTAAGAATCTACAAGGACTTTGTTAAATATGGCAAAAAATAGTTAGAAGAACGTAAAATATGTATATATATATATATATATATATATATATATATATATATATATATATATATATATATATATATATAGAGAGAGAGAGAGAGAGAGAGAGAGAGAGAGAGAGAGATAAAATAAAATTTAGTAATAAATAAAATAGTGTAAGTGTAATATTTATAAAAACAGTATTAATAGTATATAGTCCTATTAAATATAAATAGACATAAAACATACAAAGACTGACATTTGAGAAGAAAAAGTAAAAACCACAAGAACATAATACCTTACAAACCCCTTAATCACACATCAGGGAGAGTATTTAAAAAAATTATTTCATATGTTTCAAAATAAATACCTACAGATATCTTATTCTTTTAGATACAACTGAAAGTTTTATTTCTATATTACAATCTTGCCTTTTAATAGATAATGTTAAAACTGTACGTTTACTATTTCAATTTTAAACCGACTTTGTCGAACTTGGCATCGAGTTAAAAGCAAAGTATCATTTAGTTTTATGCTAGCCTACTTTTTCGAGTACTCACTTTATCTCGTATTCAAAGTTTGCTGACTCGGCTAGCTGTCTTTTCACTTAGATCCTCGTTGTTATTACTAGTCGTTTTCTATCGAAAATAAATCACATGTTGTAACTTTTACTTTAATTTATTTTTTGTCTTTATTAACAACGCAAACCACTTATATTTATATAGATATATAAAAATACAGATTCGCGGATTTCTGTTCGGTTAACTTGAAAGTAATCGATGGATTGGTTTTCCTAATAATTTATGTCAGACGACAGCGAATCGTGGCTAGGTTTAACTAGATATCTATATTAAATTGGTCATTACAAATAATTACTAATATGAACACTTGCATATAAAATTTTCTTCCTATTTAAAAGGTCATAAGGTGATGAATTAACAAATTAACCAGGGCTTTCTAATGGATAGCAGAGCTGCTTGCTTTCCAGAATACTGCAGCGAACCTTGCTTTCCAAAGCGGGGGAAGTCATTTGATAAGGCCATGGATATAAACAATGTCTACTATAATATTTAAAGAAAGAAAAATATTAATTGAAAAATCAATAAAAGTTTAGTTATATTATGAAAATAAATTTTAAGATTCTGTAAATTCTTTATCATTTGTAATCGGTCCCTTGGAGCTACATTCTTCCATTACTAAAACCAAATATATTGTTTGCATAACCATTCAACAATTTTAAAGGGCATGGTTATTATTATTATCTTGAAACATTAATTAATAAGATATCTTATAATAAGATTCTTTTACAATGGCACTATTTAAAATTTCATTATAATATTTGACCTTTAGGAACAGTTTTGTATTGTTTTCTTATGATCTTCGTATTTTGAATCTTACATGTGTATATCTTTTTATTTAATTTCATTGTGATATTTTTAAATAGTTATTATTGTATTTTTTTCACCTAACGGATTAAACAAGTTTCTTTTTTCGAGAATTTATGGCGTTCATCTAACAAACACAAAAAAATTGGGTAATTTTTAAATAACAGATCAAAATATTAATCTTTGTATAAGGTGGTTGGTTGCGTATTTAGGTTACAATAGGGTTTTAGGTGGAAAATTTGAGGATGGTGTTCGTCTACGTATTTTTATTAAAAAAAAACTGTAACAATGTTATCTACAAAAACTAAGAGTTATGTTTTAGTAGATTCTATTTTTAACAAAGAATAGTGTGTTGGTATTACAATTTTGATCAGGATTTTGACTGAAGATATCCCAAAATTTGAATATTCATGAATACTATTCATAAGTATTGAGTATATATACTTGGCTAGATACATAAATCATGCAGAATGATATTTAAAAAGAACAAGTTCCAATATTGTTTCCAAACCATATCTAATATGAATTGCAATATATACTATAATTGTTTGTTATGTCAAATAAATGAAAAACACAAAATCAAATTACACATTCTGAGCGTAAGATGTCTCTGGACTGAACCTGGACTGAACAGTTACGCAGGTGAAGTTTTGTCATTGAAATATACTTCAATAATTACCCATTTTGTAAGTGCCCATTTATTCATTCCTTTTTATGTAGTATTTATTTTTAGTCCCCAAAAGAATATTCGGTAATATTAAACTGTGTCATGTCAAGTGATTGACGATTCTGAGATTATGAACGAGTCAACAATCGACACAGATTTCGTATTATACGATTATTCTTTTGAAAATACAACTCAACTTATTAGAAATGAATTTGATCTCTGCCTCATCCATAAAGTCAATTATAATTCTACCATTTATACAATCGATGTCTTTCGATTGAACTGAGTTGAACTGGAACTGTTGACTCATACTTGTAAGTCACATCGATTCATTACCTTACAATTCATTCAATTGCCTTACCATCGGTTCAATTTTGACATTATTTGTATGGAGTTTTTCTTAAATTTTAACTACCAACCATTATTTGTATGGAGTTTTTCTTAAATTTTACGATACTAAGGCAAATGAACGTTTGGTAAGATACAGGGCATGACTGGCTCTTCTACTGATTAAGATACTCGAGTAGAATTTGAAAACATCGATTAAAAGTAAAACTGTCGAGACTCGAATTCTTTGAAAAATCGACTAGCACATCTTGTCGTCGCTCATCACTAGCCATGTCCAACCTCCGTTCCAGCTCAATTTACGTTGTAGGTGGCACGTGATACTTATAACAAACACCTCTTTGAAGTAAACATAATAAAAAACAAGTACTGGGATTTCTGTTTGCATTTTAGCAAAGCCGATAAGTTTTTACAATTTTCTTTTAATGTTTATTGTGAAAAGATGTCTAACCTTATTTTTTTTGTAAAGTGTAAGACAATACTGTATAAGAACAAAACAATGTAATAGTTTGATATTGAATTGACTTTAATAATAAATATGGTTTTCATTAGACCAATACAGGAACAATAATTGATGTATTTCAGAACTTAGTCCATAAACATACCTGAAAATTAAAAGATATATATTTTTATTTATTTTATTGGGTAGGTATAGGTTATTTTATTATAGTGTATATATATATATATATATATATATATATATATATATATATATATATATATATATATATATATATATATATATATATATATATATATATATTACAGTTACTTTTGTTTTTAGTAGTTAATTATTTCGCTTATATTTATATTAATATTTAATGTGTAGTATATAATGGGTTTGAGTTAATATACTTATTGTACATAAAAAATATAAAAATGACTTTTTAAATTAAGTTATTAAATGAGTTAAAAGATCCCAAGAAATTTTCATTTTTCACTTACATCTCAGGCTTATTTTGAGTTTTTTATGGTATCACTACAATCTCGTGAAACGGGTTGTAGAATAAATAATCTATAATAAGAATAAAAATATCAAGTAGGTTTCGAAAAAAAGAATGCGAGTTTCAAATACTTAGACAGATTGACAGACGGACATAACTATTTTATAAGACGTACATGTAAAGATGGACCAAAAAGAAATGGATGGATTGTGTGAAAGATAGCATGATGATTAACAACCTAAAATAATTGGAATAAGATAAAAGATTTTTTTTTTAATTTGAGCACAGATATATTCCAATAAAGTAAACTATTACTTAAATAATTACTAATACTCGGACATAACGATTGCTACCATGTGATTTCTTATAGACTGCATCCGGCTGCGTTGCCCGTCTTCCTCAAAGGACATCTCAATAACAAATTTCATAAAAATCAATCCAACCTCGTGGTTGTACTAAAATAAACAGACTAACACCTTTAACTGGGTGTGTCATTGTAGCCAATTTCTGTAGCAGCGGTGAGTCCTATCGATCTGTAGTGAATAATAATGCCACCCGCTGATATCGAAGCATTTCAGTCATAAAATACCAATTATCTATTAACGTCTGCAGTGTTCGTTGACAAGTATTCTAAACTATGAACGTCCAAAGGGAATTCTCCAGCTTTGTATTACTTATAAAGTATACGTAATACAAAGCTAGAGAATTCCCGTAGAGAAAAAAACTGTTGTTCAATTAATTACAGTTAATTAAAGTTGTTTAAACTATCTTGAGACTTTTATTAAACATTTTTGAGATAAAATTAGTACAATTTAAAAAGAAACACATTTTTTAAATTGACACATTGGGTCTAAAATGTTTTAAACAACATAATATAAAAGAGAGACACAAGAGTCACCGGGCCGTCTAGTAGGTATTTATGATTTAGGAAATTTTCAACGTGTTTTTACTTGTCGATTGCTATACGTAGTATTCTTGTTCCATAGTATGATGACGCTTATGATAATGATATATAGGAAAAATACTTCGTTTGTCGGATATAAAGTATTCTATGTTCATTTCTCTTATCGAAAATACATACATACTCATATGTTATACCAAATTGAAAATGACAATTCATTGTTTGGCAAGTCAGTGAAATAGAATAATCACTTTCACGTTCATATATTTTTATTATTATTAGCATGGAATAAGAATGCATTTTCCATGTTATTAAATGATTTTATTGATTTTTTTAAACATAGCGGTCTTTGGATATTTTTTTTCATTTATTTGGACAAAAAAACAGCATTGTACAGAATTTTGTATTATGAAT
This sequence comes from Dendrolimus kikuchii, assembly GCA_019925095.2. NCBI lineage: Eukaryota > Metazoa > Arthropoda > Insecta > Lepidoptera > Lasiocampidae > Dendrolimus > Dendrolimus kikuchii. The sequence goes on from CM034392.1 coordinate 18,785,417, forward strand.
CTTATACATAAGTAGTTTCACTTAATACAACACCAACATCATTTGCCACATATTGAGTAATTGAAATTATACTAGCTACCGTAAGTAAATGCAAAAGAAAGGGGGGGGGGGAGACAAAATTTGATATACAATATCTAAAAAGAAGAAGAAAGAGAGACCTCACCAGAACGCAGAGCCGGAGCCAAGGTCACACCGAATGCCTACGACCAGCTGCAAGGAGGACGCTAATTGCCAGAAATACTTGATATAGTGGTTTACTTGTTTAATATCCTATAGTTTAATTTCGAGATGTGTACACACAATGCACCCGGAATGTAAAGCCTCGTGTATCACCAAAACGGGAGCAGTAATACAATGGCGCAATCAGCGCCAGCTAATGGAGACGATTCGGACCATAACGACATATTCAACAGGCTGCAACATGGCTCTAAATGTAGCCTAGGATGTGGATTAGTGGCTTTCCTAAAACTCGTACAAGTGAATTAATTGCAAACCCTTTATTCTCTTATGTATTGGCATTTCATCGTCAAATCAAATAATAATGTCTAAAATAGGTTCGCGGATTTCATTGATAATATGTATCATCAAACAATTTTTTTAATAAACTATTGATACTTAAGGCGTTTATTCTGTTCTACCTATAATCCCTTACTACTCGTATAAGTAGAACACTGAGCTTATATCACCGACCTCAATGGTAAGGTTCTCAGAAGGCTAGCTATGTCACCTCGCTATATCGCCATACTCATCCGCTGTCCGAGGTTGAAACCAGCCCTCTGATCACTCGAAGAGTCAATAAGTCGATTTGATACATCTTTGTAGAGGCTAATGGCCTCGGAACCCTGCAGTTCAAGCGTTTCAATAGTAAATGGCACAAACACTTCATTTATTTGAAAAGCATAAATTATATATATTTTTTGTTGTTATGTTTAAATTAAATATAGTTATTTTTAGATATAATGGGTTTCGATATTTAGGTTTAAGATGTTAATATGAAAAACTACTGTGACGATAATCTTAAATAAGATTCATAAGTAAGTTAAGACTACATAATACGTGTACAAAACAAATCTAATGCTTTTAAATGCGCAATGCCCAGAAGTATAATGTTACGAGTCAAGTTTGGCGTGATGCTAATATTGATCAGAAAGATAACACATGTCGACCGATAACCGGGGCCTCGACACTACGAGTGAACATTTCACCGATAAATCTATCTTTTATATAATTATACAAATAAAACTGAAGTATGTGATATCAAAATAAATGGCAAAACCTAAGCAAAAATTGCTATTTATACAATGACTAGTAATATACATGATCGTTTTTAGATATTTTTGTCTCCTGTTCTGTCTGAAAGTTTGATTCGAATAGGCTCTAAAAACGATTTAAAATATCAATAAAAAATTTAGGGGTTAAGCAATTTCATTTTAAATTTACGTGTATGTTTCATTTCAATATCTTAAAGGGTTCATAAGATAAATATGACATTCCACGCTAACGAAGTGGCGTGTAGAACTAGTATATAAATAAATATATCTTGAATAAATCTAAGTAACAATAAGCTTCGAACTTAATATACAATAAGGACTCTAAACTAAACCAGATTTGATAAACAGAATTCAGAAAAAAATAATAGATACTATATTACCTTATTTTCTTGGCCACCACCTGTTTATACAGCTTGCTCTTTGTACAATTTTGCTCTTTTTGCACCGCTTACTTGTACATTGTAGAAATACCAACTAAGCGGACGAAGCGCTATGTTCCCACTTTTATTGGACTGCTGAGGAGTAGAACTCTTTACTGTCGACTATTTTTCCTGAGACGTACAATTTAGGTGTCTTGCAAGTATCGCGTGAACAGGTATAGTCTAGGTGAGCGTGCTGTATCTTAAATTGAATTTCCACCTGACGTCACCGATGCAATGTCGGTCAAACAATATATACAATACTATACAATATATATACAAGGCTATACAATATTTTTAAAAACTATTCAACAATAAAAAAATTTAAAGCCATTATAACATGGCTATGAATTTTTTTCCATCTGCCACTTATAACTACTACGCAACAGCTCAGGGTAAAGCTATTAATACGAATCTACCAAATAACGAAATCATAGTTTAGTATCATATTTTCTTAAGTTTTCGCGATTTTGTACACATAATAAATTTTCTTCCTTCCGCGATCACGGCCACTGAAAAGTGGCCGAAATGTCGGAATAACAAAAATCAAATAAATGACCGCGCTTAAAACTGTTAAAACGTAGTTTTATCATAGTTTAGTACTAGAAATACAAATGAGAACAAGTTTTCGAACTATTTCCTAACAAATGTCTAATGGCCGGTATCTATATGTTACTGAACGTTTATTTGCCTTAATATCAGTTGAAATTAAGACAAATGAATAAGTAGTAAGATATAGGAACTAGCCATCAGTAAAGAATAACTTTACAAAACTATCAAGGGTAAATCAAAAAACATTAAATGTCAATATTGCAAACAATATTTCGAAAAGAAAGGCGGTAGGAAGCCATTGTATGGAAACGAACGATAAAATATTCAAAATTTAATTGGTTCGTTACCTTAAATACGACTATCTCATTATAGCTGTAAAGTTTATTACATGTAACTAAAACACGAGAGCAAAAATTAATTTTTAATCTCGTCTGAAAAGTAGCGCCTGCCCGGCTTATTTGCTTTTAATGAAAACTTTGTTTTTAATTTTCTCAATTTAAATCATATATCATTTTAGGCTATTCTAATGTAAATAAGGAATGAATATTGAAAAATATATTGAAACGTAAATAAAATAGTTTGTAGGAAGGTACGTATAACATGGGTCTATTTATTTTGCATCTATCTACTAAGTATATGTACACAAGTTTTCAACATATTTTTCAGGTTTAAGCCTATAACCCCGTCGTCAAATATCATTTACGAACAACTTACTTCACCCTTATGACATTGGCAATCCTCATTTAAGAGACCGCACTTTTACATACAGCAAATTTTCTTGTATTTATTTGTTCGTAAACAAACGAGCAGACGATCCACCTGATGATCAGTAGTGATTAATAATACGATTATGAATAACACTTCTGTTACATAATAAAACTACGTTTTAACGGTTTAAGCGCGGCAATTTATTTGATTTTGGTTATTCCGACGTATCCTCTTCTCATCTTTCTTTCTTCTCGACTTCTGTTTTACTTTTTTAAATCAACCTGTATACATCGTATAACTATAATTAATAATACCTCTTTACGCCTTTTAAGAGTCCCATATTATAGTGAATTAAAAAAAACGTGAAATGAAATTCATTACATATCTTGCATAAATAACTACGACAAGAAAGATATTTAAGATAACAGAAGATATGTAGTTGCAATCAATTAGACGAATAAATTATTTTTTGTCGACAGGACTGAAAGAGCTGAAGATACGGTATCCAGCAGCGGCAATCTTACTAACAATGCAGTGCGACACAAAATAGTAGTATTAGGCGCAGCGAAGGTTGGGAAATCGTCTCTCATATGCCAATTCCTGTATGGCACATTTTCAACCAAATACAAGCGAACTATAGAAGAAATGCATCATGGAGACTTCAACGTGTCTGGTGTCAGATTAACGCTTGATATTTTGGACACGTCAGGCGCATACGAATTCCCAGCTATGCGTGCACTGTCAATGCAATCGGCAGATGCTTTTATTCTCGTATACGATATCACTGATGCAAATAGCTTCACTGAAGTGCGGACTTTGAGAGATCAAATTCATGAAACCAAAGAGAGTACGGCCGTGCCAATTGTGGTTGTCGGCAATAAAGTGGATTTAGCTGAAACTGGCGCGAGACAGGTATTTCCATAGATTTTTACGTGAGACATGTTTTTCATTAAATTGTTCTACTTCTGTTTTCTGTTTATTGAAAGTAATTTATTATTATTTAACGAACTCATTATGAAACATTTGATAACAACACATTTTTAATGTTCTACGAGAAATTAGTAATTTAATTGCAAAAATTGCGGAAAATGTGCTAAAAATCACCGTCTGAATAGTGTTATATGATAATGCGTAAACACACACACGCACACATACTCACCCACACACACATACTATCACACACACACACACACACAAACACCCACACACACACACACACACACACACACGCACGCACACACGCACGCACGCACACACACACACACACACACACACACACACACACACACACACACACACACACACACACACACACGCATATACACAAAACACACGTTTGCGCGCTGTGGCTATAAACATCGGCTTTGGTCTTCAAAATACAGGCTTCGCCTAGTTTGGGACCAGTAGGTAATATAAATAATGTAAATTTGACTTTCCTTCTGACAATTTTCTTTACAAAGCTCGACCACTGTGGTCTAGTGGTATAAGCGTTGAGTAAAGAAGTGAACTAGGCGGTAGTTCATTGGAACATAAAAGTTCTGGGTTCGAATCTCGACGTGGTGACTTTCAAAACGCAAATTCCATTATATAGTTATATTGATGTTCCTATATTACCATTGTTGTTATATATAAGCATAATATGCTTCGCTTCTACAATACGTATACTTTACTCCTAACCTATTATTTTTAAATTGTAATTTTGACGGCCTCTGTGGTTGAGCGGGCTAAGCTTTTGCCAGGCTACCTCATGCAACGCAGAGGCTCCGGGTTCGATTCCTGGTATAGTAAATATAAGAAACGTATTTTCTCCGTCATTTACTATGGTCTGGGTGTCTGGGATCGGCCCCAGAGTAGTACGTTGTTTATTGCCCATAACACAAGCCTAACTTGCTTAATTTGGGGATATACAATATGTGTGTTTGTCTGCCGATTATAAAAAAAACAATCAAATCAATAAAACCAATCATCAAGACAGTAGTTCTTAATGTTTTCGATCTTGTTACATCTACAACAAATTATAGAAGTTTTTAATCCCAACAATCTCTTTTAAATGTTATCAATGAAGTATCTTAAGCCAATATTAGACGGTTCACTTTTGTCTTTCAACTTAGATGAATCATATCATTCTCATATTAACATAAACTTAAATCATTCAAAATAATTGAATATCACGTGTCCTTTCAATTCTGCCCCTTTCAACCAAATTGATTCAATTCAAATGGTAACTTCGTCTCATATCAGCGTTATTAATTATAATAATGCACAAAGTGTACGTTCTTATAATATTATTGGTGTTTTTTTTAATGCGGAGGTTGGTTTTGTTAAATATTTGTAAGTTTTAATGTTAGGCTTAGTTTCACATAAAGCGCGTGTCAAATTATATTCCACATCAAGACCATTCCTCCATAACTAATTTTATTACCTCGCAGAATAGCTGTTTTAATCCTCATAGCGGTAATTGCCCCCTGGTTCGAAATGTAACATCTAAGTGTTATGTTTGTTGCTAGATTGAACTATGTGATAAGTCTGGCATTTGCCTGGATATAGTATATAATAGTTATCTTGTACTAGTCTCTTATTTATGATTACTATTATTACTTTTGGTATATTACGCAAAAAAGGATAATTGAAAACTATCAAAATGTGAATCATGAAACCATACTATATAATATAATATTATGATATTAAAATATACGATGCCATTATTTAAATAAAAAGCAAGATTCTATAAGTATGAAATTGTCACGAACAACAAATTCCCTGGGCAAAGTACACCAAATACCTGGGTGTCACCCTAGATCGGAACTTGCGCTTCAACGAGCATATCACTATAATCCGAAATAGAGCGCGATTTGTGATGGGTCGTTTAGCACCTATGATAAACAAACGAAGCAAAATGTCCCTCAGACACAAGCTTACTTTGTATAAAACATGCATCCGCCCGATCATGACATACGCGAGTGTGGTTTTCGGCCATGCCAAGCCTGCCCTTTTAGATAAATTGCAAATCGTGCAGAACAAATTCATGCGCAGAGCCGTCGGTGCTCCCCTCTATATGCGTAACGTCGACCTCCACCGCGATCTGGAGCTTCCCTCCATCAAAAACTACATTACGTCGCTCTCGCGTAAGTATTTCGATCTCGCGCCGCACCATCGAAATCCGCTCGTCGTGTCCGCGTCCGATTATAAGCCTCGGCGAAAGGCTCTCGTGCGACGACCGCGTAACGTCCTCACGGACAGGGTCGACGTTATCACAAAACGGCTTGCCCGGATCAGCCCGCCCGGGGTTAGGACGGCAGGCTGGCAGGCACGGACAGAAAGACACAGACGGCGGCGTCTCAGGCGCCGCCAATCAAGATCTCTCCACGTCCCTGTGAGGGACGCTAAGAGACATAGCCCCCCCACAGGATAGACTAGGCGTGTTGCTGGGAAGTTTCTTTCGCCGTTTCTTCTCTCCCAGCCATAACACGTTGCGAAACGGCAGTAAGATAGCGTAGGCCGCCGCAAACCACCGATCCCGGCCCGCCGGAATCCTTCCTCTCGGGCTTTATATTACCTATCACCCGTTCTCAATTAGTGCTTTGTGTCGCCCTATGGTGGGCATCATTAAATTCATCCCCCTCTCATGGCAACAGTCCAGCCGAGGTAAAACTCCTTAGGGAGCTCCCTCGAGCAAGTTGCCCCCCCGGGCTCGAGCGCCTTCGCTTCGCGAAGGCACTCGCCCCAAAAACCCCGGTAAAGCTGTAAGGTCTTCAGGCCAACAACATAAAGTCAAGTCCAATAAAAAAAAATGAAATTATCAATCTAAGAATTTTTTGTATGTGGGAGTTAGTAACAACTTAATCAAGTTCGAAGGCAAACAAACTTCAGCTATATAAACTACGCTATTTGCAATAACAGCACATCCCCTGCCATATAAGAGCATCTTGTTTGCAGAAGAGCATATTAAACTACATATTGAAGTAATAAGGAAAACGCTCGCACAATGCCGGAGAGTCAAACAAATGGTTGCTTATAATCCAGATGAATGACGTGATAAATTGTGACCAAATAAAAATCATTTATTACTCTATAATATTATAAAATCCTAAATGTGCCCTGTCTGTACATTAAAGCTATTTAAAAAAAAATTGGAATAGACTATATAAACAATGATGAACATGATGCAATTTTTTTATATTTCTTGCCTGTTTGTCTAGTTATTGGTTTGTCTGTTTGTTCGGGATTCACGTATACTGGTAACTGGGCCAATTTCGATACGGTTGTCGCTGATCGACAGCTAATTTTTAAACTTAAACTCTGCGCTACTTTTTATACTAGGAATCCCGCGGGAAGTTTTCTTGGGGATAATTTAAAATGACCAGGTTTAAAAAAAATCGTATCCCAATGTGATTTTTTATTGATCGATAGCAAATTTAATGTAATAAAATGTGTGATTTCTTTTATCCCAGGAATCCGGCGGGAATTTTCCCGGTAGCGGTCTGAAGTTGTTCGGATGCATAAAAATTAGCTTATTCCGACACAGTTTCCACTAAGACGATAGCTTACATTCTTTTTGTAAATGCTGCGATAGTTTGTGTCCCGGAAATCTCGCAAAAATTTCAAGGCAAACTTGGACGAAGTCGCGGACTTATCCTAGAATAATATAAAAAATCTCAGGCTGCCAAAATAATTATCTCATTGTAAAAGACGCCAAAGGACTTGTGAATAATCTTCAAGCATTTGCTTAGGCTACCAGGTGAAAGGTCAACCCATATAAATAAAAGCTTTGTTTACCGGCAAACGATGGAAATTTTGTGGCCGCTCTAGACGGGACATTTCTCTAATCAATTATATTCTTTTAACAAAAACCAACAATTAAAGTCCTACAAGTATTAGTAATTTTTACTAATATTGTTCAATTGGTCATTTTTTACTAATATTGTTGAATTAATCATTTTTACCAATATTGTTAAATTGGCTATTTTTACTAATATTATTCAATTAGCATTTTTTTATTAATATTGTTTAATTGTTATTTTTTCTAATATTGTCCAAAAGTTCTCAACGTGTCTTGGAAAGCGAAGAAAAATTATAAAACTGGGATTCACTTACAAGGACGATGAATTTCTAAAGCAAGATATCAAGCAAAGTATATTTAAATTCTATTTATTAGTCTAAACGCTTGTAATTTTCAAGTCTTCTTCCTGATAGTGTTGTTTTCGCTGAGATTTTTACTATTTTGTTTCTGTTTGTATCAGACTTAGGTACTATAAACTGTACACTGGGTCATATTAATTAGTTAATATGATTACATAGTATTGAATTGTAATATGTAGAAAAACTTAATATCGTAGTAGTAGGTTGGTAGTTGGTAACGGATTCACTTACATTTAATTATAATATTATAGTGTTGTATTAAAATCCTACTTAGGAACCATAGCGATTTTTCGGACCTATAATATGAATATTGCTTCAATTATCACGTCATTTTATGAATGTCAACATCTTAAGGAAATCTGCACGTCGAGACAACTTCTACGTGAACCCTCTGGGGTTCCCTTCATATAAATATGAAAGGTGTACGGTCCGTTCCCTTAGAATGGGGAAGCTCAAGACCAGCAATGGCACGTCTAAGAACTGATATTATGTAAAATCACATGTACATCAAATCGTCATTTACATATTAAACAAATAATGGCAATTGTAAAAGACGTTAAGGTACTGTTACACATGCTCTAAAATAGCATGCTAAAAAGCGTGCTATTCAGTATGCTCAATACGAGCATACTTATGAACAGTTTACATTTGCTAACAATAGGCATGCTAGTTTTAAGTATTCTCTTGAATAAGCATGTTTAGACGCGCTTAAAGCATGCCCCCCTCCACCCGCAACGCAGGTAGCATGCTCAAAAATCGCACGCCTGTTGATTTTTAAGCAAACTCAAAATGAGCATGCTAATTTTGAGCAAGATTCCGACACACATGCTACTAAGTAGCAACTGCTCAATAGAAGCATGCTTTCATGCTTGAAATGAGCATGTGTAACTGTACCTTTAGTCATAATCAGATAGATCAGAAAGTATTCTAAATGAATTTAAGATATATATTATAGAAACTCGTTTGATGGCTTTAAACTAATCGCATTAGTCATTAAGTAATAAGTATGTGTATTCAACAATATAAAAATATTATGTTAGAAAAGATCTATTATAAGAAGTGTGGAGGCAAATCTAAATATGGAAATGCAATTCCAGAAATTGACTCCTACGAGAAAACGTGATATTATGTTATTGTAAATTGAATTCCAAAGTACACACATTCTAACTAAATATTTTTGTCTATCTATAATGTATATGATTCAACAATTAAACCATAAACTAGTACTATAAAAAAATTAACCTTATTCATTAATACTAATAATCCATTATATTTACAAAAGATCCCCTAAGAATATAAGTAGTAATCTGAATATTTTCTTAATAATAATAGTAATCTGCAGACAAACACAGATATTGTATATCCCGAAATTAAGCAAGTTGCGCTTGTGTTATGGGTAATATACAACAGACTACTCTAGGGCCGATCCCAGAGTCCCTGACCATAGTAAATAACGGAGAAAATACGTTTCCGAAATTTATTAAACCAGGAATAGAACCCGGAGCCTCTGCATTGCAGTGAGGTAGGTCGACAAAGGCTGAGCCGGCTCAACCACAGAGGTCATCAGTATTTTCTTGAGTTTTCGCAACCAGTACACATAATTAAAAGTCCGTTTTAACGGTTGTAACCGAGGTATTTATTTGATTATACAAAACGTAACTTACAACTAGGCTACAGCCTTTTATTGATAAGGTACGCAGAAGAGTGGTTACGTTACTTTGTTGAATTACCCTGATGATTCATAAGTCATAAGTAATTGTTTTTAGTACAACTATCGTAAAATAATATATGTACACGTCATTTCGTCATATCACAAGTGTCATAAAAAAATACATACACAATTTAATTAAATAATATCTAAATTTAAAAAAATCCTCTATTGAATAGGACGTCTGCTCGATAAGATAACATTTTAATCTGTTCTTGAAAGAATAAAGACCTTCCGATTCTTTTATTTTATTTGGCAGTCTATTACATCACCGTTTTACTGATGTTAGTCAAAGAGCATGATATGGCTGAAAGTTTTCCCCTGCTTTGAGTAAAGTAAGAATGTGCTCCACCACGTTTCGCTTAAGTATCAAGGTTAACTATGACTACCGCAATCGGATAAATGATGATTGCCGGCAACGTCAGAATGCAGAGATCCTTCAAATAATATTCCTTGCACAGGTAGGCATAAGCATTCTGATCACCTAAAAAGTGGATTGCGTGATTAGAGAGCTCTTTATGATTTATATATGTATTAATTTTGTGTTTATATTTAAGAATATTAATTATTGTATGTTTCCTAAACAAATTAATTAAATAAATAAATTATTTTAATAAAATATTTTTTGTTGATTCATATTTTGATAGTCTTCATTTTTGCGTAATATACCAAAAGTAAACATAAATAAGAGATTAGTATAAAATAACTATTATTTACTATATCCAGGCAAACGCCAGACTTATTTATTCATTATAAAAGTACCATCTCAGTACAATAACATTCTGGCTCATAATGTTCTAGAAATAAACCAACGTAACCAAACAACGACAAGAATAATTTAAAACACAACCAGCTGTTAACAGTATTGTTAACAGTGCTATTTTCTATTTGTACATGATACGGCCGGGTACGAAGTTAGTTGGTAACCGGCGATCAGCTAGTTGTTCCACCTCGGTGCACGACCCACGGCCGGAACACGTTCCAATCTACACAATAACCCCGCTCAGGCGCCAACTTGCCAATATCCGCACCACTGCGCTTTCTGCACAAACGCACATAATTTCGTTTCAGTATTATTGAAAAACATAATGCCTTGTGGAATAGCTGTGCAACAAACAGTATGGAAAACTACTTCATATCTTTACTCATTTATTACCTTGTGACAACCACACAGCTGAACAGATCGTAATGAAATTTCGTAAAGAGATAGATTATATCCATAATGGCTACCTATTAAGGTAAAAAACAATGTTAAAGTTGGTAAAATAGGAGATGACTTTTTATAGGCAACATATTGGTAATAACTACTTCGTGTTTCAAGTTAGGAATATTCATGTTTAGGCTTTGTATTAAATACCTACGTATTTCTTCATTAAGCCGATATTACACGGTTCATTTCTGTCTTTCAATTTCAATAGCCAAAGTGATCCATATAAACATAAAGTTGAATCATTCAATGTTATTGCATACCGTTGTGTCCATTCAGTTTTAAGTGTTTCAACGGGATTGATTCAATTTTGTTTATCCGTCTAATATCAGCATTATAGATAGATAGATAACACTTTATTGCTCACCAAAACAAACATTACTTATATTATATTTGTTACGTTTTTATTTAGAAAGTAAAAAATAAACGCCGAAGAATATTAATAGCCGGCTGTAAATATCACTTAATTACAGTCGGAATTTAATAATGCCAAATATATTCCTATTTCAGGGTCCCTCAAGTAAATTATACAAACAGAACTGGATTGTTCATGTTCTGGGTACAATTCGAAAATACTACATATTTTTACTATTGTATAAGTTCACAATTGAACACTAGCATACCTGATGTTAATAAAGATTTTTTTTTTATTGCAGGAGCTCAGCAGACAGGCAGACGGCCCACTTGATGAAAAGCGGTTACCATCGCCTATGGACATTTGCAACACACCAAAGGTGCTACGAATGCGCTGCTGCTCTCTTAAGAGATACTGGAACCTGGTCACTAATGCCGGAACACAACTCAAAGTTGTTATGGCTTATAAATTTATAAGTATCACGAAACTAAAATTTGTATAAACCACTAATTCGCAACAAGACAATATACTTCATAGAGAAATAAAAAACGTTTCAATCTACATAAGCGGATGAGATATGATAATAACGGTCTTGAAAATGATAAAGATGTTTTAAAGACTCTTATACTTAAACTAGATGATACCCGCCCACTTCGCGTGCCATAAAATCCGTTCTTAGCTGACCTCTACTTGGCGAATGGAAGGTCCATGCCAAATTTCAAGTCTATAGGTTCTTGAGATATCGTGATGAGTCACTATATGCGTGGATTGCAATTATATATATATAGATAAGTTGAGATATAAAAGAAAGACATTACAAGTGACTCACGTTTCCTACCGTTAAATTACAATGTAGAAAATTTTATATCATCAAACATACCTACATATGTATGTGCAGTCATGGTATGGAAATGTTCGCCAGTTTTCAAATTGATTCATTTAACATTCCGCGAGCACATGTTACTTTTTCAAACTAAGTCACAGAACAGACTGTTGCATAAAAGATTATGTTTAACTATTTGACAATAAAGTTTAAAATTACTTAGATCAAAGTAGTTTGATTTTCTATCTTGTCTAAGAAGATTTATCACACATGTAAAACCTCTTTATTGGTTTTAATATCTATGTTAAGCGTAGTGATTATATCCTCTTTGTTTATTAATGTTAATCTCAGCATCTGTCATTGTCAATATTGCAATTTCCTTTTTTCACATTTCTATATTTTATAAATGTAACATTTATTAAAATGTTGGCAGTGTTGTTTTTTGTACTAGTGCAAGCAAAGTCAATTTTCAGATGACGAACATTTTCATTCCGCGACTATACATTGTACGAAAATTTCTCCAAACAATATAACATCGAATAGTTTCTGGGATATGATGACCATTAAACGCTTTATTCAGGGTTAGAGTACCGTAACAAAACGACAAAAATGGTGTACATATATTGTCGCTAAGGAAATGTTAATTGCGGATTGTGCGACACACTGCCATTTTGTACAATTCGCAACGGGTACTACTTACACTATGGCGATGTTTGTCTGCGAAATTCTCATTTCGTTTTTAAATATGAAGCTGGCAAACAGGCAGACGGCGCAGCTCATGGAAAGTGATTGTCGTCGTTTATAGACGTTTGCAACATCAGGGGCGAAGTCAACGCGTTGTCAACCTTTATAATTATATAACAGCCTACAAACGTCCCACTGCTAGGCTCAGGCCTTCCGCTATTGGGGAACGGACAGTATACCCGCCACGCTAGTACGCCAAGACGGCTTGGCAGGTTTGAGACATCCGTTATCTCGATGTATAGGTTTCATCACGATGTTTTTCTTCACCGTTGTTAGCGCGTGTTAATTGTAATGTGCATATATGCTATATGCACATTAGGTCAGAAAACTGCCTAAGTGTTGCATGCGTTCCGGCCAGGATTCGGACCCGCGCCCTTTGAGTTTGGAACGCGCGTACCGGTTAATATACGCTACAGCTTTTTTCTGCCAGTCTTTAGCATGGGATAAAGAGAATGGAATAGGGGGATGAGATAGAGGTAGCAGACAGGAGGAACGAGATAGAAAGTATTGGATAGGGGGAAGTGGGCCATCGGAACTAGCACGAAACACGATTAGCTTAAGGCTGTTTCACACGATATTCTATGAGAGCATGGTATCACACCGATCGAGCCGGCCCTAAGAATTGTAATTGATATGATATGGATGGCTACTTAGCCGGAGCAAACCCTGATTCTTTGTTAGACTTGATGCCGCCTTGCAAATCCTAGTGAACCAAATAGAAAAATGTACGGAATGATGGATTTTGGCCGGATTCGCGCGTCCTGGTTTTGCCCAAACAATACACCAGATGTCCGGGACACAGTGGGCACTTCAAGGAACGGCTTTAGAGCACAATACGTGAAATTTTCCGACGTTTTTGGACTATTTATCGGCGAACATGGCGTCGCGACGATACTTAGACAGCCATTGAAGATTCAGCTCGGCTAATGAGACGCATGTGTGTACGCAGCGCCCTTTGGTTAGAACCGGCCGAATGAAGAGGAAATGTTGCCGGGAAAGGAATGCTTTCCGAGAATGTGACGGGATGTCGTAACAGTAATCAAATTACTGATTGACGGCCTCTGTGGTTCAGTGGTCTAAGCCTTTTCCGGCCTATCTCACTGCAACGCAGAGGGTCCGAATTCGTTATTTACTATGGTCTGAGTGTCTGGGATCGACCCAAGAGTAGTCCGTTGTACATCATCTATAACACAATCGTAACTTACTTAATTTGGGGATATACAATATATGTATTTGCCTGTTGATTATTATTATTATTATTCCAGCATGGCTCTACCAAGACCACTTGTGCTAGAATTTTTTTTCCGTGCTATAAATCAAAATGAACAGTCAAGAATCTGACGCCGTTATCATACGCGTGTTTTAAACTTAACCCATAATACAACTTAAGCTAATAAATTTGCACAAACTCATTAGAAACTACCTTACAGGATATGAGATATCGATCTCAAGAGAGCTAATTAGATCGGAGTTAATTTTCAGATTAATTAATCGCCTTAAGTTCATTGAATTATCAACAGGTGGTTTGTGAGAATTTTCATACAGAGGCGACTGTCATTCGTCTCTGAATTACTTCGCTTACATAATAGAATGTTCAAAATCTGCATTTAACCAAGTAAACAAACAAATCCAATATTGACTTATGGAGTTTATATTGATGTTAAATTTAGTGCAATAGTAAAAAAAGTCTTCGTCACTTAATGTCTGACACACCCTCGTCTTATTTGAATAACATGAGCTCGAACTCTAGCCAGGAAACATGTATTGCTTAGGAAATGTTCCCAATGAATATTCTTTAAACAACGTTAAGAAAAATTTGCAAGCTTCATGGGCAAAATATATGAGCCTCGTATCCTTATGTCATATCCTATTTATGTATCTATGCGTTTATTAAGGAAATAAATGAATTTGAATATGTACTCCTATATTGTTATAATTACCACGTTTTGACTATAAAGGAAAACACCTTTTCCGACGTGCAGGGACGGAAAAAATATTCTAACTTCTGCGGCTGGCCGGCCTGACGTAAGAAGCGATAAAATAACCCACAGCCAGGTGGTACGGCATTTGTCCGACTGGATTGCTACCACTGCTGGTCCAGAGTATGCCGCCATAACAACCTTGAGTTGTGTTCCGGCATCAGCCGCCGGGTTCCAGCCTCACCTTCGAGGGCAGCAGCACGCTAGCAACATCTCTGGTATTGCTAATGTCCATAGGCAACGGTAAAAACTTTCCTTCACTGTTGGGCCGTCAGCCTGTCTGCTGTACTTCAACAATTAAAAAACAGCTGATGAAACCTACACACGGAGGTAAACAATGTGTAATATCCTATTGTTCACTTTCAAAAGACTAGAAAATATACCGCTCGTTTCGCCTATAACTGGAAATGCGGAAGTCGGCAGTGGGACGTTTTAATTTTAATTAGAAGGAGACGAAGCAGTCTTTCGAGTCAAAGATAAATATTTGTTTATATTTTGGGTACAATAAATCCTAAATAATTTATATGTTAAAGAGCCGGAGTTATAATGATGCTAACGACTTTTTAACCAAATTAGTAAACTTTACTGGTTAAAATTATGATGGGATAATTTTATATACTCATACAAAATTATCCTAAACCTAATAAAGGACCATAAAAGTTATAAAAATGTTTACTACCATTATATTAATGTTTTGATACAAACAGTTCACATACAAGGGATTACGTTAAAATTGACAATTAATTCATTAATGTGCCTCATAGTTTTACTCATAAAAAGGAACGTATTTATTTCAAAATGGAATCATGCAGAGTACTTATTAATAGTGATGACTATACAATCACTTTTGAAGCAGCTTTAATTACTGTTAAAGGAGAAGAAATGACGCAACCAACACCGCAGGAACATATCTTTATTTCATAATCACTAGTCCGCTCCTTTGCGTCGTATAATTATTGTGTAAATAAATTAAACTACCCTAACCTAAGAGAAGGGTACCATAAACCTAAGGTACATAAGTATTCTTCTATGTTATACTCTGAAAAATAGAAAGTCCATAGATAGTTCGTTATTACCTACTTACTAAAGATTTAGGTTTACAAATTTTATACAACATACGAGTATATACATATAAAAGAGGGTAGTTTAATGAAATGTCACTGTCTAACAATTTTAAAGTTGTTTTTCTCTTACAGGTAGAATTCCATACAACAGAATCAGTGGTGACGGTGGACTGGGAAAATGGTTTCGTGGAGGCTTCAGCAAAGGACAACTTGAATGTATCTCAAATTTTTAAGGAACTCTTGGTCCAGGCTAAGGTGAAGTACAATCTATCACCGGCACTGCGTCGACGACGGCGGCAGTCTTTGCCAACAGGTCCGCAGGGACCACCGGGGTCCAGCCCCACTCCTCCGTCAGCACAGCCCCACGTGCCCTCCCCGGCCCAATTAGCACACCTTCAACAGATACGAGAACGGCACAGTAAACGTAACTCGTGCATCATATCTTAAATTCCATCTGACAGCTTTTATGAAGCAACATTTACATATGTACCTATTTGGCCGCATACACGCAGGTCCAACGAAAACCAAGGATCATTCGTTGTTGGCGTTGACATTCCACCTTGTACCATTAACATCAAAGAAATCGAAACATTTGACCTTTCGCCTTTCGATCTAGATAGAGCCGACGAATGCCCCTGAAAATCTATCGTTAGCCCTCGTTGACCCTGTCTGTGTCCGGCATTATAGAGTATTAAGACTTGAAGTCAACATTTTTTGAGATGTCAAAGAACTATTTGAAAAATCTTTTTGTTTAACTGTTTAATATTTATGTAAGAATGTTTAGTGTGTCACTGATTTTATTTTCTTACTATTCATATTATTATTCAAGATAGGAAAGCTGCATAATTTTAAGTTACAGTTTTATCTACGAAATGTGACGGAAAATTGTCTAAAGCAACCAGATAGATTTTTTTCTGTGTACTGGTTAAATGATTATAATTAAGGTGAATGTGTGGACAGGGCAGAGAAACGCTGGGCTTCCTAGAAGCGCGCTATACACTTCACCGGCCGATGTTGACCACCATAAATACATCAAGTGGGTCTGAACACATTGGATCAACAACTGATATAAAATTTTAGCCAAACGTGTACACGTAATAGATACGAGCATTTAACTAACGTAGGTACTCTAATTTCGACTTATTGTATACATTCTACCTGTACTGGAAAATTTCAGTTTTATAAATGTTTTCATAGTCCATATTTAGGGTTAATAATAATTTTCATAAGTATAAGAAATGATAGATGTAAAACACCAAATAATCGTGTCAATGTAGATTTATACTGTTACATCTATCGACCTATTACTAGTGTTCCTAACTTTTATTTTAATGCTGAGGCCGCACTGCGAAATACCACATCAGGTAATGGGAAATTGTAATTAAAACACGTTCTTATTCCAAGCAAAATAATAATTAAATACAAACGCGTACCTATATATTGTATGATATCAACATACACATCACAGGTTTTTAATTGTATATTTACTATTTCTTAATTTACAAAAGAACTTAATATGCATTAAAAAGATTATATAGCAATATTTCTTGATATATATTAAGCAAAATATTATAATTTTTAATATAAAAATTAAAAATACATTAGTAGTGGAACATTTACCAGCCAATAGATGGCACTGTGCAATAATTGAGGTCGTAAACGTTTCCCAACATGTACAAGGAA
The DNA here is from genome assembly GCA_019925095.2 of Dendrolimus kikuchii. NCBI lineage: Eukaryota > Metazoa > Arthropoda > Insecta > Lepidoptera > Lasiocampidae > Dendrolimus > Dendrolimus kikuchii. Next base: position 18,803,069 of record CM034392.1, read on the forward strand.
TATAAACAAACTAGCTGTGCCCGCGACGTCGTCCGCGTGGAATTTGCTTTCAAAACCCTCCGATTTTGAAACATTGTTCATTGGTGCTCCTCTCCTATTGGTCTTAGCGTGATGATATATAGCCTATAGCCTTTCTCGATAAATGGGCTATCCAACACTGAAATAATTTTTCAAATCAGACCAGTAGTTCCTGAAATTAGCGCGTTCAATCAAACAATATTAGTATATTTGGCTACAACACTAATACTTACATTTTAAATATCGCGATATCTTTTGAATGAAACGTCCGAATTGAATAATTCAAAAAGTTCTATAAAGGTTTTGAATTCGTCGTTTTAATTATTTAAAAAAATAAAAGAAAACACTTATTGTGAGATAACTACAATAGTTAGACACATGGTTTCGCGATATTTTTTGTAGACAATTATATGTTCTGCAAAGTGGTAGTATATTGTTTTGTTCTATAATCAATAGTTTTCGTAGCGCACACCGTGTAAGGATTTTTTCGGGTCATTTTTTTACACCTTGGGTTATATTATTGGACTTTTAGTAAGGATCCCTAATTTTTTTTGAAAATATAATATAGCGTATAGCCTTCCTCGATAAATGTACTATTCAACACTGAAAGAATTTTTCAAATAGGACCCGCGGTTCCTGAGATTAGCGCGTTTAAACAAACAAACAAACTCTTCAGCTTTATAATATTAGTATAGATTTCCAATAATAATAAATGGGCCTATGCCTGCAGGGCATAACAATAGCCTCACTGGAAGACCTTCCTTTGAGACGGAGGAGCATTCCATCTCGCTTCTCCACCCTATACGGGGCACTATCTTCACATTCAACGAGGTAACGTAGCCAGCGATTTGGGGAACTTGCCCATTGTCTTCGAATTTCTTAAGACTATAAGTATTCTACTTATAGTATTAAGGGATTAGAGGTAGAATATAATATAAGTTAACACATTTTACAATTTCTTTTTAAGAAATACTACAGAACTGTGGAATAAAAGATCGCGTTGGATTTTGCAGTGTGGCCTAGTAAGCCTACGAAGCTTCTTTCCTATTGAATGTCTAGGTATAACACAATATTAATATAATTGTACTAGGATATGGCCGCGACTTCCTCCACGCTTAACTTGAAACTCCCGCAGGACTACTGAGACACAAAGTACCACAACATTTAAAAAAGAATGTAAGCTATGGTTTTAGAGAAAACTATATCGGAATAACCCAATTTATAACAACTACAAAACCGCTCCCGAGATAAAAAAAAATACACTTTTTAGGAAAATTGCCCCGGGTTTAAAAGTCACACTTCTTATTTATTACCAAAAAAGTTGCTATCAATCAGTGAAAAAATGACATTGGAATTCATTTTTAATGGCTATTTAAATCGTTCCCAGAAAAATTCACGCGGGACTTCCAAAAGGTAGCGCAGATTTTAAGTTAAAAACTTTGCTGTCAAAAAACGAAAATCGCATCGAAATCGGCCTAGATATTAGAGAGAGAAATAAAAATAATCCACTGTGTTCTCCGTCGTTTATATAGTCTATTCCAGTTGGAGTTTTTTTTAATAGCTTTAATGTACAGACACAGCATGTTGGGAATTTTACAATATTATATATTTCTGATAGAAACTATGGTCGTAGGTAAGAAACGGTAAGGGTAATGAAAGGGTGACGTTGTGGAATCTTGCTAACACTCGGCCGGCTCAGAATGTCGGTCCACTAATTTACGGTTATGTTAGGCAATAAAACGTTTCTCGTGTGATATACCTACATCTTGTATTTAACATGATTTATATGTATAAAACGTATTTTAATTAATGTATTTATATAAGTAACTTGAATTTAAAATGTATAATATATCTTATTTGAATGAACTTTCCTCAAAGTTAAAAAAAATACCAGTCTTCATGGCGTCAGTTACGGTTCAGCATATTATTGACAAAGGCAAATTCCTGTCAGTCCATGCATATTAAACGTTTCTTGCTTTTAAAGTTATTTCGTGTATTATTATTTTTTGAATTATTTACCTTACAATTTCAAGTAACAACTTACATCCTTATAGTTAAAAAGTTCTTATTATTATTTAATTGGTATGGAAGATGTAGATTAACTAAGGTGGTAGGGCATTTGCCCGACTAGATGGCTACCATCCCTGCTCTAAAGTATGTCGCCATAACAACCTTGAATTGTGTCCCGGCATTAGTCACCAGGTTCCAGTTTCCCTTGAGCAGCAGCGCCTTTATAGCACATTTGGTGTTGCAAATGTCCATAAGCGATGGTAACCGCTTTCCATCAAGTGGGCCGTCTGCCTGTCTGCTGAACACCTGCAATAAATAAAAGCTAACTAAGAATGCTCTACGAATAGAACGATGATTGCTTGAAACTGAAAATGTATATCCGAAACCAAGGCTTAGAAATCGATAATATGAACTTTTCTTTTCGGTTTTGTTGCCACTTTAAACTCGATCGACCGGTTTTTTTTGGTAACAGACGTTCGTTAAATGGGTTTTGTTGAATAAACCGATTTGGTACCATTTCGAATAGTAGAGAGAAATAGGATGATACTTCCTCTTCTCGCGCATTAAACCGGTTAATTCAGGTTTACTTAACACTTTCTTTAAGTTTAAAGGGCCATTTACATGGAGAGAGTTTCTTGCCTCCAAGATACGATTATCGAAAGCAAGAAAAAAATATTATGATCTAAACTAAACATATGATATATTAAGTAGACGGGCGATAATCGCCTGGTCATTGAAAATTGATGTCTCTGTGTAAACAAAATACGAAATACCGTGCTCATCACCGCGCTTGAAAGGCGAGTCTCGCATTCATATCGGTTTAAACTGATTTGTACGATACTCGCATGAACTTGAAAAAATGTCATACGAGTTCTAGTTTAGACAAGTCGAGAAATCGTAGACAAATATCTTAATGCAATTTGTGTCGTAGTGTAAATATAACTCTTGGTGATAATTACCTTAAGATTATCGTATGACATACTCGTAGGCGAGTTTTTGTTTTTTGGTGAATCTAAAACCTGTTATGCGTTTATTGTCTAAAGAGTATCTATCACCTACGAAAATAGTATACAATTTTCGCCCCAAAACGTGTGATAAACTCTCTCTATGTAAATGTCCCTTTACACTCCGAATAAAATAATAGACCAAAACCGGTCGTAACTGATGAAAACCGGTTAATTTTAATACAAGCCTTGTCAGAAATACTTCAAATATAGAACCAGCTATAGTATTGACGTAATATCTATAATGACTCTATTTATATGGGCTATTTGTCAGTATAAAATTCCGCTGAGTACCTTCGAAATCCAAGGTCCAACGCCAATTAAATTAAGACAGAATCACCCTGGAAACGTGCTGAACCCAACGCAAAAATAATTATTAAAATCGGTTAAAAAGGCGCAAAGGATTTTTATATTCTAGGAAAGGTTCATTAAAACTTTGTATAGATGTTAACTTTGTATGCCAAAGAAGTTTTTATGATGTAATTTGAAATCACATAAAATATTATATTTCCGAAAGACAATGTAGTGAAGTGATACGGTAGAATCAGGAGCATAATAATGTGACTGGTCTACATGTAAGTAAAATACGATAAGGGGATCCAGCTGTATTCATGCCCCACAGTGATGAGGTGATCATTCAATTTATTTTTAATTTTTGGTATGAAAATGAAAAGTAATGTTTTACTAGAATATTTATTTACAAATAATAAATATTAATATGTATTTTTTTTTTATTAACGACAATTGTAGGTTTCGTCTGTTCATTGAAAAAATGGGAAGACTATACGCAATAGTGAGACGTTAGTGGAATAATATTATTACTCATGCCTGTATGATCCCGCATCTTATAAAAATGTAAAATTAGTAATTAAAATATTTGTTTGTGTGACAGCGAGCCAGCCGTATCCCCTTAGGTCTAATTTTAATATAATTAAGATTTTAAAAATATATTCTTGATGAGATAGTCGTGTGTTTAAATAACATTATATATTTAAGGGTGGTTACTATTAAATGAAATTATTGGTTTACAGCTGTTAAAAATTGATTGTTCTATTAAAATTATAAATATTCAATAACAACAACAGTTAAGATACGATTTGATGTACGCGATCGAGACAGGCAATCGAGACTATCTCGTGTCACGATCACATGTAATCTGTCAAATATTCTCAATATTAGATTCCAATGTACAATGTTTACGTTTTCGAACCTTTTTATTAAATAAACAACAGGCTATGTTGTTAATAATATAATCATTTAAAAACCTTAACAAGAGAATGCTATCAAATATTTCACCTACCTTCAACAAAAAATAAACGATTTCGAATATATTACTACTTATATTTTGAATTTCTTTACGTTTGTTATAAGTTTTCCCCGTGTTTATTATAGCTTTGTGTCTATTATATTTACAATTATATCTTAGAATACTAAGTATAAGTATGGTTTTATAGTTTTGTATCACACCTATATAAATAAACATACCTGATCGATTTTTTCTAGATAATAATATTATTAAACATTGTTTACAATAATACGTATTTACAAAATAATATAACCAAAACCAAAAAAAATACACTCTGTTTTCTACCTTTAGGCTCTTAGCTAGATGATGGAGAAGATTACTTATTCCGATTTAAATATTTCAAATTATATGGATGTGCCTTTTTTGAAAATGTGGTCTTTTTAATTAGTAGAAGGAATTAGATTCTTTTAATATTAATTCACATTCAATAAATTAATGTTATATGTGTTAGTAAATCAAGGCTTTTGGAATTTCAAATAACTTGTCTCACCACCAGTAGCTTGTGAAATTAGTATATTTGTAATAAATATTGTGTCAACTGATTTAGTTTCTAATTGTGAAAATATTTCAATAAACTATATTCGAAGTAGTTTTAATATAAAAATATACGTGTATCCTCGTCTGATAGCAATTAAGCAAATTAAATAAGTGGTATCTATCTCTTAAGTAATTATATTACAATTTCTTAATATTTATACAAAATTTACGTAATATCAATTTGAAAGGCTCTTTTACATATATACAATTCTTTACGAAACTGAGCACTGATGGATTTGAGACTTGTAGAATGTGTAATAGGCTATAATTTCCCAATTTTGTCGCTATTTTCCATTCTAAGGATCTAACTGTATATTGAATTAAAATGTAATAAATATCATTTGTGTGCCATACGTTTTAAATATACGATACAATTTATTGTATACATTTAAACCAAATGTAATAAACTTGTGTCTCATAATAAAAACAACTAAATTCTCTGATGACTTGTTTTTATGTGCCCGTTGTTAACGTATATCCCAGACAACTCCTTTCATTTTATTGTTATTTATGTCTTCATGACAATGTAGGTCTTTAGGCAATCTAGTCCATTGATACTTACTAAAATGTTAGCAGCTTAAATATAAAATACTGAAGAAATTTATAAATAATCTAATACAATAAAAGAAAACTTAGCTTATTTGTATTGTATTCTACCCATAGTCCCTGAAGACTATAAGTAGAATACTGAGCCCAGATCACCATCTTCTATGGGTAAGATTCCCAGAAGGCTAGCTACGTTTCCTCGCTGTATCGCCATACTGATCCGTTGCCCAAGGTAAGCACCAGCCTTCTGATCACCTGAAGAGTCAATGAGTCGTTTTAATAAATTTTGGGAGAGGCTCACGGCCTCAGGATAAAATACTTACTTAGATTTGAAAATTTTATCAACATCTAGTATACACGATATTTTAGTAGTTACATAACCTTATACCGATACATTGCCTACCCGTAAGGGAACTGGCGTGAAGCTATGTATGTATGTACATAACCTTATAGACTAATATAATTATGTGTAGGTACTGACTGTAACGGCTAACCACCAAAGATGTGACGGCCTCTGTGTTTGAGCAGGTTAAGTCCTAGCTGGACGAACTCGCTGGAACGTAGAGGTTCCGGGTTCGAATCCTGGCATGGTAAATTTCGGAAACGAACTTTCTCGACGAACGAACTAATCCGATCATATATACATATATAGCTGTCCCCTCTGGGGCCGACCACAGAGGGGTCCGTTGTATATTACCCATAACATAACACAAGCGTAAAACTTCATTAGCGTTTGTCAGCTTGTTTATTTTTATTACACTATTTAATTTGTTTTATTTTAGGAAGGCTTACGGTCTAATACATAGCAATTATAGTAAGATTATTTAAACAAAAAATAGGCGACGTAACCAAGCTGTGGCTAGCCCAAGGAAGAATAAAAAATAATAATTAATCGTCAAAGAAGTTTGACGTTACACTATCCCGTAGTTTCATCAGCATTAATTTATTGCTATAATAAAATGTATTCTAAATTCATCTCTGTTATCGAAAATAAATACTAAAAATCTTAATAATCGGTGCTTTCAGCTTCGCTTGCATACGTAGCCCGCGGAAGTCAGGCAATTTTTCGAGATGACAAAAACCTCCTAGATTCTTTCCCGTTACCTAAATAACCTGTAAGGTGCAGCTACCAATTTAAATGACGGTCAGTTTATATCAGGGTAATAAAGAAAGAACTAAAACACTAAAGCAAAGACGTTTTCACATTTATATAAGTACATGAATCACTATTTATTCATAACCATTCTAACGTTAAGCTTTGCTCATAAATGTGCTTAATTACTGATGATAATACCGTGTTGGAATCTTCAACAAAAAGTTTTGAATGCGGTTAATAATGCTTAGGACTACCTAAGCGTTATTTACCGCATAAATTTATTCACTTTTAGAATTTTATAATACTACATATATATATATATATATATATATAAATATATAAGTAGATATTGATTTTCATATCTATAATATTATAAAATTCTAAAAATGCCATGTCTGTACATTGAAGCTACTTAAAAAACAACTGGAATAGATTATATAAATGATGGAGATCACGATACATTTTTTTTAGATTTCTTGTCTGTTCGTCTGTTTCTCTGTTTGTTCGGAATTCACGTAAAAACTACTAGATCGATTTAGATGCGGTTTTCGCCTATCGACAGCAAATGTTTAGATACAAAATCTGCGCAACTTCTTATCCCGGGAATACCGCGGGAATTTTTCTGGGAGTTGTTTTAAGTTTCCAGATTTAAAAACGAATTCTAGTCTGATTTTTTTCACTAATCGATAGCAATTTTTTTTGTAATAAAGTATATGATATATTTTATTCCGAGAATCTCGCAGGACTTTTTCCGAGACCGGTTTGTAATTGTTCTGGTGTATACAAATTTGCTTATTCTGACACAGTTTTCACTAAAACGATAGCATGGCTTACATTCTTTTTTTAAATAAAGCGGCACTTTGTGTCCCGGATATTCCGCGGGAATTTCAAGTCAACCATGGACAAAGTCGCGGGCATATTCCAATCTATACTTATATATATGTATAATTGAAATCTACGTATATAGTGACTCATCACGATATCTCAGGAACTATAATACCTATAGACTTGAAATTTAGCATGGACCTTCTTCCACCAAGTAGAGGTCACCTAAAAACGGATTTTACGGCACGCGAAGTGGGCGGGTATCAACTAGCTATTATTATATAATTATTAAATATAGAAAAACATTGCTGTTCTTTTTTTCTAATATCAAATATCTTCATTTTAAAATCGTCGTATTTATGCACGAGCAGTTTTTATTGTTAAATATTTAGATAAAATATAGTTCGCTAACATATTCATATTTAAAGAAGTGTTTCACACCAACCGTGTTATAATAAAGTAACGCAACTGTCAAGTGAAATAAATTATGCTTCTGATATGGGTTAGCGCAAAATGAATTACGGCGGCCCCAACAACATGCGAATTAGGCTAAACTACGAAAATATCGTTTTCAAAACCCGACATCCTGGGAATTCAATTACTTTTTGCATGGGATTGCAGTTCATTTCCAATTTAATGCTGTAGAATTTTGGATACAGTAATTGTGGTTTGTCTTTTTATAGTACTAGCTTTATCCGCGACGTTGTACGCTCTTATCGGCTCTTATACAGCCCTTTCCCTTTATATTCATATTTTCCAATTAAATTTAAGATACCGAAATGAAATATAAATGATACTATAAGAGCAATTCTTATTTTGCCATCAAAAACTTTTATTAAAAGCCGTTAGAACATTTCAGAACCTATTCAAAACAAACTGACAAAATAATAATGATAATTTTTCAATAGATATCATATCAATATCAGATGTTTTCACTTAATTTTAGGCTTATGTTTTTAAATGACACAAACAATACAATGTTACTTATTGGTATAATAGATTTCAACAACGAGATTCATATTCTAACTAAAAAATAACATTCGATTTTTAATTTCGGCATAAAGAATATTTAAGTTAAACAAAAAGTTGTCCCTGATTTTCAAAGACTGTAGCCATTTTTCTTTGCCCTTTTTCGTTTCAACAGAACAAATGAAGTGTAATGAGATCCTGAACATTGTTTTATCTTTGTTCGAAATTTAAGCGATTTTTTTCTTATGTAGTGTTACATAAAGAACATTATTTAGTTTCTAAGAAGTGTCTACTTAATTTAAATTTTAAGGAGAAATATATATTAAATTCAAATTTATTATCTTGAGCAAAACTTAATACATGAACGCCGTCTTTATAATTTTGAAACAAGACTATTATAATATTTTCCTTAAAACAATTTACTAAAGAACTGTTATAACATTTTGCTAGAATTTAATGAAAGATTAGGTTGGAATAAAAACTTTAAAATGGTACTCTATCTTAAGTTAAGTTTACACTACAAACTTACAAAGTAATCAACATGTTGTTCAAAACAAAAATAAACTTAAAAGGTAATAATTAAAAAGGAAATTGATTGTTTATTTGCTTATGCAGAATCACTTATTCATTTGGGCTTATTGAGTGCACTTGCACCCAATAAGTTAAATGGTTAAATGCGTGCACTTAACTTGCGTTCGGGGGCAGTGGTACGCAAGCGGGCGGCACTTGTTGCGCAGCGCGCGGATCGATAGCGCCCCTCTTCACCCGGGCGCCACGCTGGGCCACCATTAGGGTTCCAAGTAGTCGTAAAACTATCCTATCATAGAATATAAAATTGAATTTGCAAAAATCTTTTATATATTAATATATAAATAAACTACCTCTTATAATGATTATAAACTGAATAATATTACTTTCATATATCGCTTCAAACAAAATTCGTCGTGTTAATTACGGTTCTGTTATTAATAGCAAATTATTAGAAGCACCTTTCAGCCGTGTTCAACACCTACGCTCAAAGAAACGGTTAAGTGGCATTGTCAAGTTTATAGCCTTAATAAATCGTTCGCGCCATCAGGCAATTCCGACTGAAAAAGTGTTTTTAACGTCAATGAATGAAGACGAAGTACGATTCATTAGAAACCAAATGTTTATAAATAGAAAGTAAATGACTTAAATATCACTGGTCGGCAAAAGAAAACATTTTTTTGTAATTGGTGTTTTAAATTAGGCGGTTTTTTTTTGCTTTACATACAAAACCTATATTTAATTATTGTGACAGTAGCTGATTTAATTCCTCCGAAAACATTTAAAATAATCAAAAGTATACTTATGTCAAATTATTGATACAGTCATTTCAGTTTGTAGTTTTTTTATTTATTTTCATGTATTCTATACTAATTTCGTGGCAAATAAAATAACAAAAATCTACAAGTAATAATTCCGATCATTTTCCATTGTGTCGGTTCTCTATATGTAATATATCTTGCTAGAATCCTTTATCCCATTCATGAGATATCACCTAAAGATTTGCGAAAAATAAATCTACTGACATGTTGGTATTTTGGAGCTTGATAAGAAGAAAAAAGTTTTGCACAAAAAATATTGCGCTGAGAGCAAACATTCAAAAATAAATATACGTTATATGTTCAATTATATATATTTATTGGGTTTTTATTTAAAGGAGTATTTGGTTATCGGCAAGTGTATTTAACAAATACACCAAAAGCAACAGGTGGGTATTCCTATTTTTATTAAGTCTGCTCCTAAGCGTTGGAAACACATAGGTATAAAACACAAAATGGAATTTTATTTCCATAATAAAGACATGACGGGTGTTTACGAGAAGAATTATTTGCAATTTATGTTTTGTTCCAAACTGAATACGTGCATATATACATTAATCGCCTCATTACGGACCTCGGCACGAAGTGAGTTTCAGTTTAATTCATACTCATATATACATACTTAGTATGGACCCAGAACTACTAATACTAGGATATGCTTGCGACTTTGTCCACGTTTGACAGGTAGCATAGATTACAGTTATTTTTCCAGTATTTCAATTCAAATTTTAAACATGAAAATATTTATGATGAATTGAATGAATGAATTCCGAAGATTTCCGTAACAAACCGGGATAAGTTACTAAAGATATCTAATACATATAGAAACTGTCATATTAAACAAGTCCTAATATCACGTGGTTTTGAAGTTAGTAAATCTCGGGAAATATAAAAGTCCCGGATTACATTGTTTTAGTACAAATCGGCAATTTTTTTGTATACTACCCACTGTAAGTCACTCTCGGAAAAATTCCCGCGGTATTCCCGGAATACAAAATATCGAATCACTTGAAAAAGGACTTAAGCTACTGTTCTAATGAAATCGTCTCGAAATCAGCTAATATTTGTGCAATCTAATCAGTTTATATCATTCCCGGAAAAATTCCCGCGGAGCTCCCGGCACACAAAGTAGGTACCGCAGCATTAATGTAAGCTACCATTTTAGTGAAACCGCTCCTGGGAAAATTCCCGCGGGATTCCCTAGATAAAAAAATCACACATTTTATTACATAAAATTTGCTATCGAGCAATGCAAAAATCACAATGGATTTTTTGATCTGACCATTTTAAATAATTCCCAGAAAAAATCTCGCTTTATTCCCAGGATAAAAAGTAGCGCAAATTTTAAGTCTTAAGAATTTACTGTCGATAAGCGAAAACCGCATCGAATTCGACCCAGGAGTTTTTACTTGAATCCCGAACAACAAACAAGAAAGAAATCTAAAAGGAAGTGCAGCGGTTCCCCATCGTTTATATAGTGTATTTCTTTTGTGTTTTTTTTTTAATAGCTTCAATATACAGATACGGCATTTTTAAAATTTTATAATACGTACCTAATATAGATATGGGTTTGAATAGACCAGTTGATACGGTCTTAATTGCAAAATCTGATCAAGTCTCTCAAATCATTGTAAAAAACTGCTTCTTATCCCACTTCAAAAAACCTTCATTTCACACCTTGATATCCTCTAGAACCAATGAATAATGCATCGTTTTGCTTCGCTTATTGTCATTCGGGACTATCTATGGAAATTTTAATAGCAGCATAAATCTATCACTGCCTGGCATAATATTCCCGTTTCTTAACCCAGAGTATCAGATAGTTATGCTCCTCTACAGTGAATTGGCAGGTTTTACATATTATTAATCGCGAAATGGACGCATCCTTACGATGCTTTTCCTTGTCGCCAGCATATGCAAATCATAACAATTTAAAGAATTAACAGAAAAATCTTATGATTTAATCTGAGTTTATATTTTAACAAGTTATTATTAATATGTCTCTATTATACTTAAATCGTACATACACTGATGTTAAATTGATAACACCAAATGACGAATCGAATGCCCAAGGCCTTCAACATAACTTCGTTTGACGAGAACATTCATATCTCGTTTTGTTACGTGAAATAATATCCACTACCTAATACTTTTACTAAACAAAATTACCAGCTGCGGTCTAGATTTCTTTCCTGACCTTAGCTAGAATAGCAAAGCTTCTGTATGCTTAATATTGGGTGTGGTTACCGCGACGTCTAAAGCGAGGTGTGATTACAATAATCAAATAATTACGTTGACATTTAAGCTAACAGTAAAAGTAACTTTATTTCGACCTTAATATTGCCTGAAATGAAATCTGAAATAGCACACAACATAAATGGAACATAGATTTGAGTTGTTAATTAGTTAGTCACTCAAAATCGATCCAAAATTACCGGAGAAATCACGTAAAATGCATATAAAAAAATTAAGCGCCTGTAGAAAATGTAATACCGACACGCGTATACAGGCTTTCTTTCCAAGAATTTAGGCGCATGGCATTCTTTAATAACGGTTATTCTCGATTTTCCTCGGAGCCAATCCACTAATCAGATCCCGACAATCTCGGGAGTATACACTTACGAGTAAATAAAAAAAAATCGGTTACAATTGACGGAGATATCGTGCTACGAAAAATTTGGTTAACAAATTTCTTGAGTTTCTCTAATTCCTTGGAATCCATTCATCAGATCCTGACATTAGAGACTTTTGAAGGTGGTAAAAAGTATGCGTTGTATAAAATAACAGAAATAAACGATATAAATTGTGAATCCTTAATAACAATTAATTACTTTAGGATCCCGTAGCCATTTTGAATAAACCTGAACACTTACGTATAGTCGTCATGACGGCAGGTATGCCTATCTATCACAACAATTTTTTTTATAATTACTACTAGGTTCACGTATTAAAATTTAAATCCCGTGGGAATTACCCCGGGAGTATTTTTAAGTGGGTATTATACATAAAAATTAGCTGATTCGGATCCTATTAATACTTAACTTTTTAATTTCCCGGGATTTCCTAATTTCGAAACCACGTGAATTAGGCCTTGCTTAAAATGACAATTTCGATGTTTATTAGTTATCTTTAGTAAAACAGATTTATGACTTTATTAACAATACTTATACCGGGTTTTTACGGGAGTCTTCGGAATTCATCCTAAAACATTCGTTGCCTTGCTGAAAATACCTTGATTTTAAATACTGGCAAAATAACTGTAATTTACGTTACCCGTCAGGCGTGGACGTAGTAATCTATAAAATTAGTATTAGCGTTATATTATTACTTACCATAAAATGGTTTAGAAATTACATTAAGTTTTATAACGATACTAGCGGCCCGGCGCGCTTTCACCCGCGCTTTGTCCCGCTCTCGTGGTATATAGCGTCATGTTATATAGCCTATAACACTCCCTGTTAACGTAGCTTTCCAACGGAAAAAGAATTTTTAAAATCAGTTTAGTAGATCCAGAGATTACCCCCTGCAACGTCACAAACTTTACCTCTTTATAATATTAGTTATAGATATAGATTTATTTATTTCCTGATTGAATTTGCATAATTATATAACGCTACCAAATTTTTATCGGTTTTTCAAGCGTTGCCCAGTGATTTGCGAGAAAAAGCTGTGACTTACAGAGACATGATTTTATAAAGGTTCCGTTTGTCCAAAATAACAACGGAACCCTTCAAAGCGGATTTACTCGTTAAATTTAATGATTTTATATCGAGAATCTGGCAGACATCAATTTTCATGGTCTCTTTTCAGTCCGGCAAATACTAATTATGAATATTGCCAGAGGTTTCAATTATCAACTGCATTTCGAAAATGTAAAACGTATCATCGATATAGTAACAAACTTCGCGCACAATTTGTTTTAATTATTTTTTCTTTCAATTTCGTTTTCAAACTCGTTTAATTAATAATTTTTATTAATTGCTCATCTAATTGGGCTTATTCCAAAGCTCGATGAACGTCCAAACGACCTTTAAAAATATTTACTTTTTATTCCACATTTAACACTCGCCTGTTGCATAGTCAGTGTCAATACTGTAATTAATATAGGCATACAATTTCGGAAAAGCGAATATTTAATACTTTATTAAAATTGGAACCTAATATTTCTTCTTCTTCTGCAAGCGGGTGGTTTCCGCAACTCGACGACAAAGCGCCTATTTTGCGTGCGAGGGTGGATGAGGGTTTACTCCATCCAGCCCAGCTCCTTCACGAAGTCCACCAGCCTCTTGATGTTGCTGAAGACTTCTCGGAGGGGGGGTACCTAGGGGGTCCAGATACTTCGTCCTGTATTGGGCCACCTCTCCGCATTCATGCAGGACATTAGCGGCTGTTTCGTCTGCCTCCGGGCATTCTCTGCACAAGGGGCTGTCGGTGACACCTATATTGAAAAGACGTCTGTTAGAATTGCCATGTCCAGTGGCTGCGCTAATAACTAGTCTCAGCCGGGACCGACTGAGCTTTAAGATGTTTCTGGAGAAACGCAGGTTTGCTCGAGGCATTGCCAGCTTGGCTTGCCTGCATTCCTCCAGGTGGTCGCATAGTTGTTGTGTAGTGCCCTTGTCCTTTGATTTATGTAATTTCTGAACCAACTGTGTCGCAAAGGCAGGAAAGGTTCCGGTCCAACTGGTCGGGTTTCTGAACCTCTCCATGCCAGTTGGTCTGCCGCACCTCGGGGACCACTGTGTCCCTTGATCCATTGGATGGTCAAGGTATTGTTCTTACATACCGCCTCATTTAGAGCCGAGTGGCATTCGTATATTAAATTTGAATAAATAACCCTGCTACTAAGGGCTTGTAGTACCGATCTGCTATCAGAGAGTACTCTGATACTGTGATCATTGACATCTCTTGCTACGATTGCTTTAGCTGCAAGCAGGATTCCCATACACTCTGGTTGATATACTGTATTGAACTTACCCAGGGGCTCGGATATGTTAATATTTAGGTCTTCCGAGAAGACTCCCGTGCCTGAGCCCGAGCTAGTCTTTGACCCATCAGTATAAAGGCTAAGCTCATGATAGGAAAGAAAACTATCGTTACCTTCCACAAGTTCAACCTTTTATTTTTTGTCGAGAATGAAAGCTTTCTTTATTCTGTCTCTGATCGCTTCCACCAAAGGTGAGTTGGACCATGCTTCCGAAATAATGCTGAAATGTGAAACTTAAGACTTTTCAGGTGTTTTAATCTTAGGGCCACCATTGCTGCCTCTTGTTGTACGAACAGGTGCAGTGGAGGGATGCTAAAAGCTATTTCTAAGGCCGCGGTGGGCGTTGTCCTCATGCATCCCGTCACAGCACAGCACGCTTGTCTTTGGAGTCTCTGAAGTTTGGCCATGCAGGTCGTAAACTTAGTCCTTGTCCACCAAACCACAGAACCATAAGTTACCATGGGTCTAACTACAGCTGTATAGAGCCATAGGAAGAGTTTGAGATGAAGTCCCCAACGCTTACCGATCATCTTACGGCATTGCCATAAGGTTACACTAAATGTGTTGAGTTTGTTGTCAACATGGCTGCTCCAGTTTAACTTGTTGTCTAGGGTTATCCCAAGATATTTAACCTCATTTAATAGTAAAATATAGTTCCAAAGAGGGTTGGTAGTCTGTAATTACCTAATGAGTATTAGGTAATTACTTGTTTGTAAAGAGAACCACCTGCATTTTCTGTGGGTTGGCAGAGAGTTCATGCTCCTTGCACTACTTCTCCACTACAAGCAGGGCTGCCTGTAGCCTATCACACATCATGCTGGTATTATTACCTACATTTAGTATAGTGATATCATCAGCGTAGCTAACTATGTAAAAGTATTGACTGTTTAGTTTGGAAATAAGATCGTTTACAACCAAGTTCCACAGAAGTGGGGAAGGTACTCCTCCTTGAGGATAGCCTCGAACCACATGGGCGCCTTTTGTATCTTGCCTTACCTTTATAAATCTCTTGCTTATCATGTTGATTATCCAGTCAATAATCAGGGTTTCCACCCCGTGTCTTTGGTGTGGTATATCGAACATAATATTTATTTTATATATTATGCAAATATAATATCAATTCGTATATGTCCCACTGCTACACTCGGCCCCTACATATTTATAGGAGGAACGATGATATACCATCATTGGCATGTATCGCTATCATCATTTGAAACAAAGTAATAGACTGTAACGCGGATCTCTTATCCATTGAATGTTTTTTCAGGTTAGCCACCCAATCGCTCGGGAATAAGGGTAAGGGCTCCCGATGGCATGCTTCGACCTATCAACCAAACAACCTCTAAGTTCCATTTCATCGCTATTTATCAGTTCCTCGGAATCATAAACGCGTTTGATAGTCCTGACGGTGCTGGCTCAAAGAGTTCCTACATCCTGTCATAAAGGGAACATCTATCACCTCTTATAACTGCATATTAAATGTATATGCAGAAATCTCTAGACATTTGTATGACCAATGAGATCCCCGTGTTATCGTTCATGGCCTACGTTGTCGTTAAGGCGGAAGAAAATCGTGATAATTCCTGCTTCGGCGCCCTAGTCTACGACGACGGTTCAAGGTCCTACCTTTTTTAACTACCGGTTACCTTTCTGTCTTGTTTTTCTGCGATATCACCACGTCGTAGGTTTGCATCGCCTACCATGATTACTCTTGACCATATTGTGCACTATGACCGGCAATGACAGGTTATTCCTAATTGTGTCTACTAACGCACTGAACTGATTCATACAGAGCTATCACAAAGTGTGTTGTTTGATATAAGGGTTCGATAAGCGGTTGACGGCCTCTATGGTTGAGCGGGTTAAGTCTTTGCCGACCGACCTTCCTACAACGCAAAGACTCTGAGTTCGATTCCTGTCATGGTAAATTTCGTAAACGAATTTTCTGTTATTTACTGTGGTCTGGGTGTCTAGAATAAGTGAATTGGAATGTAAAAAAACTAGGAAAAAAGTCTACTATTTACTATTATTTATATTTGGATTAGTGGAAGATATTTTTCAAATTCAGGCGAAATTTTTGGAAGTATGGCTCAAAAATGTCAAAATTAGGATTGCTTTTTGATAATTCGTTATAATATCGAGCCAATCCTTGTTGTCGGTTATTGTTATTGTTTGTCGGTTTGTCTGTTTGTTCGGGACTCACGTAAACACTACTGGGCCGATTTCAATTCGGTTTTTCATTGATCGACAGCGCATTCTAAGACTTAAAATCTGCGCTACTTTTTATCCTGTAAATCACACGGGAATTTTTCTTGGTATGATTTAAAATGACCATATTGAAAAAAAATTGGAATTCCAATACGATTTTTTCACACCAATATGTGTCATCGACTATTTTTTTGTCTCTTTATTCTAGTTATATGTGTTGTGTAATATTTGTGTATCCCATTTACATGTATTTAATTTGCACACCACAGTCATACATTTTTGATTCCTTTCATAAAATACACAGCCCGGGTTATCTGGAAGAGATCGCTCTAATGCCTGGTTTACACTATTCCAGTCCAACGATCAAATCCAGCTCTGGAATGCTAATGGAATAATGTAAATTACCACTGACCCATTCCAGTGAGCAATCCAGTCTTATGACCGAATTGGCGGTCTACTTTTGAATCCAATGCGAACATTCCGGCAGAGCGGGAGTCATGTAGACAGCCAATCCAGTGTCAGAACAGTGCTGACAAAACAAATTATACAATGAAAGGGTGTTGGTTGTTTTTGCGGAACTGCGGAGAAGAAAGAAATTACAATGGTGAAAAAGGTAACAGAAGACCAAACTTTACAGTTTAACAGTTTTTTTTTAGTTGCGTATCAAACTCATAAACAACTTCTTGTAACAATAGTAATTGAGGCACGTTTAAAACATTTTCGCAGCCGATTTCGTTTTAAAATCATTGTCACTGTAGTGTTTCCACTTCAACAACTTTTGAATGACTGGAATAATGTAGACGATAACATCCAGTCCAATACTGCGCTAGATGGACTCACTGGATTACTGGACTGGAATAATGTAAACCGGGCATAAGGCGATAAGGCCGCCCTTTGTTTCCTGCCTTTACATGAAACTACTCTAAATTATTTACTTATTATATGTGTATGTACTGAACTACAAAGATTTTACTATCTGTCTAATTATTAATGCTTATGTACTATTTTATTTATTTGCTAACTTACATCTAATTCCCGGTATACATTGTATAGATATTACGTTCCGGAAAGTAAGTAAGTGGTTACTGTTAGCCATGAACATCTGAAACATGAAGTGAATAGGCACGTTGCTTACTTCGTTAACACTAAGTAGGTATCTTTTTACGCTCTGTTTGAAATACTCAATATTGTAGCACTCTTAGAAATCCACGGAAGGGAATATATTCCTCAGCTTGCACACGTATGAAGGAGCGACCGACACGTGCGGTGGACGTGTGCCAAGCGTCCAAAAATTGAGGATGAAATGCTCGTTGTAGCTTAGTGATTAGCGCATATGTGTTTCATTCAAATCTTAGCGGAAAAGTACACACCGTTAGGGCAGTTTTCTAAACTAATGTGCATATTGTTCCAATTACCACGTGTAAGCTGTAGTAGCTTAGTGGTTAACGCAAGCATTCTAAACTCAAAGGGCGCAAGTTAGGATCCCGGCCGAAAAAGCATGCACCACTTAGGCAGATTTCTGACATGATATGCATATTATTACAATTACCAGGTGCTGGCGGTAGAAGTAAATCATGATAAAACCTGCTCAATGAGATAACCGATGTATGAAATGTGAAACACGCCAATGCTCCTTAGACAAGCGTCGCGGGTATACTGTCTATTCCTCTATAAAAATGGTAGGCCCAAGTCCAGCAGAGGGACGTTTATACACTGTTATTATTATATTTCACGTACTGGCCGTGAATGAAACTATCATAAGAAAATGTGCATACGGATATTACCGTTTACTAAATAGAGCTAATCCGCCTTGGATAAGCATATCGGGGTATACCGTTTACTTCCCTAGACATGGGGAGAGAAACGAGCCCAACAGTGGGTCGGTTTAAGGCTGACATTTTTTATTTATATTAAGACTAAAACAGTAATAAAATAATCATAATCGTTTCAAGTCTTATATTCATTCGCCCACATTGCCTAAATGTGTATTATTTTTGTTACTTATTTCAATAATGTACTCACTCGCCTTTATATGTCCGATGAAAGAAGTATTGAGATACTATGTTTATTGTACTGTAATTCATTAGAGATAAGTATTTTTATTTGAGTCAAGCTCCCAAGTACTCAGCACCATCTGTTTCTGACATGAAACGTCCTTTTATTACTCGATCGAACTTGGTCGTGCCAACAATTCTAAAGATGTATTGGATCCTAATAATTGGGAATTGATATTACAATTTAGTTTTGTACTCGATAATAACTCTTAATGTAGACTATTTTTTACCTAATTGCCGCGCCTAGATTGCTTTGGTTAAAGAATGATTACATTTCTTATCCTAAATGTAATATATAGGTATATCATAACATTTATCATCATCATCATAACAGTAAATGTTGCGACTGCTAAAGTTAATTGTCCATTAACCTCTCTAAGTACAACAGTTAGTTTAGAGTTTAATTAATCCTGTAATAACTATGTATATTTATCCTTTTAGACACTCATGAAATACTAAATCTTCCTTTTTTTTAATTAAATTTGGGTTCTTTTAAATCCAAAATCTTATTTAAATTTGGAAAGTTCTAAGGAAGTCGAGAACTTTTGGGCAAAATAAATGTAAGAAGTTGAGATATGGCTTAAAAAACGGTTTATATTTTTCTATTATGCAATATTTTGGTTTTGATAAAAAAAAATTTAGTTGGAGACTATCTCGGGAGTATATTTGCTCTTTCGAGTAAAGAAACCAAATTTAAAATCGGTCCACAATTGACGGAGAAATCGAGTAACGAACATTAAAAAAACATACACACGAGTGATGAATAGAGAACCTCCTCCTTTTTAAAGTCGGTTACAAATGGAAAACTCAGCCATCAGCCCTAAATTCTAGTTGTAAGACGAAAAATCTTAAAAATAAGGTCGCGAATGAAATGAGTTATTGATTACCATAATCGATTTATGTGAATGAATTTCAACAATGAATAATGTGAAAATAGTTACAACCACACAATTAAATCATTCAAAATAAATAAACCCACTACAATTATAAAAAACATCAATATAATAAAAAGACATCTGAAAATCGCCCTCATCTTTTTACGATCTGGACCAAAGAATGTATGAAAGCGTCCTCCCGTCCTTTATTTCATTGAATTGAATAATCCCCTTATTCAAATTCTGAAACAAGTGCTATATACGAAAAATAAATATAGGCATTTTTGTTTGAAATTTTCCAAATGAGCAGGCAGGTAGGCTTAGAATCAGACGAATCATGGAACTCATCGTGTGTTAAGCTTTGATTCGATTGTCAAAAGGCCTAACGTTTATTTTACGCATGACGTGATGCCGGTCGGCTCATTAGAGGAAATCACATCGCATGTGACGTGACCAGGGTAAAGTGCTTGGCATGAACGATTTTCTGTGGGATGTTTTATTCTGTAGCGCCTAATAATGATATGCAATATATTACTTTGGTCTAATACCACGACGCAGTAGAGCCAAGCTGGAATCACTATTTTGATTACAATTCGTTGGGCTGGCTCAGTTTGATACCATGCCCTTACAGAATATCGCTATGAAGCGGTTAATGTTTCATGTGAGTCTCAGTGTGAGAGTTAGCTAGCTAACTATCCCTTTTCTCGATAGGGAGAGAATGAAATAGGCGGGTGGGACACCACTCGCCTATTCCATTACCTCCTTCTTCCTACTGTCTGATTCCCATCTCTCATTCTCCGTACAGGAACGGAGAAAGAATACAAATTCCTGCGGCCGGGCGGCCTGTCGTAAGAGGCGATAAAACAACCCACAGCAAGGTGGTAGGGTTTTTTCCGACTGGATGGCTACCACCCCTGGTCTAGAGTATGCCGCCATAACAATTTATGTAGTATTTCGGCATTAGTGACCAGGTTCCAGTCTCCTTTAATAGAGCAGCAGCACATTTGTAGCATCTTTGGTGTTGCAAATGTCCTTAGGCGACGGTAACTGCTTTCCATCAAATGGGCTGTCTGCCTGTCTACTGAGTTCCTGCAATTAAAAAAAACATCCTCTTTATTCCATCCTTCCTATCCCGGCTCCTCTATCCCACCCTAAAGACTGGCAACGCGTTGGCTTCGCCGCTGGTGTTGCAGACCTCTATAGTAGACGACGGTACTACTTCCCATAAAGTGGGCCGCCTGCATGTGTCACCTTCGCAATAAAAAAAAAGTTGTGTGTGCAGTTCACGCGCATTTGAAGTAAAAAAAAATGTGACAAAGGGTGGGAGAGATTTTAAATTTCGTGACGTCACATTTCATATATTAAATCGTTATATTTAAGATTTAAATACACGAAAGTTGAAGGATTAACAAAAAAATCAAAACATTTCCCACTATCTATATGAGTATCGTGTTTAATATAATATATTCTATCTCATTCTCTCACAGGCTTAGTCCTATAGATTTATGTGTTTATCTATTTTTAGTGTCGCTTTTTCATTTCATTGACTTTCAAATCACAAAGATTCTAAAGAAGTTTTACTTCAAAAAGATAAAAAGAAAATACCTATATTTAAGATCCTGTAGCGTTGTGACAAACGCGGAAAATTTGTGAAATCGACTGTCCACGTTTGTTATCGCCATTTTACAAAACTATTATATCTGCTAGTAATATAATTATATGAGATTTAGTAACAAGATATTATGTTTTACACGCCACACAATAGTAGGCACTGTAACGGAATAGTAAAAATATAATTATGACCATAAATGTATAATTACATAAAAGATAAGTGTATACTATAATCGTAATGAAATTTATTAGAAGATATTTTTTAACAAGTTAATACGTGGCACAAGACACTTTCTCACAGCGTGCTAAAAGGTGTTGCTCAATCCCGTTCGCCCTGGATTACATTTAAAATATGATATAGAAAAGTCTGAAACAAACTGAGCCAGTGCTTGACAGTAAGTACGCATACAGAGAAGGGTTCTGCGGGGTTGATAAACATCTCGTTTTCGTTATTTACCATAATGTAACTCTAAAAGTAGAGGGGGTATAATAAAAAAATATTCCAAAGGAAAATAATTTAAATAATTTCTACCAAATTTATTTACTAGGTTTTGAGATATGTGGTTTTATCGGTTTAATGATCATTTATAAGGTTTCGAAGGCTGATAATACCAAAAAGAGTGGACAATTGTGCACTCTACGAAGCTCTTTAAAATTAATTAGTATTTGGTTAGTTTTTAAAATTTACCCAAGTCATGGATCATGATTATTATATTACATATAATATATCAGATCAGTTTCCCATGGGGGTAAGCAGAGACAATAGATCTCCACTTGTGAAGATCCTGGCAAACAACTTTCTTTCATTAATCTCTTCATACACGTAAATTTATTTCAGGTGTTTTTTACTTGATCTTTCTTTAACACTTCTGCTATTTGATCTGGTGTGTACGTGATTATGATAATTTATCATGATTATTAATTTTGGAAGGTGATGTCAGGAGCCTTAAGAACAGACGAGCGTGCATGACAAGAGTTATGAATGTCAAAGAAGCAAGTGAGGTGTGTAAGAATAAGCCTAAATGGCGCTCTGTTGTTCGTGCCTACCCCGCAAGGGAACTGGCGTGAAGTTATGTATGTATGTATGTATTAATTTTGGAAAAATTCTTTAAGTTTTTAATGTTCTCATTATATAATTCCTTTATTTAATCAATAACACCCAGCCGTTAATCGCTTGTTCTAAGCGTAACGTAATACACGTGTGTACACCGGTCTTATTCACAGAGCTTTGAATAAGTCTCGACGTGTTTCAGCCCGGAGCGTTGGTGAACCTAAACAACTTTCTAACAATGCCTACATTCACGTCACGCCCGTCACCTGGGGTGCGAATATGTAAATGTACCAGTTAAACGTCGGGAATCGGGATTCTACTCAGACAGAATTCACTGTACCTAGCAAGCTAGTTAGAGATTGCTTTATTCATATAAATCAAAACTTTTACCGTATAATTTTCTTGTATGTACACATAAATTCCTACTTTGATTACAAAATTTTATTACTTATTTCTATTACTGCCAATCTTTTGATCAGAAATACAAAACAACTCAAATAAAAAATATTAACAACTCAAGGAGGCGAAAACAAATAAATCATTAGAAGTTTGCCCTCGACTGTTGTTAGGTATGATAAAATATTGTTATTTTTTTAATCTGGTTTCTAAGTTGTTGTAGATGGAAACGATAAATTTGTTTCGGCTGGCTTGTTGAATTCAATTGGTGGTTGCAAATTACGGTGGGCTGTGAGTTAACCGCATTTCGCTATGAGGCTCAACCACGCCAACACTTAGTGCTCCGTCACTGATTTAAATTTACTCCTACGTACCAGCTAGAATAAACCACATAAATTTTTTGAACACTTACAGAGCTAAACTTTACTAGTATTCATAAGACCTCGATCCAAATAAATTCGATTGATAAAAGTTACCAGCGCCTATAGACATTTATAACACCAAAGGTGCTACCGAAGTGCTGCCGCTCTATAAGGGAGACTGAAACCAGGCCACTGATGTTGCAACACAAGTCAAGGTTGTTCTCAATACTTAAGACTCCGGTCTTGAGTATGGCGCCAGAACAAGCTGGTAGCCATCCAGACGGGCATTATACACTAACACTTGCTGTGGGTTATTTTGTCGCATCTTACAACAGGCCGCCCGGCCGCAGCAGTTCAGGATGGTGCAGAAACTTACCAGACACGGCGGCTTTGGTGATTATCTGCATCAAATCGTGGGGCGGGAACCTCCCCGGTCTTGTCACGAGTGCGGCGCATTCCAACACAACGGCGTTTCATACCCTTATGGGCACGCTTCCTAGAATGGTCGCAGCAATACTCCAGGTTCAACATTCCTGGTTTGTGGTTTCCTCCTTCTGCGAATCTGCCATGTCGCAGAAACAGGCCGCTGATAAAACGAGGGAGAAGGACGC
Organism: Dendrolimus kikuchii; assembly: GCA_019925095.2. Classification (NCBI taxonomy): domain Eukaryota; kingdom Metazoa; phylum Arthropoda; class Insecta; order Lepidoptera; family Lasiocampidae; genus Dendrolimus; species Dendrolimus kikuchii. The sequence goes on from CM034392.1 coordinate 18,826,881, forward strand.
GTACCGAGACCACGTCCGCAGGAGGCAGACCGGCGGTCGTAGGTGCCGCTACGCGCTCCTCCTCCCATAGTGACCGTCACAGGGGGCTGCTGTCACGGGGGCGATAGTGCCTCCTCCCCCCTGCTGTACGAAATGGATCACTCTGCTCCCCGAGGTGGCCCAGTTACAGAGCGTAGGGTCGTCAGGGTGTTATAACTCTATGCTAGAACCCGTGACGCCACGTAAAAACGCTATAAATGGGGCGCAGGTTTTCGGCGGTCGTTTCTCGCGACAATTACGTTTTAGAAGCGAGCGTTGAGAACCGGTTGCAGAGACTCCCAGGCACACTCGATGCAGGCCTTATGCCCGCATTTTGGCCCTTCGCTCGCAGGGCCAGAGGACGGTGTCCAAAGGTATTCCCCCTGCGTTATCAAAAAAAAGTCGGCTTGGCCTGCAAAGATAAAAATCAAATAAAACTTGGTTCAAATCAAAATCTACTTGGTTGATTGATTTTCAGAAGCTCTGGACTATGTACATAGATTGATCTGTAGCAGTAGATTGACTGACTTAGAAGAAACAAGTTCCTTTTCTTTATATGGCACCGTAACCATTTTAGATAATTCGTATATGCGTTAGTCCATGTGTATGCGCCACAATAATTTTTCTCAAAAACTACTGTTTAATGAGATGGTATTTTTAAGGACATACAAAATTTGTAGGTAATTTCTACATCACGGTTGAGTTGGTACATGAATACGAATAGTAACGACTCTTTTTTGATTCTTCATAAATATATACAAGTAAAGTATAAGATAAAAGAGTATATTATCATAAATCGGCACGCAAACATGCCATATTTTTTTTCTTATATTATGAATACTAGACAAAAGACAACTTGGTTTGGAAAGTGGAATGTTCGTTTACGAAATTTACCCTGCCCGTATTTACTTAGTGTGTACTTACTTTCACTAGTCTAATAATATAATCACTAAGTTTTAGTGAATTACGTGGACTAACAGTAACCACCACAAGACCACTACACTACACAAGCGGTACGCAGGATTATGCCTCGTTAATGACAGTCTCTTTTATTACAATGTACCGCTGCCTCCAATGTTATGTAACAAATGTAATTTATATTACCTATCTTCAGCTTAATGAAGAACTGAAAATGGCATGTCACCCTCACGGATGAAGTTTTAGGGTTGTGCCACTTCAACTTACTTTAATTAGTTGGTAGTTGTTATGTATTCCCAACTTCCAAGCACATCGCCGATAAATGCATGATGAACATACAACTAATAGCCGTTTCCTATATCTTACTATACATTCACTTGCCCTACCATCGGTTGAATTTTGACATTACTTGTATGGAGCGTATGTCAAAATTTAACCGATTGTAAGGCAAATGAACGGTTGGAATAAATAGTGTTGGCAACCTAAATTTATGGCAGCTAATATATGTTTATAGAAGATGTTATGAAGCTACAGTTGTAGTTATTACTTATATAATAATGTTATTCTTTAATAGATTATATTAGGTATCACGTTCTCATGATATTATACTTAACCTTTATTCTTAAAGGCACGTGACAAAAAAAAAATTAAGCTACAAGATGGATGGGTACAAATGTAACGGTAGACCAAATAAGAGATGGATGGATTGTGTGAAGGATGCTATGAGGGTTTGTGGTGTGACAGAAGACGTATCTCAGAATATATGTCGTGTGGAAGGAAAAGACATATTGTGCCGATCTAATAATTGTGATATGGTGAAAGAAAAGGGATGATGTATCACGAAACAATAGCTATTTTAAGGCAGCTATTTACTTTTTTTTTTTTTTTTTTTTTTTTTTTTTTTTTTATTGCTGGAGTTCAGCAGACAGGCAGACGGCCCACTCGATGGAAAGCGGTTACCATCGCCTATGGACATTTGCAACACCAAAGGTGCTACAAATGCGCTGCTGCTCTCTTAAGGGAAACTGGAACCTGGTCACTAATGCCGGAACACAACTCAAGGTTGTTATGGCGACATACTTTAGACCAGGGGTGGTAGCCATCCAGTCGGGCAAATGCCCTACCACCTGGCTGTTGGGTTGTTTTGTCGCCTCTTACGACAGGCCGCCCGGCCGCAGGAAATTGTATTCTTTCTCCGTTCCTGCACGGATGTACGGACTTACTGATCTGTTACAATGAATAAAGGATTAGTTAGTAAGTACTATACCGCCATATTTACTAAATGTTTTGGTGGCAATTGTAACAAGTTGCTGGACATTTTGAATTACGAACATTCAATTTTTATAGGTGCAGGAACGGAGAAAGAATACAATTTCCTGCGGCCGGGTGGCCTGTCTTAAGATGCGACAAAACAACTCGCACAACTGGTCTAAAGTATGCCGTCATAACAACCTTGAGTTGTGTTCCAGCATTAGTGACCAATTTCCAGTCTCCCTTAAGAGAATAGCAGCGGATTTGTAGCACCTTTAGTGTTACAAATGTCTATAGGCGATGGTAACCGCTTTCCATCAAGTAGGCCGCCTGCCTGTCTGCTGAACTTCTGCAATAAAAAAAATTGACCGTATTTTTAAGTAATATACCTAGTCAAGCCATAAGTTCTATTACAAATGAAAATGCATTTTGTTTAAATTAAGTAATGTAATATTATTAAAATGTATACCTACATATTTATTAAAGTCCCTGCAAAAAATAAATAAATATTCTGTTTTCTTAAGTTTTCGCGACTTGTATACATAATAAAACTACGTTTTAACGGTTTTAAGCGCGGTAATTTTATTTGATTTTGGTTTTTCCGACGTTTCGGCCACTTTTCAGTGGCCGTGATCACGCAAGACAAAGATGTCAAGTGTCAATGAGTATTGTTAAAGTTTTATTTAGCCTACCGCCAACTTATTAATTTTAATTATTTAATTTTTAATTTTGTTTATGGTTATTATTTAATCTATGGGAGCCTAATCTAATTTACTACCGCTTCGCAACATGTTATGGCTTGAAGAGAAGAAGCGGCGCAAGAAACTCTTCAGCAAACATGCCTAGCTCTAATAATTTTATATAATATTAAAATGGGTGGAAGGAAAAATAAAAGTAATTATCAGTCAAGTTGGTTTGTGTTCCGTTGTACGCAGAAAGAGCTCACAGTGTCTTGAGGTCTGGCAGCTGGTTTTTGCTGGGTTTGGGTCTTAATAGTTTTGATAATTGGATCCCAAACAGGTGGTACTTGCCAACCTTGCCAATAAAATTACCGCGCTTAAAACCGTTAAAACGTAGTTTTATTAAATAAATATTCTATTCGAAATGGCTACCTTTGCTTTTATACAGGCCTTTAATCTGTTTGGCCACGAATCTATGGATTTACGCACTGTTTCCAAGGGAAATTTCGCCACTGCTTGCTCCAAAGATTTATTAAGAGACTCAATGTCGCCGTGTCGGTTAGAGAAGGCCATGTCCTCTAAAACTGACCATAATTTGAAATCTAAAGGGTGGAGGTCTGGGCTAGATGAGGGCCAGTCTTCAGCTCTTATAAAGTCTGGAACGTTGGTTTCAAGCCAGGTTTGGGTAGTTCGTGCCTTGTGACCAGGTGCAGAGTCCTGCTGGAAAGTCCACGGTATATTTTTAAAAAGTGTATTGCTGAGAAATTTCACACATGATCCAAGACTGTATCTTGATACACTTTAGGCTGAAGTTTTCACTCCTTTTTCACAAAAATGTAGTTTTGTGACTCCTTGATAAGACACGCCCCACCAAACCATCACCGACTCAAAATGATGACCACGTTGTACCTTTCCGACCACTTGAGCAACTTCTTTGGAACTGTGAGCGTACACTTTATCATTTTGCATATTGTAGTGTTCGTCAATCGTGAAAATTTTTTCATCGGTAAAGAGGATATTTCTGTACCTTTCACCTGCGTATCGTGACAGAAGGCGTTTTGATCGATCCACTCTCTTTAATTGTGAAGATTGATTTAGGGCATGTCCTGAATATCGACGATAAGCACCGAGCTTCAGGTCTTGTTTTATAATACGCGACAGAGTCCTAGCGGGAATCTTCATTTCTCCCGACAAGATTTTTTGCTTCCTAATGGGGTTTCGACGAATTCTGGCTTTAACGTAGCATTAACAGCCTTTGTAGTTCATACAGCTGATACCAAGCTTTTGAAGTGTCTGGAATATGATCGACGGCTCCATACCCACTTTGTGCAAGGCGATCACTGCAATCCTATTTTCTTTAACACCCCATTCCATATTGTAATTTGATAATGAACACGAAATAATATGTGAAATGGCGCAAAATCGAAAGAAGTTTTTAAAATAAAATACGTGTATCAAATCCAAAATAATTAAAAATTGAAAAAAAGAAGTTTTTATATAACAATATTTATGGCCAGACTAGTTATAGTTCGCGATTGGTATCTATGGGGTGCGTGAGGCCAGGCAGACAGCTGTTCTACCATTCGCCAAACGCTACTATCTTCAAAAAACGAGTAAGTGTTACATTTGTTTTTGATTTAAATATTTATAGAATTGTTTGTGTTTAAATGTCGATAATGTTGAGATGATAAAAAGTCTTTGAAATAGTGAGTTGTTGAAGTTGTGAGGAACGAGGTGACTATAAGGGGAGTTGGAGGTTGGGAAAGGTTGCCTTTCTTTATGTAATCTTGGTAATATATCAGAATGTGTGGCTATTAAAAGACTGAATAGAGATATTCTTTCTCATGTTTCTGTGATTACGATATGTGTATTTATTGATTTATTATGCGAAGTTTCGATAACGCTTACAATAGGAACCGGCCATAAGCCCATACACCCGGTATAGCCTCTCACGTAACGAAGTTGTCCCTGTATAAGCGTTTATATTATTTTTTTGCTCATAAGCATTCAACAATAAACTAGTACAAAATTAAATGATGATGATGATAATATTGATATATAATAATGAACGTGGTGATATATTGCTAACTGGTAAACTTATGAACAGCTAATGATATTGATAGAAAATGATAATGTTAAAATTATAATAAGTGATGTGCTATTTCTTGGAGCTTACCTTTGTATCAGAACCAGTTGATTCTGATCAAAGGTAAGCTCCACAAGTAACAGTTAGTTAACTGTTGCCATACCAGCTAAGTAATATTAAAATATTTCTTTAGAGTTTCGACAACAAACACAAATACTCAGACTATTTGTAAGAATTTCCTACCTACTGCTACTAAAGTTATGCTTGTACAATCGTTGCTTTTCCCCCTACCTGATTATACAGATGCCGGCTATCTAGACAAAACCCTGGAATAACTAGATAACCTAGAACGCCTTCCAAATGTTTATATCCGGTTCATATTTGGTTTGCGTAAATATGACCATGTCTCCGAATTTTGTGATAAGCTTAAATGGTTGCCTATTCGCTTTCGCCGGAATGTTCACTTACTCTCAGTTTTGCACAATACTCTTTACAATCCCTGTACTCCCCCATATTAAAGGAACTTTTTGAATTTTGCCGTACAAGCTGTTCGACTGTGGAACACCCTCCTCTTACCAATCCACAAGCTAAATCAATGACTACATTTAAACATATGATCAGGCCATTTTTGGGCTAATAAATAAAAATTGTTGCATTAAATGAATTGATCTATTGTTCGTATGTGTAATTATATATATATCTCTGTATACATACATATATATATATATATATATATATAGTAGTTTATTTATATTTTATTTTTAATGGTAGTTGATGATTGTGGTAATATTACTTTTATTTTAGTTTAGTACACCACCAAAAATCGTATATTTAAATTTCCTTTAAAATCTCCTTAGACACTAGGTTGCCTGTAAGAGATTTCTATAAGCGATAAGGCCGCCCATTGTTCTAATGCAAAGGTATCCTGTGAATTGTCGAGATTAAGTTTATGCTGAACAATAAAGAGTTTTCACTAATTTATTCGACTAAATAATTAAGCAATTTTCATAAAATGCGACCGTAACAGCCCAGGCGACTCTCATACAGTTTGTCTACTATGTCTCGAACAAAAACGCTGCCGCGGGTGCGGGAGTTACTAACGCGGTCTTTTCGCGAGGCTATTATACATTACATAGCATATGATCTCCGATCTTTATCTTATCTTTATAAGATCTGATAATAGCTTATTTTCATAGTTACGTTATTTTGATACCTTTGTTTATAAAAAACTAGCTGACCCGGCAAACTTCGTACCGCCTGAGAATCAATAAATAAAAAACGTTGATTTCTGAACGACGGGACGAACATCAAACGTTTGACATTCAAAACCAAAAAAATGAAAAAAAAACTTATAAATTCAATTTGATTTCTGTACGACTTTTAAATATAATTGAGTTCCAAACGACGGGACGAACATAAAATGTTTGACAGGTAGGAAAAGTTTGTAAGGAAAAGCGAAATTGTTGTTTTAACTATATTCCAAGCGTTTTTTTCATATTTACTCACCTTTTAAACCTTCCCTGGACTTCCACAAATAATTCAAAACCAAAATTAGCCCAATCAGTCCAACCGTTCTCGAGTTTTAGCGAGACTAACGAACAGCAATTGATTTTTATATATGTACATAGATATGCAAGTACTATTGTAACAAAAAACTATCTGTTAATGTTATTAATTAATTGTGGATGTTTGACACAAGTATATATTAATACTTAATAGAAGGTCCAAGCACTATAACTTTGTATTAGCTAATAACAAACAGGGCAGAAATAAACAAATTTATTTATGTATTTGTCCCATATAGACGTAGTTTAACCGTGTCTAGAACTCAAATACAGGCTACCGTTGTTTTAAAATTCTAAATTGTTAAAGTTTTAATAAATCTGTCTGTGTTTTAAGCGAGCTCGGCAAATCTTGAGAAGTTGATGAATTAATTTAAATATTTAAGTGTTAACACCCTTTTATTATTTCCCAACTTAGATGCTTGGATGCTAAGCGAAAAAGGGGCAAGCTTTACACTTAGAAAACTTAGGTATAAAATAGTTTCATTTTACAATACCTCAAAGTAGTCGTAGGTTGCTCCAAACTTACTTTTAATCGACTCTCCTATAAAATGCAGATTTTAGAATTACAATAAAATACTTCTCAAGTACAGATAATTATAATTATGTTAATTAGACATTATTACACCGGGACGGGAGATTCTTTGCAGAATAACATTTTAAAATAAACTTGTGATGTTATGAGATTTGTAATTATTAATTATATACTTATTCGATTATCCGATACCCTATAAAATATAAGTCTAAAATGTTAAGCACACAAATTGATTGGAATTATGTTTTTACACTTTTACAGCCCTCAGTACAACCTGTAGGCATCTATATTGTCTTTAATTAAATGAAAAATTATTTGCCCATGACATGGTGATAATATTTATACAGGTCTTAAATTATACATAGGTAAGTCCACATGTCATTCATTACCCATCCATAACTATAAATATTACACTGCCTTACACAACTTATATAAGACTAGCTGCGACCGCGGTTTCACTGGCGTGGTGATGCAAAATCGTTATATTTTGGATAATTTACACTATATCTTTATAAATTATAGCCTATGTGTTATTCTGATGTGTAAGCTATATTACTGTAAAGTTTCATCAAAATCCATTCAGTAGTTTTCGCGTGAAAGAGTAACAAACATACATCTACACATTTATACATCCATACATCCATTCTTACAAACTTTCGCGTTTATAATATTTATAGAGATATTATTAAAGTGCTATTAACGTTACTACAGAAAATTAAATTAAATTAGAGTATTGTTTTATGTCAAGAAATACAAATAATTAAATACAATATAAACGTTATACAGCCTCATTTATGTCTTGTTCCAATTAAAATAATCATGCACCGAATAAAAACATTTCTTTAGTAACCAACTTGCTGCTCCCGCGGTTTCGCCCGCGTGGTGATGGGAAATCGTTATATTTTGGATAATTCACACTATATCTCATAAATTATAGCCTATGTGTTATTCTGATGTGTAAGCTATATTATTATAAAGTTTCATCAAAATCCATTCAGTAGTTTTGCGTGAAAGAGTAACAAACATACTTCCATACATTCTTACAAGCTTTCGCTTTTATAATATTAGTAAGGATTGTGCAGACTGATTTTAAATAAACATAAATTAGCACTTCAAGTCAGTCTAGAGTATTAATAAATTCACAATAAACTGTGAGGTTAATTTGTAACCAAGCTCTCCAAATAATATATACTCCCTACACAAAGATAAGAAGATTCTCTTTCAATAGCTTGGGAATAAACCAGTTATCCTGTCATTTAATACATGATACTGCAAAATCGAGGTTACTTTGTACTTGAGAAGAAAACAGGTTTGTATCAGAAACCTTCAGTAAGATTACATTAAAAGGAAAAATAATGAAAACTGCGTTTCAACGTTATCAGGCGTAGCTACTGAAAGTGAAGCAACGTAGTATAAAAACTGTTAAAACATAGAATAGATTAAAACAGAACACAAAGTCGTTTATTGTTCACCACAGAATTAATTATATAATTAAACTTAGGAGCTAACAGGCAAAATAAAGCGTATGGATCTTTTCCAGACAAATCTTGGATGAATAAATTATTATCAATGTAGCGGCCGGTTTGTTTTGATGAATAAAATCTATCTTCTTCTTCTTATATATAAAAATCAATTGCTGTTTGTTAGTCTCGCTAAAACTCGAGAACGGCTGGACTGATTTTGCTAATTTTGGTTTTGAATTATTTGTGGAAGTCCAGGGAAGGTTTAAAATGTGAGTAAATATGAAAAAAATGCTTGGAATATAGTAAAAACAACAATTTCGCTTTCCCTTAGAAACTATTCCTACCTGTCAAACATTTGATGTTCGTCCCGTCGTTTAGAAATCAATTAAATTTAAAAGTCGTTCAGAAATCAAATTAAATTTAGAAGGGAAGTTTATTTTTCATTTTTTTGGTTTTGAATGTCAAACGTTTGATGTTCGTCCCGTCGTTCAGAAAGTCAATGTTTTTTAGCTCAGCTAGTAATATTATTAAATTATAAGCAGCATTGTAGCTTCTTATTTGAAATACGTTTGCAACCTTGAAATACACGGTTTAATGATTGCAAGTAGGCTTCAATACAAGAATATAATTTCCTGCAGCCAGGCAGCCTAAAACAATCCACAACCAGGTTGTAGGGTATTTGCCCGTTTGCTTGCCACCATCTCTGGTATAGAGTATACAGCCATAGCAACCTTGAGTTATGTTCCAACATTAGTGGCCAGGTTCGTCTTCGTTTCGAGAGCTGCCCTCTCGAGCACTTTCCATCAGGTGGGTCGTCTGCCTGTCTGCTTAACATATATAATAAAAAAACCTTGTCATTGTTGCTAACCCTTGACAATGAATGTACAAAAAACATCAGTCTATAGATAACCTAAGGGTGACTGCAAACCTCCACATTATTGGTGGCATAAAACCTTACCTGCCTTTCTATTTCAAGTGAGATTAAATAAGTACTCATTCGTCCACATGAATCCACACTAGTACCTAATAACGCTTTTCATATTATAAATTCTCCACGAGACTTGTTACAGAGATACCTATATAGCTGTCTGCACTCACTTGTTGCGTACCTCGATAAGCCGCAATCGATAATTTGTGCTTCACACACCGCCGGGTTGCGGTCAGCTGTATTAATTTAGGTGTGCATCATGGTTAACCGTATCACGGCGAGAACATTCATCGTAGAGCCTACCATGGTACATTTACCTAATGTTACAGTTATTTAGTAGCATAGTTGTTCTTGTCATGTTTCTTTTTGAAGTTAATAATTAATTTTGTAATGTACCCTCTTATTGCTAAACGATACAATCGGCCATTTCCTTAATTGACTAATAATGTTATATTTTTATTTATTCAGTGATTAAACACCTGTTTTGTATAGAGTAAGGAGTTCTCTATAATTTAACATAATTTTATGTATTAATATTTATCTCTAATATATGGTTATTGTGTAAAGATTATAATTCAATATCTTTCAATTATATATAGACGGTATTCACTACATTTTATTTTCATGTTGGCAGACGCGACAGATTTATACTGTTTATTTTATTACATGTAAAACTTTAAAACTTTTTATGTAAATATTTTATATAATATCTTATATAAAATATTATCTAAAATTTCCAAACAATAATGTTTTTTTTTTTTTTTTTTTTTTATTGCAGGAGATCAGCAGGCAGGCAGACGGCCCACTTGATGGAAAGCAGTTACCATCGCCTATGGACATTTGCAACACTAAAGTTGCTACAAATGCGCTGCTGCTCTCTTAAGAGAAACTGGAACCTGGTCACTAATGCCATAACAACTCAAGGTTGTTATGGCGACATACTTTAGACCAGGGGTGGTGGCCATCCAGTCGGGCGAATGCCCTACCACCTGGCAATGTATTAAATTATTTTCATTCATAACCCTTTAATTAAAATAGTTCATCAATGACTTCAATCCGCTATCGGTGGTGCCAATTTGCTAAGTTTCTGATACTGTAAAATTGTTGGAGGGATGGCAAGGTGTTCTAAAAATGCTTGTCGAGTGTGAAGAGTCATTGGATGATATATATGTAAGCCGTAAGGTTCTCTGATTAAAAGTATTGTGACCAGTTGCTGTTCTTTTATTACCTTAAACCCTTCTAAGTTGTTGCAAGTATTACACTGCACAGTACTGTTGTAAGTATATCACAAGTTTTTAAAGGGATTTTAACACTGCAATGGTTAAATACAGGATGTGGAACTTTATTGCTCTTGTTGTAGGTGTATCAAAGGACTTGAGTGATTGCCTTCATATTATCATGGAAGACGAAAACTAAGAAATCACAACCGTGCAGTTAAAACGTAAGTTGTGACTTACTCTTGCCCAGTTGGCGTCACCAGTATGTTCGTTTTACTTTTTTAGAAAATCTCAACTAAAACATTCATAATAATAAAAATTTAGGGTTCTAATAAATTTATTTTAAATTTCGTAAATGTAATTTATATACTCTATCGGTCTTATTTGTACTGAGCTATAGTAAGTTTGTAGGCTTCTTGAAGGTTCTCAACGAAGCCTCAAAACTTACTCTAACTCAATATGAATAAGACCGTATGTATTTAATTATTCTCAGATTCATGTTCCATCATTTTAATAATATAAGTATGGACCTCAAACAACATATATTGTATCAATAATAACATGACAAATAAAAACAAAACAAAAATAATATATCAAGTACTAGCTGACCCGGCAAACTTCGTACCGCCTCAGAATCGATAAATAAAAAAGCTGAATGATAATTGCAGAGTGTTTCAACTTTAGTAAAAAAATGTGGCCAAAACTTAACCGCAACGAACATCAAACGTTTGACATTCAAAATCAAAAACTGAAAAAAAACCTTCAGTTTTAAATTTAATTAGATTTCTGAACGACTTTTAAATTTAATTGATTTCTAAACTACGGGACGAACGTCAAATGTTTGACAGGTGGGAATAGTTTCTAAGGGAACGTGAATTTGTTGTTTTTACTATATTCCAAGCATTTTTTTCATATTTACTCAACTTTTAAACCTTCCCTGGACTTTCACAAATAATTCACAACCAAAATTAGCCAAATCAGTCCAGCCGTTCTCGAGTTATAGCGAGACTAACGAACAGCAATTGATTTGCAAAAAAAAATTGCAAAGTATGTGATGAATACAATTCGTACCAATTTTAAGATACAAATACATACAATAAAATAAATTTTATCTAAAAAGGTAAGCTTAGTAAAAACAAAAGAAACAAATGTAGGCACTCGTGGAAATTTCATTATTATACAAAGATTCTTCTATTTTTTTATTATTGCCTCCTACTGTTTCGTATGGCAAGACAGTGTTTTTCCTTATTTTTAACAGCAACGATAGGGAAAGGGGTGTCTTTAGTATTTTTGTGTCTTTTCTTTTCTTTATACTAAAAAATTAGATCTAATACAATTTTATTGTTACTAACAAATTGTTTACTCTTTTCTATTTCCGTTTTGGTATCTTTTCAAATTTTTTTAGTTACTAACATTGATATTATCTATCTGTCAAATTATACATAGGTATATTACCTTTTATATATTGTAACTTTAGAAAATACCATCGTCGCCATATAAACGACGCTCACGTTCAGCAAACAAAACATTTTGCTTACGTAGCTAAAGTTACTGTTACTAGACAAGTTAACGAATCTACAGCAGGGTCTCATGTTTATTTGAGGCAATAAATAGAACATGTATCGAGCCAATTATCGAAGAATACGGATTCCAACTCCCGAAATGCGGCCCGGGGCGAAATACCTAATGCATGTAAAAGAAGACATTGATACCTTTTGGGCAAAGGCAATTAAATGTAATACGAGTTTCTCCCTTAAGCGATAGAAATAACATTAAAGCGGAATAAAACTTATTTCTAAAGCTTTTATTGCTTGATTTACAAAAGTTTTATAAAGAATAGTCTTTCCTTTTTTTTAGGGTTTCGGTATCGAAGGGATAAATGAAACCTTATGGCCTCAGTCCGATGTCTATCTGTGTGTCACAGCTGGTTATCTTAAGAACTATAAACTACTGCCTAGTATTAGTATATATAACGTATATATTATACGTACATGAAGCTCACAATGTACAGTCGCGGAATGAAAATCTTCGTCACCTTAAAGTCGATTTTTGGTTGCATGAATATAAGAAACAATACTGCCAACATTTTAATAAAGGTTACGTTTATAATACATAGAAATGTGAAAAAAAAAATTGCAATGTTAACAATGACAGACTCTAAGATTAACAATAAGAAACAAAGAGGATATAATCATTAGGCTTATCATAAATATTAAAACCTATAAACAAGTTTTACATGTCTAAACAATCTTCTTAGACAAGATAGAAAAACAAACAACTTGGATCTAAGTAATTTTAAACTTTATTGTCAAATAGTTAATCATCATTTTCTGTGGAACAGTCTGTTCTGTGAGGTAGTATGAAAAGGTAACGTGTGCTTGCGGAACGTTAAATGAATCAATTTGAAAACTGACGAACGTTTTCATACGACGACTGAACATGCCTCGTGTGTCTACAAAATATGGTGTCAATTTTTTTTATATCGAAAGGAGGCCTCCTCGTAAGTATATAAAAAAATGAAATATTTTAACATTTAATATATGTGTGTGTGAATGAAAGGGTCCTAATACCAGATTTGAAAAGTATTTTTTTTTATTTTTAACCGCCTACAAAACCGAGGATGTTTTCAATTCGACTGTATGTTTGTTACGCAATTTCTCCGTCAACTGTGGACAGTTTTTCATATTTTTATATTGGAAAGCATATACTTTAAAATGTGATATTTGAATCCCACGGAAATCGAGAGCAACCCTCGAATATTATAGGCACGTACAACGCGTTTAATTTTTCTTTCTATGCTATTTGTGTAACTATAAAGTAGAAAAAAACTGACAATAAACAAAGCCGACTTCAATAATAATAAAAAAAACAAATCATTTTCTTTTAATAAAAAAATAAATCTACTTCAAAAGTTACTAAAAAACCAAAAAATTAACATTTTCTACAACTTTAAACTTTCTTTAAGTTTAACATAAATTTTAGGCAGTATTTATTGTTTATTTTGTAAAATTATTGTTATTTTATGTTTTACTTGGGACCGACTTAAAGATGTTGTAGACAGTATTTATTAAAACTTATGTAGCTTATAATTATATGGTCTGCGTCTGTGTGATTAATGTTATTGTGTCAATTCATATAATATTAAGTTCTTGTAATGCCTTAAACAAACCTGTTCGCCTACTGCCTGGCAGGCAAGAAAAGTTTTTATGAATTGACAACTGTGATGTCACATTAGACACAAAAAGAAAATTAGTCACGAAAATGTATAGAATTTAATCTCTTTAAATCCGAATATATATTTTATATTGATACGTTCGGCAATGTAAATATCATAAACAAAATTACATACTTTGAAAATGAACGGGTCTTTTATTATTGCAACGACCCGTCATTAATGGTGACCCCGACGTGATCTGAGCACAAAATTTTCAACCTATAAAAATTGGAATTATACATTCGTCGTTGGCCACTACTCAACTGTTTGGGCTGGAGTTTCAAGCCGAGCGATCCCCGGGCGCGAACGTCTGGGACTGCTTCAGCGGGCACTCACAGCCCGCAGCGCCGACTCCATCTTCAGGCGAGGCCACCTGGATTGGAATTACTCCAGCATAACATCCACGGCCTGCAGCGGATAATTTCGACGGCGTTTTCGATTTTCCGATTGTTCAAAAATAAGGGCGATCGCATACCGTTTTACGTATAAGGTTTTGCACATCTATTTTGTTTCTATTTTTTTAAATTCATTTTTAATAATTGTGTTAATGATATTTTATGTTAATAGTTAGGGTGTTTGTTTGCATAATTCTTATTTTTGTTTCATTCTCAAGTGTGTATTTTTTGTTTTTATCCTGTTTTGTATTTCGGTTGTACATATAATCCTTCACTATGTCTTCTATAGAAAGTCTGCTGCAACAGGTGAAGGATCTACAGGATCAATTGTCAAAAAGCACGTCACGCATTCCGGGGTACGTTCCGATCGCAGAGCCGCTGCCTATCGTTTCTTCCCCTTCGATTGCAGCGCCTGCCTCTTACTCGTACACAAACCCATCGGATCTTGAGGTAATGAAGAAACAAGTAGATACCCTAACCAAAATATTTGACAAAATTGTTCTCCAGTCGCGTCATAACTCTCGTTCCCGTACGAACAACAGACCGCGCTCTTCTTCCAACTCTGGTAACCGCATATGCTGGTATCATAAGAAGTTTAAGGACAAGGCTCATAAATGCGTTCTGCCCTGCAAATATAATCACAATCAAAATTTAAACGCGATTCACAATCAGTAGTGACGGCGACTGATTGTGCTACACCTGGCCGTCGTTTATTTGTGACTGATTTGTCTGGGACCAACAGTCGATTTCTGATTGACACTGGTTCCGACATTAGTTGTTACCCGCGTACTCTACTCAAAGGAAGACATATAGCTTCTTCCAATTTTGATGTTTCCGCGGCTAACGGAAGTCCCATAAAAACATACGGCTCTATATCTCTTTGTTTAAATTTAGGGTTACGCCGGGATTTCAGGTGGAATTTCGTGGTAGCCGACGTAAACACGCCAATAATCGGCTCTGACTTTTTGGCATATTTTAATTTACTGCCAGATTGCCGCAACCAGCGTCTGTTAGATGGCACCACACGTTTGTCTGTCACCGCTATCGTCGCGGACACTTCTCAAACAAGTATTAAAACTATAATAAGCGGCAATTCCACCTATTTAGATCTCCTGAAAGAATTCCCGGATATTACACGACCCCCTGGTGTTAATAGGGTTGTCAAACACACAACCGTACACCACATCCTCACCACAGATGGTCCACCTCTTGCATGCCGCCCTCGCCGCCTTGCGGCGCAAAAACTTCAGGTTGCGAAGAAGGAATTCGAGGACATGCTGGCCTGCGGTACAGCACGACCGTCCAAAAGCCCTTGGTCCTCGCCTTTGCACCTGGCAAAGAAGGGTGAGAATGGTTGGAGGCCCTGTGGGGATTATCGTGCTTTAAACGCCCGCACCATCCCAGACTCTTATCCTGTCCGTCACATAGGTGACTTTGGCCAAGACTTGGCTGGTTCTACCATCTTTTCGGTGTTAGACCTGGTCAAGGCATACCAGCAAATCCCCGTTCATCCGGATGACATCTGCAAAACGGCCATCACCACTCCATTCGGGTTATTTGAGTTCCCGTATATGACATTTGGACTTCGAAATGCTGGGCAGACCTTCCAAAGGTTTATAGACGAGGTTGTGCGTGGTTTAAATTTTTGTTTCCCATACGTTGATGACATTTTGGTGTTCTCCCGTAATCCCCAGGATCACGCTGAACACCTTCGCGTTCTCTTCAAACGCCTGTCTGATTATGGGGTAGTTATCAATTCATCTAAATGTGTTTTTGGCGCTGATGAAGTTAAATTTCTTGGGCATTGGATTTCTAAAGATGGCATTCGACCACCAGCTGAAAGGATTCAAGCTTTGCGGGAGTTTCCCCTACCGAAGACGGTTGAGGGCTTGCGCAGGTTCCTCGGCATGCTAAATTTTTACCGCCGTTTTATCCCGAAGGCTGCTGAGCTACAAGCCCCTTTGATCAACATGCTGGCTGATTCTCAGTTAAAGGGTCCCAAACCAGTTCCTTGGACTACTGACACTATTCAGGCTTTCCAGAACTGCAAAGACCATCTTGTCAATATCACTCTTTTAGCCCATCCAGATCCCACTGCAAAATTAGGCTTATTCACAGACGCATCTTGTAGCCATGTCGGTGCTTGTCTCCAACAACGTGTTGGAGATGTCTGGCAGCCTCTTGCTTTCTTTAGCAAGAAGCTTACCCCTCGCCAGACAACGTGGCCTGCGTATTACCGTGAGCTTCTTGCGGTGTACGAGGCTGTTCAGCATTTTCGACATGTTTTGGAGGCACAGCATGTGACGATCTACACTGATCATAAGCCCTTAATATATGCATTCCTTCAGAGGCGCGAAAAATTACCTCCTCCACAGCTAAACCAACTTTCATTCATCTCTCAATTTACCACTGACATTTTACATATTAAAGGTCAGGATAATGTGGTTGCGGATGCAATGTCTCGCGTTGAAGCTATAACATTGGAGGAGGAATATGACACTTTAGCCAAGTCACAGGAGTCTGATGAAGAGTTAGCCAAGTTGTTGACTGAAGGTTCCAGTCTCAAGTTAGCTAAGGTTAGCATTCCTGGTACAAAGTTCGCAATAATATGCGACACCTCAAGAGGTAAGGCTCGTCCTTTTATCCCTCGTGACTTGCGCCGTGCTATTTTCAATAGGCTTCATAATTTAAGTCATCCGGGCATACGAGCGACCACAAAACTGGTTACTGACCGCTATGTTTGGCCGTCGATAAACAAGAACTGTCGAGAGTGGACGCGTTCTTGCCTCGATTGCCAACGCTGCAAGGTTACCCGGCATATTTCCACTCCGGTTGGCAATTTTACCACACCCACTCAGCGTTTCCGCCACGTCCATGTGGACATAGTTGGCCCCCTTCCACACAGCAAGGGCTTTCAATACTGCCTTACTGCTGTCGATAGGTTCACTAGATGGCCTGAAGCCTGGCCTATGGTTGGAGTCACAGCTGAGGAAGTGGCCGAGACCTTCTTCAGGGAGTGGATAGCTCGCTATGGCGTGCCTCAAATTATTACCACCGATCAAGGCCGCCAGTTCGAATCTGCTCTTTTTCGAGCTTTACTGCAATTATGCTCTATCAAGCGCGTTCGTACCACGAGTTATCACCCGTGTGCGAATGGCCTTGTTGAGCGCATGCATCGGCAACTTAAAGCCGCAATCATGTGCCGCCAAGAGTCCTGGGTTTTATCATTACCCATAGTGCTCCTCGGCATGCGTTCTGCGCTAAAGGAGGACCTACAAGCTTCTTCCGCCGAGTTAGTGTACGGGGAACCCCTGTGCCTACCCGGAGAATTTCTTGCTCCTTCGCAGACTCCCAACTCAACTGTGGACGCTTCCGCCTTCGTATCCCAGCTTCGCCGCCACATGGCACAGCTGAAGCCTGTTCCTGGCTCACGTCATGGGCAGAAGTCCACTTTCATTTTTAAGGACATAAACAATGCTTCTCATGTTTGGTTGCGCGACGACACCGTTCGCCATAGTCTCCAGCCTCCGTATAAAGGTCCATACAGGGTTCTTAGCCGGAAGGACAAAACTTTAACAATCGCCATCGGAGACAGGAATGCGGTTGTCAGCATGGACCGTGTCAAACCCGCGTACCAAGTGGTTGACGACTCTCCATTTTCGGTCACAGTAGCATCTCCATCTCCACCTTCACCTCCCACCCAACAACAGAACACCACAGACAACAAGAAACCCTACACAACTCGGTCTGGTAGAACGGTCACGTTCAAGTTACCATTTGGTTCGTAGGCCCTTCATCTGTTGCTGTGCTTGTTAGTTATTAAGTTTTTTTACTATTGTAATAATTAGTTTTTTTTTTAAGTTCTTCTTTTTGTCTCCGTGGGGGGGTGGTGTGGCGAAACAAACCTGTTCGCCTACTGCCTGGCAGGCAAGAAAAGTTTTTATGAATTGACAACTGTGATGTCACATTAGACACAAAAAGAAAATTAGTCACGAAAATGTATAGAATTTAATCTCTTTAAATCCGAATATATATTTTATATTGATACGTTCGGCAATGTAAATATCATAAACAAAATTACATACTTTGAAAATGAACGGGGTTTAGATAGCAGAAGACAAAATGTGACTTGCGATTAGAAAGATCACAAAGTTTATCTGTACTATAAATCTGTAAATGGTTCGAGTTTACTCATTGCGTTTCAGAATGTGAAAAAAATCAGAGGGGACAATTCGGGTCAGGAGATTCCGAAAATGCAATTTTTAGAATGTTTGTCAGTCTGTCTGTTAAAGCATCACGTGAAAATTAATGAATATATTTAAATATAGCTGGACAAGGGATACCTTTTATCCCGGATAATGGGATAGATTTATGTAAAGGTTATCCCAAAAAGTGGGATAGGTTTTTTGTGATTTTCCATTTTCGTCATTTTGGTCATCTTTGTTCGATTTGTCCGAGTTATCCCATTTGTCCGATTTCTCCGAGTTGTCCGATTTGTACAATTTGTCCGAGTTGTCGGAATTGTCCGATTTATCCGAGTTGTCCAATTTCTCCGAGTCGTTCGATTTGTCTGAGTTGTCCTATTTGTCCGATTTGTCCGAGTTGTGCGAGTTGTCCGAGTTGTCCGATTTGTCCTTTTTGTCCGAGTTGTCCGAATTGTCCGAGTTGTCCGATTTGTTCGATTTGTCCGACTTGTCCGAGTTTTCCGAATTGTCCGATTTGTCCGATTTGTCCAAATTGTCCGATTTCTCCGATTTCTCCGATTAGTCCAATTTGTCCGATTTGTCCGATTTGTCCGAGTTGTCCGAATTGTCCGTTTTGTCCTTTTTGTCATTTATGTAGTTGTCATAGACGGGGATAGATAAATATAGCTAGGACGGTTTGAAATAAAGGTTGAAAGTTTGGATAAGACCAATCATTTCTCAAGTTTATAGATATAAGCATTCATCATCTATACAAAATGCGATACTAACTCGATATGTCTTTCCGTTAAGTTTTCACGGAATACTACTAGGAATACTGGATCGGTTTTACTGTAATTTTGTTTAAATATAGTTTTAATGCCGAAAATGGAAATAAATATTTTCATGTCCGGGGTAGTTTGCGATATAAAATGAAATTAAACTGCCGAGTGCAAATAGCACTAACATAAAAATTAAGTACAATGTAACCTGTATTAACACTCCTGCTCTTTAAACAAGAAGCACGCACTAGAGGTTGACCGCGGCGTAGCCGCGGGGTAAACTCTAGTACTATTATAAAGTCTATTATCTCCTTTATTTGTGTTTATACAGAACCTGTTTTATATTACACATTGTTTACACCCTTGCTCTATGATCCAATATTATTATTTTTCAATCAAGGAGGTTGCCTGGAAGAGATCGCTTTAAACGATAGGGCCGCTCTTTGTTCAACTTAATAAATGAATGAATGAATTAATTAATTAATTAATCATTTATTGCTTAAATGTATGTACACAAGATCTTACAAATAGTAGCCTAGTTTTAATTTACAGTAAACAATAAAGCGTTTTCATTCATTCATCAGCCCATAAACGTCCCACAGCTGGACTCGAGTCCTGGATTTTTAGGGGCTCACTGGCGGGTGTCATATATCGATTAACTCGATGTACAGGCTTCAGCACGATATTTTCCTTCGATGTCACCAAGTGAAAATTGTCACAAAACGCATATTAGGTAAGAAAACTGTCTTAGTAGTGCATGTCTCCCATTCAGGAATCCAACCCATATTATTGAAAAATGTAAAAATGAGAATTTCATGTTGTGTATTTCAAAACAGTAGACATTGTACCAACTAAAAGATTTATTTGGATATTTTCAGCAAATAGTCTACAAAGCTTTTTTCAATTAATATAAGCCACTAACAACAGGATCCAACAAAAATCTCCATTTTAGATGCCGGTACTTTCTCGCATATTAAATCCACTTTATTTCTTATTACATAAATGTGTAGGAAATCTTCTCAGGCTACATTTTTTATTCATAACACCAGTTTAGTTTGGGTATCATTGAAAGTAATCAAGATGAATACCGTCATAAATCGCCGGAACCGCGGCTACCGTAGGTAACCCTAGTAACTTGAGTGGGTTTAACATAGATACGCAATCGCAATGATATTAGTATATTTCATATAAGCTTACTACTATAGTGAACTACGCCTTATCGCAAAATATTTAAGATTCGCTAAAACATTAAAAAGAAGTTCACAATTACACTAATACACCCTTGTTTACACACACAAAACCTACTACGATCGCTGTAAGAATTGTCTGACGTGGTAGACCTATAATGGGATCACTGTCTTGGTTACAGCTTTTAGGGCTGGTTCGATCGGTGTGGTACCACGCTCTCACGGACTATCGCCGTGAAACGGTTAGCCTTGAGCTAATCGTGTTTCGTGCGATGAATGAAAGTTTCGATGCCCCACTTCCTCCTCCTCCTATTCCATCCCCTTTATCCCATCCTAAAGGCTGGCAAAGTGCTTTGCCATTTATGTTGCAAATGTCTATAGTTGACGCTAGCCACTGTCCATGAGCTGTCTGCCAGGTTCACCTCTATGGTGGCGAGGCCACCGTTCCCAACCTTTTTTTTTTACTAGGTATATACCGTCATGGACACCCTACTCTTCAGGGACTATGGTAGGGTAGTGTTGGACTCCCGATGGCATACTCGGACTTACCAACTAAACCACCTATTTTTGCCATCTTGACGCCTTGTGTCAGGACCTCGGGAACCAAAGACACATATCCGATGGACCTGACGGCGGTGGCTCTTATAGAGCCCCTCCTTCTAGTGACAAAACAATAACACGCGCGTGCGGAAATCCCCACGCAGCGCCATCTCTCGACCGCTATTTGAACGATAAGTACCCCCGAATCTTATCGTTCAAGGCCGCTGTTAGGGCGGGAGGGACTGGTGATAGTCCCTTTTTCGGCGCCCTGGTCTACGGTGACGGATCTCTTTCCGCCGCCTCCTTTTACGATGTCACCATGTTGCAGAAGTTTTGAACCGCCTCCCAAAATTTTTTACTGTCGACCATATTGCGTACTATGGCCGATAGTGACAAGTCAGTCCCAACTACGTTCATTACCGTTCATTAACACGTTGCGCTGATCCGCCCACCCGGAGAATGATTGCAGTGTGTGATGAGCAATATCCTCAAGGCAGATATCACAGTGGTGACATCTCAAATCTGGCTCCCGTCCAGCAATCCGACACAGGTACCTCCCGAAACATCCATGTCCCGAAATACCTGTGTCAGACGAAATGTAATGGAGCCATGTTGCCGGTTTAACCATTCCGGAAGAACGGGACAAATTGCTAAATCAGTGGTGTGGCCAGAACTGGGCCATGTCAGTCGCCGTTGCCACAGCTCAACCATGCACTGTATTAATTCAGATCTCGTAGTTTGGATCTCCATAGGTGAAAGTCTTTGCCCCCCTTGAATACTTTCTATGCGCCAGCGATATACTAACGCAAGAAACCTTGCATCCATGTCCCAAGGAGGGGTCCTGCTAAAGCGCAAACAGCTTCAAACGAAATCGTGCGGTAGCCACGAATGGCCTTGATGGCCATCACCCTCTGCGGATGACGCAAGAGGGTGATGTTTTTGCGATTTAAAGCTTCAGCCCAGACTGCAGCGCCATACATAGCCATTGACCGCACAATTCCGATATAAAGTCCTCGGCAGAGGATCTTGGGACCACCAATCTTCGGTAGCAGCCATCCTAGGGCTGCAGCTGTAGCCATCAGTTTAGGCACCAAGCGCGTAAAATGGGCGTTGAAGTCCCATCGGCTATCCAGAGTAAGATCTAGGTATTTCATTGTGGACTTAATGCCGATGTGTATTCCACCAACCTTAATGTCCGCCGGTGGACCTTTGCGCGGTTTATGAAAGCAGAGAGCCTCACACTTTTTAAAAGCTACCTCTAGCCCTAATTGGTGGCCCTAATTCTATCTACTACTTGAGCGACGCCCGTAGTAGCGCACAGTATTGCTTGCCGGTAGTCTTTCCCGCGGGCCGTGACTATTGTGTCGTCGGCATAACATGTAATCTCAATGCCAAGTGCATAACTACCACGCAGCACTCAGTCATACCTGATGTTCCACAAGAGAGGACCAAGCACAGATCCTTGTGGAACACCGCACGACATTCGCCATTGACGTAAGCCGTTTTGGGTTTTGCCCTGCACAAAGTGGTTTGACAGGTATGATTCTACTATACGACGGAGGTAAAGAGGTACTTGGTAGTATTTTAGTGCCTCCTTAATGCACTCCCAGGGTAGGCTGTTAAAGGCATTGGTAATATCTAACGACACAGCCAAGACGCCCTCGCCCTGAGAGACTGCCTCATCAGCTATAGACTTGACACGGTTAATTGCATCCGTTGTGAAACGCCCAGCACGAAAGCCGATTTGGTATTCACTAAAATTTGGCCCAACTGTGTTCATGTGCTTGATGATACGTTCTCTAATTACACTGAAAAAGCTTTCCTGCTGAAGCAGGACAGACCTATTGTGCTACTTGATGAATCAAGTAGCACAATAGGTCTGTAGGCAGAAGGAGAATATATTGGCCGATCTCCCTTCTTTAAGAGAACCAACCCACCGACTTTCCATTCCAGTGGGAACTGCCCTTGCTCGAGGCATACGTCAAATAGCCTTTTTAACCTGCAATCCATGGCTTCAAGGGCGTGAGCTAGCGCTCACCCAGGTATACCATCAGGTTCAGGTGCTTTATTTTTTGTTCGAAGCCTTAATACAGCCACTTCTAATTCTTCCTGACTTACAACCGGAGCGGAGATATCATGACCTGAGTACCTATCAGGGACCGCCATGAGTGGTGGTGTGTATTCTTTTACTATTTGGGAAAAGGGCTGCTACTATATTTTCTACCAGTTGATGCGGGAGTGTCTCTATTAACGGCGATACCCAGGGGCGTAACTTGTCCCTAACCATTCGATAGGGCCGTCCCCATGGGTCACTATCAAGGCTATTAAGTAGCTCTTTTATCGCGCATTCCTTAGCCTGGGCGATTGACTGCTGTAGGGACTTTTTAGCTGCGTTATAGGCCTTGTATAATTCACTCTCTACAAAGTGGTCTCCATGACGTCGTTTGCGATTTCTGGTATATCGTCGCCTCGCAGCAATGCATTCTTCACGCAAACCAGCTATTTCAGTATTCCACCAATATACCTGCCGCATGGATGCCTGGGTACGCACACGTGGCATCGACGCGTCGCAGACGCCCGTCATCGCTACCCGGAACCCATCAGTTTCTTTTTCTACGTCTATAGGTCCATCGTTAGTAGAGACCCAAGATTGGACAAGAGCAGCTTCCGCGAGCAATTCCTTGTCCAGGAATTTTATAACTCAACATCGACCTCTCCCAGCTGGAGCATATCGATTCAAAGTATGTGATATAGAGGGGCGTGACCAAATATCGAATCGAATATATCTATGATCCGATAGCGTTTCCGCATCCTCTATAACCCGCCAGTTCTGAACTTGACGTGCTACTAAAGGAGTTGCTAAACTCACATCGACAATGGAACCACTTTGTTGCCGCACGCACGTATATATTGAACCCCGATTTAAAACTTCCAGTCCGGTAGTCAGAGCCCATTCCTCCAGTATAACACCTCGGGCATCAGTTATCGGCGAACCCCACGCTGCAAACTTAGCATTAAGGTCCCCGATAACACCGTTCCCAACCTAGTCCAACCGTATAGTATAAACATAAGTATGTATCATAGTATTTAAGTATAAAATAATATATTAAGTAGAAAACTCAGTAGTAATATAAGTAAGTATAAGTAAATTTTGTATTACATAGTATATTACGTCTTTTAATAGTGATCAAGGATAATAGCTCCCTTTCTTGACACACGAAAAGGGTTATGTATGCTGAATAAAATATATATATATATATATATATATATATATATATATATATATATATATATATATATATATATATATATATATATATATATATATATATATATAAAACTACGCCCAAAACCAACAAACATTTTATTCCTCTTCGACTAAAAAAATGCTTACTTCATTCGTCAAAAGCTTTTACGTATTCGCTGGAAAATATTTTCATATTTAAGCTTCTTTTCTTTATAAATTGTTAAAAACAGAGCATTATGTTCATTGAATTTTTCTCGTATTCAAATAAAATATTCCAGCATAATTTTAATGTTATTTCTTTATCTCAAAAAATATTCAAACATTCATATTACAAGTCCGCAATTACTTTAAATAAATAATACCCCTAGAAAATATGTTAATGATGAAAAATGAAAATGAAAATATGTTTATATGGATCATCTCTTCATTGTAACATTTATTCATAGTACACCCCAACACATTTTTTTTTTCGACAGAAACGTTCTTTCACTGAACTTTGCGAACTTGTTCCTAGTACTCTGAAAAATATTCAAATTGTACTTAATTGTTGTAACAAATTATTCGTATTACCTAATTATATTAAAATATTAATGAAAACGTACCTGATATTTTTCAAGTGATAACTTCTTATGGGAGGGTAAATCACTTCGTTACGTAACGCATTACGGCGCCAATCTGTCTGGCTTCCCTTTCTCTCACGCATACGGCAGCGGTAGGCAGGCTCCTCCTCCCTGACTCTAACCCACAGCGCTTAGCCCTATTTCGGTAATTAGATTAAATAATGATACTAATAATGTACATTGGTACATACAATTCTAACGTACATATTGAAGAATTATAACTAAGAATGATATTAATAAATAACATATCATATTAATACATACATACATAACTTCACGCCAATTTGGCAACAATAACTAAATATACATACAATTTAAGCAATAAAATATATTTTATAATCAATAAAAGATTTTATTAATAAATAACCTTTCCTGATACATACGCCGATAGGCGACAGCAACCATTTTCCATCAGGTTAGCACATTGATTTTTGGCTGCTTCATATTCATAGCATAAAAAGAAACCTGTACTTGACATTTCTTTTATGTTTACCTTAAAGAGATATTGTTAGACAAGCTTGAATTGTAATATTATTAATTAATGATATGTTATAGTCTTCGATGGTTTTATTTTATTGTCCACAATATAGGTATCTTAATTAGTTAATCTTAATTAATATGTGCCGAGAGGCTCTACGTACAACCAAAGAGGGGGTGTGTGCCTCCGGTATGTCACGGTTGACGCGCCTGTCAAACTGCTGTGCCAATGACGTTGACAGGCGCGTTTCGTTTCACTATTACATGAATAATCAATATTCAGTTATATGATACTAGAGTTTACCCCGCGTCAAACTCTAGTGCGTACCTCTTGTTTTAAGAGCAGGCGTTAATACAGGATATATTGTATTGTATTTTTATGTTGGTGCTATTTGTCCTCGGAAGATTTACTTCATTTTATACCGCAAGCTATCCCATCTACCGGGATGAATAGTATCTATGTCCATTTTCGGTATTCAGACAGACAGATCGAGTGAAAGTTGCATTTTTTTAAAGATTATGATTTTTTATATCTATAAACTTGATAAATGATTGGTCCCCCATACAAACTTTAATACCCTATTTCAACCCGTTCTAGTTTTATTTATATAACTAAATATTGTGTAAACTACACAAACGACTAAAACTACCACAACTACCTAAACTACCACAATTACCAAATCTACCAATCAAAACTACCACAACTACCAAAACCACCACAACTAACAAAACTACCACAACTACCAAAACTACCACAACTACCAAAACTACCACAACTACCAAAATTACCACAACTACCAAAACTACCACAACTACCAAAACTACCACAACTATCAAAACTACCGCAACTACCAAAACAACCGAATATACTAAATCGACGAACCAAAACTACCAAATCTATAAACCAAAACTACCACAACTATCAAAACTACCACAACTACCAAAATAACCGAATCTACCAACCAAAACTACCATAACTACCAAATCTACAAACCAAAACTACCACAACTACCAATACTACCACTACTACCAAAACTACCACAACTACCGAAACTACCAAATCTACAAACCAAAACTACCACAACGACCAAAACTACCACAACTACCAAAACAACCGAAACTACCAAAACTACCAGCATAAACTACCGAAAATAGCAAAACTACCAACCAAAACTACCACAACTACCAAAACAACCAAAACTACCTAAACGACCAAATTGACCAAAATAAACAAAATGGCAAACCACAAATAAAAAACCTATCCTAGTTTCCGGGATAAACTTTACATAAATCTATGCCAAAATCTATCCCAGTATCTGGGATGAAAAGTATCCCTTGGCCACCCTCGGTATTCAAATTACATATGTACCGAGTATCAGCCAAATCGGTCCAATAGTCTTTCCATAAAAGGATAACAAACAGAGAGACAAATATACTTTTATCTCGGAAACTATCCCATTTTCCGGGGTAAAAAGTATCCTATGTTCATTCTCGGCATCGAAAATATATACATACTGAGTTTCAGCCAAATCGGTCCAGTAGTTTTTACGTGAAAACGGAACAGACAGACAGACAGACAGACAGACAGACAGACAGACAGACAGACAAACAGTCAGACAGACAGAGTTACTTTCGCATTTATAATATTAATAGGGATAATGAAGTATCTATTGTATCTACATATGTATATATAAGTATATTAGCTATCAACTTTATTACAAAAACAAGTATGAAATATTCGTTCATTCATTGTTATTAAATGTCAAACCTTTTATATCTAATAAAATATTCTTCCTCTTCGGAAAAGAATTCAAAAAATAGGTCTTAGACGTTGTGCAAATAATATCCATGTAGTTTTTGTTTTGAAACCCTTTCTTTTGTTCGTAAGCCTCTGTAAAATAGTCTAAGAAAAGTATAAAGAACAAAACCTTGTGTATCTAAGGTTATAATGAAGATCTATTTAACGTTGTTAAAGAGGATATTGTCAAGTAAAATTATCGGCTTACAAATCATAATTTTATATCGTTAGCGCTTGTAACTATTCGTGTAAGTACTATTCTTCCACTGAAAACATGCGTTATGTGCGTTGTGGTCACATAAAGAGCACGATCTAACTAATATGTAGTTTATCGTTTATAATTTAGCTAAGATCATCGCTATGAAATGGGACCTTACCTTTACTTAGGCACACTCATAAAGTATTTTTGAATAAATTAAATATACAAACTAAAAGTTGTACAGAAAAGTCCCGAGCTCTCGTGGCGCGAAATAAACACGTCTTATGAAATTTATTATACGGGTCCATTTAGGTCTTTTGACCTTTCCATAATACAATTAAGAACTCAAACGTTGAAGGGTTTTAAAATAATATAGAGTTAATAAATGTAATTTTCTTATTTCGAAACATTTTACTTTATACGTCGAATTAAAAACTAAATTGTAGAAAATGTGCGTATATTTATTCAGGACTAGCGGTCTCGGCAGACGTTGTCCTGCCCTGAAAAAATAAAAATCTCGAACCCGATTCGCGCGCTACCTACCGAGTCTAATTATGAATCTAAACCACCCTGGGACCCACTCAAACCGCAGAACCGACCAAGTATTTTGTTTAGATGGATTATTGAAGTTTTAGAACGGATCCCTAATTTTTATATAGCCTATATTAATTGGGAATAATGTAGCATTAGAATGATGCAAGAATATTGTAAATCGGTCCAGTAGTTTTTGAGTTTACTTCTTACAAACATACAAAGATACAAATCTGTCCTCTTTATAATATTAAGTATAGATTATGTATCGGTTATTTAAAAATTATAAACATGGCTCTCGAAATATTATCTTAAGCCGTTATCAGACAGTTCATTTCTTCTATCAATTTGAATAAATCAGGTGATCCATATAAACACTAACTTGAATCATTCAATCTCATTGAATACCATAGTGTCCTTTTAGTTCTGCTCCTATTAAACAAATTAGTTGATCCGTCTATTCAAATTCAAATTCAAATTCAAAAGTTTTTATTCAAAATAAGTTCCACTGGAGAACACTTTTTGAAGGTCATACAAGTAAGTTAAAATTTAATTTTTATTTCCTATTCTATGTACACCGCTTCGCAACGTGTTAATGCTGTAAAGGAGAAGAAGCGGTAAGAAACTCCCCAGGAACACGTCTCTAATATCTGCATTACAGCTACTTTCGAACAGGTATTTTGGCCTAAGCTATCTTTAGCCTGCAGTTTATAGTTAAAACGACAACACTTATGTTACGAGTAGGCAAAGACTCAAATTTTTGGTCAGTGGAGGAGCTTACCGCTTTTGTTGGGTGGGTCAAATGCTTTCAAAGTCGTAGATTTAGCAAAAATAGCTGGTCTCCTTTGACTCTGGCTTGATTGATAGGAGGAATAGCGCAGTGGTTTTATGGGGCATTCGACAGCGTCTGACCGTAGGAGCGACTGAGTCCGTAGTTTTATAATTATGGTTTCACTGGCGAGCCCTGTAAACGTCCTGTCCTGAAAAATAAAAATTTCTAACGCATTATATAATTATTGCCAAAAGTATAAAATTAAAAGTTCTGTTTACTAGCATGTCACCCGGGATATGCGTAAAGGCAAGTGCCCAACAAAGGGACGTACGTAGGTAATATAATTATTATAAAAATAAATACATAATATACAATACTCTGAAAAAATAAGAGTTCTCTTCATTTTCTTTTGGATAATCATGTATTTAAATTTAAATTAATGAATCTAGGAACAATTTTCTATACGAAATTCAATTTAAATAATTTAATATTGTAGACTATGCTTAACATAATGAAAGAGGTTATATTATTTCCCGCTTTGTAGCAGAGTTTCACCTCTAGGAAGTTATCACAAAGTATCTCATTAATTCAGAAAATAATGTTGAGAAATTTACTCAATCGGGGAAACAATTGTGCGATGGGAAAAGTTACCAACTTTTTTAATTAGATGAATTCGTCGGAACGATGTTTTTCGATTAATATTTAGGCTATTGATGTATAACATATAAAAATATGTGTATTAAGTCTAGTTGATGCATATTTAGAGTAACAGTCTTATTCATATTTAGTTAGACTACGTTTGTAGGCTTCTTTAAAAACCATAAAGAAGCCTACAAACTTATTCTAACTCAATAAGAATAAGACAGTAAGAACATAAGTGTCATACCTTGGAAGATGGGACGCTCTTTAGTATGGGACGCAACGTGTGTCGATACGTTAGCGGCTTCCCATCTTCCAAATATATCTGTCACTGCTGGAGGAGCTGCCACACTTTAAGAAGCCCTGAAACGCCGCAAATATGCATCCATCGGTGACGGTACATATTTGTGGCATTCAGGGTTGAGACTTTGGAGCCATGGGGATGTGAGGCTTAGCAACTTTATCGAGACCTTTCAAGGCGATTAAAAGAAGTCTCGGGTGATCAAAGGGCTGGCCTATATTAGGGCAACGGATTAGCGTTGCCATACAACGTGGAAATGAGGCCAGAATTTTGGGAACGCTCCCCACCGACAGCGATCTGGACTTTTTTACTTGTAAATATGTTTATAATAGTATTTAAGTTTAAGATTTTTTTGTAGTGTCCCCGTGCGAGTTGGACTCGCGCGTAGAAGTTTGGCATACAAGTGTTGCGTAAGAAGAAAATAATCTGCAGATGGTGGAGGCAGTTCATGCGTGACTATACAGATATATAAGATCAACACAATTTACCTCTAGCTTCTGCTAGAGGTAAACTTTGTGTCATGTCAAGATTTTAGACATTTTCTGGAGAAATCTGCTTCAAGACTGCCAATTGGGAAGCGAGGAATTTGCACTGTGGGGTGGTGAAGAGATGTCATTATCACCCAGCTTAGGAATATCCACTAAAACCCCTAGGCGTGGAAAAAGAATAGCATTCTTTTCTCATGCCCTAGGTATTCCTTCATTTATCTTATGCCAGGACTACGGAAAGCGAAAGCTAACCAACTCTGCGATCTCAGGACAGACGAAATAACTGCTTAGTTTAAAGATTCTTGGGGCTTCCTAGATAGATTCATCTCAGCAACCTTCAGGCTGGGTGATATTTATTTTTGCTTTAAAACGCGTGGACCCAGCCTAAGTTTTGGTGTGCCCTCAAATTACTTACGTGCACCAACGTGGCTAGTGCTCTAGTAGGGAATGTTTAACTAGTATTTATAGAGAAGATAATGTCTCACATTTTGCATAATTTTGAAATGCTGCTTACTGAGTAATAGTAGCTATGAGACACAGACCTGTATTACGAATTAGGAGGTTGGGAGTGGGCATTCTTATAAAACTATCTTAAGTAAAGTACATTATATTTCATTTTTATCTGTGCAGGAGAAAGAATACAATTTGTTGTAGCCGGGCGGCCTGTCGTAAGCAACCCATAGCCAGGTGGTATTTGGTCGTCTGGATGGCTACCACCCCTGGTCTAGAGTATGCCGCCATAACAACCTTGAGTTCAGTTCCGGCATTAGTGTCCAGGTTATAGTCCCTTTAGAGAGCGGCAACACATTGGCAGCACTTTTGGTGTTACAAATGTCCATAGGCGATGGTAACCGCTTTCCATCAGGTGGGCCGTCTGCCTGTCTACTGTATTCATGCAATAAAAAAAACATCAGTAGTCAAGTTCAGTATTCAAGAACGACATTCAGTCGTAAAACTAAAGGGTAAAATTGGTTAAATTTTAATGTCGCGCTACTTTCTAGGCACCTCGTGTATTCGAAAAGGCTTTTTATCTGCCGGATATTACCCTTTTTGAATCGAATTTGAAATGAAATTACGCAGCTCAACGAGTTTAGTGCGTTAGGCGATCTCTTACGGGTTTTACATTCAATCAGATCATAATATCTACATTTCTTCGTGCATAATAAATCTTCACGCTTTAAATTTTTCACCGTTCTTCAAAATCGTTTTTACAAGTCTGATTACCTATTTTTAATGTACCGTAGGTCGATTGCTAAAGTGATAGACCACAAACGTCTCCACTCAGCTAAGGTGAGAATATTTCGATGGATTTGTGGTGTTATAAGAATGGATAAGGTGAGAAATGAGTACATAAGGGGATCTTTGAAAATTACATCCGTGACTGAAAAATTGAGAGGAAGAAGACTAAGCTGGTATGGGCATGGAAGGAGGGGATAATAAGTCACGTGAGAAAAATAATGTTAAATTGCTAATTTGTATTCATACAAATGTGATGGTATACCAGAAAGAGATGGATAGATTGTGTGAAGAATGATATGATGATTTGTCGCATGACATATGTTAGAATAGAGGAGTATGACAGGAAAAGACATATTTTGCCGACCCCAAATAATTATTTATTTTATTCCATTTGGGGGTTAACAGCTGAAGTCTTACAAACTAAAGTTACAGAGATAGTTAAAGAACAGTTATTCATAAACCTCCACAGATGACAAAGGAAGTAACAAAGTATAAAATACATTAATTTTGGAAAAAAAGAACAATAACATGAAAATTTTGTGACTGGGAAACTAATTATTATTAAAATAGACATTGATTAAATTCGCATTTACAGATACTAGACTATCCACACACAAGTCAATGTCCACATAATCTGACTTGCTGAGTTTGTTAAAGTTACAACTTTACCGGGGTGTTTGGGGCGAGTGCCTTCGCGAAGCGAAGGCGCTCGAGCCCGGGGGGGCAACTTGCTCGAGGGAGCTCCCTAAGGAGTTTTACCTCGGCTGGACATGAATGGGGAATGAATTTAATGATGCCCACCATAGGGCGACACAAAATACTAATTGAGAACGGGCGACGAGTAATATAAAGCCCGAGTTTTTGGCCGTTTCTAACAGTTTTTCGCAAACTACTCGAAATTTTTAGGGTGTACTAGCCACACTAACTTCATATTTGGATTCAGTGCATTGAAATACATGTAGGTAGATGGGTCTGGTAAAATGTTAGTCACAGACCACTTTTTGTGTACCGGTGTAATTGATTTCAGTACACTACGGTGCAAAAATGCCTGTATCTATATTCAATAATGTAAACCATCAATCTAAACTTAATCCCCTGCCCCTGGAATCGGGTTCGAGTGGGTGGGTCCCGGAGTGGTTTAGATTCACAATTAGACCCGGTAGGTGGCGCTGGAATCAGGTTCCAGATTTTTTTCAGGACAGGACAACGTCTGCCGAAATCCTTAGTCATTTATATGGACCGACAGATGTAGGGATGAACATATCGACTTAACCAAGGTTCTTCTTAGACTGCAAAACCGGTATAAAAGACCAGAATTCAGATTTATACATTGCCTGAAGCTGGTAAACAATCAGATAGCTCACCTAATGGAAAGAGGTTACTGTCGCTTATCAATGTTTGCAATAAAATGGGCAATGCCAATATGTTACTTACCTCTAGGATGGGATAAAGCAGATGGAATAGAGAGGACGAGATAGGAGGAATAGAAATAGGAGGGGAGATAGAATAGAAGGACGGGACAGTGGGGGAATACAGGGGTCTAGTACATATTAAAAGGTGTGACTTTTAAAATGAAAATCCTAAATTCTTTGACGACCTCTGTGCTTGAACGGGCTAAGTCTTTGCCGGCCCACCTCACTGCAACGCAGAGATTCCGGGTTCAATTCCTGGCTGGTAAATTTTGGAAACAATTTTTCTCCGTTATTTACTATGGTCTGGGTGTCTGGGATCGGACCCAAAGTAGTCCGTTGTATATTACCCGTAACATAAGCGTAACTTGCTTAATTTAGGGATATAAGTACAATATGTGTGTTTGTCTAATGATTATTATTATATAATATATGTATACATGTACGTCTCTGCAGAGTACGGGCCTTATTATATACTATTATTATTATGCATTATGCAATTTTTCATAAGTCTTCTCTGACGAAGGAAAAAGAGTAAAACCCCTCCCGTAAACATATGCGCCAAATGAAATGAAACATTTTATAAAAACTTGTTTGTGTACGTAAATTTATGTAACATAAACGGGGTTTGTATCTGTGTAGATAATAGTAAAGTATCCACTGGAAAACATTTCACCTTTATCTGTACTAGACTGAGTTCTCGTAAGTCACTGCAGCGCGATCAGCTTTGAGAGCCCGAGACTGTTATCTTTCGATTTTTAATGATCTATGCACGTCATGAATAATATACATTTTAAAAGGAAATATATCTTATAAAAGTGTCCACAAATGTATAAATAGTTATACATTTGCGGCATTTGGGGTGGAAACTCTGGGTCCGTGGGGTCCTAACGCTCTAAAACTTTATCGAGATGTGGCCGACCGTTTAGTAGACCTCTCATGCGACCAAAAGGCTGACGTCTGTTTTGCTCAAAGGCTAATAAGTATTGCTATTCAATGTGATAACGCCGCCAGCCTTTTGGGAACGTTCCCGGTGACAGTGGTTTGGGATCAATATTTTATCTATGATTTTTTTATTTAGTTCTAGTTTTGAATTTTAGGTCTATTTTTCATACTATAGTTCAGTTTTAGTATTTAATTGTATTTTTCTATTAAATTAATATTACCTAGGAGATACTAATTTATACAGTCATTAAATATATAAAAAATGTCCTAACATCAATAATTTACATGTTTAAACCTTTAAACTTAATCCGCACCGCAAATAAGATCAAAGATTATTTAATTATGGGCAAAAGTTCTCGTGATAAATTAATTTGCTGGTCTCAGTCAGTTAATTACCTGAGATACCTGTTATCGCTTAGAGTAATAAATTGAGAGCGTCATAATAAAGCTCGAGAATTTTCTATAATGCAGACGTTAAAGTAAAGTCAAAGTAATTTATTAGTTTGAAACATGGACATTTTTGCAGATGTTATGCTAAGTGTCAAGTTACATGTTTCGCCTTTACAGGCATACAATTTTTTTTTGTAATTTTGGTTACAAGCCGTTCGTAGTCCTTATAACTACATATAGATATTATGATCATATTGTTACAAGTTTGCGGGACTCGAATTAAAATGCCATTACAATTATAATAGAGTTTATTAGAACAAACACGTATAACGCAGATACAAATATAACCGAACGCAACAAATAACAACAAAACGTAATGCAGAAGGTTATAATTCAATAAAACGCGCAAAATCCGTCACTATTAGATTCCCGAATGTACTCGCGTCACGCCTAGATCGTAGTTGTAGCTCAACTGACTCCCTCTCTCAATCAGGTCATCATTTTATACTTCACAAATGCAAATGTGCCTGCCCGGCAACGTCGACATAATTTCCTAGAATTAGCTTGTACTTGTAATCTGCAACACATGGCTAATGATGCTCCTGAGCGGCTGTAAACGAGTACAATAGGACAATAGGCTGTTCTCCTCAATAACTCGAAACGTATGCCAATAAATAAGTGAA
Source organism: Dendrolimus kikuchii (assembly GCA_019925095.2). Taxonomy (NCBI): domain Eukaryota; kingdom Metazoa; phylum Arthropoda; class Insecta; order Lepidoptera; family Lasiocampidae; genus Dendrolimus; species Dendrolimus kikuchii. The sequence goes on from CM034392.1 coordinate 18,861,576, forward strand.
CAAAAGAAGACGATCATAAAAGGATTACAGACATGCCGACAGGTAATAAAATGTGCTTTTGCATATCTGTATGTGGATAAGTCTTTGTCGGAGCCTAAGTTGTAACAATATTATTGGTTATATTATTGATTATGTTACTGATTACGATGCTATTAGAATATATTATAGTAAGCATTTTTATGGTTCCGTTGTCATTTAAGCAACACTAGAATCCTTATGAATTGCCATGTCCGTCCTTTTGTCTTAAGCCATTGTATAGGGCTCCCAAAGTGGTAAAAATTGTGTTCCGCTCTTACTTTTGAACTATGAAGTTATAACATTACTAGCTGTGCCCGCGACGTCGTCCGCGTTTAATTTGCTTTCAAAACCCTCCGATTTTGAAACATTCTTCATTGGTGCTCCTCTCCTATTGGTCTTAGCGTGATGATATATAGCCTATAGCCTTCCTCGATAAATGGGCTATCCAACACTGAAAGAATTTTTCAAATCAGACCAGTAGTTCCTGAGATTAGCGCGTTCAATCAAACAATATATTAGTATATTTGGCTACAAGACTAATACTTAGATTTTAAATATCGCGATATCTTTTGAATGAAACGTCCGAATTGAATAATTCAAAAAGTTCTAGAAAGGTATTGAATTCGTCTTGAATATGAAGTAATTTATTCTGATTTTGATTAATACCAAGGTACAAAATAGAGAGTTTTTGAAGCGACGGCATTTTGATTATTTAAAAAAATAAAAGAAAACACTTATTGTGAGATAACTACAATAGTTAGACATATGGTTACGCGATATTTTTTGTAGACAATTATATGTTCTGCAAAGTGGTAGTACATTTTTTTGTTCTATAATCAATAGTTTTCACAGCGCACGCCGTGTAAGGATTTTTTCGGCTCATTTTTTTACACCTTGGGGTACATTATTGGACTTTTAGTAAGGATCCCTAATTCTTTGAAAATATAATATAGCCTATAGCCTTCCTCGATAAATGTACTATTCAACACTGAAAGAATTTTTCAAATCGGATCAACGGTTCCTGAGATTAGCGCGTTTAAACAAACAATCAAACAAACAAACTCTTCAGCTTTATAATATTAGTATAGATATAACAACTTATAAATAGGTGATAACTTAACTTTGTTATATTATACTTTACTATGTAATGTATCGTGAAGCTTAATTTACATTTATATATGTATGTACGGAATAGTTCTTAAGGGCGCTGCACATTCTCGCGAGAACGTTGTAAGAACGTGAGAAACAAACACGTTAACCTATACCCAGCGACAATGTGGAGGGCTCTTTAAGGTGTGACAAGTTTATTCACAGTTGGTTGGATGCGGTGCTACTCGCTCGCGCTAAGCTCATCAAAGCCTCCCACGATAAACCCACTGACCTTTATATGCTTTCTTCTGTAAATAAAACCTTGAAGAAAACTGATCGAGAGAATTTCAGAGCAATAATCGTGAGAACGTTTATACTGTATTAAGTTTCGACTATTATCCAATGGTCTATTTAATTTTTGGGTATCTGTATTTATTTTGCAAAAACCGAATTATTGTAAAATTGTTATGTTTGCATGTTTGTGTATTCGTCTATTTCTTTTAATGTCATAATCAATTTTATAGGACAATACTGGACCCATATTGATGATTCTTTTTATTTTATTAGCAGGTACACACAACAAATTACAATCTTGACGACACAGAGCTTAAATTAAAATAGTGTAAACCTAGATTGTAATTTAAAACTATGTATACAAAGACAAAATTAAGATTAATGTTCTCAGGGACATATAACTATATTATTAAGAGTACTTAGAGAAAGGTATAAATTAATAAGAATATGAATGAATTGGACTGTAAAAAACTAGGAAAAAATTCTACTATTTACTATTATTTATATTTGGATTAGTGAAGGACATCTTTTAAACACAGAAGGGATTTTTGGGCAATTTAGTAAGAATTTGTAATTTATATACCGCTACACTTCTCGACTGTAGTGAAATTTCGCAAAAAATAAAAATTAGAGGCAAACATTGATGTAACTGATCATTGAAATTTTATTTTTCAATATTACATAGTCGTGTTATTTTGAAATATATCTTAAAATCAAGATGGTAGAATTGAATAAGGAAAATTAACAAGATTAATCTCTTAGTTTTCGAGATATGGGGTATTTTCAATTAAATGCTCCGGAGTCTAATTTTTAACTCTACATAATCCTTCATTATACGTGGACTGTCACGCTTTTACTACATTAATCAAATACTAACGACCTTATTCATATAGAGTTATAGTAAATTTTGTATGCTTCTTTATAGTTCTCAAAGAAGCCTTTAAAATTACTCTAACTCAATATGAATAAGACCGTAACTAACTAGTAACGGATAATAAACCCATCACGATTGTTCAAGATGGATTTTAGTTTTAAATACACATCAATGATCTCGATGTTGATTTGCTGGTTTCCTCACGATGATTTTCTTCACCGTTAGTATTTGTTTAGGGTAATTAGCCATAACTTTCTGTGATCTCACTTGTGGGCAAACTGGCCACTGTTCCACGTAATGGTAAGTAAGCCGGAAATCGAATCCGAGATCTCTGAACTCTTGCTCGACTACAAAGGCCGACAAAACACATATAAACGGAATAATAATATGCATACGTTATTTCTTTTTTTTTTCAAATAACCGTTTTATCCGTGCAGGAACGGAGAAAGAATACAATTTCCTGCGGCCGGGCGGCCTGTCGTAAGAGGCGACAAAAGAACCCATAGCCAGGTGGTAGGGCATTTGCCCGACTGGATGGCTACCACCCCTGGTCTAGAGTATGACGCCATAACAGCCTTGAGTTGTGTTCCGGCATTAATGACTAGGTTCCAGTCTCCCTTAAGAGAGCAGCAGCGCATTTGTAGCACCTTTGGTGTTGCAAATGTCTATAGACGATGGTAACCGCTTTCCATTAAGTGGGCTGTCTGCCTGTCTGCTGAACTGCTGCAATAAAAATAAAAATAAATATTTTTTATTGCACCAGCTCTGTTAATAAGAATATATAATGTATTAGATGAATCATCTTAAGCAAGCTTCTCAGTTTAATGGTGGTTTATGAGTTGCCTTACCACTTTTCCTTCTTTTAACAAGCATTATTTAATCTAGCTAGTTCACAGCCATTAGCCGATCCTTCAAGATTTCTTGAACGGGCATTAAAAGTTCCGGTGAACAGCGACGAGTGACGAACGAGCGGATAGATAAGGCTCGCCATAGAGTAATTCTTTTAAAAGTTACTAATGTCTTTACTCAGGGCGTAGGCGGCTTTTATTGAAAATTCGGCGCGCCTCCAAAATCTAATTTGCATCAAAAGCGACTACTAAAAACGTACTGAATAACGGCGGGAGATCTTTTATTTGAATTTTACTGGCTTATTGTTTTCAAAATTCATTGTTTGATTTATAATAGTGCTGTAAATAGCATGTAAATAAATATGTGGAAATCGTTTTAATTTAGTAGTTAAACTGACATATATTTTTCTCACTCCAATGATGTATGTGTGTGTGTATGCATGATGTATGACTTCTCCTATTATATTGTTACGAGTTGCAGGACTCGAATTAAAATGCCGTTAGAATTATTATAGTTTATTATAACTATACAAACACGTATAACACAGGTACAAACATAACTGAACATAACCAGTCCAAACGTAATGCACGGTTCAATAACACGCGCAAAGTCCGTCACTAAATAAATTACACAAGTCTTGCCTCGCGGCTGGTTAGCGCTCGACACCCGATCTCTCCATTGGACCATTGCTTTGTACTGCACCGATATAATATGTCTACCCGACCGTGTGGACCGAATTTCTTAGAATCAGTTTGACACACCTGGCTAATAACTGCCATAAAAGATTACAATAGACAATGGGCTGTTTTCTAATCACACATTTTAAACACAAAGTAAACAAAAGAAGTCCAAATGCGGAAAGGTAATAAAGTGTGCTTTCATGGTATGCAGGTGTGAATCCACATTTGTCGCCGTGTAGGTTGTAACAATATTAATATATTCTGTGGTTTGACTGCTGGCTATTAAATATGTAGATGCAAGCAGGGGTTCAATTCTACTATTACTATCTCGTCAAAATCGCTAGACACCATCATGTCAGTCGTAGATTTGCTTGGTTTCGGTATCCTGTCAATTCCAATGGCACGTTATTAATATTTATACGCGAAAACTCGCAAAATAATTGTTTAAAATTTTGGTAGCTTTTTAATATTCATTTCGGTTAAAGCTATTTCTGCTAACGGTAATATTAATATTTTTTTACTATAACTCCACCGCGACGATATCGAGAACATATTGCAGTTTTAATAGAATACGAATTTTTGACGCTATCGTAATGGAGTCGTACTTTGAATATCTTCGCGAAGCCAAGATATTAAAATAGTAGAATTAGGCCTGATGTTCTGACATGTGCATATTGTTCCAATTATCATATGGTGAGGGTGAAAGAAAAAATTGTGAAGAAACTTGCACATAAGAAATTATAATTTTGGATTTTGATAGCCAAGTATTCTTGAAAAATACACCTGTATATATTAAATTTCATGTTGATCGGTTTATTACCTAACTTTTTTTTTGTCGTTGCAAGGTGGAATTGCTTTATACACAACTACACACTACTTATGGATTGGCAGTGAGGTCTATTATTCCCTAGCTACTTGACTGAGCAATATAACTGTTTCTTTTTATTGCATGAGTTCAGCAGACAAGCAAACGGCCCACTTGATGGAAAGCGGTTACGATGGTAATCGCCTATGGAAATTTACAACACCGAAGGTGCTACAAATGCGCTGCGGCTCTCTTAAGGGAAACTGAAACCTGGACACTAATGCCGGAACACAACTCAAGGTTGTTATGGCGGCATACTCTAGACCAAGGGTGGTAGCCATCCAGTCGGGCAAATACCTTACCACTTGGCTGTGAGTTGTTTAGTGCCCTCGTATGACAGGCGGGCAGCTTGTCATAGGGCCGCAGGAAATTGTCTTCTTTCTTCGTTCCTACACTGATAAAAATGGTTATAAAATGTATTTTTTCCTTCATATACTAACAACGACATCTTTTATAAACTAAAAACATTAGCTAGTGGAACACATGCCAGAATAGGTTAAAATTTATACTGAAGAGCTTTTCCTCGGGCAGTCTGTCAATTTTCCTAGAGATTTCATTGACGACAACAAGATGGCGCGTCGAACATAATTTTCTCATTTCCTCCGTTACATGATTTTTTCATTTTAGCTATAGGAAAGTAAGTCTCTTTGGGATTGCTTAAAATCAATCGTTCATTCACAACAAGTCTTAAAAATATATTCAAATTAGTTTTGCTTTGCATATTATTTATACTTAAGTATTTCAGCTTTGTATCGGACCTTCCTATTATTACACAGATTTAAAACAAATATTTCTTCTAGAATTTTCTATTCGCTAATAGGGAAATAATAAAAATTACGTAGATAATAATATTATGTTTTTGATATAAGATATTTTGACAAAGCAGTTAGTATTTACAAAAAATAAACATTTATGTTCATTGCAATCAGTTTTCCGTAAAAAAAAAGCTATAAAAATACATTTGCAATGTTAATATTGATTTTTCTATCAGTTACAACCTAGAGGCAAGAATCCGTTGAATTTACCCATGGGTCGCACAAGGATGTAAATATTTCCCTGTGTTGTTAATTCGTGCGCGTTTTGCAAGCAGTCACGCAGCTACCCTCATTAGACGACCTTGAATTCGTTTTCTGGTAGAAAATGACGCAGGTATTTATTGCGGAAGTTTTGACTGAAACAGTAACCAATGAAAGTTCAACCAACCAGTTAGAATTATTGGTTATGTTGCTAATAAAATTTATTAATATATGAAGAATCCTTGTTACTGTCCCATATAAAATATCAGGCACAGAAGTGTTATTATTTCGTATGTTCGTCTGTTTGTATGTCTGTAGCTTATGACATAAATATTCTTCTTGAAGAGTATTCATTTTAAATAAAATTTTCCTAAAACCAGTTGTGGACAACGGAACCAAATCACGTACACGACACCCCAAAAAACTTATACTAAAATCCCAGGTGGTGCCAAGGGTAAGCAGTTATTAAAATCAAAGGAAAGCTTAATCAGATTATTCAAAAGACCATAGCTACTGGCACCCAGCATACCCAAGCTTTTCCATGGTCCTTCGAGCCGGATTTCGATTCCCTTCCTTTCGTCCTTTCCTTCGTTGTTGGTATTCAATGAAGCCCTAACGTAGGTAAACAAATTTCATGAAGCTTGTAATTCTATTGTTATTCTTTAAGTAATGAAGCTTCGATTAATAATACCTCGAATCCTAGTTCAACGCATGTAAGTCTATTGAATCTTTCATAGAATTCATTATTTTGTGTGACAATAAACAAAAAATCAATTCTAAAGTTCGCTGACTTATTTTTAGCGGAAATTAGTACAAGCAAATACTAACATTCTAAGTAACGAAGATTAACATTTTATTTTGAATACTTCCCTTTTTCAAACATAGATTTGGAGAAATTGTGTATTAAGTTATTAAAAGGTATTTATTATACTAGGGAATAATATTCACCCAGTTGAGATGTAACTCGTGACTCACTTTTACCACACAGGTAACACCACCAGTCCTTTCTCGCTTTTACACAAAATTTCAATTAAAATTTTAAATTAAGCTCTATTTAAAACATAAATGTTTAATTTTTAAAAATAATAAATTGAAAGTCCTAATTAACTCTTTGTAAATTTCATGATTTTTTTGTGTGTAATTAAAATTTAATTTGTTATTATATTTCTTCTCCTTTGTTTATTTAAGTTTTGAATATATAATAATTAGCGATTACATTTTCATTATTAACAATACCTAATTCTGAAAATTAAATATATTATGTATTTATATATTTAAGTATTACTTAATAATAATTAATTAAATGTTTAATTTCAGTTAGTAATTTATTTTTAAGTTTATATTGGTTCTTTATTTAATTTAATTATATTTGAAAACAGAACAAAACTGTGAAATCTGCTCTCTCACATATCTATAACCGGTGTGCTAATTAGTCGCGACGCCTTGTCTCGCCCTACAAAAACTACACAAAATCATACATACCACGGGACTAACATGCAATTACATAATTTTAACACACTATTTGTAAATGACTAATGGCCACTCAACAACAATATGTTTATTTTTAAGAAATATGCACGAAACGCAAGGTTGCCAATTTTTTACGTGACAGCCCAAAAAACAGTGTAGGTAATATTTTTATCATTATTGTATACATATGTGTACTAATATCTATAGAGCATTTGTAAGTGAACCAAGGTAACCAACATGGCTGGGTCAAAATATTAGCAATATTAAGTGGAAGTGTTTCGATCAGTTACAGAACCATTGACTAATAGAACAAGTCTTAGAGTGGAGACTAAATTTTGGTAAATATAATGTAAGACGCCAACCTGATAGACTGACTTCTTATGCAAAATCGCCGTTAGAGGCTGGATGAGGATTTGCGATGCCACATTTGGGACACATACTAACCACTCCAAGGTAAATAAAACAAAGAAATACACAAATATTCAAAATCTTATTATTAATATAATAATACATCGTGAAACAAGGCATAAGTGCTAAGAACAGAAAGATTATTAAGTATAGTTTCTAAAGATGAAAATAATATAGGAAGGTGGACTGGTAATTGCTGGTATGAACGATGAGAAGGCAGAAAGTTAGAACATGAACATTAGTCCCCGGGGCGTTCGGTGTTGACGATCGTCACCAAGATCTGGCACACACTCGCATAGCGGATTTATTTTGATCACTCGCAACCAACACCCAAATAATTACATTTTTCAAATACCAGACACTGTTACGTAATTATATTTGACACCATTTCGCTGTCCTTGCGAAATAAAATTAATTTCCAGGGTCATTCTGTGAACAAAATGATCCACAAACAAACTAATATTTCACGAAAACAACTAGGTGCTTCTCCAGTAGAAAAGTTAATATAAAAAGTACAATATAATCGACTGTTCGACTTCTCAGATGGTCCTCGGTCTCGGTAACTGAATCAGTACCTACGGCGATACAAGGACGTAATGGTATCAGTCGTTTAATTACTTTAGATCACCTAGAATCTAAGCTCAGTATTTTGCTGGTTGTTTTGACGGACCAAAGACAGCATAAAAATACTAAATCTATTTTAATTGTGTAAAGATTTTGCATTTCCATGCTGTGAATATGGACAACCAACTGGACTGAAGCGAACTTGACTTTAGTCCACTACCAAAGCACTAAGCAGATATATAACTTGTAGGTCCCTTTTATTACTGGTCGCTGAATAATTAACAATAAATATTACATGTATGTAATTACTACATATTTTAGCTTTAATTATTTTTTGAATAAAAAAATTAACACTTCTCGAATAGTTCGATTGAATAAACAATTAAACGCATCGCAAACTTCAGACAACAAAGTTAGTAGCAAAATTGAGAGTGAGGTAGATAGACAACGAGACGATGTCGCTAACCTCGCGTCGAACCAACATTTTGGTGTATTAATAAATCCAACATTGACAAAGACCGCCAAAGCACCTGGCCGACAGCCAAACAAGCGAAAAAATTGGCCTACACGCGTGAACATTGGCTGAAACAATTGTTGTGACGTCCCAGATCTGACGGAGAAACTCTTGAAAGTATTATGAATAAAACGCTTATATTTTTCGGATAAATCACATTGTAATGTAACAAACACTATAAATAATGAAAAATATTTTAAATATGATACGTCAGAGGTACGTCTCAAAACTTTACTACTACGACCTTGCACAGATGTTTTTATGACGACACAGATTATCTATTTATAGACCGCCACTCAGTTTAGCGTCATAGAATAATTCTATGTGTATACCGCCTTCATACTCATAAACTAAAATATAAAGATTATTATCAAAAACAATATTATATTCTCCTTTACATGTGTTTTGTTCAGTAATAGAAATTGATTCCAATTTTAACTGTACTGACGCAGTCGTTCCAGCTTTTACAATTTTCACAAACAGTATACCGCAAATGTCGCAGTCATTCAACTTTACGATCATGACCGCTGACATGAAATATTTTGTATTGTAATAATGCATATTATGTAACCAAGGAACTTTCTGAATGTGGGACTTCATCGCACAAAAAGTATCTTCTTTAAAACATAAAAATGGAGTATTTAATCAAGAGAGAATATCATTAATTGTCTTATTGAGTTTTAATTTTGATTTTTCTGCCACTTTAGATTAGTAGATAGTAGATAGATTAGTAGATTTTTAGAATTCTATAGCCATTGGCAACAAACGGATCCCTTATAAATTCGTCATGTAAGCTGTTGTTTCTCGAAACTTTTGGAATGTGCTGCTAAATAAACCAGGGTATTATTACAAACAAAAATGGAAGGTATAAACTACATATGTGGAGCCCTCGACCTTTAGGTCGAGGTATGTAAAAATATACAATGCATTTAAGCGTGTATCATCCTACAGTTCTTGAAATTAAATGATCGAATCTACAAAACTACGCAGATTTCATTTTAGAGAGAGCCTGGAAGAGTCAGGGATTACCAAGGAACAATCGACATATTAACCGCAAGGTGAATGTTGAATAAATAATACACTTAGACAGTATTTAAAATATCTACAAACATAAACTTTGATAATAAAATGCATTCAATTCATTTATATTTGGTTTCAAATCCGTTTTAACAGTAAGAGTGCTCTTGATTTAAATATTTTACTAAAATAGTAAAATATTTAGGTACAAATATCACATAAAGAGAATAAAGCAGGTCGTCAGACCACCGGGCTGGAGGGCGTCCTACGCTACGTTTGCCGAGACGTGGTCTCCACTCCAGGACTCGTTTGCTCCATCGGCCGTCGGTCCTGCGACAGACGTGACCGGCCCACTGCCACTTCAACTTGCTAATTTTGCGAGCTATGTCAGTTACCTTCGTTCTCTTACGGATGTCCTCATTTCTGATTTTATCCATAAGAGAAACACCTAACATAGCTCGCTCCATAGCCCGTTGAGCGACTTTGAATTTGTGGACCAGTCCCGCTGTCAGTGTCCATGTCTCGGCACCATATGTCATGATGGGTAGGACGCACTGCTCGAAGACTTTCGTCTTCAAGCATTGCGGAATGGTCGACGAGAAGACATGTCGAAGATTACCGAATGCTGCCCAACCTAACTGGATCCTCCTATTGGCTTCCCTCTCGAGGCCGTGTTTGCCTACCTGGATCTTTTGTCCAAGGTATACATATTCCTGCACAACCTCAAGAGGGGAACCATCGACGTTTACCGGTCTCGGCATGACATGTTCGTTGAACATGACTTTCGTCTTGTCCAAATTCATGCCGAGACCGACCCGTCGGGAGGATTCATTCAGGCTGTTCAGCATGTCGGTAAGTCCCTCCAACGTCTCTGCAAAGACGACAATATCATCAGCGAAACGTAGGTGGGAGATGCGCTCGCCGTTGATGTTGATGCCCCGTTCATTCCATTCCAGAGTTTTGAAGACATCCTCCATCGCGTTGGTGAACAGTTTCGGGGATATGACATCCCCCTGTCTCACCCCGCGACGTAGAGGTATAGGCTTCGCCCTCCGGTCCTGGATCTGAACGGTCATCGTTGCGGCATCATACAGACATCTCAACACCTCGATGTATCGCCAATCGATACGGCATCTCTGCAGAGACTCTAGAACAGCCCAAGTTTCGATAGAGTCGAAGGCTTTTTCGTAGTCCACAAATGCCATACACAGCGGCTGATTATACTCCTCGGTCTTCTGTATAATCTGCCGAACAGTATGGATGTGGTCTACGGTGCTGTAGCCTTTTCGAAACCCAGCCTGTTCCGGTGGTTGGAACTCGTCAAGTCTTCTGGCGAGACGATTCGTGATGACCCTCGAAAACAACTTGTAGACGTGGCTCAAGAGTGAGATGGGTCTATAGTTCTTCAAGAGGGTCTTATCACCCTTCTTGAAGAACAAGACCACCGCACTCTTGGTCCACGCCCTTGGCACAGTGCCCCGGAGGATAACGGAATTAAAGAGCTCCGCTAAAGCCTTCAGGATTGGGATCCCTCCCGCTTTGAGGAGCTCAGTTGTAATACCGTCGTCCCCCGGAGCCCTGCCATTTTTAAGTTGCCCGAGTGCCGTCCTAATCTCGCCAATGTCGACCTCCGGGATATCTTCCGTATAGTGGCGCGTGAGTGGTGCACGTGGATCATTAGCGCCTTGAACCGAAGGTCTTTCCGCCCGCGAAGAATACAATCGCCCGTAGAACCGTTCCACCTCCGCTAGGATCTCAGAGTGAGACGTAAGCTCCCTGCCATCTGCTGTCCTCACTTTTGCAAGATGGCTTCTCCCCAATGGTTTTAAGAAAACTTTGGACCCCCTATTCTGCTCTATAGCAGCCTGAATGGCTCGCGTGTTTGAGCAGCGGAGGTCCCGTCTTACAAGTTTTCTTATCCGTTTAGAGAGAGCCCTATGCTCCGGTGAGGCAAAAAGAGTAGATGGCATCTCACGTCTCATCCTCATGAGATCCAAGGTTTCGGTGGAGAGTTCAGAGCGTTTGCTTCTTCGCATAGGTGGAAAGTGCCTTCGGCCCAGCTCTCGCATTGTTTTCACCACGTTGTCGGTTATCTCGTCAACATCGCCAGTGGTTTCCAGCGATTCGAACCGATTTTGCAGTTCCAGCTGGAACTGTTCGGACCCTAAGATAATCTGGGGCGGCGTAGGTCGGAGATTAGACTTTATCAGGCGGAGTCTTTCAGCTTTGAAGTCGATATTTAGAGTGCCTCGTACAAGTCGGTGGTCACTGCCGGTATTAAACCTGTTGACCACTGAGACATCTCTAAATATGTGCTTCTTGTCCGCCATGATAAAGTCTATCTCGTTCTTTGTCACAGTATCGGGGCTCTGCCAGGTCCACCTCCTTTGGAGCTTCTTCTTGTAGAACGAATTCATCAAGAAGAGCCCCTGCATTTCGAGGAAGTTGACCAGCATTTGCCCCCTGTGATTTCGGCGCCCCAAGCCATAAGGTCCGATTTTCGGTTCGTCGCATTCTTGTACTCCCACTTTGGCGTTGAAGTCCCCCATAACAACGTTGTAGTGTGCGGAGGTCGTCCCATGTATGGCTTTAGTGATATCCTCATACATGGCCTCAACCTCCTCGTCAGGGTGTGCCGAGGTCGGCGCATATACCTGTATCACCTTCAGGGAGTACCTGTTGGTGAGTTTTAGTACTAGGTACGCTACCCGGTTCGACACACTGCTGACTTCCACAACGTTGTTAACGAGGGACTTGTTGACAAGAAAACCGACACCACCCTGGGAGGCCTTATCACCTTCTCGGAAGTAGAGCAAGTGCCCGGACTCCAGGGTTATAGTATCCTCCCCCTCTCTTCGGACTTCAGATAACCCTAGAATGTGCCATTTGATATGACTTAACTCTACTTCCAATTCCGCGAGGTGATTATCCAGCCTGATCGTGCGTCCATTGTACGTTGCCAGTGTCAGTTGGTTACGTTGGCAGCCTCAATATTTTGGTCAAATTATTTTTGTGCCTGTTCAAGTGGGTCCCGGGATGGTTAAGATTGTAGATCTACCGGTAGGTGGCACCGCTAGTCTTCTTAAAGGGTGGGATCTATTTTGATGATTTTTTTGTTTTTAATAAAGTGAATTCGAGAATGGTTTAAATTAACTATTGGTCCCGGTAAATGTCGCTGCAATTGGGTTTTAGATTTTTATTTCGAAGGGCAGGACAACGTCTGCCGGGTACAGCTAGTTTTTTAATAAATAAAGTTATAAATTCGACAGAACTTTTCCCGTGATAATAAGTAAACAATCTACAATACATAATTATTTCATTGTCTTAAATACAATCATACAAATTTAATTTTCATAGAAAATAAAGACTTGATTGCCTTGATACTACGCAACGATTCTCTAGGATATTTATTCCGCGTACAATAATGATCTGGAGAAAACTTCCCTGCGGTTTTCCCTTTGCGCTATGACATGGGGTTCTTTAAAAAGGGTATTATAAAATTTCTTCGAGGTCGGCAACGCGTTGGTGACACCTTTGGTGTTGTAAACGTCCATAGGCGACGGTAATCACTTTCCATCAGGTGGGCCGTCTGCCTGTTTGCCTGCTTCAGGCTAAAAAAAAATTGCCCTGGCACTTACCGCTACTGAACTCGTTCCCCCTCATTTTAAGGAAAAAGGACAATGAACCCACCATGCTTGTGCAGTGCTGATTACCGAGTTTTACACATAGATTATCTTCACCTTCAATACATGGTAATTATAAGAGTATGTATATTAAGTCAGGAAACTACTAAAGCGGTGCATGCTTGCTACTACCCGTATATATAAAATACTCTGTGCTTGCTACCCAGGATTTAAGTAATTCAGTTGTGGTTATGTTAAACACTATGCTACCACCAGTATCCTGCACTGGATTGTACTTATGAAACCATTTAATTATATTCATTATAATAAGCAAATTATAATATAACCATAGATTTAAAATATTGTCTTAGAAACTAAGTACTAAATTAAATGTGACATAATTAATGCCATTACGGTAGAAAGAGTTCATTAGGTTAGATGTGATAAAAACATATTATTAAAATGACTCTAAACAGTGAAGAATATAAAGCTACAAAAAACATTATGAGAAAGTTTCTGTATTCTACTACAAAATAAAACGTTGAAATTGCGTAGAAATATTGTAATAAAGTAAAATTTCACTGACAAAACACCAAACAATATTGCGTTTTATGCCATCGATTGAAAACATCATACATTTCAAACAGTATGATAATCTCGATCGTTTTGAATGGTATTCAAAACGATCGACTTAGTTCAGCGTTCCTAGTGGCAACAGTTTACTTACTCTATTTCTGTTTGTATTTACTGCTAATTTAATGACATGGTTGGTGAATTGAATTAAATTGGAAAAACTGAGCAATGTTCTCAAAAAGAGATTGAATGAATATTATTCAATTATATAAACTAGTTAGACAACTATGACAGTTAAGACTCTTAAAGTGAATGATAGGTAACTCTTGGACTGGAGTTCCAATTTAGCACAGGATTCGAGAAGAAGAAGACAGAAGTCGAGAAAAAGATTGAATTTAACAATAAACCACTAGCGAAAATTTAGTTACTGCACTATAAAAGAAAACTAACCACATACTTTTATAGTTATAGAAGTTAGGAAATTTCTGAATTTTACCCTACCAGTCAATCCTCATAGCCCTAGTATCATTTAGCCATTTTACAAAAAAAACATTCCATAATTCGCAGAAAACGGAATATTTTTGTGCGGATTAAACAACGCCAAACATGCTTATTATGGCATAATTTTAATTTACAGAAAGTTTTAATGATGCAGCTGATCCGTTTACATTATGATATAAATAAAACCACGACGGTGGCGAGGATCGTTTAGCCTTGGAAATTAATATCTTGTTAGCAATTCATAAGCTTTCACTCAGGGTAGATTTGCGAAACTCAAATGTTGTCTAACTATTGGGCACGGCAGAGACTGTTTGTCACGCGATCTCCACACGGCCGCCAACAACCCTGCTAGGGCATCAGTTTTTGGCTCTACCTTGTGCTAATTGCTCGTGTCATTTCTTTTCACGTGATTACAAGACGTCACGAATTCGCGATGGGTTGGATGACATATTTTGACTGTGTGTGATATTTTGAAAGAGAAATGATATTTTGTAGCACCACCATCGTTCGGCCTCGCAGACACTGGCTTTAGGGATGCAGCATGTAAAAAAATAGTAGTAAATATCGATAATCGATTAATCACTCGGTTGTTTGCGATATTATCGAGTCTAATACATTTAAGATAGTGAAGTCTAAAGTATTTACTAGTAAATGAGAGAGTTCATTAAAATATTATTTGTAAAATCAAGCCATCAAAACACACAATGAAGTCACATTTGCATTTGGATTTATCTATGTGACTCAAAATACAATAATTATATTGGTGTTTATAGCCTATGTATGAGTTATCTCTGTAGACGTAGTATCGGATGCCTTACCGAAAATTGTGCAGAACTATTATTTCATAATTCATGTGTGTTGTGATATTTCATCACGACTACTGAAAACTAAAATAAACGTTAAAGTGAAAATTCAAATATATCAATAAAATTACGCTCAATGACCGGTAAGAGGCTTCATCTGTGTTAATGTTACAGTTAACATAGATTTTTCATAGATTCACATAGATGTGGCGATGGGCGTAATGCATTATTCTTGATGCGTTGTTGTTATTATTTTTAGCGGCGTTAAATATTAACAGATATACACTAGTGTAGCTATTTATTAACGGCGTTATCTTTAACATTATAAATGAGACGCATTTAGTCAGTCAGTAACCATAATATTATCCCAGATGACGCAGTAAGGTAACAATCGCGACAATCTAAAAAAATACTATTGTTAAAAGTCTTTCAATATCGATATTGTGGTATCGGTATATCGATATATCATTGCAAAGCCAGCCAGTAGGACACCGTGTAACCGACTTGCAGGGTACGTTGCATTCGTTGTTCTCATGTCGTCAGAGGGTTAGACCGCGCGGAAACGAAGGTTGTGCCCGTGACCGCGCCCGCCCGCCGCCACCACGATAACAGTCGCCGCCGTGTGCGCGCAGTATCGCGTCAAACTCGTTCATCCTCGGACCTCGACCCATGCGCGCCATCAGCCACCAAACCCATGAACCGCCTACCGGTCCATCGACAAGTGAAGTGATGTGCTTACGTTGAATTCCGCTGATGATGTGTACGCGGCACAAGTGTAAAGTGAAAGTGAGCGCGAGAGGCGACGACCGCGATCAACCATCGCAACCGTAGCCCGAAATGTGGACGTTGCTCCTGCCATTGGTGGGGCTCGTGGCGCTCGGCGGCGGAGCCACCTTTGCACCCCACAAGGAGTTATTCGAGTGCGCTAGGTTTGTTTACAGTAGCCTAGTTATTGCAAATAAATAGATAATAGGTTTTTCTCAACTTTTCGCGACTAGTACACATACTAAAACTAGATTTTAATGGTTTTAAGCGACGTATTTTATTAGATTTTTATTCAGACATTTCGGCCGCTTTTCAGTAGCCGTTATCGCACAAAACCTTAAACCTTAAAACCGTTAAAACGTAGTTTTATTTAAGCAGATAATGATTTAAAAAGTGAATAATTAAATCACACTGACTAGTATTCGGTGGGCCTCATAACAACTAAATAGGCCGGGTTCCTATATCTTATCGAGCGTTCATTTGCTTTGCCATCGGTTAAAATGTCACACAAGCTACTTACATCTAATGTCAAAATTCAGCCGATGGTAGGAAAAGTTAATAAATAGTTCGAGGTGTAGGAACCGGCAATAAGTAAACTTTCATTCAGAGTACCTAAAGTTTTGAAATTATTTATGTATTTTCAATAAAGAAGCATTAGAAATATATTTAAAAAAATATTTCCACACGATTGAATTGAGAAAATTTCATTTTATTATCTGTCGCCTGAATATAAATAAATGTGCTGTGAATCTGGCAACGAGGCCCAGCACTCCGCCGTTATCCGAATGAATTACGGACGGCCGAAGATGTCACCTAATTTGCGCCACGGCCAAACCACCTTACAGAGGTAGAAATATAAAAATCACGCCAATATTAAATTAACTACTGTGAAGCATATCTATATAAATAATAATTTAATAATGAATCGTAGAAATCTGTGTATGCACGTAACTTGAGAACGACTTTACCGATTCTGATGAAACTTTTTGTGTGTGTTTGAGTGGGTCCCCGGATTATTTAGATTCACAATTGAAACCGGAAGATGGCGCTGTAATCGAGTCCTAGATTTTAATTTTTCAGGGCAGGACGACGTCTGCTGATACCTCTAATATTTTATAATATTTTCTCATTACTTTGCACACTCAGAATCACATAATCCATTGCCTTTAAATTTGTTTTTGTACTATTTTATTTAAATCTGTGTAAGAATAAGCCTAAATGGCGCTCTGTTGTTCGTGCCTACCCCGCAAGGGAACTGGCGTGAAGTTATGTATGTATTTAAATCTGTAATTCAGATTTTTATTTTGTGAAAATATATTTTAATGTCCAAATTTTCATTCATCACATAAAATATGTCTACTAATGGCCTGTTCCTATATATATCTTACTAATCGTTCGCTTGCTTTAGCATCGGTTGGATTTTGACATTGTATGTATTACATGGAGCTTATCTAAGCTTGTATGGAACTTATTTGATCAATAGTAATACAAATGAACTCTAGGTAAGATATAGGAACCACCCATTAATAATATGCCGATTGAATACAAAAAGAAACAAATAAGCTATTAACTGACAATTATATTTCAATTCGTTCCAAGTATCCTCTGAATAAATGAAAATCCCCTATAGTGGGTGGCCCGATCCCAGCTGTGGGATATTTATGGGCTGCTATTATATATCCTCTGAATAACTTTAATCTAGTGATTGAAAAAATATGTGTATGTACAAGTACATACCAATGTAACGTTTGTATCTACTAATGTAATGTTACAATATATACTAATTATTGTAACCATAAAATAACTATAGGAATGATTGTGACAAAAAATTACATTTTCGATTACAAAACTTCAAAACAAATGTTAATAGTTCTTTAAATTAATCGACCATTAAACATTCTAAGTGGGGCATTAAGACGTTAAGCTGACAAAATCTCAGTACTCAGCCTCTCTATTTTTAACAATGGGATCTAAATGTCCGATGGTTGTTGTCGAACAGCAGGTTTATTATTCTCGCGTTAACCCATAAAATGAACCTTTTCTGGTTTTTATAGGTTAGATAAAAGTGGGTGCCAGTTTTCTTGTAATGAAAGATTAAGATCAGAGCGATACCGTGGAACAAGAATACGATACTAAGTAATTAGTATTTAATTAGGTACAAGTTCTTTTTTTAACTCCACGCTAAGCGAATAAAAATACAGTTTTAATATTAACTATTAAATTAAATTTAGGATACACCTAATCCTTGTAAGCATAAGCAGAAACCATTTTTCAAAATAAAAACTATCCTTTATTCATTCCCTTTATCAACAGAACGGATAAATATATTAAAATTCATAATTATTCCCAAGGTAGTAAAGAACGAAAAAACAGACAGCAAAACAAACTTACGAGTACTTTTGATATGGATGGGATAAAATTTTACAAACTGATGTTGCTTTAGCACAGAAAACTAAGGAAATTAAAAAGCAGATTCTAAAGCGGAGCACTTATTATTATATAATGGGTATTTGATACATCTTACAATAAATTCGAAAACAATAATTATATTACATAAAAAAGAGCGATTAACTATCATCTTACTTTCAAAATCTATAGTATTATAACTAACATTCTTAACATACTGTGTCTGTACATTGAAGCTAGTAAACAAAACAAATGGATTAGAGACTATATAAACGATGGAGAACACGATGTAATATTTTTTAGATTTCTTGTCTGTTTGTTCGGGATTTACGTATAAAGCCCAAGGCCAGTAGGGGCTAATTTCGATATGGTTTTCGCTGATCGAAAGCAAATTCTTAGACTTAAAATTTGCGCTACCTACTTTTTATCCTGAGAATCCAGCGGGAATTTCAATTCAAGCGTGGACCAAGTCGCGAGCATATCCTAGTTAAATCATTTTTTTAAAATTCGTATTTAAACATTAATGGACAAGCTATTTGATTCGTTCAATTATGACGTCATAACCAGAAGCATTCCACACAAAATCAAAAAGGCTGTGAAGTTTTGTATGACGATAAAAAGTATTTCTACTGATTTGTCTGTAAAGTAACTAATTACTTTCAAAATGAAATTTCTTTTACAAACTTGACAACTATTGCTCAGCCACCTCTTATCTCCTATCTTAAATTTTCTCTTGCTCTCTTATTAATTTGCTCTCTTAAGGGATATTGGAACCTGGCCATTAATGCCGGAACACAACTGAAGGTTGTTATGGCGTCATACTCTAGACCAGGGGTGGTAGCCATCCAGACGGGCAAATACCCTACCTCCTGGCAGTGGGTTATTTTGTCGCCTCTTAGGATAGGTCGCCCAGCCACATAAAATTATATTTTTTGTCCGTTTCTGCACGGAAAAAATTCTAATATGCTAATTCTGTGTTAAACAAGCTTTTTATAAGTAAGTCGTTATGAGTCGAAAAATTTATTAAAAATAGCTTCACGAGAATTTACAAAACTGTTATTACTTTGACTGGTCCACAAAAAAGTCGCTCAACGGGCTATGGAGCGAGCTATGTTAGATGTATGTATGATAGAATCAGAAATGAGGATATCCGTAAGAGAACCAAGGTAACCGACATAGCTCGCAAAATTAGCGAGGTCAAGTGGCAGTACCCAGGCCGGACACGTCTATCGCAAGACCGACGGGCGATGGAGCAAACGTGTCCTGGAGTCCTGGAGACCGCGTCTTGGTAAACGTAGCGTAGGACCAGCCCGATGGACCGACGACCTGCGCAAGGTCGCCGGCGGGAGCTGGATAAGGAAGACGGGAATTCGGGATATGGCAGCGTGAACTTAGGTAAGCCTTGCAATTTGTAAAGTCACCACAGCTCACAGATTGAAGGTTTATATACCAGGATTTGCACACTTTATTTGTTATCAAAGACACTAATGCCCTATTGTATTGTAAAAACAGCTTTTCGAGAGCGTCGCGCCAAAATTAAACCCGTTTATCACAGCTATTTGCGTCACTAATAACCCAAATATAACCCGAGTGGCCGGTTGCGGTAAGTATGACAACAGAAATAAACCCTTGCTCCGGATGACTATAGTCGCTGCGGATTTGTTAGTCTGTCGTAGTCTTGCTTTCCAAAACAACAATATAAATAATTAAATATAAATTTCATTTTAGAATTAAGATTGTCAGGATACTAACACCGAAACTAGGCCAAGCCGTAGAAGATATTTCTCTAAACATTAGTATAAATAAGAAAGTTTGTAAAACGCATATATATATATATATATATATATATATATATATATATATATATATATATATATATAAATAAATAATCAATCTCAATCAATCCTATTGAACCTATACAGTATAACCCAGTTAAGACCCATTTGAATCAATCCCTAAAATCCTATTCCTTTTTTTTTTTGACCCGTGTGAGTGTGGGATTCGCCAGATCGGGGGTGGCACTAGCGTGCCCGGTCGGAACCGGTGCCACGCTATTGCCACTCCCCAGTTAGGGACTCATACTCACTAAAACCCCTGGGTGTTCCGTCCTGCGCCTTATGCCAGGGCTACGGGAAATGGGCTGCCCGACTCCGCAATGCCCTGGTAGGCGTGGGCCCCCCCTCACTGGGCCTCTTCCTATGCCAGGGGACGTATCCCCCGGCTACTACTGTGTCTCAATCCTTGCGTGGGGCGGTCTGTAACGCGCCCCACGGGAAGAGAGATGAGCACGCGCGGAACACTCGCGCTCTCATCTCGACGGCATGTGCGGGTGAGTGTGAACCCCTATACCCCTAGGGGCCCCACCCGCGCCGCCCGCTTACGGTGGCCGAAGGTCGAGTTCCGACCTCCGGCGTCGGCGCGTCCTCCTTCGCAAACATGACGTGCTCGCAGAAGGAGGAGACGGCGTCCCATCCGGTGTGGCTCCCGACCATGGTGCGCACCACGGCCGGGAGCGAAAGGTCTAGTCCGGTGAAGGCGACGAGCTCTCGGCGATGCTCCGTCCATGCAGGATATTCCTGCAGGGTATGCAGAGCCGTATCCTCGTCGCCTGTGTAAAATCCTATCCCAGTCCAACCTATGCCAAACCCAACCAACCAACTAAATCAAACTCCTACCAATCCCTCATCCAAAACAAATATACCCAACAAAGTATATTAAGCTATGTATTAATTAAGATTAGTAGTATTAGCATTATAAGGAAAAATGTAAATTTTTGAAAAGTAATAAATAAACGTAATTGACTCGGGCAATCTCGTTCGCCCGGAATAAAAAAGGAGCTTAAAAAAAACTAGGCCAAGCCTGTGTCTTAAATGTACCTTCCATTGACTTTAAATTATTTTTTGTAACAAATTCGTATTAAAGAAAATAAATAAAAGTTATTTAGAGGTAGATTTAAATTATCAATGAACTAATCTGTCATAATTGTCTGCAGAACTGTGAAGAATACAACACAAAAACGTATAAAAATATTTAACTCAAATGATGTTTTAATAAAATTACTAGACAGGCATGACCGGAGACATTTTATCCGTGCAGGAACGGAGAAAGAATACAATTTCCTGCGGCCGGGCGGCCTGTTGTAAGAGGCGACTAAACATTCCACAGCCAGGTGGTAGGGCATTTGCCCGACTGGATGGCTACCACCCCTGGTCTAGAGCATGCCACCATAACAACTTTGAGTTGTGTTCCGGCATTAGTGACCAGGTTCCAGACTCACTTAAGAGACCAGCAGCGGATTTGTAGCACCTTTGCTGTTGCAAATGTCTATAGATGATGGTAACTGCTTTCTATCCAGTGGGCCGTCTGCCTGTCTGCTGAACTCCTGCTATAAAAAAAAATGACAGCAAAACTTTGCTCGCGTTGCCACGACGACGACATGTTTGTTAATTAATTGCAATGGCGACACCAAAAAAAGCCACTGCAGTGCCATCTTTTTCATTCGTCTATCCCACGAAAACGACGTTATTTATTGGGATAAAAATATCTTAAATGTTTCTGAATATTTCTATTCTTATTTCTGTTATGATATTTGATTGATTATTGTTATTTAATTCATATGTGATTTTTGACAGTCATAGCAAAGCCTTTTTACCCGCACACGTATTAAAAGTAATCGTAATATCTCATCCTGGTAGCCAAAGCTCACATTTTAGCATTGGCACGTTTTTATTATTCTCAGTCATAACATCATAAACTTTTAATTGTTTAAACAAGATTCAAGTATAAACACTCACATTTAGAACAATAAATAAGACTAAGCTAACTAGCATTTAGACTAACCCAGTGGTAATCTATCTAGTACTGTCGGTTGCTTATCAATATGAACAGTAAATATCATAGAAAATGAATCACATAGTCATCTTATCATTCTTTACATGTATGATCGAAAATGACTTATTCCTTATAGTATTCGTAACTATATATTTCCTAGGATTTTTTGTTTTAAGGCAGAAATTTCATGCTAATGTATTATTTTTTTATTTTAAATTGCCACATGTGATACCGGATAATGCTAGATAATTATCGTCATTATTAGTCGTAACATCTAGAGACCTGATTATTACAGTAGTATCATAAGTGTTTTGCTAGCTTAAGTGACTAAAACGGTACATAATTATTTTAATAATTTAAATAAGAAACTCTATGATATCCTCAATTGTCAAGGAAGGCGCCCGTTTAATTATTTGAATTCTCTATATCATTATACAAGTGTTTGAACTTAATGCATACACGAAAAAAGTTATTCCTTGTAATTTCTGGCACTGAATCTATTCGTGGTAAACGCCAAAGAAAATAATATTGCTGTGCGTCTACCTTCTTCTACTCAAACAAGATTAAAACATTTCAAATTAGCTCAATAGCTCATCGAACTTCATATTTACTAGATTATTTGAACTATAACGCGACGTACATTTTCTGTTTACTATCTTATTATTGGAATTTTTTTAAGTGTTTAGGGAAATCCCTCATACTTTTGGAATATTTGGCGGAGTACAATTTAATGAAACCAATCCTATAAAATATGTGGGATGTGTCCAGTTTCAAGTCAAGTTTTATTTGCATGAGATTAGCCACCGCCGAATTGCATTACGAAATGATTCGCAATCGTATACATAATCATACTTCTAAAGATTTATCCACCTTCAGAAGCACATCAGAGCTGTCGGGAACAAATCGCACTGGATAATAGGCCGTCTCTATCCCATGACATTCAAGAAGAGTAAGATGAGCCTTAGATATAAGGTGACTCTCTACAAAACTTGCATTCGCCTCGTCAAGACGTACGTACCTACGCGAGTGTGGTCTTCGCCCATGCCAGCGATTCCAACATCTACAAACTTCAAAAAGTCCAGAATAGATTTATACGCATTGCAGTTGCCGCTCAGCACTATATGCGGAACGTCGACCTAGATCGCGACCTGGTGTTTCCCTGCATTAAAAACTACCTAATCTCCATCTCTCGCAATTGCTTTGACCAAGCGTACCATCACCCGAACCCTCTGGTGACAGAAACGATCAATTATAGACCCACACCAAACGCTCTCACGAGCAAACGTCGTGCTTGCAATGTCCTCATTGACGAGCCAGACAAAATCACCCAACTCCTTGCAACAATGAACCCGCCGAGGCTCAGAACGTCAGTTTGGCATAACAGATGCAGACCGAACAGACGCCGAAGAGCCCCCGGCCGAACCAAACAACGTTAAACCCACCAATCACACCCAATCATTACAAACACAAAGTAGCCACACAAGACTAGTTTAGACGTGTTGCTCGCGAGTTTCATCCGCCGCTTCTTCTCTATTAGCTATAACACATTGCGAAGCGGTACTAAAGATAGACTAGGATGGGCTCCGCCAACGAAGTCGATAAATCGTCCCGATTTGTATCACTTCAGTCTGTTTGCTGAACTCATTCAGCCTTTTACGGCTTAATCCGATAGAGGCATCACTCCGCAGCGGTCGAGCCGAGGTCAAACCTCACAGAAGGTGCCTTCTCGAGCGCGCTGCCTCCGGGCTGAACGCCTCCGCTCACACGGATTCGGGAAGCCCACCAAGCCCGATATCGCTGAAACAGCCATCTGCGGCTATTCAGCTGAATCCTGCACTAAAAAAATATATATCTACGATCTTTCGGGTGTTTTATTTACAAGCCACGGCTTTGGACCGAATGTTAGTCTAAAATATTGCGGTGACTCATATGTTTGTGTTTTTTGGGATGTTCACCTCATCAAATGTAAAACTGGAATCCGTCCCTAACATATATAACCGATATTAACGAAACTTGACAGAGGTATTCTTAGAAAGTCTAGACATTGACACAGCACACTATTAATTTAAAAATCACGATAATTATTGGTGGATATAGAATTCAAAAGTACATAGAAACTCCTAAGTGGATGAGAAAGAAAATATGTATGTCGAGTTATATGCCTTAGCATCCTAGCACTGGTTTTACCAAATAGCTACTGCATAAAACACACGTAATACAATTCATAAACACTAGCAATCAAACTGGCCTGACGCCAGGTTGGTCGTCACAAGAAATGATTATTCGCTGCGACCCAAAAGACAGCGGCATCAAACGGATCGTCTGCTAATGTTAACCAGATTTAAGAGATTGAAATCAACTGGTACTTCTGTTACATTTTCAATGTTGTTAAACGACAGCTGTCTTACAAGTCTGTTTTCATTTTGTTTCTTATTAGGTCAGGTTCGTATTATTTTGGTGTTTCATTTCAGTGATCAAACATAGATGTTTATAATGGGCACAAAGTATAAGTTTTTATTTATATGTTGTTGATTTTTCTTTCTCTTCTTCTACTTTCATTAATCTTACGTTATCTGTGTAAATTAATTTATTTATTTGAAATTCGTTTATACCATGAATACAATCTTAAAAATCTTTAACTTTTATTTATCTATAACCTTACTATACATTTTCTCTTGTAAACTATCGCTATCTCTTCTCCTTCTAAACCTAAAACCGATGATAGTCCTAAAATAGTAATTAAATTAATTACCTTGACCTAAACAGTTAAAAAATTGCCTTGTTATGCGTTAGAAATTTTTTTAATAGCCTTAGTAATTTAAGGTCAGGATTTTGATAGTATTCGGTACAATTTTAATTACTTCGTCCATTTCAGGTCAGAATTGATAAACTAACCTTGATCCTCCAGAAACACGTGCTAAAATCCATTGTTACCCAAAATGAATACTTACGTTAGATACCTAAAGCATATTTAGTTTCCCTTTTACTGTTCTGAACAATGATAATGTTTAAAGTTAAACTACATAAAGACCGTGAAAATGTTGCCTTAGTACTGTATAATATCCTAATTATTTAATGTCATTACAAATACAATAGGTTTTTGCGAAGGAGTTTACTGTGTATTTATTACGTAGTAATATTTTTCTGTACAAATACCGAGCATTAACCACTGAACGAAACCAGTATAACATAACATGTACCTGCTTCCATACATTAATATTTATCAATAAATGTCTCCTGGGCTGTCTAGAACACAATGTTCATTTCCTGAATAACATCTTTTACAGTCTTCAAGATATTATCTATACCAATATTATAAAGATGAAAGATTTGTATGTTTGTATCGAGTAAACTCAAAAACTACGGGACCAATTTCAAAAATTCTTTCACCATTAAAATGCTACATTATCCCAAATTAATATAGGCTATATTTATTAATAGAAAAAATTTGGGATCCTACTAAAATTTCAATAATGTAACCCCAAGGTGTAAAAAAAATGTGTTTGAGTGGGTCCGGGGATGGTTTATTTTTTCAGGGCAGGACAACGTCTACCGGAACCACTAGTTGTTTGTATAAATATAATTCGTCTTTAAGTTTCTTCACTGGTCTCTCTTCTATTCAGCTAATGTTCTCTGTTCTCCTTCAATATCTTAATCTAAATCCTCCATTTCTGGCAAACAACTTGCAACTAATTGAGATTGCTCTAGCTTCTTTTATTGTAAGAAATGTACAAAAGTAAGTCTAATTTGATTGGTACTCCAAAGATCTGAGGATAGGTAAGTGTCTCATCGTCACTTATCACATCTCAAAATACAGATAAAATACGAACCTATATCATACTAAAATCTAATGAAATCTACATAATTTGTTTCATTTGTTCAAAAACTTTCTAGCTGTAATGAAAGTTCTATCCAAGTCGTGAAATAAACTGTCGGAAAAAATGCGTGTCCTAATTCAATGATACGGCTTTCGTAATAGAAGTATGAAAAATCACCGCCCCTAATGTTTACATGGTTGTATCGCGTGCTAATATATTTTCCCCCTGA
This sequence comes from Dendrolimus kikuchii, assembly GCA_019925095.2. Lineage (NCBI taxonomy): Eukaryota > Metazoa > Arthropoda > Insecta > Lepidoptera > Lasiocampidae > Dendrolimus > Dendrolimus kikuchii. Next base: position 18,887,783 of record CM034392.1, read on the forward strand.
AGGGTTATTTGGTTACCATAAAACATAATCTCATTTAAATTATAAGTCACATAAATACTTTGTAATTCGTAAATATAAAACATGTTATCGAGTACGTACAGTATCAGTGGATTATTGTATTTGATGGATTTATGGATTAAAATGCGATTTTAGGTGTAAAAAATTAATTTTTGTACTACTTGTATTTATGTCGTGGTAGCGTAATGGCTAGCGCACGCGTCCCAGACCCAAAGGGCACGGGTTCGATCCTGGCTGGAACGCATGCACCGCTTAGGCAGTTTTCTGACCTAATGTGCATATTGTTACAATTACCACGTGCTAACTGATCTATGACAAGAGAAGAACATAGATAATAATTGTTATAAACATCGAATTTAAATAGATTGTTCGGTAATTTATTTATAAATTATTATGTATCTATGATATTATAAAATTCTAAAAATGCCGTGTTTGTACATTAAAGCAATTTAAAAAAAAAACAACTGAACACGATACAAATCTTCTTTAGATTTCTTTTCTGTTTGTTAGTTTGTCTGTTTGTTCGGGATTCACGTAAAAACTACTGAGACCAATTCGATGTGGTTTTCACTGACCGACAGCAAATTCTTAGACTTAAAATATGCGCTACTGATTGATTTGAAATGGCCGAACTGAAAAAAATCGTATTCCAGTGCGATTTTTTCACTGATCCATAGCAAATTTTATGTAATAAAATGTGTGATGCCGAGAATCCCGCGGGCATTTTCCGGAAGTGGTTTGAAGTTATTCGGGTGCATAACAATTAACTTATTCCAACAGTTTTCTCTAAAACGATAGGTTACATCATTTTTTAAATTCTGTGTCTCGGGAATCCCGCAAAAATTTGAAGTCAAGCGTGGACGAACTCGCGGGCATATCCTAATAAATAAATATAAATACTAAAGCCTAAATAAATTATTAAAATGAAAATATGGAAGAAAATTGAGTGACATTTTTATAACCCATAATGTTTTATTTTCACAAGTTTTGCAATAGCATGCAAACATGCAAGGTTAATGATTTTTTAATGAACACACATTAAGTATTTTTGAATATTCTACGTCGTGCAAGAAACGTAAATTCGCACGGGTTGTTACGTAGGCAATATTAGAGTAAGTTCTCCGTAAAACTTCCGTTACTAAATATCAGTAATACTAGTCATAACTTATCCCATTAACAGATAGTCTAAGACAAATAATAACAAATATGAAAGTGATTTAATTTGAATCTTTGCTTGCTCTTCCAGGGGCATGGGAAAAACTAAATTGCCATGAAATGTTGTAAATAGTATTTCGATAATAGTAAATGATACGTTTTTATCCCGGAAAATGAAATACTTTTACGGTTTACAATCTAAAACATAGGCTCACAGGGCCTTTTTTTTATTGCAGGAGTTCAGCAGACAGGCAGACGGCCCACTTGATGGAAAGCGGTTACCATCGCCTGTGGACATTTGCAACACCAAAGGTGCTACAAATGCGCTGCTGCTCTCTTAAAGGAGACTGGAACCTGGTCACTAATGCCGGAACACAAAACAAGGTTGTTATGGCGGCATACTCTAGACCAGGGGTGGTCGCCATCCAGTCAAGCAAATACCCTACCACCTGACAAAGCCTCGTAGAATGTTCTAGTCACTGCGTATTTTTTTTTTTTTTTGAGGCATAGAAAATACATTTCATACACTACCGCGTCCTTTACTGGGATTAGACCAAAGCAATAAGAGTAATCCGGTGAAGATATCGCAGATAACAGAGTCGATTGCCGACATGTGTGGAGACTCTGCTAGGTACCTTCCTCTATGTGGATGAACGTAATTACGCTCACGCTGATCCTGCGCATCAGTCTTTGAGAATGCCCCGGGAAGCAGGGCAAACTCACTTCGTCACCAGTAGTCGCTGTGTATTATAATAACATCCACCAATAGGCGTTCTCCCAGTGTTGGAATCGGTTTTCCCCGTTCATAGGGAATCTGACAGGTATACCCGCTATGCTTATGTCCCAGTGACTTTTGAATTATAATAATACTTTGAACGAAAATTGTTTTAAACAAGATCCATTTAATCTCTTAAGTGTACGTGTCTGGACATAGGATGGTCATACTCTTACAAGAAAGGCTCTTACTCGGCTCATTTCTAATCCACTCATCGCTTGGGAACTGTTTGCCTTCATCTCTAATTGCATTATCTATTTATACATTATCTACTATACCCTCTACAATAAGAATAAAACAAGTTCGTCAGCAATCGGATATACAAGTACAATACCGCACAGAAAAACAATAACCCTAGTTAAATTTTTCGTTGTGTAAATTGTAATCATTATATTATCGACTCTTCTAGTGATCAGAAGACTGGTGTCTATTACTTCTGACAACGGACACCTGGAACCCTAAATATGATGTTTTTTGTTAATAATTAACATTAGGAGTATCGCTTATTTTATCAAAGATTCTGTGGTTGTAACGAAAAGTCAACTCTTTGGAAACAAATATTTTCAAGCTGCCATAAGAACTCCCTCGTTTCGTATCATTCAAAAACCTACAATTTGGCTGAGGCTTCTTTTACTACTTCGCCCTGATGCCCATTTGATTCATCATTATTTTAAAACTCGAGTATCCATGATTACTTAATACTAGTTAGATTCACAAATGGTCTCAAGCCATATCGATATCTTAATTGGTATACCAACCGACGTTATTTGTGTCAAATGTACAAGAGACGCTTAAAACGAGATATTTCTTATAGACTATCACAAAAAATGATATCGTTAGTAGACTGAAAATACTAATGAGTCAGGTTGTCTGGAAGAGATTGGTTTTAACAATAATACCGCCTTTTGTTTTATCAAGTTATTTTTGATATACTACCATATTTTAGAACTTTTTAACCGCCTTCAAAAAGGAGGAGGTTCTTAATAAACTATGTTTTTTTTTTGTATATTCGTTACTCGATTTCTCCGTCAATTGCTAACCAATTTTCATTCTTTTTCTTTTAATCGAAAAGTTTTAATCCCGAATTGGTCCCATTGTCACCATGTCACGATCTAATGCGTGACACCACTCATCAGATCCTGACATCGTGTCTATCTGGTGGTGTGTTGAAGAGCATATATATACATACACCGAAGAGTAAGATGGAAAATTTGTATACGCGTGCCCTACTACCTGACTGTGAGTTGTTTTTCTCGCCTCTTATGACAGGCTGCTCGGTCGCAGAAAGTTGTATTCTTTCTCCATTCCCAAACGGATAAAAGTAAAAATTTAATTTAGACTAAAAGTAAAAATTTCAATTGATTCGATTTACACTTTATTTCAATCAATTAACGCTTAACGTTTCGTTTTTCTTACATATAAATATTGTTTGTTTCAGCCAGATCCTGTACATGGATCAAGATGAATTGCAGTTACCAACAAACTACTCTAGAAACATTCCACCCGGTAAGCATAAATGGTCTATTCGTTTGGCATCCTTATTTTTTTACTCATTTATGTAAGCTTTTTCCTTCTCCTTCATTTCATAGTTTATAATAAGTTCATTCTTTTGGAAACCATCCGTAGCATCAGATATGCGGAGGAATGGATGCCTAAACCCTTCACGGGAAAGCTGCAGCTCAGCAGTACTAGAGTCTAGATTCTTCAGTTATTATAGGAAATATAGCTAGATAAAAAGCACCTATCCTATCCTAACCTATCTATATCCGTGCAGGAACCGAGAAAGAATACTATTTCCTGCGGCTGGGCGGCATGTCGTAAGAGGCGACTAAACAACCCACAGCTAGGTGGTAGGGCTTTTGTCAGCCTGGATGGCTACCACACCTGGCCTAGAGTATGCTGCCATAACAGCCTTGAGTTGTGTTCCGGTATTAGTGGTCAGGTTCCAGTTCTCCCTCTCCGAAGCGCTACTGTATCTGCGCGAAATTTGAAATCAGATATGTGCTTGAGCCTACTGCATCCTTGCGGGCGTGACGAGATGGGTCGGGGATCAGGGAGACCCGTTGAAACCGTTGACCGCTGGCCGCCAGCCAGGTAGTAGGGGACCCGAACCCGGATTAACCGGTCTCATGGAGGCTGATCCCACCAACTGGCGCATAATCTTCGGGAGTATTGTCGTGCTGGATGGTGACCGGATGTGGCCAGGCAATGTTCTCCGGGGACGATCGGGGGCCCTTCCGTGCCCCGAACTAGATCATCACACAACCTGTAGGTTTGGTTGGCACAGGAACATATCATACTCTTTTCCCTTTTTTGCAGACGCCTTAGAGCTTCCATTGACTTCCCTTTTTATTTAATTCTTTATGAGCCGAATAATGAACAGTAAGCGTACCACAGCGGGTTTTGACTCCACACTCAAGGTGGACTTTTGCAGTATTACAGGCATTCACGCTAATCTTAATGCCGTCCATCGCCACCTTGAGACGGCAAAGCCGGCCTTATTGTTCCTGACGAAGACACAGATTTCTTCTTCGGCCGATACATCACATCTTCAGTACCCTCGCTACAATCTGGAACACTTATTCCTTTCAAAAGCCGGGGTATATATACCGGGGTATGTATACGTCCGGGAAGATATCTGTTGTCACCGTCTTCACGGCCTAGACAAGGACCTATCTATCATGTGGGTACGCGTGGATATTGGTGGTGCCACCCGGATTTACGTGTGGCTATACCGGTCCCATGGCAGAGAATCCGCAAGGACTGACACAGCTCGCTTTTTTGAACGCATCCAAGAGGCAACTGACAAGGTTTTTAGGCAGTACCCTACAGCAGAGTTAGTCATCCTTGGGGACTTTAATGTCCATCACGCTGAGTGGTTGGGTTCCCCGAGGACTAATTTGCCAGGCACTACTGCCTAGGATTTAGCTCTCGCCCATGGATTTACTCAGGTGGTCACGGGGTTTACCCGTATACCGGATAGAGTGGATCATGAGCCTTCTTTGTTGGACCTTCTGTTGACCACACACCCGGAAAATTATCAGATCCCGATCAGTGCTCCATTAGGAACTTTTGATCATTGTCTGGTATCTTCGTTGGCGCCCCTTCCTATTCCCGATCGAGCTCGCCCCGCTGGACGACAGAAGGTGTGGCGATATAGGTCAGCAGATTGGGATGGACTGCTGGAAATTTATGCATCCTACCCATGGCGGCAGTTGTGTTTCTCGTCGGAAGATCAATGCGCAAACTCGATCGCCGATGTGATGCTGCAGGGAATGGAATGTTTCATTCCAAAGTCAACAGTACCCATTGGCGGTACGAGTAAACTATGGTTCAACAAGCCTAGCACTGAAGCTGTAAAGCTGAAGCAACAGGCTTGTCGGGCCTGGACCACAGCGCGGGCTCGTCAAGATCCAAGTACTAACGACCTGAAAAAGAGATACAACGCTGTCTCTAGGTTCCTCAAAAAGCAACTCGCGAGAGCAAAATTCGACCACATCGGCAGAATTGGCGCGCGCCTTTCAAGCTACCCCTCCGGGAGTAGAGCTTTTTGGGCCCTCGCCAAATCTGTCGAGAAAAACTTTTGTCACGCGTCTCTTCCAGCTCTGCGCAAAGCGGACAACCGTCTGGCACACGCCGCTAAGGATAAAGCCGAACGTCTGGGTGAAATCTTTGCGGCCAATTCGACTCTTGACGACGAGAAACTCCACCTACGATCCCTGACTGTGAGTCCAGCATGTCAGAGATTCGCTTTACTCAGAAAGCAGTTCGGCGTGCCCTTCGCTCCCTCGACGTCAAGAAGTCATCTGGTTCAAATGGCATACCAGCAATTGTGCTGCAGACGTGTGCAGCTGAGCTGTCTCCAGTCCTTGCCCGACTTTTTACTCTCTCCTACCGCAGTGGTCGTGTCCCCACTTCGTGGAAGATCGCCCATGTTCACCCCATCCCCAAAAAGGGTGACCGAACGGACCCGTCGAATTATAGGCCTATAGCAATAACCTCTTTTCTTTCAAAGGTGATGGAGCGAATTATCAACGTGCAGCTCTTGGGGTACCTTAAAAACTCCCAGATCTTAAATGACCGGCAATATGGTTTCCAACATGGTCGCTCCGCTGAAGATCGTCTGGTGTACCTGACTCACCATTGGGCTAAAGCCATTGAGAGCAAAGGAGAAGCTCTGGCTGTCAGCCTAGATATTGCTAAGGCCTTCGATCGGGTCTAGCATAGGGCTCTTCTGTCGAAGCTACCATCTTACGGGATACCCGAGGGTCTTTGCACCTGGCTATCCACCTTTCTTGATGGCCGCAACATACAAGTAGTTGTCGACGATTGCTGCTCTAGCATCAAGCCCATCAATGCTGGTGTGCCCCAGGGTTGTGTGCTGTCGCTGACGCTGTTCATTTTGCATATCAATGATATGTTGTCCATTGACGACATTCATTGTTATGCGGATGACAGCACTAGCGATGCAAACGTCCCTTGATCATTTGTGGAGGAAAGTCGGGTTAGACTTGTGTCTAAGGTAGAAAACTCCTTAGAGAGAGTCTCCGAGTGGGGAAGACAAAACCTTGTCCAATTCAATCCCACAAAGACACAGGTCTGCGTATTCTCTGCCAAGAAAACCCCATTCGTACATGCGCTTCAGTTCCAAGGAACACCCCTTACCACCTCTAAGATTATTGGGATCCTTGGTGTCGACATTGCAAATGGTGTACAGTTCAGGGGCCACCTTGAAGGCAAGGTAAGACTTACCTCCAAGAAGCTGGGAGTGCTAAACCGGTCCAATCAGTATTTCACTCCGCAGCAACGCCTTGTGCTTTACAAAGCCCAGGTGAGGCCGCATATGAAGTACTGCTCACACTTGTGGGCCGGGGCACCCGCCAACCAGCTAAATCCCCTGGACAGTATTCAACGTCGAGCCGCTCCCATTGTCGACGATCCCCTACTCACAGACGGTTTAGATACGCTTGGCCTTCGGGAAGACTTCGGGTCTCTCTGCGTATTCTACAGACTATATAACGGAGAGTGTTCCGAGGAACTGTTCAGAATGGTGCCTTCGTCTTCTTTTTACCACCGCACCGCACTTCACCGGCTGGGCGTTCATCCCCACTTCTTTGAGCCGCTTCGCTCTTGTACGCAACGGTTCTCTAGAACGTTTTTCTTGCGTACCGTGGGGATTTGGAATGAGCTCCCTGCCAAGGTTTTCCCACAGCGCTACAACATGGAGTTTTTTAAAAAGAGTGTCATAAAATTTCTTCGAGGCCGGCAACGCGTTAGTGACACCCCTGGTGTTGCAAACGTCTATAGGCGACGGTAACCGCTTTCCATCAGGTGGGCCGTCTGCCTGTCTGCTGTACTCCAGCGATAAAAAAAAAACCTATAATAAACTTGTACATGTGTATGAAGGGATTAATGGATGTAAATCAACCAAAAGAAGTAAGTGAAGTCTCTGCCTACCCCTAAGTAAAACAAGTGTGATAATATAGGTTGGGGAAAAAGTTTTTTCGCATTTTATATAAAAATTCAAAAGGTTGTTTTATAAAGTTTATTTACATTTGACTAAAGTATGTAGGTGCCATTTTGTTGGATAACTTCTTGCCATCTTGTAGGTAAGGACGTGATCCCATTGCTATAAAAATTTTAGGGCTTCTGATCAAAAAACTACGACAAGTGGTTTTGGCAGTCCTCTCGTGATGTTAACCTGACACTGCCTAAGGAATTCTGCACAGACCGAAACAGGTGAAAATCTGAAGGTGCAAGGTCAGGACTATACGGCGGATGCATTAACACTTCCCAGCCAAACTCTCGTAATTTTTGCTGAGTGGCTAAAGATGTGTGAGGTCTAGCGTTATCATGGTGAAAAACCACACCCCTTCTGTTGATTAATTCCGGCCGCTTCCTCTCAACTTTTTGCTTTAATCTCATCAGTTGTTTGCAGTACAGTTCAGAATCGATGGTCCTGCCTGACGGTAACGGCTCATAATAAATAATGCCCTTCCAATCCCACCATACACACAGCATCACCTTGTTGTGCCACAGTCTGTGAAGCCTGACCGGCCTTTGACCACGATCTTTTTCGCAAGTTCTTGTCGTACGTGATCCACTTTTCATCACCAGTTATCAGCTTCTTCAAAAATGGTTCGGTTTCATTACGTCGTAATAAAGAATCACAAATGAGTACACGGCTCATTAGGTTTCTTTGAGTGAGCTCTTGAGGCACCCAAATATCGAGCTTTTTTGTGTACCCAGCTTTTTTCAAATGCGCCAAAACCGTTTTGTGGTCAATTCCCAGTTCTCCAGCTACATCGTAACTACTAATATGCCGATCTTGCTCCACTTTTTCAAAAATGGCATAAATTTTGTCCGTAACAGGACGACCAGAGCGACCTGTATCTTTGATATCAAAATTTCCGGATTGAAAACGCTGAAACCAAATTTGCGCTACTCTCACAGATACTGCTTTAAGTCCATAAACATTTTTTCGCGGCTTGTGTTGCATTTTTACCTTTTTGGTAGTAAAATTTTAAAATGTATCGAATTTCTTCATTAGATTCATTCATTTTAACAATAAGAAAAACAAATGAAAATCATACATTTTCCTAATTTGAATTTGGAATTGTCTTCTTTAAAATTAAAACTTTTTAATGATACCAAAACCAGCCAGATACCAATGGTATAGCTAAAGAGATCTTATTACACGTTCATACATACTATATGCGAGAAGACTTTTTCCCCAACCTATTATGTATGTATAATAACCGTTATACTATACTAGCGGTCTCGGCAGACGTTGACCTGCCCTGAAAAAATAAGATCTCGAACCCGATTCCAGCGTCTCAAGTATTTTGTTTAGATTGATTGGTTACATTTTGAAGTTTTAGTAGGGATCCCTAATTTTTATATAGCCTATACTAATTAACGATAATGTAGCATTCGAATGATGAAAGAATTTTTGAAGTCAGTCCAGTAGTTTTTGAGTTTATCGTTACAGACATTCAAAAATACAAATCTTTCCTCTTTTTACTATTACGTATAGATATGTAGTAGTAGATTAGTAGCTAATGCACATTCTAAGCTAAGTAGCTATTTCATTCTGATGATGTGGGTTCGAATCCTGGTCGGTGAATATGCACCACTGAGACAGTTTTTCTGGCCTAATGTGCATATTGCTACAATTATCCATACTAGAAGTGAAGGAAAACAGCGCGATAAAACCTGGACATCGAGATAACCGATCTACAAAAACCACCAATCCGCCCTGAGTAACTATGATGGGCATACCGTACTCTTCCCTTGAAACGGCGAAGATAAAGCCTAGCAGTGGAACTGTAGGACTCCTATTGACTGGTATTATTAATCTAGATATATAATCTATTCAGGCATGTTCTCTGTCGTCATAAAGTCAGATTTTTAGGCACCCTAAAACATAGCGTAAGCGTTACGCTACGAAGTTGTGCACAACATTTAAAACTTTTAAAAATATTGTGCTTAAACTATTTTTGGATTTCCTTGGGCTATTTACAAGCTAAATTTTTCCAAGTCATGTTATTAATGAGGAGGCTTCGCTAACAGCTATCCACTTAGAGCCGGAAATTATACAGCACAACTATGTTATACCCCACTGTCGACGCACCAACTAATCATAACTTAGGCTAGATAATATCCATGAGTATACACTTCTATATCTGTTAATAAATCTCAGGTAATAAACATACATTATATTATTTGAAAACAATGTGGAAAATTATATTTACTTTAAGTAAACTATTAACGCGGCTGTACGAAGATAAGTGGGATTAGCTGCTAAGAAAATGATTCGTATCATATTTGCTTGGAGATAGGACTATTTTGTAAAGGTCTCTGAGACAATTAATATAGCTAATAATAAAACCGGCAAATGCGTGGCTGTCCAGGAACCGTGAAAAGTTCCGTGTAAATGACAAACGCCCATTGGTTTTGTCATTTGATTAAAGTAGGTATTTAATCGAAAATACCTAAATTCTCAAAAACTGCTCGACAGATAATATTGAAACCAAATGTTTTAAAATATATTTTAAACTCGAAATTCTTTTTCATTTTTACTTTAAAGTTCAAATTTGAAAGGAGGTAATATTATTTATGATACTAGGGCGGTAAGTTGGTTTTTACAAACGAGCAGGTGAATGTAAGCCCGAGACGAAGATGAGGGCTCACCATAGTCATTAATTTATAAAAACCAACAGCGTGTGTCATACAACGTTTTTCAACACATTTGCGAGAAAACAATACAATAGGTAATAAAACAAATATAAATATTAGTCGGAAAGTCGCAACAATCTGTGACGTTTCTACTATGTGTGAATATTAGAACTACATCTTTCGTCTAATTTTCTCTATCGTATTAAAGTGAGACAAATGAGAAAAAGAGAGCTTCCAAGGAGGTTGGATTATTCAGCTTATTTATTCTAGTAACGTGAAACTCCTTGGTAGAACTCTTATTTTTTTCACCAAGTACCTATTTACGGCACATTCCGTTGTATGGTGCGTAATTTTTAATTTTCGAACAATTAATTAATAGAGGCTTTATTAATCGTGGCATTTTTAAGCAAATGTGTTGAAAACTTTTTACGACGTTAAAAGCAATTTTTTGTTTAATGATACATTTTTCAGAATAATAGAAACGAAGACGTTTTATCTTATATCACTTTAATTTCAATTAAGTAAGCCAACTTTCCTTTGACTACTAAGAGGTTTTATAAGCATCCAGGTCCAAATACTACAAAATATACTATTTATGAAGTACATAAGTAGCAAGTACATATTATAATATTATGATTTGAGGATGACAAAACACTAATGGTGAAGAGACACGAACTTTCGCAAGCGTTCAATAACCTAGGTACGTTCGCTGTGCCCAAACTAGAATATTTGTCATCATTATTTTATCACAATTAAACAAAAACATGTTTATGTACTTTTTGTAATTCTAAAGTTTCTTAACGGGTTTGATAAAATCTAAACCTGAATTCGTGTCCGTTTGTCTTTGTGATTTTTTTCGGAAACAACTGAGTCCATATAGATGAAGTTTATTAGGAGCATAGAGGAAGACTACTTAGGAATATATGTAGTGAAATTGTGAAGAAAATAAACAATACAAGTGGCCTGTATACACATGGAACTGAGAGTAGAAAATAACTTTTTAGTTTAAATACATCTCCGTATTGGATACCGTAAGTCAAATCTTGAGAAATCATATAGATTTTGCTAAGGATTATAATTTAATTAATTATTAGAATACTTAATACAAGTTCATGAGTTTTTTTATGGTATACAACAGTCATCTATGTATCTATCTATCTATCTATCTAGGTGGCGCGATACTGCTACTCAAAGACAGTAGTAAACATTTAATGTTATGTGTGTGTGTCTCTTCTAAATTTTTAATTATAAGGTAGGAAATTTAAAAAAATTAAGATGGTGTAATTTAGAAAATACTTTCTACGAAAATTTTTAAAGTATCCATCGAGTAGTCGTTAAAACATCCGGTATTTTCGATTTAAAGTATTTTTAGGGTGTTATAGTCAAATAATCAAAACAGTGGGCATTTGTCGCTTTTACGGAAGCCATAAATGCCCGTGGTCCGACACATACGTGGACCGATTTTTTAAAATAAAAGAGCACGGAAAAATACCTCTAAACTCCCGCCAAAAAGTTACTAATTGACTTAATATGCAGCTAACAAAAGATGCAAGGACTCTTATACTATGGGACGACTTAATTGTTAAAAAACTTAGTAGTCGCTTAACTGCCGAAAGGAATTTAGCAGAAATTGGAAAAGTATCAAAATAATAGACTATGATAGACTTCCAAACAGGCATCCAAACGAAGTCACTTTTTTCGCATCTAATAAATAGAAATATAGATTCTGTAATCTTTTCCATTAAAATGATGTACCTAAAGCTGTATGGAGAACCAGGAGTTCAAGTTTAAGCTCTGTCAGCATTTGCAGAATGTCAAGGTCTTAACAACAAGGTGTAATCTATTGGAGTTGAACTATTGAATTAAATATGCCGTAGCCGAGTCCCAACTAAATTTAGTTTCAATATATTTTTCAAGAAGTGTATGTAGTATGTAGTTTAAAAACACCTTCAATTTTCCTTCATATCAACGGTTTTCCTTATTTAATTAGTTCTCAAGCAGTTACATCTCCATCCTTATTTACTTAGCTCTGAATCCGGTGGGATTCTATATTCATTTCCATTATCTTTGATATCTGTAGCATATCCAAGGATATACCAAATATAATGAAAATGTAGACCATAATTAAACAATTGCAGGCAAGGTAATAGTAATATTTTCATCAACATCTTGATATAAAACAAAATATAGCTAATGTTGAAACTGAACTATAATTACTGCGTAAGTTAAATTCCCTTTTGACAAAGTTAGACAACGGATTTTAACCGTGACATCGCCGTCGTCGACTGCCATAAAACCGCTGATTACCATAATTTGCTATAAGTTTATTATAATTTGAGGAAACTCTGGCATTATCTATTTTATTTGCTCACTGTTTTCAGAGGAAAACACCACAGTATACACAGGACTGCACGTCAACCGGGTTTCTGGGGTCGATGAAAACAAAGAGGTGTGTATATTGTATAACCGTCACACTTTCCTTAGCTTGAGCTTACCCATTTCAGCATGGTATACCCGCCACTGATTCTGACTGATACTGATTCAAAGACTTATTGATTGATAACATTGATGTGTTTTACACTTAGGATATCAAGATATAAGTACGGCTACCCTCATGATGTTTCCCACCACCGTCAACGCATGGTTGTTGTAATAATATACACATTAGGCTGTCTGCAAAACTGCCAAAATCCCAAGTAACTAAAATATATAAGTCACCAAATAAAATATTACTGTCTGACGGCCTCTGTGGTTGAGCGGCCTAAGCCTTTGAAGGCTTACCTCTCTGCAACGCAGAGGCTGCGGGTTCGATTACTGGTATAGAAAAATTCCAAAACGAATTTTCCCCGTTATTTACTATGTGGTCTAGGTGTGCGGGATAGCCCCAGAGTAACTTGCTTAATTTGGGGATATAGAATATGTGTGTTTTTCTGCCAATTATTATTATCATGTATATTTATTTCTTCTTTTTTGTCTTTTTTAAAATATATATATATATATATATATATATATATATATATATATATATATATGTGTGTGGGTGTGTGTGTGTGTGTGTGTGTGTGTGTGTGTGTGTGTGTGTGTGTGTGTGTGTGTGTGTGTGTGTGATTGTGTTGTTATTATTATTAATTAATGCATATGCGGGCTTTAATATAGGTTTTATTTTAATATTAGTTTTTTTTTTTTTACTATTGTATATATATTTTTAAGTTAGGTTTATTTATAGGATATTTTAGATTTTTAATTAATATTAATTTGTATAGGCTATAAAATAATAGAACTACTTATAATAAAGAATAAGATAAATAAAAAAAATAATTAATGCAGAAATTATTTCCTTTCAGGAGATAACATTGGATGTATTCTTACAACTGTCATGGCGTGAGAGACGGTTGCACACACCGCCCGGGAAGCCTTTCATCGATCTCCCATGGGAATTTCGCCAATTAATTTGGATGCCGGACCTCTTCATCTGGCAACTACAGACCATGAGAATTCACTCTGTCCTTCAAGAAATAGCTGAGTTAAGGCTATATTCCAACGGCACTGTGTCACTTGTTATCGGGTTGGTATTTTATCATTTCTTTCACCGTATCTCCATAGTTTGAGGTCAGTACAGCATGCTTTTTTTATATTGAATTATTTTTCTTATTGTCTTGTATCAACTTGTATCGGACCACAAGATTCATGTCATCTTTCACACGACACGCTATTTTTTGGTCTACCTTTATTTTTTAATATATAGAAGAAACTATGCTATTGTTGGCACAAGTGACTAGCACCTTATCAAAATTTAAAATTTATTATAACAACTTTTCATTAAACACAAGTTTTTGAGACCCTGGATATCATGTAGCAGCAGAGTGCTAGCCAAGACAAGTAAAACGAGCCCAAACACGAGTCTATCTGGTTTAGTACAGGAATTCCTATGGCCACCTTCCGAGTCCATCATCAGATTAGCTCTATGTTATTGCATTGTCACGCGATATACATATGCGTGTAAAATGTCAGCTCAATCAGAAACCGGGAAGTTGGTCAAATTTAACTTACAAGATTCCACCCGAATCATACTTACATACATACATAGGTACTTCCATTGCAAGTTAAATAAAAGCTTGTAAAAAATATTAAGATTTCTTAATGTTTGGAATAAATTAATAGGGTGCCCAACACCTGTATATTATATTTTATCCCGCCTAAATAATTTTTTTGATGACTGCTTGGTATATTTCCGCTTGTCTCGATGTACATCCATCGCTTAATCGACTTTCATTTACCTCTTTATGTGTGTATAGCAATGTATTAATTATGTTATTTTTACATGGCCTTTACTTAGAACGGCGATAACTTGGTCGATCTAAGTATGCCACGGTCTACCCACATCAACTCTTTCATTACAATGTCTTTGATCTTAAACCCTTGTTCTATTAAACCGCGTATATTTCCTTTACCTACTCAAGCCATATTAACATAAGCATTAATTTAATACCTATTGACACTTTTTGTTCTAATTCCACGTCCATGGCGCAATATTTCTCATATCTTTTAAGGCAGAATATATTTCGCGGAGCTCTCATATTACACTTATTTATTTGCCTTTTATGGAGGTATAACGCGCCGCACTCAACTTTCAGTGGCGTAAACTATAATAATCACGAATAGGTAGGTAATTAATTTTCTAAATCATTTGTCTCGTGTAAAAATGTGAATTAAATCCACGGTCTTTTCAAACCATGAACTATTTATACGGCAGTGGCATAAATGCATACTTAATTGAGAATTAAATTATTATTAACTGGATATTGTGTTGTTTAAAAAAACAGTAACAGTTGTAGATATGAAGAATAATAGTCTTTATTCTTTGACAAATAGGAAAATACTAAACATGAAATCAAGTGCATACCTAATATTCTATTAATAATTGCAATTAATCTTCACCTCATTACATGGCATTATTTCAAAGTCTACGATGTCAAGGCTCGTAATAAACTACAGATCTAATTAATGTAATAAAGATTTGTCATAGCAGATCCATGAATTGGTAGTGTACACGTGATATTTTAATATGAAACTGAAATAGTTAACCAAGTAATCGGTATGCAAAAGTGCTTTTAAAAATAAAGTACAAAATATTTTCATCTTGTAAATTTACGCACTTTTGTGTCATATAGGTAGTTATGTATCTATCTATTAAGTATTGTACATAATATGCAAAACAATTTACTCACATAAATATTATATTTATTGCAATACATGTATTAATTTAAACAGTGTGTTGCGGCTGTGGCGTTTAACTTATATCTTATAGTAAAGGAGCCCAAGATGCTAAATGTCGATTTACTCGAGCGTCGCGGAGACCTTTTGGATTGCGAAGTTTAGCTGCTAAAAAGAAAAAAGGTTATAAAATGTATCCCCTTTCACTGGTGGGGGGAGCGTGTACAGGTTTAAAAAAAAAGAGTCGCACAGAAATACTCAAGCGCGTCAGATATTCAAAAGGGATTTTAAGTAAACCACAAAAGAACTCCTATCCAAAATACTGACGATTTGGACGCGACCAAAAGTCATGGCCGATTTTGCAAAATGCAAAAAAAATACGTAACATTGAAATACTTGAGCGCGTCAGATTAATATATAGACGGTTCAGCTTGATTCCTTGTCGTGCTGACCCATAATCTGACAATTCTGTGGAGGAATTTCCTTAATCTGACGGTTTGAAAAAAATTTTGAAGAATAAAAAATACCTCCACCCTATATGAAGGTTTCATATATGGTGGGAGTACATAATAGGGTGCAAGGTTTCTCCTTTTTTGTTATTCTGCCACGGTCGAATAAATACTAAAATTCCCGCTTGGCCTCCCCTACTATTATTTATGTAATTCAAAATTCTCTCCAACATGCAATTACATTTTATTGTTTATCATCTACATCATTTTATTATTATTTATCAATTACATTTTATTATTTGTCATCAATCCGGACATTAAAGATAAATTTTATGTTATTCTTTTTCAGTGCAACTATCATCATCAAATGCGAAATGGACTTCGTTTTATACCCACTAGACGTTCAAAACTGTGCCATCGATTTCAGCAGTTGTAAGCATATTTTAGTACCTGTTGTTTTTAATCAGTAAATCAGTGATAGACATCAAATAGAACATAGAAGTCAGACACAGATACCAGTTGGCTGACGTAGAAATGTTGAATCAAAAGAAAAATGTTTACGATTGTTGAAGATGTCTGCGACCCAATGTTTAGACAAGGTAGTGCTAATATTTCCTTTGTTTTGTAGACGCCGTTTGGTCTTATCTTTTAAAATCAAGAATTCGTTTTTTTACTCTTTTAAAATACTCGTGTGTGTGTATATACTAAGAAGGAACAAATATCAACGGGACCGATCTACCTAACATTCAGACCAGAGCAAATAAGTTGCTCTCGATGATCTCTTCGGTAAATTGAACTGCCTAATATTCAAGACACAATTCGCCGTCTGCAGTTATTTATTTATTTTATTACTGCAAAATCGATTGCCATTCGGAAACTATCCCAATTATCAATATAAAATATAGCTTATTATATTGATCGCCATTATCAAAAGCGCATATATTTACAAAACTTCATGATCTTTAAGGCCGTTAAAAAAGAACAACATCTCTAACCAACGCTACTTCTCAACTTACTTCAACTTAGACAGTCATTAAAAGTCTAAAATTCAAAGGATCTACCTAAATGGAGTTCGCCACCTCGTGCCTCCTCGTCGTCCTATTTACTTAGGACTAATGCGTATTTACACGAAACTTATTTTAAAAGTATTACGAATATTTCACAATAAAATCATTCTGATTCAAATAAGCTTTCATACAAAAAAAAAAATGTTTTTGCCACAAAAAATATTTTTTATATAATATATGGAAATGTATATGAAATCATAAATATGTATTGTGACATATTTGTATTTTTTTTGGTAAGTTTTGTGTAATACGGATTTGTCGTAAATAAATTCTAGAATAGAATAGGATAGATAAGACTTTATTGCTCACCAAAAAATACAATTACAAAAATGCACGATTACAATATTGCCATAGTAGAAACAACAGGCGGCCTTATCGCTTAAAGCGATCTCTTCCAGGCAACCTAGCTTACGGAATAATTTAACCTAATCTGGCGATATGGGTTGTGCAGATTATAAGGTAGATAATAAAACTACGTTTTAACGGTTTTAAGCGCGGTAATTTTATTTGATTTTGGTTTTTCCGACGTTTCGGCCACTTTTCAGTGGCCGTGATCACGGAAGACAAAGATGTCAAGTGTCAACGAGTATTGTTAAAGTTTTATTTAGCCTACCGCCAACTTATTAATTTTAATTATTTAATTTTAATTTTGTTTATGGTTATTATTTAATCTATGGGAGCCTAATCTAATTTACTACCGCTTCGCAACATGTTATGGCTTGAAGAGAAGAAGCAGCGCAAGAAACTCTTCAGCAAACATGCCTAGCTCTAATAATTTTATATAATATTAAAATGGGTGGAAGGAAAAATAAAAGTAATTATCAGTCAAGTTGGTTTGTGTTCCGTTGTACGCAGAAAGAGCTCACAGTGTCTTGAGGTCTGGCAGCTGGTTTTTGCTGGGTTTGGGTCTTAATAGTTTTGATAATTGGATCCCAAACAGGTGGTACTTGCCAACCATCTTCTCTATTGAATATTGCGTGTTTTTTTATTTCAATAGCCTCACGCATCATTCTAGGTATGAAACGATTCTCTTTCGCGAGGATTTGTGGGTTATCGAATCTGATGTAATGGTTGGGTTTATCCAGCGTGTGTTCACTGATCGCAGACTTCGTAGACCTTATGTGTTTCATGTCAGCAATGTGTTCTTTTACTCGTGTTTTTATGTTCCTCTTTGTTTGCCCAATGTATGACAATCCACACTCACAAACAAGCTTGTAAACCCCTGCATCCTGGAGTGGGATATTGCATTTCACAGGTCTCAGAAATTGGGTAATCTTTTTCTGCGGCTTGAAATATGTTTTGATTGAAGCTCGCCTGAGGATGTGACCAATTCTGTCTATGACCCCCTTGATGTAGGGTAGGGTAGGTAAATATGGTATATATAATAAGGTTATAAGGTAGAATTTATTGTCATACTTAAACTACATATTTTATAAATTAAGTACACATACTTAAATTACTGTATAAATTAAATACATACAAACATATTTATAAGATATATATTAATTCTAATTAGTCTATAGTATAATAAATAGGCTTCTTTATTTAAGAAAAAGTAGGGTTTTCTGAGTACGTTCTTAAATATAGGCAATGTTTTGGCCTCTCTGACTAAATTCTGTGAATTTATATCTTCAAAAATGTGATAATGCGTGAGCCAGATAGCGAACTCCATTCAAGTAGGCCCTTAATATGAATACATGTCATTTGGAATTGCAGATAAGTTCACAACGCAAGGAGTTCGCTTCGAGTGGCGTGAGATGTCGCCTTGGTTGGGCGCGCGGCTGGTCACCGAGCAGCGCACGGAGTTCCGGCTCCCCAAATACGTGGTCACCTTCGCCACCGACAAAAGTAATCATATTCGCACTTTTGGTGAAGGTAAATGTTTATTTATTGCTTTGCGCTTATGTTTGCGCCCTGTCACTAACAATGTACCTACTAACGCTAATGCGTTGTTGCCATATGCTGGCATGAAGCCCACACGGCTTGGCGCAGATAATACCTATGGAGAGTTCAAGTTTTTTAAGAAATATTATTACAACGATTATATCATACAATGTATCACATGAGTGAGTATTATTTTAGGAGTAAATTATTATCTCATTCATCCGTGCCGCGCTTAGGAGTGAAAGCTATGCTTATTTAGAAACATATCCAATAAATTTTCACACCCTTCTCTATGGCTAAATTCTTACATAGGTATATCATAAAATTAAATATTTAGACTTCATAAACTGCTCACGCTAGCGAGCTGGTGTATCTAGTTACCAGTCTACCTTAATCCACTGGAATGGACTCAAACGTCGCGCTATTGTCGATGATTCTGTACTCACTGATGGCCTAAAAAAGTTTGGCCTTCAAAGATATTTCGCGTCTCTACGCTTTCTACCACCTTTTTTTATAGCCACACCGCTCGCTACAGAAGGAGCTTTCTTCCTTACATCCTTGATCCGATTCGATCACGTATGTAACGGGTCATAATAGCAGTAGTCTTGCGTACTCTGGGCACAATAATAAGGTACCAGCTGAAGTTCCCATAGAATTGCAATAATATTATTCAAAAAGGTGGCATATAATTACTTCAAGGCCGGCAGCATGTTGATAATACCTTCTATGTTGCAAATATTTTAGGCAATTCAGGTGTGATGTCAACCTGTATGCAGTACTCCACTAGCTAAGAAGAAATATATTTTGTTTTAGCTAACATGCGAGTGAACAAATATCTTGATATTGAGGATGAATTTCATCAAAAATGGTGTCCAAACTTGCTAATACAATGTGTACAAAGCTTTGCAGTACCTGGTTTTGTGTGAAATCCATTGATTCGCAGCTACCTGTTACTGCCAAAGAATGATCATAAACTTTATAAAAATGAATATTTGATTAATGAAAAATTCTAAGATTAAATTATTTTAATTAAAATAATTACTAAATTCCAACAATTTTTTTTAGCGAAATGCATTGCCTTTTTTCACGATAGAGTAGATCAGTAGAAATATGTTTCAAAATAAGTAATTGCACGATGTCGTTATGCATTTTCCTTGTCTGCCGATTTGTAGTGGAAAGTAATGATTGTATAGTCTAGAAAAGCTTATGTGGTGATTGTTCAATGTGCAAAATGCATTAAAAGTGTTTTAATGTTTGTGCCTGCTTTGTAAAATACTTTGTATTTAATAGCATCCTGTGGTAATTTATGTAATATTAAATCTTCTACACTAATTCCACTTCAAATAATTCTTTATTTATTTTTCAGGCAACCATTCCGCCGCAAGGTTGCAGATCAGATTATCGAGGGAGCTACGTAGCTACTTGTTGGAAAGCTATTTGCCCTCGTCTTTATTCGTCATAATATCTTGGGGGAGCTTCTGCGTCATCCCCGAGATCGTTCCCGGTCGTATGGTGTTGCTCGTCACGACGCTTCTGTCGCTCGTCACTATGTTCGACACTGTAAGGTAATTGATATTCAGTCATCTATTTTAAACTAATCCTTTCAACGCATCTCCCAAATATAACAAAATGGTTGAAAGTAACAATTGCCCATTCCAGACATGTTAAAGGCAGTAAAGTCGGAACAAAACGGAAGACCTCCAATATAAGGTTTGTTTAAACGAATCGACCAGCGTACGAACACCTAACAATATTTTAATGCTTTTCATGCTTCAGACTCATAATTTTAGGTGTTTATTAGATACATATAAGTGTTCCTTGACATTGTTTATACCTACATCGACCGTAAACTGTCAAAACTTCCTAACTCATTTTACCAATATTTTACATTAGCCATGGAAAAACACCATTTAGTACATGTGCATGGGCCAAAAAAAACATAGTTCTATGAGTTTAAAAATCTACTTAAATAGAGAAATCTATGCCGAAAACCTTCTATTATGGGAGGTAAAATTTAATGGAGAGAATCACTGAAAAAAGCAGTTGGTCAAAATGCCAGATAGGAGATCTTGATAGTGAACCTATTCCTCCACAAACAGCACTTACAAAGTGCTGTGTGTGGAGCTATATAACAAAATTATAATTGTTGCAGTACGAACTCCCCCGACGCATTGGAGCTGAAGTGCATTGAGGTGTGGCTGATATCGTGCACAATTTTCGTGTTCCTGGCGCTTTTGGAGTACTTCGTTGTGCTGTTCGGGATCCGATACGACAAGAGCTGGAGCCAGCGACGGCAAGACTTACGGAGAGCGGCATCCGCAGCGCAACTTGCACCGCCTCCTCTACATCTAAACCACGCGCAGGTAATCTGCGTTTAGTTTTATTATTATATATTCAACAGTCTTTTAACTTATTACTGACGCACTCAGAGTTTAAAGCACTACTAACTAAAAGATTAATCATTAAATTTGTGAACAAGAAATTATTTTTCATTTTGTAACCTAAAATTATTGTCAATAATGTTCTTAATTTATTATTTACTGCTATAAATTGAAGTTGAGACTTATATAACGGTAAAATAAGAAATTAGATTTAGCTATTTATTAACGGGCCACCTGACTCTGAGCTCGGCAGATAATTACACATTTACCTAACTTACCAATTAGTTTCAATGCTAGGTGTTTTTTTGTCCATTATTTGTATGATTCTAATAACCCCGCAATATAAGGATAAATTCTTAATTTGTAATTAAAAAAAGAAAAAAAGAATTTTCCACGTAATGAGATTTACTTACTGCATGACTGTAATGTAAATACACTCTGTGATATCGCTTAGAGCAATCTCTAATTTCGCTTTAACCTCTGGAATTGCAAACAAGCTTCAGAAATGTGCTCAATCTTTCTTACTTCTATTTTCATACAATAGATATTACTTACACTATAAGGATTATTTTCAACATTTCATTTGTTAAATTCCAGAGGTTAAGCACGCCCGTGACGGGGACACCGCAAGGCGGGATGTTCTCGCCCACTCTAAGCGTTGAAGATGAGGGCTTGAAACAACAGTTTGATCATCAAACTATTAAACGGGTAAAAAAACTTCTTCAAACGTTTGGATACGTTTACCGTATGTTCAATGTAGTACTAAACTGCATGTAAACTATATTTATATTAAATAGACTTATATAATACACGTACTATTTAGGTGCATTAATTTTTAAACTTAGGCCACCAATTTCTAGTCATCCCACTCGGGGAAAAGGAATTGGAGACAAAATAAGGTTGGGTGTGAATCAAGATCTGTTAGCAAGGTAAATTATTATTTGAAACGATCACAGTGCACTGTGGGGCTAATGAATAAAGCCAGTAGTGCTAGCACTGTTATTTTGTAGGCCTTTGGATTTATAGATGACCGTTTAGTGGTTTATAAGCAAAGATGTTGTGAATACTGTAGGCTATACCTTATACTTTGCTTTGTGTGTGTTAGACCATTGTTTAGGTTCTATTATAGACGATTAAAATACAGATAATCCATTTGACGTTTAATATCACTTGGATTTACCGTACACCTTAATCGAAATTAAAGCATAGTCACTATTTAGTGGATATTAGAGAAGCAGACACTACTCGCTAGATTTAGCTTGCTGTAAAGAAAGCTACACAGAGTAAATAAATGAAAATTAGTAAATGTGTATAATGCTTAGTTTACCTCTCAATGTTACCTCTATGTTATCTAAAATAATTGGGTGGAGTACTCTTAACCGTACAATAAATATAAAATTGAAAAGAAACAGCAAGAGTTGCTTAGTTAATGTGATTTTTTGGCTTTAAACATTTATGTTGTAAAAATATATGTAACATTGGTTGAAAAATGAACCACCACTATTATATATTTTCTATATCAAAAAGCGAGAGGAGAATGTATTTTAATGAAACCCTGGTCAACAGCAAAGACGCAGAATTTAAGGGCCTTGAAATTCTTCTTTTATAATGATAATTCTATCTTTCAGACAATCTTGTAATGAAGAGACGGGAAGATAAAATAAAATTAATGGAAATCTTGAAAATATTACCAATTACTTTTGCAAAAGAAACCTAGAAAAAAATGTATAATAAATAGAAACGGCGTATGGTGTGCACGAGGTGTTTGAGTACGCAAGCGTCAAATATTATGATCAAGACGTCTATTGATGCGATTACAAATATAAATTGTATACTTATTAATGTAAAAAATAAACGTGTCTTTAGAAATTGGGCGATTTGAAAAACATGAAGATGTCAAACAATATTCTTTAAAAGCACAAACATAAAAGCAAATTATTTAAAACCAACCATACATACACCAAAATATAAATACCATACGCCGGGGCTGTGTGTACTATTGATTTACATTAATTTATTTATAACAAAGTGTGAACGGTAATTAACTAGCAAACTCTTTAGGATTCGCCGATTCTGGATTCTATGCCATCAACAGGTGGGCCCAGCACTTGGGCCTCACGCATCGCCACCAAAATCGACCACGGCGTCATGTTCTGTGGCGCGCAACATGGCGCACTGGACAAATTCGCGCTTATGTTGTTTCCTGTGTGTTTCATTCTATTCACAATAATCTACTGGACAACATATCTCAGTGAAGCCCATCGGGCGATGAACAATTGAATTTAGTACATGTAAAATATTGATACTCTTCACGAACTGCCTTGACAGTGCCTGTGCAATATTCAACATATCTTATACAAAGAAGCTAGTCAATTGAGAGTTTATGAGAAACTTGAACTTGACACTGTAAGTTTATAACTATTGTTGTGTGTTTTAAAGGTTTTTTTATACGTCCGATGTAATAATATCGATTTTAGACTCAGAGTCAAAAGACCGATAAAGTTATTCAACATGTACCTACCTATTGTTTAAAATGTAATTTAAAACAATTTTAAGTATATTCAGCGCAAAACGCTGACCAGTTGCCATTCATGTCTATGAAAGCAATTATTTACTTTGCTGTTAAGTGATGCAAAATATTTTGCATCTTTAGTTACAAGAGAAAATCATTTGTTGCAATTATGTTTAAAGGGATAACAATATTTTAATTGAAAAACTAGCGAAAGCTACCCTCCTCTATAATAATATAAAATAATTTAATTTTTGTAAGTAAATAAATAAGCGAATAATAAATAATTTATTTGAAATTAAAATGCGTTTGACTAAAGTTAGACGCATTTTAAAGGCACATCTAGAATAGCCATTAGCCGTCGTCGTAATTGGCAAGGATCGTACGATGACACGATGCGTTCTCATCGTGCGATGAAAATGGTCGAATTCAACAAGGGTGACATAATAGATCGCGCGGTGCTCATCGTGCAATACCGTCGCACGACGGCGTCGCGCCACCATCAACTTATACAGCTCCATTTTAACAATGGCTTTTTACAGAGATGCACAGTTTTTGATTTCGGCCAATATTGCTTTGAAAATTGTAAATTACACTGAAAAAAGAAAACGTAATACACTTTTTAAATCTATACATCAGAGCAGTGAATTATTCAATCATTATTTTGATGTATAAAATAACGAAGTCCATGTCAAACTACCGATGCTGTCCCTTGCCCTGCTCGCCCCATGCCTCTTTGCATTGCCGAGCTTGTGCGACGACGCGTGACCAATTAGGGCATTAGGGCAAAAAGAGATCGGTATATTTGATTACATGATCGGACTATCAAACACATCGTACGATCAATATTAAACACTAGCTACGCCCGCGGTTTCACCCGCGTGGTGATGGAAATTCGTTATATTTTGGAGAATTCACACTAAATCTTTATAAATTATAGCCTGTGTGTTATTCTGATGTATAAGCTATATTACTGCAAAGTTTCAATGAAATCCATTCAGTAATTTTTGCGTAAAAGAGTAACAAACATACATCCATACATCTATACATCCATACTTACAAACTTTTGCCTTTATAATATTTATAGCGATATAGAGGTACCCTGTACTAGAACGATAGCTTCCGAGTTTCAAGTAGGACAATCTGAAGAAGAAATGTGTAGTACATTTGAACTCATCGTGCGACGAGAACGTATCGTGTCATCGTGCGATCCTTACCAATTAGGACGCCTTAAACTCTTGTACTATCTATTTCTTTAAGTAGCAAGTACAAGTGCATTTAACTTATTATGTTTTGTACATACCTCCTTACACCACATTTACTTAAATAAAGAAATTAATACCTACATATATATCTGTAATTTTACTTAAGCAGAAGAAAGTGATTGTTAACAAAGATTACTTTGTATATTTTTTCTAATTTTAAGGTGCTTCTTCACCGCGAGCATTCGCCTATAATGTAACGTTATAGATACGAGCATTACATCGGTGAGGAAGGACAACCAAGCATTACAGTGCGCAACCTGTAATGTTACAATCTTGAATATTTTTATACAACTTGTAACACAACGATCGCTTCGTCTGACATTGTGGAATCAACTAAATGCTCAAAATCCAATCATAAATGTTTCGTTACACAGGAGAATGCTCGTCAGTCAGGCAGTCAGGCATAAATATTACATTACAGGCGAATGCTCGCGGTGAGGGTGACCTTTAGAGACACTTGATTGTCAATTTTTGTCACTGGTAGAGATAAACTATGCGGGGACCACGTCCAGCTCAATACAATAATTGTATAAAAGCCGGTTTATCTATGATAAGAGCCTTATGTACACGTGCCTTACGCTTATAATACATTCTTATAGGCGCATCACGCAGTACGAAGTGTCAGGTCTTCGGAAAGTAATGTAACCATGTCATGCGATGCAACACCGTAAAAGTAAATATTCTCAATGCTCATGTAAAATAACATTGAAGTGTCTATCTTTGGACACTTTTTACGTTTTCTTTTTAATAATATCAAAAAATATCAAACGACTAGTAGCCCTTGTTGTCCCTATAAATTGTTCTATCTTATTCTATAGTCCCATATAGGTATTTATGCGTAAACTGATACACTCTCACAAAAAGTGAAAGGTGTCACAGATATTAAGCGTCAGTTTGGTCGAGTACTTACTGGTTTTTCTTTTTTTACCGGTCGGCTTTTTTTACCGTGACGATTTCGAGATATCCACTAATAGTCGGTTCCTATATCTTGCCATCGGTTGAATTTAGACATTACTTGTACGGAACTTTTATCAAATTTCAACCGACAGTAAGGAAAATGAACGGTTGGTAGGTTAAAGGAACTAAGTTTAAAAAAACCGAATTTTCATTCTAGCTGTTGTAACCAATTTAGGGGTTTTTTACCATTTTAGACTTGTGTATCTTATTTAAATTCTAGTTAATCTTCTACAACTCTCAGCTTAATCCAAATTAGCATATAATCCTAGTTAACGATAAAAGTTAATAAGAGTGTTAGGAGAGTATTGAGTATTTTAGTACATACATAAAATTTTAACCTAATAAGAAGACACTAAATGGGTTCAATGGTTTAACAACGCGAACAACTTTAGTAGGACCCGCTTGCTTGCAACAGCAGAGACGCGCCGTCCATTTTACTGGGGACTAAACCTCAAACAAGCGTTCTCTGGCTTTGAAGCGTGCGCGGAAGTAGTGCAGTTTAAGTAAAATACAATTAAATTTTACAAAGAAGCTACCTTATTGATTTATTTAAAAATATATTTATTTATTATAAATAGATACATACTTTATATTTTAATTTAAATTTCGCTTTAAAGCTTGTATTTAAAAAATACAATTACGATATCTACATCGACAAGTATCGAAGATATAGTCCTTACGGAACTAGGAGTTTTATTGTACAGAGTTAATAAATCTAGAATATAATTGTAGATTATAAGTTTTAATTAGTATATTACTATTTGTAATTTGTACATACTTTGTCCTAATGCCAAACAGTAAGTACAGTTTTTATTTAGCTTAAAGACTGTTAAACATTTGTATATTTTTTAAGAAAAACTCGCCGATTCATTAATGCACCTTCTCATACGAGTGCATTAAAAAATACAGTCCTAAGAAGCAGACGTCTGATGTTTGAACTTAGGTGTGCTCATTAAGGTCGTTCTTAGGAATTGCCTATAGGTATTACCAACAGTCTGGATGTTATTTATTCTTTCTTTGCGCCTGGCAATAATCCCGAATTTTCTCAGGCATACTCCATTTCAATGACCTAAATTGTCAGTCCATTGGTTCGCATATTGTGCTTCACGACGTCTCATCATAGCGTTCTCTGACATCTCACTCCAGAGACAGATATATCAAGCCATATTAATTCGACGTCTAGTTGTTACGAAGTTACGACTCATAACAGAGTCAAATCACTTCAGGCGACGTTCTTAAAATTTATCCCACACGTAAGAGCACCGAATGTCTCAGATTAATGTGCTATAACTATAGTCGCCCACGGTGCACCACACGTTCATCTGAACGTCTTCGTTTCTTTTCTACAGTGTGGGTTTTATAATAATGTAATGAAAAGGATTTTATTGAGTTACATGTATCTATGTAACCAAAATAAATTTACTCTTCATAATCGTAGTAGTTCCGCCACAAATTACACTATGCCTTTTTATACTATCACTCAATGAAGCCGAGCATACTAAAATTCTCCGAAACACCGTTGCTCAAGTTTTAAATTATGAAACTGTGCCAGTTTTCGATTTGGGTCTAAACCAAATCAATTTATAAGGGAATAATTACCATATATTTTCATCTAGTCATACGTATTATGATCTTATTAGGCTATAAGTTATTTAAGTACTTACGTATTGTATTCTTTTCGGCAAGTAAATGTCGGTTGCTTTTGAAGCACAATTTATAAATGCACAAATCTCTTGCATACCTTAATACGTGTATACTTGGATACCGTTTATTATATTTAAATTGTCTCATATAAGTATATCAAAATCCGGAACTTTAAATTTACTTTATCCTTCCAGAAAGATGCAGTGAGTAATAAAAATCTTGTTCTTTGTTGACATGTCAATCATAAACTGCATAAACATGGAAGTGTAACCCTACATGGCAGCAAGCAGTTACTGCTATTAATTAAGTATACAGGTACCCAGTTATATATGTGTATAATGTAAGTGTGTATTTAATTTTTTTCTTTCTACACACACATTTAATTTATTTCATTTAGTTTTGTTTAAGTCTTACCAGATTGTTTTTATAACACATGGAAATAGTCTGATAATGGACGAATAGTGCGGTTTATGTTACTCAGTGAATATTTGTAACGTCTGCTACAAATATACTCTTGTACTTGTTACTTGGACAGACAAAAATTATATTATCAAAAATATTATTTCTTCAAACGATCAACTTTTATACAGCAGCTTTTGTTTCAGTAAACGGAACACCTGCTTGAAACCGTTATAGTATACCGGGAATATATCTTAATTAAGATGCATTACAATTTTATTATTTAATAATAACAAAGATACAGGAAGAAAAGAAAATAATTTTGGTTGTGCTTCTCCTTAACATTGTACACTAAGAATGATTGAAATTTTCATAAAACATTTGGTACGTTCGTTGCTCTTTAATAATGCCGCCAAACACAAAGACGCCGACAAAGCAACCGTGCATCCGGCTTACCGATAGTCGACGTTTTTATAAAGTTCATCTGACAGTTCGTGACCTCAACGATTTGTAAACATTGTTAAGGGGGATCCTATCAAAAGTACGTCGCTGCTGAAGTTAGTTTTCGTGCGTTTTTCAATACCAGATGAATAAATTTGAAAAGAAAAAAATATGTTCGATTTAAAATCTTTTACTGTACATGTTCCACCTGGTTTTATGCGAAATTATGGTGATAAGAAGTGAAAGTTTAAACGATCATAACTCTAAAACTAAAATTTTAACAATTGTTTCCTTTTTGTAACTGTACGCTAGTGTTGTGCCCTTTCACCCATTTAAGTAGGTGTTGCGTGTGGTGAAACAACCTGTATATACAGGTGAATTTTTTAAGCGGGCCTTCATAACCAAATTCTAAGTTATGCTAAATAGCGAAAAACGCTCGAGGAGTCTCGAGGCCGATTTTGAGGAAAACAAAAGTGGTATCATTAGATTATTGAAAAATCAATTACCCTTGTCAGGAATCAAATCGGCAGATTTTGAAATACAAACACACCTGTATTATTATAGCAAATTGTAGTATAGCTTGTAAGGATCAATTTCTGTGTAGGAACAGCAAACGGCAAACCATGGGAAAGGGTTGTTTTCGAGCAAAATGTTATTTTCCATACAGTAATTAAACATCAAATTGCGATAGTTTGACCGCACCTCATTCGAACCAAAATTCTTGTTTACCTATTGACATATTTGATTGATTGGGGTAAAATAAAGTGTGTTTCGAATATTAATTATTAGAAGCCTATTATTAGATCTAATATTAATGTATGGAAAATCGAACATTTTGTTCAAAAACAACCCTTTACTTTTGTTTGCTGTTTAACATTCTTTCAAAGAAATTGATCCAAAAGAGCTACACTATGATTTCGTATACATAATAATACAGACTATTCATTTTTTTAAATCGGCCGATTCGATTCCTGACGAAGGTAATTGATTTTTCAAAAATCTAATGATACCACTTTAGCCGTCGTCAGACTTCTTTAAGTGTCTTTAACTATTTTGCATAATTTAGGATTTGACCCTAAAGGCCCACTTGAAAAATTCACCTGTATGAAGTATTATCTATGTAATCAACGTTTTAAAGCAAAACAGTAGTAAGATACAGTACTTGCCGGAATTTACTAAAAAAATATGGATAAAATCCTTGACCCTCATAAAGGTATATAAACAGGTGAAAGGCTTTTTTATTTCGGTGATATTTTGAAAGCATGTCAGAGTTTAAAATATTAAATTACTAAAAAAAACAATAATATAGATGTCAATACCAAACCAAGTTCCGTTATTCGAATATGTGCGACGGCTTCAGTGATTGAGTGAGACAAGCCTTTGCCGGCCTACGTCATTGCAATGCAGAGACTCCAAGTTCGGTTCCTAGTATGGTAAATTTCGGAATCGAATTTTCTATCTGGGATCAGCCCCAAAGTAGACACGTGTGTGTATATTACCCATAACCCAAGCGTAACTTGCTTAATTTGGGGATATATAATATGTATGGTTGTCTCCCGATTATTTATTTATAATTTGAATCATCACGATATTGAAATAACATTGTTTTGGCTTTCACAATATGTCGCTTAACTCAATAGTCTTTCACCCTTCGATAGTTTGCGCCATACTTTATGGCCTCTCGTAACTAGTAACCGAGGATTGGAAAGACGGTTTCTGCGGAATCTCTTACAGCTATTTTAAGTTTAGCTAAACTATTATACTTATATTTTACGTCCATGTGAAAGCTCATGTTGTGCAATTTAATTTGATTGCTATTAAAAGGGCAATAATTAGGTTTT
This sequence comes from Dendrolimus kikuchii, assembly GCA_019925095.2. Classification (NCBI taxonomy): domain Eukaryota; kingdom Metazoa; phylum Arthropoda; class Insecta; order Lepidoptera; family Lasiocampidae; genus Dendrolimus; species Dendrolimus kikuchii. Next base: position 18,917,960 of record CM034392.1, read on the forward strand.
AAGTATGCTAATTAAGTATATTACTAATGGTGCCTTCCCAATGAAATGCTTGTGTCTATTTATTTCATTAAATATTTAAATAAATGAATTAATAAAGTACGTAGGTAATACGAAAGGATAGTGTTTATTTCCCTTTCGAATTTAGGCAATAAATATTTTTCTAGTTAATGATGACGATAATGAAACAATAAAAGACATTATTTTAATCATTAATAGTGGTTTTATTTACATAATTTAATACATTTGATATGTTAATATGTACATTATCTACAAACTATGCCCACTAGTATAAATTTGAAACAAAACTAAATAAGAGAAAATTTGTATGTTATACATAAGTCATTTTACAATAAAATCTAAAACATTTAGCATGTATAAAGTCAGCGTGAAAATAACATTATAGTAACAAATTTCATTACAAGAAAATAATAATAATATCGTATATTGAAATGTTGTCACTGGTGTCGAATACCAGGGATTCCCAAACTATTTTGGGCCGAAGGCCACTTTTCCAAAATGGACTGATACCTCAGATGCCCATAGCCAAATTACTTTAAAAATCTTTGTGGTTGGATAAGTGAGTCAACTTGACATCATTTTCTCATCAAAATTTAACAGAATAAATAGTCATAAAATTCAGTAAATATACATACATACATAACTTCACGCCAGTTCCCTTGCGGGGTAGGCACGAACAACAGAACGCCATTCAGGCTTATTCTTACACACCTCACTTGCTTCTTTGACATTCATACCTCTTGTCATGCACGCTCGTCTGTTCTTAAGGCTCCTGACATCACCTTCTGCTAGTACACGATCAATTTGATCATGGAAGGTGTGCCGTGGCCTTCCACGACTTCTGCATCCATCCACTTTTGCATTGTATATCTGTTTAGTCATTCTTTCATCATGCATTCTTTACACATGCCCGAACCACCGGAGCATTCCTTTCCTTACCTTCACCCCGAGAGTTCGTCTGAAAGAGAGTGTTTTCAGACCAACTCTCTTTTTTACTTCGGTATTACGAACGCTGTCCGCGAGCGTCACTCCACAGATTTTGCTCAGTGCTCGCATCTCGACCGCGTTTACTGTACTTTCATGCTCTCTCTTCCATACCCAACTCTCGCTTCCATACGTGAGCGTAGGTACCAGCACTGCGTAAATCAGTAAATATCAAGTGTAATTAATACTTTTCATACTAATTACGTAAAAATCCTTAAATAGGTAATTATTTTTTGAATAAAACACACATTTGTACACGTAACACAACTTATACAGTAAATTGAAAATTTTAAATAAGAACTTGAGTTAATTAATAAGGATCGATTTTTAGATCTCATCGACCCACCAAAATCAGTTTTTGTTTATGTTGACCCCTGGGAAACCAATTCCGACCCCAGGGGGTCGATATCGACTACCTTGGGAATCCCTGTCATTTATGTATGTTAAAATCGGAACAGAGGAAAAACTAGACTGTTTTCGAAATTTACACTACTACTAGCAACTGGACCTGAGCCCTCCATCATAAACTAACTTTGTAAATTCAGACCACTAGAACATAGAAACCATCAAGTTACAACACCTGTAAACATTTGCAAAACTATTCATATCCATAATATGCTGCTTCCTTAAATGCTCTTAACATATCATCAGAGTTCCTCCGAATCCTCCTTCCGATTGGTTCTAAATCAGCATAACACTTAGGAAATACTTTTTCTATTATATTGACTGCTTCAGCCATATTAATTTGTCTCACAGCCATTACTGAATAAAGTGCTTTTGTTTTCACACAATCCTGGAATGGAAATATAAAAGATGAAATAACATAGTAATTATAAAATTCTATACATGTAATTAAGTCAGGGCACTAAAATAAAAATAACTGGATATTTATTTGATGGCCTCTGTGGTTGAGCAAGCTAAGCCTTTGCTGGCTTGCCTCACTGCAACATAGAAGCTCCGGGTTCAATTACTGGTAGTATGGTAAATTTAGGAAATGATTTTTCTCCATTATTTACTATGGTCTATGTATCCCAGACACCCGACTTGTCCCAGGATAGCCATAACACGAACCCAATTTGCTTAATTTTAATATATACAATATGTGTTTGTCTACCTATTATTATTTGATTATAGGTTTATTAAAAAATCCATAAATAACAATATTTATTGAAAAGTTGGCAATAATTTAAAAATACCAATAATATTAGCTCATAATAAAATATTTAATCAAAATGGTCTATGAAGCCAAACTTCAATTTAAAATTTAATTATGGTTTTCTCAATTAATATACTTTTAATTATTTTTATTTATAATAATTATTATTTGAAAAGTACAATAGTACATTGATAGTTAACAATTGCAAAATACTGCACATCAATGTATAACCAAGAGTTTATTAGTGTGCCAAACATCATACAATTTAGGTACAATAGTCACAAAGACAGAAAACCCAGAAAATAGACATGAATACAGGGACTGAATTTATTGTGTTTAGAAATAAACATATCAAATCTATACACACCTGATGAGCTTGTTTAATTTTCATCCAAGATGCATCACCCTGAGACCAGGCACTTGTAAAGGAGCAGTGAGTCAGGTTAGCAGCTCTTATTTCTGTACAAGCCAAGTGTTCCATATTCTTAAAGTCCAAGTTGTTTTTGCAATAATCAAACATGTGTATCATTTCATGTGCTAGCACACCCTGAACCATGCCTTGACGTGTTGATACATTCTGACATACCACTATCTGTATAATAAAGTCATTTAAACATTAATACAGTTTAAATAAACTATAGAATAAGAAATATCATAAATCAATTACAGAAAACAGTGCAGTTATATTTTTGTGTCAAAAATCATTTATAATACATACATATTGCTAACTCTGAGTTATATTTAGCACAAACTTCAATATTATAAAAATAGTAGATATCCAAAGTTCTTAAAATAAACATTATAAAATAGTACACTGCATTTTTTACCCAGTTTATAGCTATTTTGGTGATCTAAGTATATCTATTTTTCTCAAAAACTGCTGACTCTATATGGATGAAATTAGGCAAATTCTATACAATGCTACACAATGAAATTGTGAAATTGTCATTAATTAGAAAATTGTAGGTGGCTGATCTACTTTTAATTATAATAACAAAAACTCATAATCGTTGCACTGATGTGGGTTCTATCAATTTTTAGTGGAACAAATTAGTTCCAACACATTGTTTATCTCAATGTGAATGTTGCATCCATTTTTTTCCTTCACCTTTAGCATGTTGTAATTGTAAACAATATGGACATTAGGTAAGAAAACTGCCTAAGCAGTGCATACTTCTACAGGCAGGATTTGAACCTGCTTTATTTGGGAAGCAAATTGATGAGATTGGATGTAATTTCATTAACTTACTTTACCACTCACTAACTTCCATTTGGCTGTTTTTAAGTATCAATACTTTATTAGAATAAAATATTAGAAATAAATTTTCTAAAGGAAATAAGTACAAAAATTACAGTATATTATTCACCACTTACCTGATTCAATTCTGGATCATAGCCTCCACTGACAGAGTAATCACAGACTTCACAAGATATATGTCGTCGTATATCTATGGGGCTGAGAATTTGATTACTGTATCATGTGATCATTCAAAACACAAGTTCAAAAATTATTTCAATGAAAGTACACAAACTATACTATTGAATCTATTACACTAATACAAAACACTATGTTGTAGAATAATTATATTTTTTTGTGAAAATTAATCTTGTAATGTGGCAATAGGCATATAATATCACACTATAGTAAGATTTAAACAAAATAAGAACCCTTTTTTTAAAAGTATTTACTTGAGGTAGTAAAGTCTGATACACAGTAGTGTGCCCTGTTGCATTATAAAAAAACTTGCATTTTAAAAGAAGAAGTAATTTTTTGTACATAAAAGAAAACACCTACCAGCCAGAGCTTTTCAATGCAGCCATCATTACCTTCACAATGGGACCTAAAAGTGGAAGATAAATTGCTCCATAATTGTACAGTTAATTTTTGTTTACATAAATACCTTTACAAATAAGAGACTTACTTGATTTAACGCATTCGTATACGTTCTTCTCACATTTTAGCTTATCAATGTTTTCTTTTCCTTCTTTCCCAATAACTATATTAGTCAAAGAAGCCTTGAATGTCCCTCGCCTTTCTGGGTATAAGTCGTAGCCCCATGCTTCTGATTTCTTACTAACCGATTTATTAGAATGATCCTGGGTAGCATTATTCTCATCGGCAAGAGACGTTTTTTGATTTTCTTCCGGCATTATCTGCAAGTTAGGTTAAGCACTGAATTACAAAAATTATAAAACATAATAATGCTACGTTTTACATAATTTCTGGGATATTAAAGAAATCACTCTGATTAAAGACTACTAAGCAATATTTTATACTTGAATCACAATTTAAGTAAAAAATATATCAATATTTATTTACATTCTTTAATCGTTTAGTATAATGTACTCTGTGCTTTGAACAATCAAAATTACATGACAAGTTTTTTGGCGGGAACTGAAAGGAAATGTTGTGCTGTGCAGTTTTAGATTCTAAAAATGTGTAAAATTACTCTAAAATGAACAATAGTTATAGAATATTGATAGTTTTTGAGTAGTAATTCAGTGTTTTGTGAGAAGTGTGAACTGTATAATCCAAATGTGGCCTTTCGAGTTTTCACAAGAACTCCGTTGAATGGTGTGGATTGTAGCCTACAATACAACTTCTCCTGGCTTAAAGGCCTAGTTGCCAAGCCATAAACATAAAAAAAGTTGCTAAATTACATGACAGGAGTTCTTGGCGGGAACTGAAAGATGTTGTGCTGTGCAGTTTTATTTTCTAAAAATGTGTAAAATTACTCTAAAATGAACATTCGTTGTGGGATATTGATAGTTTTTGAGTAGTAATTATGTGTTTTGTGAGAAATGTGAACTGTATAGTCAAATGTGGCCTTTAGAGTTGTCACAAGAACTCCGTTGAATGGTACTAGCTGATTACCTACAGTTCAGCTGTGCCACACATAGGCTTTAGAAAATGAGGAAACTATATTGTAAAGTAAGATCTGGCCAAAAGGCCTAGCTGCCAAGCGATAAACTTAAATAAAATAAATAATAAAAAATTACATGACAGGGGTTTTTGGCGGGAACTGAAAGGGGATGTTGTGCTGTGCTGTTTTATTTTCAGAAAATGTGTAAAATTACTCTAAAATGAACATTAGTTGTAGAATATTGATAGTCTTTGAGTAGTAATTATGTGTTTTTGTGAGAAATGTGAACTGTATAGTCAAATGTGGCCTTTCGAGTTTTCACAAGAATTCTGTTGAATAGTGTGGATTGTAGCCTAGTTGCCAAGCCTTAAACATTAAAAAAAGTATATATGACATTTGACAATTAATTCATGACATACATACGATTTAACAAATATAAAAACATGATTGCGCTTGATTTGTATATCTAGTCAGTAACACGAACTACGAATACTCAATTTACAAAATTAACACATTATCCTAATTTAAATATACGTTGTATCCATAGTAGTTTGTGATTTAAATACACAATTTTCTCCGAGATCCTAATCATAGATAAAACGTATATATGGTCCTAATATTCATGCAAAAGCCTCATCCAAATCACAGTCTTCGTTTGCTCGAATAGATTTTAATAAGAAGTAAACTCAATCAACTGCTTTGCATTCCAACAAAACAGGTATTATGTGTTGAATGAGACACACTGTGTTGTTAGAAGAAAGTTTAGATCGAATAGCTAGGCTGGGCTTGAGGGTCTCCCCCGCGAAAACGGAGGCCATCATGTTCCATAGGAAATTTCGCAATCCCCCCGCGGACTTGACCGTTTCGGTCCAAGGGGTGGCCATTAGAGTAGGGCCCCAGATGAAATATCTGGGGCTAGTTCTCGATGGGAAATGGCTGTTCAAAGCGCACTTTGAGCAGCTAGTTCCCAAACTCGTCAAATCCGCGGGCGCACTCTCGAGGCTGCTTCCCAACGTAGGGGGCCCGGGAGATGCGACGCGGAAACTTTACTCTGGCATCCTGAGGAGTATGGCACTGTACGGTGCACCCGTCTGGTCCATTGCACTTCACCGCCACAACAGAACCCTGCTGCAACGGGCGCAGCAGGTTCTGGCCGTGAGGCCCATACGGGGGTATCGCACAGTGTCGCGGACGGCGGCCACCCTCCTGGCAGGCGATCCGCCCTGCCATCTCCAGGCGGACGTCCTGACAGTGGTGCGCCGCACCCGGCAGGATGCCCTAGCTAGAGGCCTGACCTTCTGTCAGGTCGAAATCGAGGCGATCAGGAAGCGGGAAACCGCCTCCATGATCGCCGTCTGGTCTCAAGAGCTCGACAACCCTGCGGCCTATGGCGGCTACACGGTGGATGCAATCAGGCCACAGCTGACGGAATGGGTCAACCGCACCAGCGGCACCCTGACCTTCAGGACGACACAGATACTTACCGGACACGGATGTTTCGATAAGTATCTGTGTCGCATTGTGGGCTGCTTGCCTTCCCCGGACTGCCGCCAGTGCGGCGCGCTCGACACGGCGTTACACACGCTAGTCGAGTGCGCCGCATGGGCGCCGCAGCGTTTCGAACTTGAGACGCACGTAGGTCCAGTCGACTCGCTCTGCGACTTGGTCAAGGCCATGCTGCAGAGCAGCGACAATTGGGGGGCTGCGGTTACTTTTTGCGAGACAGTAATGTCACTCAAGGAGGCCGCAGAACGAGACAGGGAGAGAAGTCCTGCAGCGCGTGCCAATGCGTCTTCTCGAGGTCGCCGGCCTTCAGCTGGCACCCGGAGAGGCAGGTACGCGCATTACTTCCCTCCCTGAGTTAGGTTCCGTTTACCGCGGGGGGCCTTTAGCTTGCTAGGAAGAGCAAAGGACCTTCTACCCCGCACAACGAAGTGGGGTGTGTTCTCCCAGGGCACACTCCAGGCACTTTATTGCGCTGGATCGGCTGGGCGTAACACACTATTCTGTGACGTCGATCGCGGACGGAGCGCTGCCAAGAGCATACTATTGCTGCAGTGTTATCGCCCCCGACCGACGCGTGTCGTTCCCCTAGCAACGACCCAGTTTGTGCGTAAATCGGTTAAGCATTTTCCCTCGCCTCAAAACCAAAAAAGAAAGCATTTAAAGATCTGCCTTTAATTTATCATCTATGGTCTATAATTCACCAATAATAGTGATTTTATACCTTTCTCTTTCACTCACCAGCATGCATCTCTTTCCTTGATGTGATAGATGTCAATCAGTCAATTCATAGTCTTCAGCACACCAGCATGAAACTTTTTTTTTTTTTAAGGCGGGGGAAATGCTATTTACGCACAATACTGGGTCCTTTGCAAGGGATTAGACCATAGTTGATCATGGAGGCTTTACCCTTTAATAAGGGGCAATCCAAACAGTAATCAAGCCAGCTTGTGTGGAGACTCGGAGAAGTTGCACGGGCAACAACCACTACCCACTAAAACCACCCTCCTCCCATGTGCCCCGCGCTTTTTATGTAGGAAAGGCTGAGACTTAGAACGTAGTTACGCCCAGTCCGATCCAGCGCAAAAAGTGCCTGAATGTGCCCCGGGAATCAGAACACATTCACTTCGTCAGCGGGGGTGATGAATCCTTTGCTCCCTTGATAGTTAAAGGCCCCTCAAGTGGTATTAACGCTAAACTATGGCGGGTAGAGAAATGACATGTATTATACATGACATTTCTCTACCCGCCATATGTATAAGAAGTATCATGTTATGATGAGTGTCCAACAGTATACTGAAAAGAGAAGTTCAAATACCTACCATAATAGCACTGGCGAACGAAAAACTACGATATGAATTTAAAATTGTTGATATGCAATAAAATAAATAATATGCTAGTATAGAAAACATCAACTATTTACGTAGTCTAAAACAACTTAGTAAAAATAATGTTTGAGAAAACATAAGAGTGATTTAGTTGTTGGGAACTTTCAATAACATAAAAATAAAACGAAAATCTTTTGGTCCTTGTTTATTTTTCTATCTCACTGTAATTATTTTGACGTTCCTTTATAATTTATCCCGAGCTACCCCGCAGCACAGAATTTATTACAACATACGAGATGGTACTCTTTACCACCCACATTAGATCATATAAACGTCTACCTCAATGGGAACAATTTTAAGAAAACATGCTTCTATATTTTGATCCCATTCAATATGATTTTTCTTAGTTTGTAAATATTCAAATCTGAATCCATTTTTATCTGTAACAAAAATCAATTAGAAGTTGTATTACAAGTTACAAAATGCTTAGAGAGTAGGTTCACCATTGCTTGGACATGTTTTACATAAGTTTTAGTTTTTTAATGTTTGAATAATATTATAATCATGTTTGTTACATGTCAATTTAGTATTTAAAATGTATTATAAAGGTCTAAATAAAAAGTAATAGCTAAATTAGTATGTCAAACATGCTCACTCTATCCTAAAGTGGCTTTATAAATCAAATATTTCTGCTTTTTTTCCACATAAAACAAAGAATAATCAGTAACCAATAAACTATATACTTCTTTAGATTTAAAAAAAAGTACAGAAACAAATTCAAATATTATTTTTAAATCATTAAATTTCTTCAAGACAATCAGTTCACCTTAAGCATTCCTTTAAATTTTTCTTCTATTAGAACTTCATTGTCAACCTAAACATATAAAAAAACCTTATTTATGGTCTCTCTCCAGTGGCTGTATATTACACATATGTCTGTGTATTACAATATTACAACTAATTATCTCTCGATCTATTAAAGCTGAAGACATTAAATTTGGTACATGTAGAACTATAAAGTATCTCCAAATATATAGTGTTTAATTTGAGATTTTTTTATATTGAAAAGGAACTCACTGTTATAAGTGATGGATATCTATGGTTATATTGCTAGTATAACAATGTGTTTATAAATTTAATAAAGTGATGCTTTGTTATTTCGCTGGAGTCCTCAACTACACTTTTTATCTCATATGAATATTAACTTTTTTATATTACTTACGCATATAGTTTAATATCAAACTGTTGAAGTGTGACAAACTTGAATGAATATTGAAAAAAATTGCCAGTGTCTTACCTAAACATTCAATAAACTTCTTTATAGTGCCTTCATTTCGTATTACACTGCAAATATATATTTCCAGCTGCCTATTATTCACAGAAAGCTTTCGTAAAATATTACATAAGGGTTGTAATATTGAAGGGTCATACACAATATCTGCTCCTATTATAACATCTGGAATCTCAATGTTTGATAGTTCAGTTAAATCATTCCAATCTAAATTCATAATACCTAAAATGAATAAAAAAAAGTACTTTGAAGTACTTAGACAGACAGAAGTATTGTTTTTATATTTTTAAAATATAAGTGAGACTTGCCCTTTCTATGCTTCTTATATGACAGTCTCTTTTCTTTCACCTTATGCCAAGTATTTTTGGGTTCGGCACAATTTGCCTTTTCCTTCCACATTCCTTTATTCTGACATATGTCCTCTGTCACACCACAAATCATCATGTCATCCTTCAGTCCTTCACACAATCCATCGATCTCTTCTATAGATATTATATATATATACAATATTATATATACTATGCCTGTTGTAATATGAATAATTTCAAAATTTTCTCACCTAAACATGCCTGATTATTTTTGTATAAAACAGTATCATTCACAATTTCTTTCTTATAATTAGAAATGTTAATTTCAATGTTGTCACAAATGGTCCTTAGTACTTCTTTATGACAATCTGTTAATGTTATGGACTTCGGGTTGCAGAATTTGGCAATAGTGATACCAGTAAAGCCAATGCCAGAACCTAATTCAATAATTGTCTTTCTATTTAACAATGGTTTGTTACTAAGAGCCCAATCTGCCAATATTAAAGCTGCCTGGAACAAATATTGAAATTTTTTAAGTCTTCGTTATAGAGGGTTGAATCAGTTATAATTATGTCAACTTCTAATTTAATTTTAAGCAAACTAAAATATCTATGCAAATTAAAATCTATTTTTAAGTGATTCTTAAATATTTTCATGAGTTTTGTCTTCTCTCACTGGAAGGTATGACAAAATGCAATTAGAGAGACATTATAGCTAACTTATTTGAATCAAAGTGCTTAAAATAAATTTCTTTTCCCCTTAGTTTTGGATACACTCCATTGGAATATGGTAAACAGCTTCAACTGCTCCACATCCATAATGAACAGTTTAGTGACATTATTTTTCCCATAAGGTACACTAATTTATTTAATGGAATCTGTTTAGACCAAAGCCTCATGATAGAGACTACATAATACATATGATCTGGCCATATTTACTCTGTGGATCTAAAGGTTACAAGGCCTTATAGTAGGATATATGAAAATTAGAATTATAGATTCATGAACTTGTTTAGGCAAAATGATTGAAAGGTGGAGTACTGAAAGGATATAATAACAAATGACTCGATTTGTTTACATTATGTTGGTAGTTTCATCGAAATTCAAACACAGAAGTGAAATCATGTAATATCAGCATTTCTACAAAATTATTTTATACCTCCCAAGTCCTCATTCCTGTTGTTCCATTTACAACCATGTTATTTGTTTCTCTCATTGTTATAATACTTCTTAAATCACTGTCAATTAAATAATGTCTATAATAAAAGTCATCAATATTGTTTTCCACATTAACTGAATGACATAAACATGTATATAACTCATCATGAATATCTTGAACCGTTTCTATATTCATCAATAATTTCTTAAGAAATAATTTTATAAATTTATTTCTTAAGGGAAACTTTTTATTTATCTCACTCTTAATAGTTTTATTAATGAATTGCTCCTGTAATTTCCAACTCATACAGTTTACTTCTTCTTCCTGAAATTAATTTAAAATTTGAAGCAAATTTTGTTACAGCTAAATATTTTGTTTTGGCCTTCACCTAGATTGACGACTCATCTGGAAGAAACATATCCAAGCGAAAAGAGATGAAATGAACCACAAATATAGGAATCTGTTGTGGCTTCTAGGAAGATCATCCAAACTATCAGTTGAAAATAAGCTACTTGTTTACAAAGTAGCTATAAAGCCAATTTGGACTTAATGACATTTGGAGGAGTGCTAGCAGTGGCTAGCACAATTTTTATGTTGGAGTGCCAATGTAAAAATCCTCCAACGGTTCCAGAGTACCATATTAAAGTCAATCATAAGGCACCCTGGTTCACAAGCAATGCCGAAACCCAGAAGTACTCTGCAGTTCCCACAATAAGGGAGGAGATTGCTAACACCTGCATCCGATATAAGGAATGTCTAATGGTTCACCCAAATGAGCTTGCCCAGAAACTGCTGCATGACATCCCACAAAGGTGCCTAAAACGAGTGCACATCCTCGACCTGGATGCAAAATATAGCTCCAATTAAATTAAAGAAAGCAAATCATTGGATATTGCCTTCTTACACATCATCAAAAGAATCAAATCATCTGCTTATGGAACAATTTCTGATCGCAGATATAAGGAACAAAAAACAAAAAAAAATCTTTTGTTTGTGTAGTATACATGTTATCGTGTATAATACCTGAAGGACCCAATGATTTAGAAAAATGAAAGGGTAATCATTATTGAATGAAATAAGATTTTTTATGAAGAATTTCAATATATTAAGAAGTCTTTTCTTACATTTAAAGAAAAGTTTAGAGATCCGTTTAAAAAATGTATTATTAATTTATGAAGCAATCTCTCTGCTGGGTCTGTCTTTTCGTTCATTTTATAATTTTTACTAGAAGTCTCATGCCTCACAAATAACAGTAAGTTTTAATAATAATATTTAAAATTAAATGTCCTCTAGAATATTTTATTTTTTATATTTACGTAGTATCTGTAGGAATGTAGTAATTTGTGTTTATATCACAGACCATGTATTTATATTTGATAACCACTTTAAAAATTATAATTTATAACCACAAACAACTATGGATACTGTTTATCACAAACTACTACGGATACTACGTATCTGTTTATAACAAGAAGCTTACACACAAAGCTTCTTGGTTTATAACCTCAAACCTTTTTTTTTTAAATATGTATATGGCTACGTTCCATCAGGGACTCACAACGACCACGTCCACGACCTCGAGTTTTCCCGTTCCACTTGCTTCTTGGCGTAACAATCGTAAACCCAAGTGGAACGGCTATTCGACCCACCTATTGACTAGGGCGTTCCATCAGTAACTCACATCGCCCAAAATGCTCAGTTAGCCGTTCCACAGGCGACCGCGATCGTTGTGGTCGTGGCGAAAACGTCACTAATGACGTCATCATTTTGGATCACACGACGCCCACAACGACCCATGTCAAAAGGTGAGTCGAAGTGGGCGTTGACCACAAAGCATTAATTCTCTCTTGTCAATATGTTAAAAAGGCGCGATTTTCATATCAACCAATGACATTTGCGCAATGCGTATGACATTAATGACATCAACGCTCCATAACCCGTTCCACTAGCGTTTATGATTAAACTTCAGCAAGCAAGTGGAACGGGAAAAATCGCGGTCGTGAACGTGGTCGTTGTGAGTCCCTAATGGAACGTAGCGCACATGGGTCGTCGTGAGCGTTGTGTGATCGAAAATGATGACGTCATTAGTGACGTTTTCGCCACGACCACAACGATCGCGGTCGCCTTGTGGTACGGCTAACTGAGCGTTTTGGGCGTTGTGAACTACTGGTGGAACGCCCTATATGTAATCGTTAAAAGGTATGTCCATATTATAAGTCACATCTGACGAACGCGGCTGAGAGGCGTAGCTTATAACTAGGGTTGCCAACTATTTTTGAGAAAAATAACGTACATTACATTTTTAAAGTAGGAAAAAAATTAAGTATTTGGAAGAAAAAAAAGTATTTTTCAAAATTTTATTTATTTCTTCTCTTGGAGATGATATTTTTGCGTGCTTCTAGCACACACTAACAACTTTTCATTGTCCTTAAATTAAATTAAATTTTTGGAAGCTACCTTTGTTGGAACAACAATGGCACATCACTACAGCTTGTCTACTGATAGACTTAAGTTTATCTATTGTTAAGCTTCCGTCAATAAGGTGTTCTCGTAACGGTTCCCTGCTAACATGTAATGTGTGTGATATGTGTATTAAATAAACTCATTAAAAGTACTTCGCTCTTCTTAATTTCCTTTGATTTCTCCGGAGAGAGTTGATAACACAAAAGCCACGACCGATGCGTCTGACGCTGGATGTGAATATTGCTCGGACGCGTCCGTCAGCCGCAGCTGACGCGAAAAGTCTGCGAGTGTTGGAGTGCAGTGGACGCTTGAAAGTATAACGGACAATAATGTCAATGTCAATGTCAATGGCCTCTGGGTCTCTGGCCTTTTCTTTAATCTCAGAGTACATTCTACATTGTCTAAATCATTCCAGTGGCTCTCTCGTGCATAATTGAAAAATAAAAAATATGGAAACTAGCGCCATCAAGGGAAAGAGGCGGTCAAATATTATAAGTAGGTTCCATTTAATGCACTTAAGATGGAGCTGTACAATATCATCGAATAACTACAACGAGCTGACGAGATCTCAAGAACAAAACGTAAACCACAAGTGACGGTCATATTTGGTGAATCATTCACGCATTTTACTGTTGGTTTAAATTATCTAGTTGTAACATGCTTAATATAAAACGACGCGGGAAGCGCTACTGTGCCACGTCTACCCCTCCCGCTCCCCATACGATACGTGGATACCGGCGTTTGGGCCAGCCGGCAGTCTTCTATTACATCTTAAAGTGTTTTATATTAGTTCTTAAACTATATTTTTATTCTTTCTTTATTCCAATTTAGAATAAGTTAAAAGTACCATCCAGTAATTATCAGTTTACTAGTTATTATTAATTTACGGAACTATCGATTGAAACTAGGGATGCAAATATCATTCATAAAAACATCTATATTGCAATATCAATATTACCGAAAGTGAAATATCGAAATTGACAATATCGATTTTTATGAACGATATATCAATATTTTTTTCATATGTCGTTCATAAAAACAATTTTTTCAAAATCTGTATTTTACAATTGAAAATATCATTATTTTTATTTAAATGTCTATTAATGTTTTTATTTTGAACTTAACACATAAATATCGTTCATACTTACGAACAATATAGTTATTTTTCGCGAGATATCGATATTTTTTCAATATTTGCAAAAAATGTTGATTTAATGAGTGAAAGTTTAGAACTATGGACAGAAATATCGTTTACACTTATGGACAATGTATTAGGGAAATATCGATTTTTTTTAATATTTGCAAGAATATTGTTTTCATCTATGATAATTTTGAAATTTGGAGAGAAATATCGTTCACCCATATGAATGATATATTGAAGATTTTCGGGAAATATCGATACTTTTCAATATTTGAGAAGGCTACTAATTTAAAAGATAAAAATTTTGAACTCTGGATAGAAATATCGTTTACACTTATAAACCACGTATTAATGTTTTTCGGGAAATATCTATATATTTAAATATTTGCAAGAATATTATTTTTATGTATGATAATTTTGATCTTTGGATATTTTATACTTATAAAAATGTATTACTATTTTGGGTTTCGGTTTATCGTTATGAAAATGTATTAATATTTTCGGGAAATATCTATATTTTTGAAGAATATTTTTTTCCAAAAACATCAATATATCCTTCTTAGGCATGAACGATATTTCTGTCGCAAGTTCAAAAGCGTCGACCATTAACTTAATGGCCTTCGTAAATATTAAACAATTATCGATATTTGCTAAAACACATCAATATATCGATCATAACTATGAACGATATTTTGACATTTTTGATGAAGGTTCAGAATGGAGTTCCATTAAATATCTTTCCAAAAATGTATTTTTTTCTTGAAACTTATCAATATGTCGCAAATATTAAAAAATATCGAAATTGACGAAAAAGCCATAAATATATCAATTATGAACGATATTCCTGTAAAAAATTTAAAATGTTCATATAATGTCTTTCATAAATTATCCTGTACAAAAATCGTTCATAAAACTTCATTCTTCATTAGTTCAGAAAATATCGTTTATAAAACATCTTTCAGTAAGGAAACATTTTTCATAAAACACCTTTCAGGAAAAAATATTGTTCATAAGACCGATATATCGTTCTTACATATCGATATTAAAATATCGATTTTTAAAAATATCGATATATATTGTTTTATCCCTAATTGAAACACCATCTAGTGATATTTACCGGAGTTTTTGGCGGGAACTGAAATGTGATGTTATGCTGTGCAGTTTTATTTTCTAAAAATGTGTAAAATTACTCTAAAATGAACAATAGTTGTAGGATATTGATAGTTTTTGAGTAGTAATTATGTGTTTTTGTGAGAAATGTGAACTGTATAGTCAAATGTGGCCTTTTGAGTTGTCACAAGAACTCCGTTGAATGGCACTAGCTGATTACCTACAGTTCAGTTGTGCTACACATAGGCTTAAGAAAATGAAGAAACTATATTGTAAACTAAGATCTAGCTTAAAGGCCTAGCTGCCAAGCCATAAACTTAAATAAAATAGTGATATTTACTAGAATACAATACCGATTGAAATGCTATCTATCGGGTGAGGTGGTGGATGTTTGGTATTTTATGTTCGAGAGGTTCATCTTTTTTGTATATAGTGTATGGTCTAAATGTCTTTGATGTCACTTTTTTGTGTACCCTACTATTATAAATTATTTTTTTCAGTTATAAATTATAATTAAAATAATGGAAAATAAAACAAGGAAACGAAAAAGTGTTGAGTTAAATGTTGAAACTCTACCAGCGAAGAAACCAAGAAAGAATGCTAAGCAAGCTTCTAGACCAAAAGAAATTAAGACACCAAAAAGTAAAAAAGTAATTGTCAAGAAAACTAATGAAAACACTAAAACCAAAACCATTAAAGAAAGCACAGTTACTTGTGATTCTGTTGATTATAATGTAAATCTTTGGGATGAACCTGAGGTACTAGCTCAAGTTGAAAAAGTGCCACTCAAGTTGGCACAAAACTTTGTAGCACTTTTAACTGAAGGATGTACTCTTCCTTTTATTGCCAGATATAGAAAAACTGCTGTTGATAACCTAATGCCGGATCGGTAAGACCAGAATTAGTCTTTATTTAATTTAGTTAGGAAGCAAATGACCATAAAAACTGTTTTTGTCTGTTTTAATAGCCTGCAAGAGCTGTACGAAAGTTATCAAAATGTAGCGCAATTGAAAAAGAAAGTTAAGTCAGTTCTGGACACTTTAAAAAAGTCACAGAAACTTACACCAGATATTGAAAAAAGCATTTTAAATGCCAGAAATCTATCAGAGCTAGATCTTGTGGTAAGTCCTAAGTTTTTTACAATTGTAGGCCTTTCCAACTTTATATCAAGGGAGTAAGAGATAACTGCAATTAGCAATAAATGACTTTTTGTTTAAAATCAGCAGAACATTCAGTTAAGATAGATGGCTTTAAGATAGACATCTACTTTACTGTTACATATATTGTTATTACATTAATTACAAGGAAATATAAAATTCTCAATTTGATCATAATTAATGTTTCATTGCAGTATGCTCCATTGAAATCTCACAGTTTATCATTAGCTGAAAGAGCTCGCAATTTAGGGTTAGAAGACTATGCTATCAAGGTACTGAATGGACAATTTATTGATCTAAATTTATTATGCAGTGATAATGATGAGCTTTCAACATTAGATAAAGTAGATGGCCATATAACACATATTGTTGCTGACATCATTCACAAGAACACAAGAGTGCTTGAGCAAATGAGAAGTTTGTAAGTTTATTAGACATATTGAATTTATTATACCATAAAGTTGCATAACTATATCAAGACAATAGTACTATTGTTTTCCTTTATTTTTCCAGTATATTTTAGTAATGTGCCTATATTTTCTGACATAGTGGGGATTATTAAATATACAAAATCATACTTCTGCAGATCTGAATCTTAAATTGATTTGCATATATAAAATAAAAATAATAATAACAGCTCATAAATGTCTCACTGCAGGGTTCGGGCCTCTTACTTTGATGGGGGGGGGGGGGGGGGGGTTAATGGACATTATACCCGCCATGCTTGTTCAAGGTACCTTGACAGGTTTAACACATTGGTTATCTTGATATGCAGGTTTCATAATGATGTTTTCCTTCAACATTGTTAGCACATAGCAATTATAATAATATGCATATGGTTTACACCTTTAATCATTTTAATTTTTCAGTCAGTGGCTTCATGGCTTAAGTAATTAACATTACTTTCAGAATTTGCTTATTTTAAATATAAATATGACATAATCATGTATATGATGATTTATTCATTAGGAAAGAAGAAACAAGATTTACAATACAGAGTAGTCGTACAAAGAAATCAAACAAGGACAAGGATAAAGAAAATGGTAATAAAAAATATGAGACTAAATCAGACCCAGAAACATACAAAATCTATTTTGATTGGAAATGTCCCAGTAATTTTGTAAAACCCCATCAGACATTGGCTCTGAATAGAGGTGAAGATGAAAAGATTTTGTCTGTCAAAGTGGTTATACCGGATTGGTTTTATAATAAGCTGGAAAGGTAAACTTGACCACATTTCTTAGACATATTCTTGTAATGTGTGAACAATATAAGGTTCAGTTTTAATAAAAAAATATTTTTGTAATACTGGTATGGAATTGTGTGGTGTGGATTAAAAATGCCAATGGAATTATCACAGAGTTTATTAAAAGTACACACACATAATTTTCAGTTCTTATAAACAAAACTGAATGTAGCAAAACGAAATCATAAAGCAGAAAATCGTAATAAGATAAATCTTGCAGAGTTCATCGTTATAAGAGACTTGCTCCGAAAGTACACTAGGTAACGTCTCAATTGCAGTTAAAACTAACTCTGTCCCAGCTGACTGATCTTATAAATTTGTAAAATAGACATGGCCCCCTAGCAACACGCCCACTACTCCTTGGAAGTTTCAACTTGTAACTTTATGGCTTCTAAGAATGTACATAAAATGCAAACAACAGAAAAGAAGGGATTTATGATGTTTTACCCAGAGGTATAAAGAGGTTAATGTAAACAATAGATCACTTAAATTCGAAGGGGTAGTAAAACATCTGTAAAGGATAAGTATCAGTTCACAACAATACTATTTTCAAAATGTCTGCAACCTGTCAGCCTTACCCTGGATAAACAAGTCAGGGGGCTTGGTCCCCTGGGAAATGGAATTCCAACTTCTGAGTGTAAAAAGCCTGTGACTGAGGGAGCTAAGGCTACAATCATTACTTCTTGTTTGAGATAGCACTCGAGCATCCTCTTTCACAAGAATTAAATATACTTTACTTTTAAAATATTCTTTAGATTAAGGATAAACTCTCTGTATAAATATCTTCAGTTTGAAATTCTAATACAAATATTATGTGTCTTTAAACTATTTTTAGTCATGATATTTCATAAGTAAGAATAAGCCTAAATGGCACTCTGTTGTTCGTGTTTACCCCGCAAGGGAACTGGCGTGAAGTTATGTATGTATGTATGTATATTTCATAAGTGTTGTTATGTGAAATTATTATACATTTTTAATCTACATGCTCTATAACATTGTATGAATATTACAGATTTTGTCTAACGATTTGGAAAAGTAATTATTGGGTCCATAAAGGCTTGGCTGATGCTTACAGTCGCCTTATAAAACCATGGTTATCGAGGCAAGTGAGAAATGATCTCACCACTGTTGCTGAGAAAGAAGCTGTAAAAACATTTACAAATAATCTTGAAAAGTATTTGCTAACAGAGCCTATTAAGAATAGAAGAATAGCAGGCATTGATCCAGGATTCAAGGCTGGTTGTAAGGTACGTAATAAACCTAAAACACACCATACATTTATTTTGTACATTTTATCCCATTTAATGACAGATATTGTTATCAAATTTTTGAAAATTATTCTTTTCTTTCAATACGACTTTAAAAACATTAATCTTTCCCGGCAGCTTTACTTGTATAGACTTCCAAGACCATGAAGAAATAAACAAACGTATACATTATTAGTTGACAGGAAGGAGGCTGCGGGGAAAGCCCTAGTGTTTCCATAATCCATAAATATGTTTTTGGCTGTTATCTCCAAACAAAGGCACACTTTATGATATATGAAAAATGAGGAAAATAGAGATTTGATCAAATCCCTAAACTATTTGTGTGAATGGTTGAAATAATATGATATAAAGGAATGGTTTGAGAGATGTGGTCAAAGCTCACGTCCCGTAAAAACTGTTATCTTTACTGTATTTATTCACTGATAAATAAATAAACAGATGTTTAAATCTTTTGTTTTTTAGGGATTGTTTTTCTTGACAAAATTTATTTTCCTTATTTGGGTCAAATACTTAACAGTGTAAAAATTTTGTAAAATATTTACATATAACAGTAATACTTTAATACAGGTTGGTATTATAAATCCAAATGGCGACAAATTAGAAGCTTGCACTATTTATCCGGATCTGAAGAAAAACAATCAAAATGATTTGGCTGTAATTCAACTGAAATCATTATTAGAGAAATTTGAGTATGTACTCTATATCCTTTTTATATTATATTATTTTTTTAAATCAACTTGTACTTCTGTCTCATAAATCTAGTATGCTTTCAGTTCAGAAACTTTATTCATGTACATCACAATAATTATTCAAAATTAGCCACAGCATTCACTCATATCCTATATGTATATAATATTGTAATAGGGTATATAAATGCTTTTTCTTTTCAGTGTAGATTTAATTGGATTGGGTAACGGCACAGCTTGCCGTGAGACTGAAATGTGGTTGAAAAACCACTTGATATCTGATAAAATACCAGTGATTATTGTACCAGAACAGGGTGCTTCTATTTATTCAGTCAGTAAAGAAGCACAAAAGGTATAAAATTAGTTATATCTAAAAAAATTAAATTATAACATTTTTCATGGTCCAGCAGTATTTAAAATACAAATTCTGACCAAAATAATAAACAAAGAATATTTTTAAATTTATAAAGTTAGACACCGACTATTGCCAGGATTTTAAAAATTTGTATTTTTATTTCAGGAACACCCTAATATGGATCCAAATTTAATATCAGCTTTGTCCATAGCAAGAAGAGTTTTGGACCCACTTGGGGAGCTTATAAAAGTAAAATATTTATATAAATGAGTTAGACCTTAATCTTCAAATTAGCTGCGAAAGGCTTAGATCTTACTACTTAATTTTGTATACAAAAGCAGCCACCGCCTGCTTGTTAACTACAAGTGACCATAAAGTTTACATGTCGGTCTGCAGTTTTCTGTGAAAACTGCCAATCAAAATTTTATAAGTCGTGTGAAACTGTATTTCATTATCACGCCATTCACACATACATACAACATAAGATAAGTCGCACCCACAGAATATGGGAGCAGACTGTCAAATCAACTGAGATACTTTTCATAAAATTTCAGAATGACCAGCCTCATAGATTTTACATGAGCATACCTATTTATGATTTCATAAATAGGTAAAAGAAAATAAAGCTTTTTTAAAAAGGTTTTTAGATACAAGCTTTTGAGATCCTGGATATCATGTAGCCGCAGAGTGCTAGCCAAGACAAGTAAAACGAGCCCAAACACGACGGGTCTATCTTGTTTAGTACAGGAGTTCCTATGGCCACCTTCCGACTCCATCATCAGATCAGCTCCATGGTACCACATTCTTGCATTGTCATGCGATATACATATGCGTGCAAAATTTCAGCTCAATCGGAAACCGGGACGTTGGTCAAATTTAACTTGCAAGATTCCACCTGAACTTACATACATACATCCATTGCAAGTTAAATAAAACCTTGTAAAAAGTCCAATAGCACATTAATTAATGTTTGAAATCTACTTAGTCTGGCCATAAATACTGTTACAATTAAAAAGAAACAATATATTACATTTGAATTTGGAATCTGTCATTTTTGTATAATTGTTCATTGTGTTATTTTCATTTTGGCGCCAATACATTGTATAACATTTTGCGATATTAAAATGGAGTGGGGCGATAAAGAGAACCGCTGTGATTGCATTACACAAAGTAAGTATGTAGCCAAATGCAATTTTTAAAACTGTCCCTATGCTTGGTATTAGTCAAATGTTTGTGTACCGGGCTATTAATAGGTACAATGAGACCTCCTCTGTTTGTGACAGAAAAAGATCTGGCCGTCCACATAGTGTTCGTACAAAAAAAGTGGTCAAAGCAGTAAGGGAAAGAATTCGAAAAAATCCTGTCCGAAAGTAAAAGATTTTGTCTCGGGAGATGAAGATATCACCTAGAACCATGTCGCGTATTTTAAAAGATGACTTAGGACTTGCAGCCTATAAGAGATGCACTGCTCATTTCTTAACTCGTAATTTAAAAAAGAATAGGGTGGTAAAATCGAAACAATTACTGAAGCGGTACGCAAAGGGAGGTCACAGAAAAATTTTGTTTACATATGAGAACATTTTAACAAACAAAATGACCGTATTTATGCTCAAAGCTCTAAGGAAGCTTCTCAATTAGTCGACAGAGTGCAACGTGGGCATTATCCGTCTTCAATGATGGTTTGGTGGGGTGTTAGCCATGAAGGAGTGACTGAGCCACATTTTTGTGAAAAAGGTATCAAAACATCGGCACAAGTGTATCAAGATACCATTCCTGAGAAGGTAGTTAAGCCCCTTAACAACACCATGTTCAATAACCAAGAATGGTCCTTCCAGCAAGACTCGGCGCCGGGTCATAAAGCTCGGTCCACGCAGTCTTGGTTGGAAACGAACGTTTCGGACTTCATCAGAGCTAAAGACTGGCCGTCGTCTAGTCCTGATCTTAATCCGCTGGATTATGATTTATGATCAGTGTTAGAGTACGGCTTGCTCTAAACGCCATGATAATTTGGGAGTCCCTAAAACAATCCATATGATTGGCAGTGAAGAATTTTCCCACGGAAAGTGTGCGTGCTTGTATTGATAACTGGCCTCAACGTTTAAAGGACTGTATTGCAGCCAATGGAGACCACTTCAAATAAGCTTTTATATTTTTTTATATTTATGTATTAAACTAACAACACACTGTAAAACTTATAAATGTTATTTGCAATAGAAAAAAATAATTTCTTTGTTACAATATTTATGGCAAGACTAGGTATATAAATTATTTCTATCATATTTTAAAAGTTAAATGAAAAGATGTTATTGTAATGCCTGTTCTTTTATAGGTAAAAATATTATAATTTATTGTAACATGTGTCTGCTCCATGATGTCCTCTATACCATCTGGGAAGGCGTTTTTTTTACTTTGGATGCTAGAGTGGAGTTTTAATACAAAAATTTGTTGATTGTTTGCTATTATTTTATACTATTATTGCAATGAAATTGCACTGTTTATAAGAAAAAATGTTATTTTAATTGCAGGTAGATCCTAAAAACTTAGGTGTAGGATTATATCAGCATGACATTCCACCAAAAATGCTTGAGTCTGCACTCGACTGTACCGTAGAAAAGGTAGTCAGTTTGGTTGGTGTGGATATTAACACAGCTTCCCAAGCAATGTTGAGGTTAATACTATTTATTATAATATGCATATAAATCCAGTCTTACTTCTATTGTGTACTATTTTTTGGGCGATTTGGCTTCAATGCTGCTGGCGCTGATTCGGCCAATATCACAGTAATTTAGAGAATGTCAGGTGTTGTAGTTATATTGGCAATAGCTCTTAAAGTTAACAAATTTGGTCGGTTTTCTTTCCAAATTCGATTTCTTTGAACCTGGAGATAACACAACATAAAACTGGATTACACTAACTACACTTTTAAATAAATGTTTTTTAATTTTAAAATCTTAGTTTATTTACAGATTTTTTTATTGTCTAGTGTCAAGAGAAATTTGCTATTGATCAGTAAAAAAATGACATTGGAATTCCATTTATCTGGTCATTTTAAATAATTCCTAGAAAAATTCCCGCGGCCTTTCTAAGATAAAAAAGTAGCCCAGAGTTTAATTCTAAAAATTAGCTCTCGATCAACAAAACTGCATCGAAATCGGTCGAGTAGTTTTTACGTGAATCCCGAACAAATAGACCAGAAATCTAAAAAGAATTTTCGTTTATATAGTCGATTCCAGTTTTTTTATACGTTCAGTGTACAGACACTGCATGTTTAGAATTTTATAATATTATAGATATCAGCCTGTAAAAGCCCAATGCTGGCATGGACTTCCCAATTTTAGGAGAACACATGGTATGTCTACAACACCTGATAAGACGTTTTCACAGGTTACACACATTGATACATATTTCCTTACGATATTACTTTACACGGTCAGCACGTGTTAATTATAATACCCCTGCTACATCTGCGTTAGTGTGTCTAAATGCGCCTTATTTATTGTGTAACAAAATAACGCGTTGTCGATTAGCTACATTAGTGAAGTTCACCATCACCGCCTGAGTTATCGATTAATGTTTACCCTTATTAACAATGTCGCATCCTAAATAAGCATTAAAACCTTAGCTACATCGTATCGTATCGTATAGTCTTTATTAGTGCGTTAGTTTAAAGCATTACGGCGCAGGTGTACCAGAGGCATAATAATAACAAAGTCAGAGAAACAGCCGGAGTGCTGGATACATGCAGCTTTGAACCCATGATGCTAGTTTTAATCAATCATGATATTCCAGACGAATATCAGGCTTAAACGAAGGTCGAGCTAAGAAGATAATTACATACCGACAAGAGAATAATGGATTTGCTACTAGAGCGGAGATTCTTAAGGTTACCGGTATAGGGAAAATTACTTATCAACAGTGTGCTGGATTCTTGAAAGTGGTGGGTGGAAAAGAACCCTTGGATGCCACCATTATACATCCCGAAAGCTATACTATAGCTAAAACGTGAGTTGTTTTAATATATGTGAATTTATACCAAAGGGCCGACTTTTCAATAACCTGGTAAAATACAACATGAAAACATTTTTTTAATAAAAAACAAAATCTGATTCAAAATGAACTACAAAGTTTTTTTTTTTCTACTACATTTTGAATTCGGTGTCAAGTAAAACATAAAAATAACTATATTTATCAATTTGTTTTTTCTTAATAAAATATTTTCTATTTTTTAATTACGCAAATACTTGAATAGATTTAGAAAAAAAAAATATAAAACATGTTATACACGCCTATAATAATAGAGGGTTATTCTCGATTACCCTGCGATCCACTCATCAGATCCTGACTTGGTGACAATGGGACCACTTCAGGAGTATACTCTTTCGAATAAAAAAAAAGTAAAAATAGGTCCGTAAATGACGGATTAGTGCTAAAACCTAAACCCCTGCCATTATTATTTTCTTAGATATTCATGGTCCTAGACATTAAAATAAAAAATATTTGTTATATGTGCTTTTAATTAAATCTACACTATTTTAGATTTGCCAAAAAACTTTGCGTCAACCTAAAAGACTTGACAAAACCGAATTTTCCGGAACAAGTTGAAAGGAACACCTCTACAATAGATTTGATTGAAATGAGTGAAGACCTAGGAACAGACGTTTGTACTCTAGAGTTGATTATAAACGCGTTCAAACAGAAAACTAATGAAGATAGCATAATTACTTTCTGCAGACCTGTTTATTCAGTGACCATACAAGCGACAGATCAAGTGCGGGAAGGGACGACTTTGACTGGTAAGGTTTTTTACAATAAGTCTGTTTCAAAACGACTTGAAACTATGTACTTTAAACAGTATGACTACCCATTATACTACACGCAAAACAGTTAAAATCTTTACAAAGTATAAAATAAAGTTTTTTCTATCGGATACATTTTGGAGAGTGTGCATTGGAGCTTTTCAATCTTATCCCGCCGTCTCCCTTCCATCATCGGACGACCAGACGCACTGACATCGGCACCGCTATATGGTGGACATACCACCTATACGAACAAAGCGCTTTGAGTCCACCTTCATTATGCGCCCCGCAAAGGAGTGGAACCCAATGCCAGAGTCTGTTTTTCCCGAAACCTACAACCTGGGTGTCTTCAAGTCTCGTGTGAATAGGTACCGTCTAGGTGAGCGTGCTCGATCTTAGACCATATCTCCGCTCAAATCGGGCGAGATAATGGTCAAACGCGAACCTATTCGTGGTAAAAAACTCCTCTTATCTTACCGCTCAACGGATTTTTAAGCGGTTTTCACCATCAGTTACATAATTTTTCAGTGAAGGTTTATACATATAAAAAACCTAATTAACTTTTTATGTAAGTATAATAGAGCTACTTCACACTTACAGGGCTTGATCCGCGGTTAGCCACGTGGAAAACTCTAGTATAGAATAGTTGTACAAAAGCGAACTCAACCCTAAAATATTTTTCTTCCAAATTTTTTTTCTCGAAAGCTAATAAACAAAGCTAGGGTTGCGAGCTCTAAAGGTTTTACAATTTCTAATGACTCATTAGACAAAAAAAATACGAGTTACATAACTAAAAACGATTTTTTTAACATGTACTATTAAATGTCGAATTTCGAGTGAAGTCGTGCTTGGTCTTGTAAATTTAAATGTGAACTGAGTTATAATCATTCCTAGTATTCGTTTTTCGTAATATAGTGCATTCTTTTTCGTAGATGGCTTTCAAAGTTATAATATATTATCCTTCGAGCTTATAACAGATATCCCGAAACTCAACATCAAACAGGGGCCTGGTGAGAGGCCGTTTTATTCCATTTATAACAAAAACACAAAAAAAACCATGTCGCTTAGTTAAGTGACAAAAATATATATGCATAAATTTGAAAATATTTTAGTGTGATTTGTTACCGCAATTAACGGTGGTTATTTGTGGAAACAACCAAACCAAAACACAGCTAGATTGAGAAACGTAAGTCATGGTCACGGTACTCAAACATGTAATCTACAGGACGTTCCATTAGTAGCTCACAACGCACAAAATGCTCCGTTAGCCGTTCCACAAGGCGACCGCGGTCGTCGTGGTCGTGGCAAAAACGTCACCAATGACGTCATCATTTTCGATCACACAACACTCACAACGACCCGTGTCAAAAGGTGGGTCGAATGACCGTTCCACTTGGGTTTACGATTGTAACGCCGGCAAGCAAGTGGAACGGGTAAAATTGCGGTCGCGAACGTGGTCGTTGTGAGTCTCTAATGGAACGTAGCCCTAGTGTCGATTATCAGCTTTGAAGAAAAAAAGCCTACTGTCACTTAACTAGTGACAAGAAATTATCTTTTTAATCTAGAACTGGTAGGACTTGATCTATCAGCATCTGCTTGAGGTTGAGTCGGAATGGGACGGGACAACTATGTAAACCGTACTGAAACTGTATTTCAGGTGTAGTCCGCAATGTAGTGCCATTCGGTTGTTTCGTCGATTGCGGTGTTGGGGACAACGGACTCATACATCGGAGCAAACTCGGGGGCAATCAGACCCCGAAACTGGGCGATCGTGTTGCAGTCACTGTGATTGCGTCCCCAAAACCAAAGAAGCTCCAATTACGGCTTGACAGAATTCTTGACTGATTTAAAACTGACTGTTTATTTTATTGTGATATAGATTAAGTCATAGTGATTGAATATATAATATGGTATTAAATAAATAAAAATTGTTTAATTCTCTAAAATATTTATAACTAATGAAATGAAATCATGTAATTTATAAACTAACTAGATTTATTACAAGCTCTCATTGTAGGTCGATGACATAACTATATGTACTTGTTACTACAAACAAAATAAACACACAAAATCAGTGTTAGTGTTTGTAACATTCACCGAATAATTCTAGACTTGATCTGCTTAATATACAGACCACGGTAAATAATTAAGTTTTTGCAAAACTTAAATACCCTTTAGTAGGCCAAGTAGCCGAAGCTTAAGCAATTGTATAATATTTATTAGTTTTACAAGTGAAACCTTGAAAGCTCCTAGAAAAATTTTCTACAAAAGGCATTGTAGCCAGGATCATAACAGATTCACAAAAAATATAATACTTTAATTAGGTACGTATTTAAATATCGCCTTTAGTTATCCATTAGAGGCGTTGCAATACTATTTTTAATTATGTTTGTATCAATAAAATCCTTTTTCTCAATGATTATTATAATATTACTCGGCTTCTAATATAGAAGCATCATGCTTAGGACTCAAGCTGTAGATGTGAAACACAGCCTTGTTGACTATAGCATCACATATTCCAGAAGTAACGCTGAAATAAAAAATAATAATAAACTGAAGGAAATTGGTACAATTTTTTTTTGTGAAAACCAACTTTTATAAACACTATTGAAGGTATTTTCAAATCGTATGTAGATATTGTAGATGTACAGGACAACAAATCGGACTGGCATAAAAAGTTTAGGAATGAATAACAATTATCCAGTAAAAAATACTTTAAAAGACTTTCCAAACCCTAAATACCTAATAGGGCCACAGATTTTCACATCGAATCACTTAAAAATTGGAAATAAACTTAGTGCCAGAACTTTCAAAAATTCCCTAAGCGGTACATCCTTACGGGCTCATTAGGATCAGAAGCTACATCACAGTAAAAAAATATATAAAAATGAATAGTATCAATTTCAAATAATTAATATTACCGTCTACTCAGTCTGGGTTTCATATCATTGTCAATCATTTTAATTAACTGCGAATAAGTAGGCACCTCTTCTTTAGCGTAAAATTCAATTTGGTTCTTGAACATCTTGCTATGTAATGCGTCCCTTAAAGTAAATATTTTATATATTTTTATTGCAGGAAATCAGCAGACAGGCAGACGGCCCACTTGATGGAAAGCGGTTACCATCGCCTATGGACATTTGCAACAGCACTTTGCAAATGCGCTGCTGCTCTCTTAAGGGAAACTGGAACCTGGTCACTAATGCCGGAACACAACTCAAGGTTGTTATGGCGACATACTTTAGACCAGGGGTGGTAGCTATCTAGTCGGGCAAATGCCCTACCACCTGGCTGTGAGTTGTTAAGTCGCCTCTTACGACAGTCCGCCCGGCCGCAGGAAATTGTATTCTTTCTCCGTTCCTGCACGGATATATTTATTTGAAATTTTTTGAACATGTCAATGTTCATAAAATTATACATCCTTCCAGTTATGCTATCTTTCATCCCACTACTTTGACTTTCTTTTCACATTTCCTAATCATTGAGATCAGCACAGTATTTATTTTCCTTCTATACTCCCCTCCTTTATTCTTCCACACGTCTTTAACACGCTATAAACTAACATATCATTTTTCAGACAATATATCCATCCAGGACCGTTTTTGCCCGGGATGCAAGGGGTTCGTGAAACCCAAGCGCAGGGACCTGAAGGTCCGAAAAATATGCCATAAAGAACATCATGACTTTTTAAGATCCGACTAACGATACGTAGTTTCTATATAAGCTACCTCTTCCTGGTAAATTCCATTAGTATCAAGTTGTAAATCCAGTAGTCTGAGAAAATTTACTGTGACAAACAAAGATAGACGGATACCATTATTGCATAACGGTTTCGTTTTTTGCCAAATAGCTAGGGATCCTAATATGAAATAAAAAAATAATGATAATTTTCATTATTGATGGATCAAACTAATTTTGGCATTCGCATGCCCAAGACGCTTAAGACGGCCTTGCATCCATCTATTTTTCGTTTAAACCCCTGCAATGTTTGACTTTTTTCGTAAAATGAGGTAAACAATAAAATATTTTTTATAAAAAAATCACTTTTCAGTTAATTTCTTCATTATATTTCACAGGAAATATAACCCATGGCAAAATTCGGGAAATTGATCATTGCCCAAAAGTGCGCACGTAACATTGACATTCCAGGTTTTAAATTACATCCATCCATCTTCCAATTTTTATGCTTCGTCATTACAAGTCTATACAACTTTAACCTTATATATTTTTTTGTCAAGAATGTAACTGGCATAGACCTTTTCGTTTCGTTTCTATCAATATCACCAAGAATAAATTAGTCTACAGAATAATTGTTAAATTATTTTATAAAGTAATTGTAATACCATAAGATTCCATCGATAATTCTTATAATATCTGCCATAGTCATATTATTGCCACTGGATGTTTTGTCCCCGCTGCTCCCGTAGTCATTTAAATCTGCACTCAACAAATCATAGGGAGGAGTCTAGAAAATATGTATATTTTTGAGAAATGTCTTTGTGACTTGAAAATGGAATGAGAAGTATAGTGATTTGTGACTTTTATTCCACGACATAGATCGTGTCACTTACGATATTTAGTTACCAGTGGCTTTTTGGGATTTCTGAGATTTCTCAGCTCTAAAGTATGGGTCCGATTTTGATGTATTTAACTATCTACCTATTCCATATTCAACGAGTGACGCCATAAGTTTACAATCGAACACTGCGTTCAAATAAAATTAAGGGGATGTTGAACGATTAGATATTACTATATGTAAAAACTGATTTCGGTTACAGAGACTACTTTGTATTGTCTTAAAAGCTCTGATTTTTGTATTTCAATTTATTTTTGAGTCGATCATGCTATCGTACGTGACTAATAACCTATCTGAGCCAAGAATATGAGATCAGACTTCGGACAGATCTAAACACCACTATAAGAGTCTTAGGTTATAATGGTAGAAGGTCAGACTTTTTATTATCATTTATGGCATCAAGCTCATTTATGCCCTTTTCTTCAAAGCTCTGGCTTAGGTTAACGATTATAAAAATTGGAAATAACATACATGCTCCCACATTTGCTTCAATAGCATTCTTGGATAACCGTCCCTTTGGCCTTTCGACGATATGGAGACTGTCAATGCTAAATATGATGGCTGCGGTTTCTCAATGTCCAATACATATGGAGGGGAATCATTTATGCCCTGAAAGCAATTATCATGAATCAGTAAATTACAACCTACGGTTTGATTCCCGATATGGGCAAACTTCAGAAATCTTTTCGATATTTACACTAATCTAAATTCTTAAATGTTATTCGTAACAAAAGCGAATGTCGTAGTACGTGTAAATAATAGTGTGTACTTTCTCTTGAATGCTTAAAAGACAATAACGTAGTAATTATTATTCAAACTATAATTAAAATGATTTCTATAATAAACCATTGCTACGCCTACTCTTTTATATGAATACTATTTTAGAATTTATTGTAATATGTGTCAAATACTCAATTATCAGCTGGGAGTTCCATCAGCATCTCTGCCTAATGGGGGCTCTTGCCTCCATGCCTTGCTTTCATTGAATTTCCTTCATTCAACGTTCCACATGGAACCTTCTAAAGAACCATTGCGTTGCGAACACGAGTGTTTTGACTCAAGGAAAAGAGGATGACCCACCTAGCCGATAAGGCTAACGGTGCAATGGTGGTATAAATTCATTTATTTGATGATTCTTAATGTAAATTTGCTAAAACTTTTCTAAGCAGACGACAAACGATAGTATTTATATATATAACGAACGCATAAAGGAAACGAGGGCACACCGTTCAGAATATAGTTTCTCGAAATACCCCCATATTTCATTGATGTCGTTTGAATGCCCTTAATCACAAAATAGACATAATTTGTTCATATGCTTTACTTACTGGATGAAAGAATCCTTCTTCGGTGATTATAAATTCTTGATTACATTTTTCTATTTTGTTGCGCCTTAATAATTCATTGCGCTGATAACGCCTGCGCTCAGTTAGGTCTAATATTTCGCAAGCTACTGTTGTTCTAAAAAAATGTTAAATAAATTTTACTAGAATGTCACCACCTCTACCACATTAAATTTAATCAGAATTTTCCACCCACAGTTCAAATTTTACGATTTTGAAATTAAAAATCTGGCCTCCTATTTAATTCAATAAAAAATAACTAAGAAATATCGTTCGTTACACATTATGCATTTCGTAACGGTTTATTTTTTACATTGTACTATTGGGCGTTTTATTTTTGTAACTCTTACGTAAATGTCGCTGGTTCTTGTAAAGTGTATACGGTCATTGTTATCCAC
This sequence comes from Dendrolimus kikuchii, assembly GCA_019925095.2. Taxonomy (NCBI): domain Eukaryota; kingdom Metazoa; phylum Arthropoda; class Insecta; order Lepidoptera; family Lasiocampidae; genus Dendrolimus; species Dendrolimus kikuchii. The sequence goes on from CM034392.1 coordinate 18,949,109, forward strand.
TCGGTTCCTTTCGGTTGAATTACTCCCCAGCAAGGGGTCATTACGACGTTTACTATGTTCGCTATTCTTTCCCTGAAATTACATAATTTCATGGATACATATGCATACAAATATACATATTTACCTATATTTATATATCTAGGTATAGTTATATTTCCTGGGAATTTTATAACTTTTATTTCAATATGAAGAATGTTAGGTAACTCCTGTTTGATTCCCACTTGAAGTTGAGCATAGATTATGTGTTTCATGAAACAATTTTGTAGTTCATTTCATATATAATTATGTAATAATTAATTGGTACACACATAATACACAGTGTATATTCCCTAGCTACTCCAGTTGTACGAGTATGTTATGCTATTATACATAGTGGACAACATATTATTATGCCGGTTACAGACATCCAGACCAGAAAATATAACGAAAAATTCGTTACATTTTTTCTATGACGGAAATCGAAGGGTGATAATTCTGTATTTCGGCATCTAGTAAACAACGCGGGTCAAGGCTTAGATCGTTACACCGCAATTATTTGTATATGATATTATTAATAATTCTAATTTTTGGTATTAAAAAAATGTATTTGAAAATGAATTTGTAATTTTATTACTTACGGTAACCATATGAACCGCATCACATGATCAGTGTCGTTACAAATAGCTATGATATCTCTAGACAAGGAGTGAGTAGGCATCGTCGGTATAGTAATATGTTCCATGGAGAGATACACCTAGAACGTTTTGAATTTTGTAGCCTCATAGCTCTTATACTTGTACTACAAAAAGATCAGTATTTAGTTTGAGGGACAACGTTTTACGTGTCTGTTACTCTATTAAAAGAAATAACAAAATACAATGGACATAACGACAAGATCGAATCTGTAAGACTGTTATTGTATTGTGTATTGTCAGTTGTTTCATAGTGCCCTGCATTGGTCATTTCCCAACTTGCGTGGACTTATTTCTACCGAAAAGTCCCACTACCCCTTTTCTTTATGCCAATACTAGGCCCTAACAGACTAAGAAGTTTTCGCGTTCTAGCGAGATAATTGGCACTGGAGATATTAGTCGCTTTCATAAAAACAAATTATAAAGTACTAGTTAAACAGATACCACGAGTGTGATTCTTCTTCTAAGTCGTTCCCTCACTGCTGAGAATCGTGACTTTAATGGCAGTGAATAAGTGCTCTTCTCCACCGAGATCGGTTTTGAGCACGGTGGAGAGCCGAACTTATCTATGTGGCCAGCTGGTCAGCAAATTGGTCAATCCACCTGTTTTGACCAGTGTCAAAACGTCAATGTCAAAAAAGTTGATCAATGACGAGTGTCATTATCATGACTTCTGATAAAAGAACTTACGACTTCTTTCCTATAAGCAGCTCTTATAGTCTTTTCAACGTAACTTGGAGTATCTAGCCTAGTTTCGATACAATTCGGTAGACCACCTTGACCTTTAACCAGGATCTTCACTGTGTCGTAGCCAAACGACGAGTGAAACACTACCTTAAAAACGACAGGTTAAAAATCACAGTAAATAGGTTTATAGTTACTATAAGTATTTTATCTATCATTAATGGCCGGTTCCTATATCCTACTATTCATTCAGATGCCTTACCATCGGTTGAATTTTGAAATCACTTGTATGGAGCCTATTAAATTTTTTTAACCGATAGTAGGGAAAATGAAGGGTTGGTAAGGTATGGAAACAGGCCATCAGTAGATATGTACTTTACATGCCGAAGCGTTAAACTCAATATAACCTTTATATTTAATCCCGCGTTAATATCACCACCACACAGTCATCAAGCTAGCCAACTAAACACCCTAAAATGTACTAAAATTTACGTCTAAGGAGGCATAGAGGAAGCTAATAAGATAGTATTAATAGTACTAGTAGTAGTGTAGAGTTACCTCATAACCAATCATTTCTGTGGGCATGAACGCGAAAGGTATAGCCAATTTGCCCAAAGGAGGCACTTCGGCGAAGTAAAGCAAACACCATAAAATCGAATCGGGAGATATTGTATTTCCACGTAGAAGTCTCCATGTCGTGAACACATCTGTTGGATTGTACAGCCACACAATCTAAAACAAGAATTAGATTACCACTTCGTTATTATTTTCGATTGAAAGAATCTGTTTATCTTTAATGTGGCGATACAAAATTCAACTAGTTTGGACTAAACATTGGTCCGATCATTTGCAACGACGAAAAGATACAGCAAGTTACGTTACACATCGATGATGGGGCCGAATACAATTTAATCTTAGTTACAGATAATCGTATGAGTAAAGCTTCAAGCTTTAGGTTTTTCATTTGATGTTTGTCATTGAATATTTAATTTCTTTGTGCGTTACGAACGTGAGTCTATAAGCAATCAGTAAGTGCAATGTCAGTTTTCTTCTTAACCCAAATTCAAAGCATAAAATTAACTTTATTAGAATTTAATAATTTAACTTTTATCTGTGCAAGAAATGAGAAAGAATACAATTTCCTGCAGCCGGGCGGCCTGTCGTAAGAGGCGACCAAAAAAACCCACAGCCAGGTGGTAGGGTATTTGATCGTCCGAATGGCTGCCACCCCTGGTCTACAGTTGTGTTCCGGCATTAGTGGCCAGACTCCAGTATCCCTTAAGAGATCAGCAGCGCATTTGTAGCACCTTTGGTGTTACATGTGTTCACAGGCGATGATAACCACTTTCCATCAGGTGGGCCGTCTGCCTGTCTGCTGACATCACGCAATAAAAAATCAATTTAGTAAGTACTTAATATGATATAAGTTAGAGCTAACTTGAGGACTCTTTCAACACGATATAAAATTATTAAAAATAGCAGCAAATAGTGAGAGACAAGTATAGTATCCACAATTGACTGATTAAGTAATAAGTAGTATAATGTGTCCGAGTGTTTCAAATCGTATTTTAACAGACGTTAACAATTTTACTTACCCTAATAACAGGATCTAAATTATTAATTGGTACTCTGCCACAATCCAAAACAGCTAAATACTCAAGTGCTTCAAAAGGTCTTCGTAATGGAGTCAATATACCCTTGGTATTCAAGTTCGCGAATATATTTAGATAAATATAAACTGTCCTTTGGTTGGGCATTGTCATCAAATAGCACAATCTATTCTTGCCTTCGTACGCGTAATTGAACTTTAGGTATAAGAGGCCTGGGTTATCTGGCTGAAGAATTTAAAATTGGAATATTAGACTATGTTAGGTACAATGGTAATGTTATGGTAATACATGTTGAACTTGGAAAACTGTTTTTTCGTAATTTTGAACAACGAAAGTGCAGTGTTAAAGTTTTTGGCTCTATTTATGTGACCAAATATGATTATATCCGTATTACATTAGATGCGCATCCCTATAGGGCGGCGTTCGCCGCAGCACCAACAGCATGCTCAGTATTTTTGTAGATCCATGGGACTCGCCACTGCTACGTAAATAGGTATAACTGCACACCCAGTTAAATGCATGAGTTTGTTTTCTGCCGCCTCGCGGCCTAGTGGCAGAGTCCGTATTTGAAGTCATTTTGGTATACAGGTCCCTTTAACGCCGTACAGTAGAAACATTTATAATAATTATAGTAACGCAGGTGTAATGCCCTAGTATTTGTCTTATTAATTCATTTTTGTGCCGTAAATTAATTTAAACTTTAATAACATTGAAATAATTTTCTAATATAAAACTGTATAGTATGGAAATATTCAATTTCTGAAATAAATGAATTATTATTATTATTATCAAATTGATCGTGTACTAGCGGAGGGTGATGTCAGGAGCCTTAAGAACAGACGAGTGTGCATGACAAGAGTTATGAATGTCAAAGAAGCAAGTGAGGTGTGTAAGAATGGGCCTAAATGGCGCTCTGTTGTTCGTGCCTACCCCGCAAGGGAACTGGCGTGAAGTTATGTATGTATGTATTATTATTATTATTACATTTTGTAGAGAAACCCTACATACGCGAGTCCGACCTGCACACAGCGACTTATTTTTAATTTTAAAGTATTATCACTTAAAATATTTCAAGAAAGCGTTCTAAAATTCTTTTTTTTATTGCACGAGTCCAACAGACAGACGGCGTACCTGATGGAAAGTGGCTACCATCGCCTATGGACCTTTGTAACACCAAAGGTAACTAGCTACAAATGGCTAAATAATACTTACGGCTCCAAGAAATAAAAAATCTTACCGAAACAATTCCGCTCAATGGCCACAATTTGACCAACGGCCGGTGCTTACAAGTGTGTCTCATCTCGTAAAACGATATTCCCACTTTTACTTCTACCATGTCACAGTCGCATATCTTTTCTCGTCGTAAACTCCAAGGAACAGGTACTGCGTATACGCAGCCGATTACGAATACTAATTCTACGAATCCTGTTCTTACACACAAATCAGGGGCGTAAATGTTTGCTGATAGAGGCTTGTTAGGGCGACTATCTTCGAATGCTTTATTAAGTCTAAAAAAAAATGAAATTAACCCCTGCTGCTGTCTTTAATATTTCTTTTTTGCCTGAAGCTGGGCAAACAAGTAGATGTTTCTTCTAATGGAAAGTAGTTACTGTCCCTTATGGACGTTTGCAACACCAGCGGTGTTGCCAATGTGTCGCGGCCCTCTAGAGGACAGGAACCTGGTCACTGATGGCGGAACACAACGGGAGAGATTTTAACCATACGTCTTATCCTTTATATGGACGTGCGTTATCAAGTAATAATTCCGGTAGTTTAGAAAATTACAAATAGAGTAGGTAATGTAAAAACTTGCTGAAATCAGGAAAGTTTTGTAAGAAGACTCTAAAACACTTATGACATTACTTACTCCTCCACATTGACGATATTCCACACGCAATGATTGCTCAAAATTACTGGACATTTTACTGAAATTGTCCTTTTCACCTGTAATCGATGTTTCTCTGTGTTAATAAAGATACTTACGTCTGAGTTAGTTGTTATAATAAGGTAATTGACAATCAAACGAACTGAAATACTCTCTAATATCTTAGAAAACTTTGCACTTCCTCGATTTAATGCCAGTATAGCGACTTAAAAAATAATTTAAATAGGAATTTACTTTATTTTTATTATAAGCATTTTTAAAAAGGTTTTTAAATACAAGCTTTTGAGATCCTGGATATCATGTAGCAGCAGAATGCTAGCCAAGACAAGTAAAACGAGCCCAAACACGACGGGTCTATCTTGTTTAGTACAAGAGTTCCTATGGCCACCTTCCGACTCCGTCATCAGATCAGCTCCATGGTACCATATTATTGCATTGTCACGCGATATACATATGCGTGCAATATTTCAGCTCAATCGGAAACCGGGAAGTTGGTCAAATTTAACTTGCAAGATTCCACCCGAACCTACATACATACATACATAGGTACATCCATTGCAAGCTAAATAAAAGCTTGTAAAAATAAGAATACCTATGTGTATCGAATTGGATATCGTCATCTTATTTAAAAATATTTTTACAAGCGACATTTTATAGTATGGTAAAAAGCGTCTAAATAATATTGACTTCCAGTTATCCTATAAGTATTACTATCCTCTTCTATATTTCAGATAATTTGGATGGCTAGTTTGTAACATAAAGTCAACATTTTCAAGATGTGCTCTGGTCAAACCTTAAACGTAGGATATATTCCATCGTACCATATGATGCAAATAGATTTTTTGATAGGTTGTATTTCTTCGATTTCGTCAAACTCAGTGCGAAACAACACTGTATATTTTATATCTATTTGTCTCGGCCCTGCTCCGTCAGCTGTTACCGTCATTTTAACTTCACAGTGGTTGGAAGGTTTTAAACTATTCTGTTTGAAATAGGTAATAAAGTAATTTTAGTTAGAAAACATCAATTTTTATTTGCTAAAAAATATAGCATTGTTGTTGAATTGCAATTGCTTAACACAATCTAGTTTAACACGAACTAATCCGTGGGCAAAAACTAGTTTGTTTGTTTCGCTTTCTTGGCCTCAATCATCATGAAATTTTGCATACACGTTGTCAGAGTTACAGAAAAGAACATAGGGCGCTGATAATGGCGCTGCGTTGAGGTTTATTTTATTATCGGAAGATAAGACAATGTGCTTAGCATAGAGATCGAAGTTTATATATAAAGGGTCGCATTTATAACACGGATTATTTTATACGGAAACAAAAAAGATAATAATAAAAGTTTTATTAACACTAACCACACTGGAGTCAATTTCAAATCGGTCACCACTAAAATCGTCGCCCATCCCGTTGATAACATAATACAATTTAGATGTGAAAAAACAAGAACCGTAGTTATAAAGGGTGATAGAAAATTTTGAACTTTCTCCGACCACAACATCATGAATGTTGGTTGTTTTAGGCAATACCTAAAATAATATCAATTAAAGTGATAAACAAACTTAAAAGAGAAAAAGTTAAAATACTTATTACTTTTAATTTTTAATTAAAAATATATTAAAATAGAAACTATATATCGTTGAGGTTATTTTAACTAATATTATAATCATACGAACGACAGAATGAAACTAACTCGAAGATCAGGCAATTCTGAAAATCCTGTTATATGTACGAAAATTTCACTTGGCTCGTCAACTGGTCTGAAAAGTATATTTTTATTCGAACAATAATAGTAAAAATTGTACCAAAGAAATATTTCAGTGTAACTCCGAAATGTGCAATTCATATGAGAGCCGATTTAAGGTAATTTTATAGCAGCCTATGAGTTCAAGGCTATGTGGAATGAAACTATCTTAGTGTTTCATTTCACAATGCTTAGGATGTTGCAAAATTACCTTTAATCGGGTGTAAAACTTTTTATACTTTCATATTAAATTGTTACAATGCCCTAAACGTCTTACGTTATTATAAAATTTGCTTTAAAAATGCATATTTTGATTTAATTACGAGCAAAACAGAAATGCGTCCTTGAAGTTCGTGAGATCATTGAGTAGAACGCAACTATAAGGTTTACAGACAGAGTGGAAAAGGAAGAATGTTGCGCTCTCGCTTGGACCCTGTTCGGACTCGCATGCTCTCTTTTATATAACACACCGTAACGTATATCTAACGACTGGACTGTGCAAACTTACGGACCTAACTTCATTTAAAACGTATTTTACTTTTACGCGTATTTGTAGTTACAGTTAAATTCTTCTGAGACACAAGAATATAATTATAACATCGGTAAAATTTACACGCCAATAACTTACTGCCCATCAATCAAGCAAACACAGGAACATGTTACAGTTGTTTCGTAAACTTTATTAGCTTGTTTTGGGAAAAACCACCAATGGTATCGCACTATCTCTTTTGGAGGCAATACTAAAGAACCACGGTTATCCGCGCCAAGCCACGACACATTGCTAAGTACCCTTATGCTGAAAAAAAATCATACTTACATATAAAGGTGTAGTCATAACGATATCAAAATGTACCAAATGCAACACACTAAACGAGTCAGTAGAGATGATGAACTTGAACTTTCCATGTTTAGTCCACGTAGAGCTAATAGTCTTCGAAAAAAGAAATGACTATTAGATCTATAATATGACTTAATAATAAAAATAAATAATAATAATATATTATGTACATTAGAATATAGTGGAACAGACACTACCCGCTTGTCCAAGAAGGATTGGCAATTTTTATACATCTCGATATGATTGAGCAGATTTCTTCACGTTTGCGATGTTTTCCTTCACCATCAACACATAATAAGTGTAACAATAGGCACATTAATAGGTCTCAAAAATTGCCTAAGCATTACGTGCTCGCTCTCCGACTAAGTAGGATCTAGAACCCAGTTAATTTGAATGAGATGTGCGTGCTTCTAGCACCTATACTTTTCTTAATAATGAACTTATAGAACCACATAAATCTTACTGTATGTCCATTCTAGTCAAATTATGAAGGTAAGCCGTACAGTAGTTGGTACATCCAGTTATGGTAGGAGGAAACTCGTACATCGCATGCGTAGCGGGGTTGAACCCGTGAGACATTACGTCCACTTGGCTTACCTCTGCATTGCCAATTAAACAGATACGAGCCTACGCAATACAATTTTTTAGTTATAATAACAGTGTTTTTATAATCATATAGCATCTCTGCATATTTGAACATGATAACTCAAAGAAATCAAGTTATACCTAAGTAATAATGACATATAGATGTTGTCTCCTTTCTGGCATTAACAGAGTCTCCAGTTTGCGGATTTTATCCCCAAAAATGTTTGTCTTGTGTTATTATGTCCAAGATTGGGACTCTCTGATTAATAGCAAGTGACGAATTGTGTTTTTTGGATTGCTTATTCCAAAAGCATATCCAAAAGTTGTATGTTAGGTTTATTATTGTATGTCACAGGGGTCAATTTTTATTGAAAAATCATAAAATCTTGCCATGAGGATGTAAAAAATCAAGGTAGCACTAAAATATATCTAATAGTCATTTACTTCCAGCACAACAAGTTCATCAAATTAGGTAAAAATCCAGTTGCCGATCTGGAAACCCTGATCATTAGACATGAACTAACTATTATTTCTAAACTCAATAACATAGTTCTACGTTTCAATGTTGAACATTTACCTTCTGAACTTTATTGATTATTAAATCCCACGTTTCGTTATACTCTCCACAAGTTTTGGGCTCCAATGCTACCGATATTATCTGCCAACCACGACTCGGCACAATGCCGCATATGGGCAATATTACAAAGTTTCTGCGCATAAATATTTTTCGTAGATAAAATTAACTAGTGAAGTTTTTGTCGGAAAATGTTTTATTAAAAAAAAAAATATTTTTTATAAAGTAGAATATTGGTTGTCTCTTTTTAAAGATTGCGGCGTGTTTGCAATATAGAACATGTTGGCGGTTTATGAAATAGGACTTGTTGCCACAGAGTTGCCACAAGAACGTCATCGTTTGACGTCAGTCAAAGAACTGCTACTTAGTTGAGGCTGGATTTCGGATACATGGGTCTGATTTACGCCTAGTGCTGGTTTGTTTAAAGCAATAAAGATTATTCTACTTAACAATTCATAAATACTTGACACCGCCTAGTTAGGTGCAGAAATCATGCAACGCCGTATAAAAAAAAGGAAAAAAGCCACAATCAAAGCTCTAGTTATAAAAGGAATAGGTACTTACGTTCCATGTGGTGCATTGAATATAAAATACATTGGTACTTCTAATTTATTTGACAACATGAAATTCGCAAATGTAGTTCTTGTAGGTACTGTTGGAGGCATTACCACCTGCAAAGCAATACTAAAGCCATAGATAGTTTATTATCTCGTCTCCACAGTGTGGGCTATTTTTAATTTTGGAAAAAAAACCACAACCTCCTAGATTATATGATATAGTTTTCAAGTAGGTAGAAATATAAATGCAATCTAAAATAGCAGTGGACCGAACATATCTGTCGCAGGATCAATGCTTGATGAAGCAGGCGAGTCATGCAGTGGAAATCACAACTTGGCAAAAGAAGAGTAGGCCAGATGGATATTTGGATGATCATTTTACTCGACGCCATTCACCATGTTGGATGGATTGAAGACCGACTATTGTATGATAATATCAGTTTACGCGCATTATTTATTATAAAGAGGCAATCGTTAATAGCCAGTTTAATTTATGAACTAAAAAGTTTATTCTTTTGTTCTAATATAACCTTTGTCGGACATTCCCATTCAGTCCTCGATTCCATGCACGGCGACCAAGTATTTCCAATACACGGTATACGGAACCATGTATGTTTCAATTTGACTTGGTCGGAATGTTCACTGTCGAATTTCTTATACTGATAGTCTCCACACAACAAATATCCATAGACTTCGTCGTTAATTCTCGGCCTAAAATGAAACTTCTTATATGATGTTCGAAAAATATCTTAACAAAATGATCTTTAAATTAATGTTACTTCTAAATATTCCGTGGAATTTTTGCTGTTTGCATTTTAATTTCTCTTTTTATTTCTTTCGAAGCTTATTGTAATATACGTCAGTTAGTAAATTACTAAGTTTCAAAGTTATCATACTTTTTACAATAACTCCTAGTGAAGAAAATTTCATTATTTCGATTTACAGCCGTCATCTTTTAGCTCCCTGGGTGCGGAAATTTGGGTACAAAGTTATATTGATTACTGATTACAATTTAGTTTATCTGTCGCAATTACCATAAAAAAAAAATTATGTACAGTCACGGAACGAAAATTTTCGTCACCTTAAAGTCGACTTTTGCTTGCACGACTACAAAAAACAATACTGCCAACATTTACTTTTGTAAAATATAGAAAGGTGAAAAAAGAAAATTGCAATGTTAACAATGACAGACGCTGAGATTAACAATAAGAAAAAAGAAGATCACTACGCTTAACATAAATATTAAAACCAAAAAAAGGTTTTACATGTCTAAACAATCTTCTTAGACATGATAGAAAATCAAACAACTTTGATCAAGTAATTTTAAACTTAATTTTCTGTGGAACAGTCCGTTCTGTGACTTAATTAGAAAAGGTAACATGTGCTTGCGGTACGTTAAATGAATCTATTTGAAAACTTGTGAACGTTTTTATACCGCTATTGTACAAAATTGAAATGATGATTACTAAAATTTAATAAAACCTTAAGGGTAACGACTAAAAGGTATTTCAACTGGGAGGCGTTGTGGTGAGTAAATCCAACTTAATTCTTTTGTATATACGATATACGAACCGGTAGATAGATAGATATAACATTTTATTGCTTACCAAAATAACACACAATACATTACAGTATTTTTGCAGAACAATCGGCGGCCTTATCGCTTAGAGCGATCTCTTCCAGGCGAGGACGTCCAAGTGTAACCATCAAAATTTCGTTGCAAGATTTACTTTAGGTTTGGTTTTTGGCGGGCGGATATTGTACAAGAGAAATATATAGTGATAAGAAAAAGCGTCCGCCGAGCACTGATCGTGTGTAACAACATAAAGAGGTGAAGGAACAAGAATCAAGTCTAAAAAAGATGGAGTATCTACAGGTACTGCATTAAAAAAACTGGAAATATTATATATACCTGAATCTTACTGTAAACAATCTTGATTCATTCGGTGGTATTATACAAGCAATCGGGTCTATTATAAAAGTATTTTCGGGATCTGAAATATCAATCTCTAATTATATAGGTACCTATTTGGTTCGCGCTGTAAAGGTCTCTTTAGATTTTTCTACAGAAGTAAGAGTAATAGTAGAGCAACAAATTTTGTTGTTACCTTCCATGATCAAATCGATCGTGTACTAGCAGAAGGTGATGTCAGGAGCCTTAAGAACAGACGAGCTTGCATGACAAGAGTTATGAATGTCAAAGAGGCAAGTGAGGTGTGTAAGAATAAGCCTAAATGGCACTCTGTTGTTCGTGCCTACCCCGCGAGGGAACTGGCGTGAAGTTATGTATGTAACAAATTTTGTACAAAAAACCGTCTATTTGACAGGTACATCGTCAATTTTTACTATCTATAATTAACAAACCTGGCATCCACTGCATATATCCCTCTTCCTGTTCATGATTAGTCACACACAAAGTTTGCGAAATATTCTTCGTCACATTGTCAACACTGCCCGTCTCAAAATCGAGGTACCTCTCAAAAACAGAAGCAGGTGGAATATAACTCAAACGGTTCAGGCTGTTCTCCATGAGATGAGTGGAACGTGATTTGCGTTTCCAATTCTTCTCGAATATATGGTCATGGATATTGAATAACGGATTGCCTGGAAGGACTACACTGGCGAAGACACTTAGGAATAGAGGTTCCTATAATAATACAGTTAACAATAGTTGTGCGAAATATAGTAATGTTGTATAAGTTGGTATATAATTTTAATGTTAATACCCAATGCTAATTTACAATTAATAAGATAGTAAGAATGTAGAATAAAACGTATATATTCTACAAATGTGTCTGGATTTACGCATGTATTGAATTTATAAATTAGTGTAAGTATGTATATTTAAATTGTACAGTCCTATCTCTTTCTGCTCCACCGACATCGCCAGATTTCTTTTAAGCTAGGTTGCCTAGATGAGATCGCTTTTAGCGATAAGGCCGCCTGTTGTTTTGCCAAGAAGTATTGTAATTATGCATTTTGTTTTTGTAATTGTTTATTTTGGTGAGCAATAAAATGTTATCTAATGTAATGTAATAAAACATAGTTCTACACTAGTTGGATTAGCGTCTTCATTCGCGTGGGATTAATAATATCTTTTGAATATAGCAAGGTCTCGAAATGTGACATAAATACACGAAAAATTAATATAAAAATCCTGTTTTCGTCACTACACTTTTTATTGTAATCTCTTCAGCCATTTCAGAGTTTATTGTAGACAATCTTTCAGATAATTAAAAGACAAAAATTGTGAAAATCAGTTATGGTTGGATCCTATATCTTACTGTTCATTCACTTGCGCTATCATTAGTTGAATTTTGACATTACTTGCATGGAACTTATATCAAATTTTAACCGATAGTGCGGCAAATTAATGGTCACTAAGATATAGAAACAGACCATTAATCCACTGTTGCATAATAATAATTATAGCACTTGTATACTTACGAAGTAGCGGAAACTTATGGCGGTCTATGTCGTGCAGCAGACATCAATTAGTTGACAACCTATGCTAGCCAAAAATATGTAACCTAATTAAATTTTCACACATACCTGATTCAAAACCAGGCATACTAATTCAACTGTATAAATACCAAGTGCAGTTCCGGTGAATAGGATTGTGGTGTCAATAGTTTCGAATGCTCGTATAAGTCCACACGTTCCAGTGGTAATCTAAAACGATCCCAGTAAAGGTAACATTTCGCAATTGCATAACTATTTTTTTTACAGGCGAATATATAAGAGAGTTTTACTTGGGTTATAGTTAATATACTACATACAACTCCAAAGTTGAAACCAGACACTCAGACCAGAAAAGTAACGAAAAGCTTGTTTACATTTACTCTGTCGGGAATCGAAGCTTTGATCTTCGGCGGGTTAGCGTTTAAACAACCAGACTACGGAAGCCATCTAGTCGTCATTTCAAAGATTGATATTGTATCTTTTAAATAAATAAATCTCATGTGATGAATTTAAGTATCGACTATAAGCTTATCTCATAAAAAAATAAAACTAACATTATAACATTAGTGCAGGACAAAAGGTAGGTATTATTATAACTATTAGGTATTTATTTTAAATTATGATACTCACTTGAAAATATCCTTGACCTCTAAGTGGTAGTAGCCATTGATAAGTTGTTTCAACTGGCGATCTATTAATAATACTGATAACATCTTTTCTATGTTCCGTTACATTTTTGCAGATACGATAAATCAACTTCCTCTTATTGAATGATACATTAGGTCCTACAATATTACGAAAATATACAAACAAAAATCCATCCCCTAATACGTATACCTAACCAGAAAGTAAATTAGCTTGTTCCTCTTCATGGCCCCGAATATTATTTTGATAAAATTTTATGGCTGTGCTTAGAGAACGGAATTGACCATGCTATCTATGTATATGTCCAGAAAAAATTCAAGTTTCCTTAGGTTTGAGTATTCTTGTGCCTATATCAATTTGAATTGCAAATCTACTGCTTGTGAACACGAACCTTCCGCGTCAAATTTCATCGATTTCGTCATTTATTGGGTGGTAAAGCCTCGTAAAGAAGAGAAGTAGAAGGACTTAGATTTTGTTGAATTCGCATAATCATTATTCGCGTGATTTTACACGTATAGATAGCGCTAGTGTGGGTCAACTTATGTGGACATTTATCATTTGCGGAAGTAGACCACAAGAGGCTGCTGGAAGCAACAGATACCTATAGAATCACCATACTCTTATATTTCGTTAGTTTTAAACCCAAATTATATAAAGCAAAATTCTGACCGTGGCATTTTCCAGTAACAGTAAGACGGTAATTATTTCCTCCAGTGTCATCTATCAAGTAATATTCAGTGAAAGATTGACCAGAAATACTTGGCGTGAACAATATCCTTACTTGGACAATGTCTCCAGGCTTAACTGGGTTATCTATCAGTGATATGTTAAACACATGGTCAACCTTATTTAAGATGTACATTAAGGAAACTCGGTAAGTCAATACGATCTGCAAATAAGAATGATAATAGTCTTTTGAAATGGATCGCGCAATCATTTGTTTGTCCGTAATTATTATGATTGCAAAACATATGTTTATATATACCTCATAAATTGGGATAAAAATATTAGCCCTAAAAAAATATTTTTCACTGAACAATTTGAAACCTTTTAGCGACTAGTCGTTGCTCAATGACTCAACATTTTCAGTATACGAAATATTACTTTTTTGTTAAAAACTCAATGAGGTGTTAATATTAAAATAAATGCTTACATCGGAAGTATTTTGAACAGATACATATTTCTCTGCAACTGTGTCTACAGGTATACAGCCGAAATCAACAACTTTGACCGTAGATATACTACCATCTGAAAAATTTTGCATCATCATTACAGTTTATAGTTAAATAAGTCAATACAGCACTAATTAATAAATTGAAAAGGGTTATAATATGGTAATAATAGCTCGATTTAATATTCTTCTCGCAATATTAATTTTTCAAGCTTTCAAATTGCCGCCACGTCGCTGTTTCTTTTTTGGGCTCAGTTTGGCTGCACTGTATTTTTTATACTGTAATAACCTACTAACATTAAAAAAATAGTTTCTATATCTAGAATAGCATCCTGAACAATCTCCATTCTGCACAAAAATTTGTGCTCAATGGTCACCTGCTCATGAAAGAAAAAAAACAACTACTTTCGTACTGTCATAAAACTGTCAGTGAATGAGCAAAGCGCTGTTGTTCTCTTGTGCAGCTATTATTTCCTAAAATAAAAATGTGAATCTAATTTATAAATGAGTGGAAGTATTTGTAATTCGTAGAAATATGTTTTTATTTTAGCTTAGTATATGCCTATAATCTTGTTACAGTTTTTGAGTTTTATGCTATTAAGTTTAATTTATTAAAAATAGTGAGTTGCACGCTCTCACATCCTTCGTAACTCGTATTTCCTGCTCGCTATGCCACCTTCTATATACAAATATACAGAATCTTGTATGTAAACAGTCAATAATGGATTCAGGAACGGACTGGCTATGTGAGATTTTACAAAATGTTCAACTGGAACAGTTCTATTTACCAATTAGGGACCAGTTGCAGGTAAAACTTGTCTTAATACTTTGATGGCCTATTCTCGCTTTAATTTTGTGACAAGGCCAAATAGTCGCGTATATATATCTAGTGAATACAACATGTTTAAGGACTAATCTACTAACCCAAATTGATGAAATTTTAGATCACTAGATTGGCACATTTTGATTATGTGCATGCTGAGGATCTTGAAAGAATAGGCATCAGTAAACCTGGAA
This sequence comes from Dendrolimus kikuchii, assembly GCA_019925095.2. Lineage (NCBI taxonomy): Eukaryota > Metazoa > Arthropoda > Insecta > Lepidoptera > Lasiocampidae > Dendrolimus > Dendrolimus kikuchii. Next base: position 18,964,557 of record CM034392.1, read on the forward strand.
TCCGCAGGCTTCTAGATGCTGTCAGAAAAAAGAAACTACAGTTGTGGAATCGAAAATTTTGGAATAAATTATTTGGGTCATCATCAAGCTCTCATCCTAAAGAAAAAAGTGACATCACACCTAAAGCTCCTACACAAACAGAATCAAGAACAACATGTATTATATTGGAAAAGGATATTGTGTTAGTATTGCCTTACTATTTTAATTTCTTTGGTTTACTTTTATTTTTATTTTTTTATTGCAGGAATTCAGCAGATAGACAGACGGCCCACTTGATAGAAAGCGGTTACCATCGCCTATGGACATTTGCAACACCAAAGGTGCTACAAATGCGCTGCTGCTCTCTTAAGGGAGACTGGAACTTGGTCACTGATGTCGGAACACAACTCAAGGTTGTTATGGTGACATACTTTAGACCAGGGCTGGTAGCCATCCAGTTGGGCAAATGCCCTACCACCTGGCTGTGGGTGGTATTGTCGCCTCTTATGACAGGCCACCCAGCCGCAGGAAATTGTATTCTTTCTCAGTTCCTGCACGGATAAAAATAATTTTATGTATAGCTAAGAAAACAAACCTAAATCAAAGTAATTTTATTATATTATCAAACATGCAGTGAGGATGGGGTGGTTTTACTCCATCCATCAAAATTTGGTTATTCTGGAATCCTTGCAATGATACTGTATCATTTAGTAGCAGTACCCCTATATTGAGTGTCCATATCCAAGACAAAATCTATCTCTTCATCTTTAGGGTATGTAGGAACTAAGTTGTGGTATAAATAGAGGTTTTTCATTGAAATCTGATGAAAATGAGTGGCACTGAGATGTAAATATTGATTGTGCGATATGTCTATAAATTCAATGTCATTAGGAAAAGCTACACTCAGAGTTTCTCTTCTGGATAAATCTGACTTGAAGGTATTGGTAAGAAAAGCAAGGTGAAGAATATAACTAGCAAAATATGTGAGTCGAAGTGGCAATATGCCTGCTGTGTCTTTAGCATGGCCTGAAAGCAAATCACACTGTGTACTGACAATGAGTGTAGTTTCCTGTATTGCACTAATTTGAGGAGGCCTGGTAGTATGTCGGTATATTTCATAAAGGCAATATGTGCCTAAATATTTCCTTGTAACCCTTACCTGTTGAGTCATCTCTTTAATGCAGATTTTTAAACTTTAATAATTTAATTTTTTTGTGTCAGCATGTCTTTTGATACATGTTGAGTGATGTTTATCCTTTTGCCCTTGAGCTTATATCAAATATGCATAAAATTCCTAGAAAATTTTGGCTTACATACAAGCACAATCTCACCAAAGTTTCCCATCTGTGCTGCGACAGTGAGAGGTTTGAGAAGACATCGTAAAATTTCTGGACTATCAAAAGTATATGGTAATCACTGATAAGTTTCCATTTTGTTTGATAACTATTTTTATATGAATCATAGTGGTCCAGAGAGGTAAAAACCTGTTAATTGTTAGTATTGCATTGCATATTCCAATGTTTTTAATTAAAAACACATCTTTTAGGTTACACAATGAACTGGGCAATGGTTCATTTGGTGTAGTAAAAAGAGGTGAATGGCAAATCTCAGATCAAACAGCTCAGACAGTCCCTGTGGCAGTTAAAGTGTTGAAAGCAGATGCTTTTTCACAACCTGGTATTTATGATGACTTCAGGAGGGAAGTCGAAGCTATGCATAGTTTAAAACACCCTAATTTGATTAAGCTTCACGGTGTTGTTTTCCACCCGTTGATGATGGTGTGTGAATTGGCCCCTATGGGTGCTCTACTAGACTATATAAGGGCCCAGTATGGAAAGTTGTCCCTAAATTTCATATCAAAATGGTCTTGCCAAGTGGCAGCAGGAATGGCGCATTTAGAGAAAAATAGATTCCTCCACAGAGATTTAGCATGTAGGAATATTTTACTATCAACTTTGGAACTGGTAAGTAAACAGTGATGTCATTATTGATTTGTATCTCATATTTAGTTTCATTACTGTGTACTAAACCAATTTGAAGCTGTAAATAAATTCTTACAAATACAGATAGATATGCACAGTAATAATATTCATTGACACTACTAGGAGCTAGACACATTTATTTCTTACTGAAGATTTTCTTGTGTATTTCCTGGTGTAAATTTTGAATCTGATTCTGCAAAATATATTGAATTTTGTTGCCATACTCCTTATCTAACTACACATATTATATTAAATTCAACATTTTATGATAATTAGTTAATTCAACCTTATTTAACTAAACTATGAATTTTCAGAAAATGACTATCATTTTCAGGGATATAAACTCATAAATCATCTTTCTTATTGAAAGTATGCATACATATATAATAAATAAATTATAATTGATGCATTTGTAAGGCCATAAAACATGAACAAACTAGTCCTCAATAGCAGATAAATGGAGATAAGATGTGGAGCCTTATTAATTGGTTATCCTGTCTCCTATAATTCAGTTAGAAGGTCACAGCTATAATTCCTAAAATAAAGTCAAATGTAGGGAAACTATCTAAGACCTTAAAGGCAGGTGCAACTGAAATTTAATGCTAATTTGATATTGACCAACCAATTCTTCTCTCCTTCTTCTAAATCTTAAAACTAGGTCAAAATCGGTGATTTTGGTCTCATGCGTGCTTTGCCTGATGCCGATGATTGTTACGTGATGAGCGAGCGCCGACGTGTGCCTTTCCCATGGTGTGCTCCAGAGTCACTACGAACAAGGCAGTTTTCACATGCATCTGATGTTTGGATGTTTGCTGTAGCTCTATGGGAGATGTATACATTTGGAGAGGAACCTTGGATTGGTAAGTTGTCTATGATAACATAATTGTCACAGAGTAATATTGATATTATATTGTCTTGTATGTTTGAACTGGTTAAAATATTACTAGAATTAGTTTATATAAAGTAGTATGAACTAGTAGAATTTATTTGTTAACTTTTTTTGCTACTACAATTCTATTTCTTCTGTTGAATAAGTTATTATTATTATTAAGGCAAATTTTGTATTTATCATCATCCGAGAGCTAAGTCTCAGTTGCATTCACGTCAATGCCCAGCGTCTGCTTTCCTACGTTTTCTCCTCCACTTCATGTGGTCTTCGACGTCCATTATATTGACATAATTGGTACACATCTCATCCTTCGCTATATCAAGCAAACATTTCTTGAGCCTGTCCCTTTGACTGGGACCCAGTGGATACAGTCTAGCTAGATATTTGTTCGCCACATAACCAGCCGGTTTCCGTAAAACGGTGCGTTACCAACGTAAGCGACTCTCCTGCAGTTTGTTATGTCACAGACATAGAGCAAATTTTATTGCTGACCATTCTTAATTTAATATGGCACATCTACATGATTGTTTCAGTAAACATTGCAAATAAGTGAGAATAGACGAAGTAGATGATATGTCGATAGTGTGTATAAAGTTCACGCACGCACACGCACACGCACACGCACACGCACACGCACACGCACACGCACACGCACACGCACACGCACACGCACACGCACACGCACACGCACACTCACACGCACACACACACACACACACACACACACACACACACATACACATACACATACTGTTATTAGCAATTATTTACTTATTTTTAATAATATTATTCATTTGCAGGCAGTATTGTATTGCTTAGTATATGGTATGATTAAATTGTTCAATATTATTGCAATCTAGCATTGCCAATAATGTGCGGGTAGCCTATGAGATAGTTTAGTTTTCAGTTATCATATATAATTGTGTGTAAAATATGCAATGTTGCGGCCGAATAAAGGCGGTCTTCTAATTTTAAAACACCGTATCTTATACTTTTAGATCACATTTTATTGCATGGAAGTTCGGAATTGTATAATAAAAACGTAACGCTCTTAAGTTAACAATTGTATTATATCACTCTTTATAAAATTTTAGCTTAGCCTTATATAAAAATCGATTCTTAAGGAGTAGTCCCATAATAAATTCTATTCTTTTAATAATATTTGGTTTCATATTCATGAATCTTTAATTAATAAATTGATTAATAACTCAATTGTTTTATTACAATAACAATTAAAGTTTTCTCTGACACACTGAGTTACGAAAGTTAGATAACAATCGGAGCGCGGGAAAGTAACACATTGTTATTCCGCACTCCGCTTCAAACAAGACTTTAAAATTCTTGAACTTTAATTGAATTTGCGTATGTTATGTTATTGTCTTCTCGCCGAGCAATGTCGGAACCGGAATTTCCTTAATGTTTTGGGTTGTGTGAATGTCGATTTTATGCGAATTCGAGCAGTTTCCAAAGTGACCCATTTACGTCAATAATACTGTGTTGCATTTTAGTAAAGAGTTGCCTTAAATTTCCTGCTTTTTATTGCGGATAAACGCAATTAAATAGTAAGTGGCTGTTGATGCTAGTAGACATCTGTGACAAGTAGCTCATGACCCTAATATTCCTGTTAGCTTTAACACTGTCCCTCGTCCTGTCAAAAATTGTAAGTCTTAAAAAAATATTTTAGACTAGCAACACTTCGCCGCGTTGCCTTGACGGCATATTTGGTAGTAATGTATTCCAACGGCGGCACCAAAAAATCCGGCAGCGCCATCTTTTTGACTATATTCATTTATAGCACAGAAACGACGTAATTTGTCGGATTAAAAAGTATTTTACGTATTAACTCAGGACAGGGTTGGGCAGTATTTCAATTACTTGTAATTAAAATACGTAATTGAAATACAAATACGTATTTTGTATTTGTATTTCAATTACTTCTTAAAAATGTAATTTGTAATTAGTATTTCAAATACCTGACGCTGAGGTATTTTGTAATTAGTATTTCAAATACTTATGGTTTCAAAATACATTTCATAAAATACATTTAGCTATTACATACATTTGATGGGTGTGTCCTTCAGAAAATAGCTCTCGATAGTTTTCATAGGCAAAATGGTGACCGCTAAATATTAGGTACGTTCTGCAGTACTGGCCATTTAAAATAAATATTTTAGTTTGGCTAAGATATATAATTTAAATTAATTTCACTTTGAAAACATGAAATTCTTTTTTAAAAATTAGTCATTTATTTATTGATATGCCTTATGTTTTCATCGCATTTTAATCTTTTTCGTCATCATGGATAGTTAAAATTTGAGTAATTATGGAATAAGAGTACCGTCGTGGCAGCAACGCAGCAAGAGCGACAAGCAACATCAACGACCTTTATGAGCGAACACTACAATGAACGCACCACTTGTTATTGGTTTCTCCGCTTCCATTCTGAAAATTTCTTCTTTTTGTATAGCTGGAGTACAGCAGACAGGCTGACGGCCCACCTGATGGAAAGCGGTTACCGTCGCTTATGGACATTTGCAACACCAGAGATTTCATCAACCCGCTGCCGGCTTCGAAGAAATTTTATGACACCCTTTTTGAAAAACTCCATATCGTAGCGCTGTGGAAAAACCTCGGCTGGGAGCTCATTCCAAATGCTCACAGTATGTACGAAAAAGGTTCTACAGAACCGTTGCGTACATAAGCTAATTAAGAAAATGGGGGTGAAATCCCAACACATGGCGAGCGGTTCGATGGTAGAAAGAGGACGAATACACCATTCTATACAGTTCTTCCGAATACTCCCCGTTATACAGTCAGTAGAATACGCAGAGAGAAGCGAAGGCTCTCATAAGGCCAAGCGTATCTAGACCGTCTGTGAGTATGGGATCATCAACAACGCGAACGGCTCGACGTTGAATACAGTCTAGGGGATTGAGTTGGTAGTCAGGTGCTCCAGCCCAAAAGTGTGAGCAGTACTCCATATGCGGGCTCACCTGGGTTTTATAAAGCACAAAGAGTTGCCACGGTGTGAAGTACTTCTTGGACCGGTTTAACACTCCCAACTTCTTAGAGGTAAGTTTTGACTTGCCTTCAAGATGTCTCCTGAACATCGTACGCGATGTCAACACCGAAGATCCCAATACTCTTGGAGGTGGTAAGGGGAGTTCCTTGGAACTGAAGCAATTGCTCGAATGGAGTTTTTTTGGCAGAGAATACGTAGACCTATGTCTTCTTGGAAATGAAATGGACAAGGTTTTGTCTCCCCCATTCAGAGACTCTCTCTAAGAAATACTCTACTTCAGATCATGATTGAATGATCGAGGGACGTTTGCACGACCAGAGTACTGCGCATCGCCTGTGCTGTCATCCGCATTGCAATGAATGTTGCGAATAGACAACATATCATTGATATGTAAAATGAACAACTTTGGCGATAGCACACAACCCTGGAGCACACCAGCGTTGATGGGCTTGAAACTTGAGCAACAACCGTCGACAACGACTTAAATGCTGCGCTCATCAAGAAAGCTGGATAGCCAGGTGTAAGGCCCGTCGGGTATCCCATACGATGGCCGCTCCGATAGAAGAGCTCTGTGCCAGACCCGGTCGAAGGCCTTAGCATTATCTAAAATTCTAGACTAACTGCCAGTGCTTCCCCTTTCCAATTCTTAATGGCTTCAGCCCGACGGTGGGTTAGGTAAACCAAAAGAACCCGAGCTGAGCGACCGTGGCGGAAGCCGTATTGCCGATCATTTAGTAGCTGATAATCTTCAAGATAACACAGAAGCTGCGCGTTGATAATACGCTCCATCACCATTGAGAGCAAAAAGGTTATTGCTATAGACCTATTCGACGTGTCTGTTAGGTCCCCTTTTTTGGGGACAAGGTGCACATGGGCAATCTTCCACGAAGCGAGGACACAACCCTTGTAGTAAGAGAGAGTGAAAAGTCGAGCAAGGACTGGCTGGGGACTGCTCAGCTAAACACGTCTGCAGCATAATTGCAGGAATGCCATCAGGGCCAGAAGACTTTTTGACGTCGAGGGAGAGGAGAGCACATCGAACTGCTTTTTGAGTAAAGTGCACCTCCGACATTCTAGACTCACACTTAGGGATTGTAGGTGGAGATTCTCCTACGTCGTCAAGAGTTAAAAGATTTCACCCAGAAGATTGACTTTATCTTTGGCGGCGTGTACCAGACGGTCGTCCGCTATGCGCAGAGGTGGAAGAGACCCCCGACAAAAGTTTCATTCGACAGCTTTGGCGAGGGCCCAAAAAGCTCTAGCCCCATAAGAGTAGCTAGAGTGGCGCTCACCAATTCTGCCGATGTGATCGAATATTGCTTTCGCGAGCTGTTTTTTGAGAGATCTGGGGGCGGCATTGTATCTCTTTTTCAGGTTAGAGGAACTTGGATCCTGACGAGCCCGCGTTGCAGTCCAGGCTCGATAAGCCTGTTGCTTAGCTTTACAGCCTCACTGCTGGACTTATCAAACCATGGTGGTTTACTCGTACCACCGATAGGTACCGTTGAGTTTGGAATGAAATATTCCATTCCCTGCAGTACTATATCGGTGATCGAGTCTGTGCTCGCATCAGAATCTTCCGACGAGAAACATAACTGCCTCCATGGGTAGGATGCATAGAATTCACGGAGTCCATCCCAATCTGCTGACTTGTATCGCCACACCTTTTGTCGTCCACCGGGACGAGTCCGATCGGGTATAGGAAGGGGCATCACCGAAGATACCAGACAATGATCAGAGGTTTCCAGTAGAGCACTGATGGAGATCTGGTATTTCTCCGGGTGTGTGGTCAGCAGAAGATCCAGCAAAGAAGGCTCATGATCCACACTATCCGGTATTCGGGTAAACTCCGTAATCACCTGAGTGAATCCATGGGCGAGAGCAAAATCGTAGGCAGTAGTCCCTGGCAGATCAGTTCTCACGGAACCCAACTACTCAGCGTGATGAGCATTAAAATTCCCGAGTATGACTACCTCTGCTGAAGGATACTGCCCAAAAACTTTGTCGGTCACCTCCTGAACGTGTTCAAAAAAGCGAGCTGTTTCAGTCCTTGCGCATTCCCTGCCATGGGACCGATATAAGCACGCATAGATCCGGGTGGAACCACCAAAATCTACGCGTACCTACAAGATGGAAAGGTCCCTATCTTCAAGGCCGTGGAGATTAGAATAAAAACAAATATAATAAAATTAGGTTAACTTATTTCAGAAAAAACGGCAATTTCATAGGCAAGGACCTAATAATAATTATTATTTAATTTTTGTGAATATTTTATTTACATAACCTAACACCTGACGGTATTTTGTAATTTGTAATTTGTATTTTGTATTTTAAATACAGATAGTTGAAATGCTGTATTTTGTATTTTATATTTCAAATACCCGACTTAAAAGTATTTTGTATTTCGTATTTTAAATACATACGAGACAGTATTTTGTAATTTGTATTTCAATTAAAGGAAACCATGTATTTTGCCCAGCCCTGACTCAGGATATAAGTTAGCTCTTTGTCTACTTTCATTTAAATCCGTTCAGTAGTTTTCACGTGATACTCTAACCGACAGACAGACAAAAATTTTGAAAGAGTATTTTTAGAATCTGCTACTCCAATTAGCCGCCTCTTTTTCTATTTTTTTTTATATATTTTTTTATTGCTTGAGTCAGCAGACAGGCAGACGACCCACTTGATAGAAGGCGGTTACCATCGCCTATGGATATTTGCAACACCAAAGGTGATACAAATGCGCTGATGCTCTCTTAAGGGAGACTGGAATCTGGTCACTAATGTCGGAATACAACTCAAGGTTGTTATGGCGGCATATTCTAGACCCGGGGTGGTGGCCATCCAGTCGGGTAAAAACCCTACCACCTGGCTGTGGGTTGTTTTGTCGCCTCTTACGACAGGCCGCCCGGCCGCAAGAAATTGTATTCTTTCTCCTTTCTTGCACGGATAATTAAATTCATTGTATATTTTTGTATACCAATGCAACCATTATAATGCCATTATGCCGCGAAACGATTGTGATAGCAGATTTGGCACCCAGTGACCCAGAAGTAAATAATAATACCCAGTATGGCGTGTACAGGCTGATATTATTTCCTCAGAACTCATGTAAAACTAATAAGTGATAATATCACAAAACTTATTAACGAACTCAACCAATAAAGTGTCTTATTTTAGGCTTGAACGGTTCAGAGATACTACGCTTAATAATGCGTGAAGGTCAACGGCTGGCCGCGCCCAATGCATGCCCGCCAGACGTATACATGCTCATGATGCAATGCTGGGATATCATCCCCAAAGAAAGGCCCACATTCACCGGGATCCAGAGATATTTGGAGACGAATAAATTTGAAACTGCGACTGCTGCATTAAGGTACTGCCAGAAATCATGATGCATTTATCTAGAAAAATTAATTCATACAACATTATTATACAAATGTCTTCCAATTTCCACGCGATTTGGTGTCCATAGACTTCGGTTCCGTATTACCGTCTTAAAATTTATGAGATAACAAAATGTCCTATTGTTATCTATGTGATTAAAAGTCACATATGCTTACTAAACTTAATAAATGTAAATAATAGGTTTATATATCCAAAGGTGGGAAGAGGGTACTTACTAAATAAGGGAGACACTAAAATAGAAGTGAATCTGTCACCACCAAAATATAGTTATAACAGGAATTAGAAATGTATTTCTATCGTATTTTAAAAATATGATCATAATAATGTATTTTGACGGCTGCTCTTTTATATGCACATTGTTTTAGAATTCATTGTAAAATGTGTTACCTACCCATTTATTTAAATCCTATCTAATCTATATTCCACGTGTCTATATGGGTTGAGTTTTTGCTTTAGTTATTCAGTTACAGATGTAGTGGCCCCTTATTTGAATTTTTTCGTAATATCAAAAATTTCATGACACCACTTTGTAGCGTTCTATAGAATATATCTTACTATCAAATTTCCTTTGTATAATGTCTACCATCTGCAGTTTTCGAGAAAAATCTGATAGAGATACGTAGCTAAATGACACATAAAAAATCTTTTTTGACAATTTCGCTACAAACCCTGAATAGTGAAATAATAAAATCTCTAGGTATATCATCATAAAATTCTAAACATTCCGTGTCTGTACATTATTCTTTTAAAAAAATCAACTGAAATAGACTATATAAACGATGGAGAACACGATGCAATTTTTTTTAGATTTCTTGTCTATTTGTCTGTTTGTCCGGGATTCACGTAAAAACTACTGGGCCGATTTTGCTGCGGTTTTCGCTGATCGATAGCAAATTCTTAGACTTAAAATATGCGCTAATTTGTATCCTGGGAATCTCGCGGGAATTTTTCTGGGGATAATTTAAAATGGTCAGATTAAAATAATCAAATTTCAATGTGATTTTTCACTGATCGATACCAAATTTTATGTAATAAAATGTGTAATATTTTTTATCCCGACGATCGCGGGAATATTCCCGGGAGCAGTTGGTAATTGTTCCGGTGCATAAAAGTTTGCTTATTCTGCCACAGTTTTCACTAAAACGATAGCTTACATTATTTTTTAAATGCTGCCGTACTCTATGTCCCGGGAATTCAGGGGGAACTTCAGGTCAAACGTGGACGAAGTCGCGGGCATATACGTTAAATAAATCAATTTTGAGTTTAGTACAATTAGTATCTCAAGTGTAAGCTTGCAGAAGGACATTATAGTAAAAACGGTTAAAGGTTTTGAGGAGGGCATTTATTTGATTGGTACTTATTTCGACGTTTCGGCTACTTTTCAAAATACGAAGCGTATTTTACTAACCGTGTACTTGAAATAAGTATATCTATTTAAATAATAAAATTTATACAATAGGAATTGCACAATATATTATTTTATCATATTGTGGCACCAGCATTTCAAATTGAACGAGCCTAAAAATACAGCGTGTAATTTTTGTTCATTGGTTATTTTACAAAAAATTTTCATAGAGCTAATTTATAATTCTAGATTTGGACATGGACTACTTTTGTTTCTATGATAAGGTGATGCTCTTGTTATATTAAACAGTTTTATTTAGCTTGCCCTGTTCGTCGTTTTTTTTGGGTCAAAATTTGTCATTCAAATTTTACCTCCTTTCTGTTGACAGATTGGTCTGATATTTGGTAAACGTCTTTAGTTTTGAGAATGTACTCAGTATCATTGAAAATTCAAGATGGCCGCAAATGGCGGATTACATATTTTTTCACATTCCTCTGAATATTGGTATCAAATAAAAGGGATTGACTAGTAGAATACCGTACATAACGAAAAAAAATATAAAAACTTGAAAATAAAATACCTAGGTATTTTTTTTGTAAAGTTTTAAACGGTTTTATTGAAAAAATATAATATTGATAATGGAGATGAGTTTTTTTGAAGTTTATGGCTTGTCAACTAGGTCTTTAAGCCAGTAATGTAGATGATAGATAGCTATCATTTAAGAGCTTTGCTCTTGTCGGTGGAGTCATCTCCAATCTTCTCTATTGTTGTACTTCTTTGTACGACACCACACCCACTTTTTCCTTGGTTTGTTCCATGAATACTCGCCTTGGCCTTCTCTTCCCTCTCCGTACTTCCGCTTTGCTTTCGATTAACGTGCATAAGGTGTTGTGGAGATAATGTACTAAAAGCTTAGAAGTAATTAGGTAGGTCCTTGATACCAGTTATCACACCGCCCTCCTCATCACTCTAGTACATTGGTCACACTTAAAAATAAAATCCTGGTGCGTAGCATATCCTGAATAAATATGTAAATAACATTTGTAATAATATGAGCGGTTGACTATTGTTAGAGTTTCGACACTCCGCGCGATGTAATTTTTGAGTCTGATTACTTATAGTCTGATTTGTGATTACTGGTACCTGGGATCTATCTATTTATTTCTTAGCTTTTAGTACATTAGTATCTATCTTTTCAATAAAAAGGTTAACAAACATTTCTTTTACCTATTTTATGTATATATATAAAGTTAATTCTATGCGAAAGAAGCTTTTGAGGTATTTTCAGAAACTTGAAGTTTGTTTTCAACTTCATTCTCATTGTTTTATTTAATTTCATAATGAACAGTAATACTAGCATGTTTTTTTGTTTGTGAAATTACAACTCTTTACTGAATTGTGACTATTTGAGTTACCAGAAGAACTAGTCATTTGGCGTCAAATACAGATCCGTAATTTAATTGGCAATAGGTTTACTACTAAGATAAAATAATACTTGCCTTAAAGGTTTCTATTACCAAGTCATAAAATTTGTTGGAAAAATGAAGACGTTGCTAACACAAGTGTAAAATAAATACGAGCTCAGATCGAATTCACTTTTGTAATCAACAGTTATAGGCGGCAAGGTCAGATGACAATAGATGCGGGAGACGCGATTATCCTTATCGACAAAAGACCGGAACTGCACTGGTGGAAGGGACAGAACCAAAGGACGTTGGAAGTAGGATTATTCCCCAGGTATTATGAATTACTACACTACACTATATAAATACATTATTTTAAATTCATGCTAGGCTGAACCTTATATTACGTTCTGTAAGTTTTATTATCTGAAACTTATTGGTGATTTTTTGCCAGTAGATATTTCTTCTTGAAAATTAAATCTTTTCTTTTCCCTGACTCGGGCTTCCCCGTTTGCGGAGAACTGACGATATCCTTGTCACAAGTATCTAAGGCGGAGTCTACACATCCATTATCTCGATGTCAAGATGTCGCTACGATGTTTCCTTCACTGTTAGAACTGTTCAAGTGTCTATGTCTAAACCCGGGATCCGTACGTGATCTTGTCGTGCTGTCCTCCATTGGACGGAGTTTGCAGAACTCAAAAGGCATTCAGCTCGATGTCGCAGGACGCAATGCAGGTTACAACAACATTCACAATGCTGACTGGAAAGAGACAGTGCGTGCTGAACTACTGATGCATCATCCATCACTTGTATCATGCCATGCCTTTATTGATATGACTTTTATGACCTTTATTGAGATGACATTACTAAATTTGGTGAAGACAAATAGATTACGAGCATGACGTAATGTTTTTATGATAGGTTCCTACATTTTTGGTCTAGTACGTGCGTTGTATATTAAATTAACTTTGTGACCCACTGTACTACTTTCTTTCAGCACATTGGTATCGACTAGCAAAAGTAAGAACAATCATGCGTCCGCAAAGAAATCTCAGACGCTGTCACCGCTACCGAAAGGTATGTATTGTTTAGACAAATGGCCCAAGTTTATAAATTACACTACTCAAAATTAGGTACCCAGTACTACGGTAGGCATTACGTAGCTAAATATTCCGGTTCTCTTTTTCTTATTACTTCACCCTGAATTAGAAAAAGGGTAATTATATTAGGATAACTATAGTCATCTAAAAAGCCTGAAACAGAAAAAGTCGCTATAACCGAAGTCGATATAGATAGTAGTAAAAGTAAGGTAATTAGATACTAGGAAGCTTGCCGACGCAGAAACAACAGATTCTTGTATTATTACATATTATATAATATATAAAGTTGTAATAAAAGGTAAATATTTGGAAAACTGAAAGAAAAGGTAAAAATGTAGAGTGTAAGAAAATATGTACTAAATTTAAGAAACTTCGTATAAAAATTTTGGAAATAAAGTATAAAAGAAAAGAGAAAAGAACAAAAGATAAAAAAATAAAATATAAAAACCCCAAATAGCAAAGCCCGGACAATCCCGTTCGTCCGGAGCGAGGAATAAAAAAAAAGTCGATATAGAAGAATACATGTTTGCTTTTCAGAAAGGGCCATCCCTTAAGTAGGTACGTCACGCAAATTTTTGCCTTTTTCGTCTTTTCCCCGTCATCACGCTGCGTCATACTTCCTGATACCCTCTGTAAATGATACAACTAGAAATTGGACCCCCTCTTTTTTGTGGTTGATAACTGCGTGATTTACATCTCCTCGGAGACTGCCGTCACATTTTATCACACCAAGCGTAAACGTAATTTATAAATTGCCTTTATAAGTATGTATGTATTATAATAAAATATTAATAACTAGAGTGAATTATTCTTACAGTCAACTAAAGCCAATAAAAGTATTACGTGTAATATCAAAAAGATATATTATGGCTTATAAATAATTCAGCGTATAAATTATCGTTTCGAGTACGTTTCGTCATTATTATCCTACTTTAGTATCGCAGCTCGCACGCTCATTATGGCTTCATACGCAAGTGGCTTACGTCGTTGGCTTGCTGTTATGATCACTTTTACTTTCCTATATGAAAGCGATATTATAGCATATGTGCGATATGTATAAGTAAATTACACGTAGCGGTGTTGTAGTTAACGTCGGTCGTGCCCGTCACCCTGCGGCGATCGCTCTTTTTGGCTTCATCTATTTTAGTATCTAGCGCGAATAACTGCGGTGATAACTTGCATCATAAACAACTCGCGAATAATCCATACTGATATATGTATATATTTAGTGAGATGAGTCTATTTTCCGGTGTATTTTTTTGTTCCCTTCTTGTACAGGGTCTTGGCTATGAATAAAATATGAAAACACGCAAAAACACATTTTCAACGATGAATATGGTAAACAGCCGAATTGGGCGAGACATTTGTATCATCTAGCATACTTTGTAGCCTTCTAGATTATACACAAGTGTGACTTATGAAATGTCATATTTCTAACCAGTCCAGTAGCTTATTATTAAGTAACTGTAACTGTGTTAAATATTATCTAGTAATTAAAAATATTTTTATTAAGAGATAATAGCAATGTATTTTAGCGACTGTTACTTCATAGTTTTAATATTTATTGTAACATCCATACTTAATAATTATAAATATAAAAGTAATTCTGTATATTACGATTACATTTTCACGGAAAACCACGTTACCGATTTTACTGAAATACGGTATATATGAAGTTTTTAAATTTGACTTTATACATATAAATACAGGATAGCTTCAAGTTTCATCTATCTCTTATTCTATCCGTGCAGGAACGGAGAAAGAATACAATTTCCTGCGGCCCGGCGGCCTGTCGTAAGAGGCGACAAAGCAACCCACAGCCAGGTGGTAGAGCATTTGCTCGACTTGATGGCGACCACCCCTGGTCTAGAGTATGCCGCCATAACAATCTTGTGTTGTGTTCCGGCATTAGTGACTAGGTTCCAGTCTCCTTTACGAGAGCAGCAGCGCATTTGTAGAACCTTTGCTGTTGCAAATGTCCATAGGCGATGGTAACCGCTTTCCATCAAGTGAGCCGTCTGCCTGTCTGCTGAACTCCTGCAATAAAAAATAAAAAAAGTCATATGTGTTCACCTTTTATTTATTTTACTTTAGGAAGGCTTACCGTCTAATACATACAAAATATATTAACAACGCTATTTAAAAAAAAATGCTGATAACAAGCCTCCACTAGAATAACCTTTAATCAGAAAGGCCAAAAGGCTTTTAGCCATATTATATAGGTCTTCAACTCCAAAGTCAGGTCTCACTAAATAGTTGACATTTCCCACATTGACACGCAATTCATGCTTAAAAACTATAACTAAAAACACATTTTTAGTTATAGTTTTTAAGCAAAAAAAATCATCTGTGTATGTGTCTATAGTTTAGATGGCTTTGTTTGTTAGTAACGTGATATGTCCTTGACAAGTTGTATCTATTTAGAAGTTACCACTGCACTTGATAAGTGAAACAATAAACAACATGTTAAATTTTGATAAAATTATTTGTGATGTTTACTAAATAAATTGACATTAGCTAAACCCGGCCACGCTTCGCTATGGCTTAGTCCGATACTCCGATATTAATTATTAGCAAAGTCAGACCATTCACTACTTATCGAGTTTGGCGGACACAAATATAATACATAAATACATACATAACTTTACGCCAGTTCCCTTGCGGGGTAGGCACGAACAACAGAGCGCCATTTAGGCCCATTCTTACACACCTCACTTGCTTCTCACAAATATAATGACGTTGAATTTTTAAACCCAGAGTAAAAACCCTTTTCTATTAAAATACAACGTTACATAAAAAAAAAAAAAAAATCAATCCATCTATCTCAACGTGGTGTTTTCACCTGTTCGAAGTGTAATCGTACATTCCTAGTCAAAATAGACTATATACTCGAAAACTACATATAAGTATATAACTAAGGCTCGAAAATCAAGCTATATGCTTATAACTCATATTAGTTGCACAACACAGTCGTCGCTGTAACCGAAATCGGTAAAATACGTATTAGTGCGGTTGTCAATATGGATTTATATCCTAAAACCCATAATGAAATATGTAGGAACTGTTAAGATTTTGCTTGGTTGCACACCAGCAAAACTAGTATTGTAAAATGTACTGAATAAATATTTTTAAGAACAACTATATTTATACAAGAATAAGTAATTCATTGCATTTGAAAAACAGTAGCAAAGACTAAAACGGTTTTTTCTATAACGTATTTTGTCCTCATGTATAATATAGTATGACGCATGTAGAGCAACGTTTAGTATAACATACGTACGACCAACAATTGTGACGATGTTCAATGGATCCTTATTACATATACTTTAAATGCATTTACGCAGTAAACTCGGGAAGTACGTTATATTATGTTAACATTGGAAATCGCTAATCTATGACTAACTAGACATCTTATTATCAGCATGTGACTAACAACGTTACCATGTCATATAGACGTGTTATTGATTAACATTTTTAACCTTAATATTCTCCTTCAAAAATAAAAAAAAGCATTTTAATAAGCGCATAATATACTAGAATAATGCCATAAACAATATTACTAGAAGTAAGGGCCCAATTAAGAAAGCAGTTCTGAAAGTAACCCTACATTTCTACTGCTGAATAATCAGCGCCAGAAATCATCTGTGTTTTGTTTTTGGATATGGAAATCACTAACAATAAAATATTTATTATTTAATTTTTTGATACCTACTTGTAAGTTTTATTTTAATGTTATGAATCAGAAACAGAGTATTAATAAGTACCTAAATGAGTAAGACAACACGTTAAAGCACTTGAATTCATAGTTCTAGTAATTTTCTTCATGGCTTAGTTAGACTGAGAAGAACTAACGAACGTCATTTACGCGAATTATGTAAAAATACTTTTCCGCTATCGATAATGTTTATCATTATATGTTAAATATAACCATAAGTACGACAACGAGTGACTTAGAAATTTATTCCCATAATAACACGCGATTGTTAATATTAAAATCGAGATAAAATGTATTCAATATGTTAATCATTTAAATATAATCTAAAATAAAAACTATAGTTAAATACTAAAAATACTGAAAATTGACTCTAATGTTCAAATAAATAATACAAAAATTCAGAAGACGGTTAGCATGGGGCTTGATTCTGTAATTCTAATCGACTCGTTTCATTTACAATTCGTATCCTCGATAGTTTTCAGTCAAAGTTCGTTTACTATTAATAGGGGAGCGGACAGTCAAATCAACTGAGATATTCCTTAAAAACTTACAGAACGTCGTAGCCTCATAGATTTTATACCGAGGCACCTACTTATGACATCATAAGTAGGCACAAGTAAAAGGAGTCGAGTAGCGCATTAATTATTCTCTGAAAAGTAATTAATATTACTCCTCCATGATACTTTATAAGTTAGATGATAAGATGTTATATTAACGTCAGTTCTTATATACTTAAAAATATCAGAATTTATTCTAACATGTGTTCGCATCCCTATTCGTTAAGTCAAAATTAAATAAGTTCTGTTTTGAAACAGAGAGTTATCTATCTCTGATATATTTAGTGGTATCAAAAGTATTTGACTTCAAGTAAACAAGAATCGCTTAGATAATCTAGATATACGCTTTGTTACATATACAGGATTGAACTATTAACCGTGAAAACGAGGATGAATTATGAGTGTGGTGCGGCTGCCAAGCCCACTGGGTGTGGTTAACGACACCCTTGAAAGATTAACTGTTACTCATAAAACTGACGACATGATTTTTTAACAATGAACGTTTAAGAAAACAATAATACTTTTACTTTTAGGGTTTAGTAAACTTTTAGTCAAAAACAAAAAGCCTGTTTTTGTTATGTCCGGCTGTTTGTCTATCTTTATATGTCACAATCATTTTCCTCAAAAACTACTGCGTCTATATGAATGAAATTTTGACTAGAATGTGTAGGCTACATGGCACTATACAACGGTGTACTAAAACCGAGAATCAACTAAAAATTAGAAACGGATGGCAAACATGTAACCGAGGGATAAAAAAAATATAATGTACTTACTACTTAGTCTTATGTGGTGTCGTAAATTAGAGCTGGAAAGTCATGAAGATGTTTTTTAATTAGCTAAGTCAATAAATGGGGAGCTCTTTAGCTTCGGAAGTCTTAAAAATTGTGTATTCCTTTCTCTTATTTTTGAACTGTGAAGTGTGAAATTATGAAAAGAATTGAGGCTTTAAGAAGACTTTAATTGAAAATCAGTTTGAATAATAACTAAGTTATAAAATAGTTTTTGATATATGGGGTAATTTTTTTATATATGACACTGCCAAACTTGCAGACGGCTTGCCTAATAATAATAAATATAATAAATAAATCGGCAGGCGAATATACATTGTACTCATATATCCCCAAACTAAGCAAGTTACGCTTTTATTATGGGTAATATACAACGGACCAATCTGGAACCGATCGGAGACACCTAGGCCATAGTAAATAACAGAAAATTGTTTACAAAATTTACCATGCCAGGAATTAAACCAGGAAGTGGTTACCGTTGCCTAAAGACATTTGTAACACCGGTGGAGAAATCAAAGGGTTGCCAGTCTTTAGGATGCGATGGAATAAAGTCAGATCAAATAGGATTTGATTTTGATTAAATGTTTTTTATATTTCCGTGCAAATTATGAAAATATTAAACAGTTTACGTTGCTCGTCTCTTCAGAACCATCCACAGTGCTTGGGCTACCGAGCACTGACCCAGTTTATTTTCATTTTAGCTCATTTAGCTTCATCTGTATCACTATCATCGACAAGCCTGTCCGACGACTCGTCAGTAGTTCTTCGAAAACGACGTACTATAGAATCAACCCAACCTCCTACCACTCGTACGGGGAATGCTGGAAACAAACAGTTTAATTATAATAAACTGATCAACGACAGAGCCTCTTTGCCGCTCAGTGATAGCAGGGTCACGAGGTCTGCCAGAGATGCCTACTCCAAGAGTTTAAGGCAAGGTAATGCAAACGTTTTGCTTATTTACAATTTCAAAATGTTATATTCAAACTATGTTCTGTTGAAGACCATTCTTTAAAAGTCATACGGACATATTTTTATGTTTAAAAGATAAGTCTACTTCTTAGTGTACGAACATTATATAGGGAAATAGGTTTCCTATACAGCTTTCATCGTGGAAACTCCAAGTTTTCAGTGATGAAAGCATCGTATGTTTATCCTCATTTTAGAAATCATATATTTACCGAATTGCATGATAATCGGTTTATTTTAAAGGCCTTGAAGATGGAATAAAAATAGGTGTAATATATATATAGATTGCACAGTCATGGGTTCCGTAAAGTTAAACATCTGTTTATTTCACTTTTCTATGGAATCCAGAAACATTTTGAAATTTTAAATAATAAGGATATGAATAAATGTATTCTTTTTTTTTTGTTAAATTTGGTATTTTATAGGATACTATATTTTGTGTGAGATGTATTAAATATATAAAAATAACACATCTAAAGCTGTACTTTATAAAAAGCTTGAAATTTTTATGTGACAAGATTTTTTTAAATTTCATGTTATTTGTTAGTATATTACTTGCTGTTACGTTTTGATTACTCTCGCTACCATGACTGGATTGTATTTATAATTTTTTTGGAAATAAATGTAAATGTGTCATATTTTTGTGTTTTCAGTTAAAGAAGATTTATTAATAGACCTTGATTTGCCACCATCAACGAAACAAGCTACGACGACCAAAAAGCCTGCGAATGTGAACAATATATCGATACTCGATGAACCAATAGATGTGCCTGAAATCGGTAAGATCAATATCTATAGTATTTCATTATTAGAACACAATTTAAGTAATTATTATATATTAAGATTTTTTTATATATCCCTGTATTTTTTAACTTGTGATTTTTCTATGCATGGAATTGGTAAAATTTTCTGACTGTAACTTAACAAGTGTTGTTTAGACTTGTTGATCTATTTTATATTTTGCATTCGGTGTGAATAACACAGAAGAAATTAAATTTAAAAAAGTCAAAATTATGATTTAATTTAAAATTTATATAAATATGTCGCAGTGGTTCAGTGGCTAAATAACCAGCTTCTCTTTAAAACGATGTGGATTCGCTTCCTAGCAGAAGATGTACCGCTTAGGCAGTTTTTGTATAGCCTAATGTACATACGATTACAATTTATTAGAATATTTTCCGTTTTACAGACAATATAAGATGCAGAAAGATGCGAAATTGTCAAAAGTCAAGCATGTCTGGAGACAGTATATAACTTTGTTTTCAAAGAGCTTAGAAATTTTTCACGTAGTTATAAAAGTTTTTCATTAATGTATGAAAAGTGTAAGAACACTTTGATTTCAGGACAAGAAGCAGAATGTTGGGGCCAACAGAGTACAGAAAGCTTACCAAGTTATTCATTCAACACACCACATACAAACAGCTATCTCAATCTCAACGGAGCCAAGTCTCTGGACAACTTGGCAACTTCCACCTCACTCCACCTGACCACTGCCCAGCAGGACCCCTTCGACACAACCCACCACTGGCCAGAAGATAGACCCTCAGTTGGCAGGTCCAATTATGATATACAATTAGACACTAGCACATCCCAGTTAACTCAACCAGAATCTCAAAGATACTCATTTAACAATTACTCAAATAATACTGATTTTAACTCAATAGGTAGGAATAATGCGTTAAGTTCTAATGAATCTTCATATAGCACTTATACACATGCAACAATCTCTCAGGAACAAAATGATGTTCCCAATGTTGCTCCATCATTAGCAAACATGTCACTAGACGATAGAATTTCAGAATCGCTAAATCTCAGGTCCAAAAATGAAAATGTATATATGAACACAACATACAATAATGTTCCATCTACATCGTCTATTCCAAATAATTCTACCAACGACAAATATAACGATATACCCATTTACAATAATTTTGATATAAATCCCGCGCAACAACAGTTTATATTGGAAACAAAGGATTATTATACAAAATTGTCGACGCCATCAAAAGCGAATACTAGTAATAATTACGAAAAGAATATCTATGTACCAAAATACGAGGATGAAGTTGAAAAGTTGCGTAATTTTAGCGATAACGTGGAGAATTCTAAAAATTACTCCGCACTTAAATATCAGAATGTTGATTTTGATCAATATGGTTACGGGAGTTATGGCGCAAATTACGCGTCTACTTCGCGAGCCGGTGCTTTGTACGATGAAGTTAATGATACAGCAAGTAATGTATATAGTGAAATTGGCGAACCAACAAATACAAGTGTGTATGGTACCTCACAAGGTGTTTATACAAACACAGCTTTGTATGATGAAGTGTATGACGAGACGCCGAGACCGCACAGGCCGGCGCCACCCTGTCCCACTAGACCGAAGTAAAAATTAAGACTGGTAAAATTATAGGTAAAGATTTGTTGCATGTATTATGTGCAAGTTACCATTTTTGAGGTCACTTATTTAATTGGTGCGTTAGGACTATGTTATTTTGAATGGGAAATAATTACTAAGATTATGTGTTAATTCAAGAACGAATTTAATTTTCAACGCGAAGTCTGACTCACGAGCAGCAATTTGTGTAAGATAGCAACACCGAATTTGGTATACACCAAATTGGCTTCTGCGTAAATATGGAGATAAAAAAATGCAAAATAGTGGAAGTTAGTTTTTACAATCTGGCAACATCTGTACATAGTTATGGCTGTTTAACTGTCAGGGTTTGACTTTTTATAAGATTCAAATATTTTATTGACTTGTACATATTTGTGGTGATTGCATTATCGATGTATTACATTAACATTGAAAATGTTATCGGTTATCACATAAAATAATTATAGGAACGCAATGTTTAAGTAAAATCTGGTTATTGTGATAATTTCACTTGTGATTTTACAGGGGCTAGGTAAAAGTATTAAATCAGTATAACGGTCAAATCTAAACTAAAAAAAATAACATATAATTTTTTTGTAAGTATAAAAATTTCTGCTGCTCTACTGCCGCACACTGCATCTGGGATTTTTCATTTTATTCTTTAATTTCCGTTATTTTTTGTATAACAAATTAACGATTCATTTTACAGTCTGATTAAGCGCTCTGAGGATTGCAGACAACTATATAAATATGTGTAATAAACAACAGTGATACAAGCTGACATTGCCGAACTAGTATACTCCGTTCCCCAACCTTATGGCTGTTCGTAGTTAAGAACATAAAGCTATACAATTGAAGGTTTTTTTATACGAAACCAGATATTTTGAGACTTCTTGAACTAATTTGCACAGGCCATTTAAGTTTTGCGTAAACTATATCATTTGTTATTTATTAACTCGAGGCCCTTATTTGTGATATTTTCAATTAAGTCTGTATCGAGTTGTCTGTTTTAAGGATAAATTTTCTCTGACCATGTTAGTCCTTACAACTTTTTGCAATGATTTACATAAGTAGAGTTTTTACACAACTGTCGAACAAAAAAATATTTCTTTTCGAGTTCATCGGGTTTTCGGTTCGGAATATGACAAGCAACAAAAGAAAGTAGAATTCTATGCTATACATTACATCAGGGGTCGCCAAATGGCGGACCGCATTCCGTTGCCGGACCGCGAAAAAATTTAATTTTTCTCATTGATATGCAAAAAAATACCTTTGTTATTTTCGTAAATACATTTGTTTAATAAATATTTTTTGCTATGAAATGTTGTGTGGAGCGCGATGGTTATTTCATTTCTTAAAACGGATCCCGAGCGAAACTAATTGATGACCCCTGCCTTACATCTATCAGTATATCTAGCCACGTGTTAATTTCACCAAGCGATTCTCCAAATCGGCAAATTTAGGCCCTCTGTTCTGTAAAAGGGTAGGCAGAGACGATGGGCCTTCCCTTTACCTCCTACGGTCGTTATATACATCTTCAACGAAATAATTTGAAATTGATGTTTTTTTGCATTTTAATGAACACTAGTTTAATTACTCATTTTATATTTTTTGAATTTTTAGAAAAAAAAAAGTAATGGAACAGCTGTGTACGTTCAATTTTATTTAAGCTCGTTTATTTAATCTTCTCTCTATGTGTATAAACTTAGCTCGAATAGATAAGTGATATATGTTTAGTTAAGCAATAATTTTGCACGAACATCACAAGGTGCCTCACCATTAAGTACCTGTTAGTTTAGTGATCTGAACTAAATAATGTTAACATCTCATCGTGGACGAAAAAAAACGAAATGTTCTGTGTCTGCTCTCTTCGAATGCGATTTGCGGAGCTAGTTAGTTTTAACAATATTAGGCAGCTTTCTGATTTGTCGGAACAGCAGCGGTGCGGATTCGGTATACTCGGTACCAGTGATACCGAAAGCTTCCCGAACGCCTATATTTCTACAAGCGTTTCCTGATTCGCTCTGTATATCGCGCTCCCGCACTAATACCGCGCGAATCAGGAAACACTCATAAAGATATAGGCGCTCAGTAAGCTTTCGGTATCGCATATACCGTGCATACCGATACCGTACTGCTGCTGCAACGCGAAATCATAAAGTGGTCTTATGGCGGTTCCTAAGTCTTACTATTCATTCAGTTGCCTTACTATTCGTTGAATTTTGACATCATTTGTATGGAGCTTATCGTAAGATATAGGAACCGGCAATCAGACATGGTCTGTATTTTACGGTTATATTAAAAAAATATCTTGCCTTGTATGATATTTCCTGTATTTTATGTTTATATAACTACAGGGCATAGATTAACAAACGGCCCCTGGGTGTATAGGACGGAACTGGTAACTTGGTAAAGTCAGCGCCACGAAAAGTGTGGCTCAGTCGTAGCGTTGCAATCGCCGAATATATTATTGCCAAAATAATTGTATGACATAAATCCCCATCTCGTTGAACTTCTTTTGACATTCAGATTTTAAGTAGAACATTTTGCAGCTTTATTAATTTATGTATAATGGCATACAGATATGTCTAATAATACCAGTGAATGTTCAGACTAATTCGATACAAATAACAGATATTTTCAAAACATTATTCACATCATTTGCTTTATTCCACCTTTATTAATATTATATCCGTACAGATGTATATTAATATTCTGGGAAATCTATAAATCGAACTGTCATGGCCGTATAGCAAATGACGTAACTGTCACTTCTAGTTTTATTTTTTTCTAGCAATTCTTTTTCATGGCGCGGACTCGATCTAAAATTATGTTTGATATTTTAACAAATCCTATAATACCAATGTACTGGAAAAATATGTATTAGATGACACTTTTCGGTTGACTTTAACTAATATAGGATTAGTTTTAAATGGCTATGCCTTATGTGTATTTTAGAATTGTATACAAACTTATATGTAGATGTAAATAATGCTGTTAGATATATAACTACTACTACTAAATTAATATCCGTCCGAAAAGTGTCGCTGTTCAATCAAAGTTTTTCATACGCTTACGAAAAATAATTTAGGTATAATTCTTTTTATGGTCGTTTATGTTAGTGAATGTATCTAAAACAACGCCGGTAATGATTTGCTGCCTTAATGTATATACACGAGCTATCTGTCGATATTTAACGTCTTTAACAATGTTGTATCTCAAGTAACGCATATACGTTTGGCTACATCCACGTGGCACAGTCACTAACACAAACATTATTCCAGGTGTAGCAGGGACTATGTACTGTGCGATCACAGTAAATTAACACGCTGGGCTACCAACTGCATATATGGAATAGTAAAATAACTTATAAATAAATAATATTTTACGTGTTTTTTTAAGATTTAGGGATTAATATTTCTTGATGTTGGTAACCCTGCGTGCTAACTTATTTTAATCGCACTATATATAGCACATGTCTTTGATTTATAATCTTAAGATTCTCAATAAAGTAATATATAATTTTATACCAAGTTGTATATTATTATGTATGTTTTAAACAAAAAGTGATTGATTCTATCGCTAATGTATGTCCTGGTAGACCAAGGGCCATAGAAATGGCCCGGACTTTTGGAACGCTTGCGTGGGGCCATAAGAAGGCCAACAAGTAGAGGCCCCTTCAACCATTTTAATGTAAATGTTGAGTTACACATATCGTTTATTATTATTATTTATTATACAATCAATAATTTATTTGACTTGATCGTAAAGTAAATAATATTGGATTAGATGGCGGCTGTGTGCGCAATTCCTAGCGCCTTAACCTCTCATCCATGCCCTCTAATCTTACCAAACTTGTGTTCGAGACATATTCAAGTTATTTGCCATGTCAATAATATTTAAAGTTGTTTGAAATAATACCCAGTATAATGGATAACTCGTAACACTGATATGACAATTAAGCCCAGATTCTCCGCCTTGCTAATTTATAATGAGAAGTTAAAGTGTGAATTGTTTCATAGAAAATCTACATGATACTAACTCTGTCGGTTTGGTGTTATGCGTCATATATAAACTTCGCATAAACATGAAGGGAGCAAAAAATATCCAAATTTCGGGGCGATTTTTAACAGGTTATAACTTGAAGATAAATAAATGGTCGTATAGTAAATTTAAAAAAAGCTCCAAGTTTGATTCTTGGAAATAAATATTTTTTTCAATCATTACGTGTATTTGAAAAAGCAACAAAGAAAGGGATTATCGTAGTTTTTTTTTTAATCAAGCGTCTTATCAAAAATATAGAGGAAACCACTAATGTTAAATGTGCTTTTTACAGTTAAATATAATATAGCCACAAAAATCGTAGAGTTGCCATTTAATTCAGCCAGTTTTTGTCCCTTCGATTTAATTTTTGAAAAAATCAAAGAAGCATGATTTTTGCTCTGAAAAGCTCATTATCTTTATCAAAATAAAAATCTCAGCTTTTTTACATTTTCGTCACAAAACAATTTTCAGCGTTTGACCTCTCCTAAAACTTTGGTTTTCCAAAAAAACTACAGAAAGCCCTTTTTATGTTGCTTTTTCAAATTCATGTTATGATAAAAAACTTTTTTTATGAGTAATCCTTGTGGAGAATTTATTCAAGTTTTTTAAACCTACCTTGGACTTTCTGTGCGATCATCGGTTGCTGAGATCTTGATAATCAAATGCAAAATGATCCTTTTCTATTCCAAGACCGATATCTTAGCAGGAACAGCTCGTATCGAGGTTTTTACAAAATTAAATAAGTTGTCTATTCCATACAGAGGATAAGTCACGAATAATTTTCTCCAAGACCAAAAAGAAAAGCCAAAAAAGTGTTTTATTATTGTCGGTGATTTTCTCAACATTACTCGAAACAAATCTTAAAAAAATTCGAATTCAGCTCCTAAAAAAAGATACTTGAGCTACAATGTGCTTTTTCAAATTTGCTTTATCCCCATTTTTCTTTAAGTTCAGCCTGTTGAAAATATACAAAAAATTTGGATTTTTTTGCTCCCTTAACTTTTATGCGAAGTGTAAATCGTTCATTGTTTTGAAGCAATAATTATATAATCACATTACTCTTTGGAAAATATCTAATGAATAATTAGGAATTAAAGTATAAATTACATGTAAGTGTGTAAAGGATCTAATGTAAATACTTCAACAAATCACATGGCATGTCTATTTTATGATTAAAAACGTTTGTTGAGAGCCTCTGTGGGTTTTATTTATATTCAGTTTTGTTCAAATATATCTTATCTTCATTGTGAGTTGATTTCTTCATATTATTATAGATAAATAAAATCGTCCGAGAACGCGTCCTTTCACGGACAACGAAAGGTTCCGTTGTAGCGACAGGTATTCGTTGTATGGTGGCCGGTTCCTATAGTAAGAACTGAACGTTTTCCTCACTAATAGCGTAGAAGAGAAATTACTAGAGAATTGCAATGCCACTACTTTAATGTGCAATTGTTGCTCTTATGGTTAGTTTCATCATCTTCGGTAGAGGGCGGTACGGGTATCGATGCAACATTTTGAATCGTGGAAGAAGAATATTCTTTATTCACACCATGTTAAAATATCACCTAACTTTCCACCGATGGTAAGAAAATTGAATTAATAGTAAGATGACAGAGTAAATTAATACTTAGATATAAAGGAGAAGTAAGACGTAGAAAAAACAGCCATAAGCCGACTCACTACAAAATCCCTAAAACGCATGTAAAATGTTCTTCGTATCAAAACTTACATTTTTCAATTTCTAAAATTTTTTATCATCTCGGTTACATATTATTAATCGACTTCGAAACTGAGGAAGTTCTCAATTCCTCGTATGTTTTTTTTTGTATGTAGGTATGTTACTTGATTTCTCCGTCAATTGTAGACGGATTTCCAACATGTTTTAAGCGAATACGTATACTACCTAATTGGTCCCATAGTTACCATGTTAGGATCTGATGAGTAGATCCCAGGGAAATCGAGAGTATCCCTTATTAAAGAACGAGCGCCTACATTCTTGGAAAAAAAACTGGTATACAAGCCAGTAGTACATTTTCTACAGGCACTTAATATATTATTTCTAAAGCTATTCAAATACTTGCGTTACTAAAGAGTAAAAAATATGTTTTTAACAAACACAAAACCGACTTCTAACTAAAAATGAAATATTTAACTGACTTATTTCTATAACATCTTGAATTGAGTTTAGTGGGCAGAGCAGTGTAGTTTAAGCGGAGACCCAGATGCAAGCTACGCGCGGTAAGGTAAACACCGCAGTAGCAGGAGGTCCACGCGATATTGGCGACGGTATTGTGAGGAAACATCGCATCGTCGGGGCAGTGTGTCTTTAGTTGTGCGTGTAGAGGCAACCCTGCAAGACAGAATCAAGTGCAGTTGTGTAAGCCAATAAAAGCGTTTAGTTGGAAAAACTGGTTTTTCTTTCCAATCCTAAGTGCGTGATCCCGCTCGCACGTAACAAACATTATTATGTAAATGTATGCTTTATTTTTCTTAAGATCATTAAAATACTATAGGCTTACTGCCTACAAGATTTAAAATTAAAGTAAACTTTGACATTTTAGTTGTTAAAGGTCATGTAAGTTATATAATTACACTAGAGTTTGCGCCGTGGCTGCTCCCCGTGTTAAATCCTAAGCAGTACCTTTGTTATACTTACACACAAAAAAAACCGGATTTTTACATATAATAATAACAACGAAAATAAATCCACATAGTCTAGACAACCGCCCAACTAAACATAAAGATGAATCAAACCACAGAACACTAGTACTCTCTAACGAGAGAATCAAACCCAAGCTGATTTGAAGTAATACAACGAATGACATGACAACGTAGGTATTTATTAGTAAATTGAAGAAACGCGATTTCAACGCCATCTATTTAGCTAATCTGTCTATTCTATACAATGCAAACAACGTCTTTTTTTCGGGATACAAGAATCCTAAGTTACGCCCCGTGATATAAGTTAGCTCCGTTTCGAATTTCATTTAAATCCGTTCAGTAGTTTTCACGTGGCGCTCTAACAGACAGACAGATAAAAATTCTAAAAATTACATTTTCGAAATCTTCGATTCCGAATTATACCCTCTGATTTTTAAACACATTGTACAAACTCGAACCATTTACAAATTTATTATAAGTACTAGAGCTTTATCGGGATAAAATGTATCCTAAGTGTTAACTCGGATTATAATCAGGCACTATATTGAGTTTCATTTATATACGTTCAGTAGTTTCTAAAAAAGATGCCAAAGCAGCGCCATCTTTTTCGCTATTTTCCTCTATCCCACGGAAATCACGTAATTTATCGGAATATAAGTATCCTAAGTTACTCTCCGGGATATAAGCTAGCTCTATATCGAGTTTATTTAAATCCGTTCAGTAGTTTTCATGTGATGCTCTAACAGACAGACAGACGGACAAAAATTCTAAAACTTGCATGTTCGGAATCTCCTGGTCCGAATTATCTCCCCTGATTTTTTTCACATTTTTAAACGCATTGTACAAACTCAAATCATTTACAGATTTATTATAGTATAGAAGATTGAAAACATGCTTGTTAATTCATTAGGCGAACAAAAATTTGATGAAAGGAGATTTGTTTGAGAAAATTACTTAGCTATTGTGTTCGTTGAAGGTGGGCGGCATCGGGTACCTTATCCTCGTTAGGGGGTAACTTGAAAATATTTTTAATATTACATAAAGCGACCTTTTACCTTTAAATATTTATAAGACCTATGTTATTTGAAGTAGTGTTTTTGTTTTGTTTTACAAAACTGGCATAGAAATACAGACATCTTTTATACTCTTTGCCTACTTATATATATTCTGAATTTGAGGACGAGAGTTAAGTTGAACCAGAGTAATTACTCAAATAACCAGAATATTTGAGTAAATACTCTGGTTTAGTGACCTAAATGTTGGTCCGCTTAGGCACTAGAACGAAGACAGAGGACCTGGGTTCGATTACCATCAGGGTAAATGTTTAAACGAACTTACCGTTCTTTACTCTGTTCTGGGTATTTAAGATGGCCCCCAAAGTCGTCCGGTATGCCGGTGTATACTTAGTCTGGCCATAAATACTGTTACAATGAAAAAGAAACAAAATATTACATTTTAATTTGGAATCTGTCATTTTTATATGATTGTTCATTGTGTTTTCTCATTTTGGCACTAATACATTGTACAACATTTTGCGATATTAAAATGGAGTGGGGCGATAAAGAGAACCGAATCGCTGTGATTGCATTACACAAAGTAGGTATGGAGCCAAGTGCAATTTTTAAAACTCTCCATACGCTTGGAATTAGTCAAATGTTTGTGTACCGGGTTATTAATAGGTACAATGAGACCTCCTCTGTTTGTGACAGAAAAAGATCTGACCGTCCACGTAGTGTTCGTAGGAAAAATGTGGTCAAAGCAGTAAGGGAAAGAATTCGAAGAAATCCTGTCCGAAAGCAAAAGGTTTTATCTCGGGAGATGAAGATATCACCTAGAACCATGTCACGTATTTTAAAAGATGACTTAGATGACTAAAAGATGACTTGCGGCCTATAAGAGACGCACTGGTCATTTCTTAACTCATAATTTAAAAAAGAATTGGGTGGTAAAATCGAAACAACTACTGAAGCGGTACGCAAAGGGAGGTCAAAGGAAATTTTTGTTTACGGATGAGAATTTTTTTACAATTGAGCAACATTTTAACAAACAAAATGACCGTATTTATGCTCAAAGCTCTAAGGAAGCTTCTCAATTAGTCGACAGAGTGCAACGTGGGTATTATCCGCCTTCAGTGATGGTTTGGTGGGGGTGTTAGCTATGAAGGAGTGGAGGATTAAGCCATATTTTTGTGAAAAAGGTATCAAAACATCGGTAAAAATGTATCAAGATACCATTCTTGAGAAGGTAGTTAAGCCCCTTAGCAACACCATGTTCAATAACCAAGAATAGTCCTTATTCTAGCAAGACTCGGCGCCGGGTCATAAAGCTCAGTCCACGCAGTCTTGGTTGGAAACAAACGTTTCGGACTTCATCAGAGCTGAAGACTGGCCGTCGTCTAGTCCCGATCTTAATCCGCTGGATTATGATTTATGGTCAGTTTGAGAGAGTACGACTTGCTCTAAACGCCATACTAATTTTGAGTCCCTAAAACAATCCATACGATTGGCAGTGAAGAATTTGAATGGAAAGAGTGCGTGCTTCTATTGATAACTGGCCTCAACATTTAAAGGACTGTATTGCAGCCAATGGAGACCACTTCGAATAAGCTTTTTATATTTTAAATTGTTTTATATTTATGTATTAAACTAACACACTGTAAAATTTATAAATGTTATTTGCTATAGAAAAAAAATATCTGTTACAATATTTATGGCAAGACTAAGTAGTAGTTACTCATAAGACGCTTGGTTCGGGAGTGACCGTGGCCAAACGCGATCTTTATTATCTTAAAAAAGTAATATTTTCGAATAGTGCCTTTTTTAGGGTTCGGTTGATCGAATGTCAAAAACCAAACAATTGACGTTAATAACTTTTACGGAACCCTTCATTGTGCGTCTATTGAAATACACTTGGCTATTTTTTGTTTTAATGTAGTGACCTAAATTCTAAGCATTCATTTATGACATAGAAACGCATTAAATATAAATTGCATGGGAATCGCATCATACACAATATTAAAAGCATTTATTTCTCATATTTCTGTACTAGGTCGTCCTACGTGACTCCACTCGCATAAATTTCGATTTTCTAACAAACGACAACTCGCGTATTTATAAAATAAAAATAACAACTAACGTAAGGAGCAAAAACGTGATCAGTAAAATTTCGTCATATTCCTCCGTTTGTCCCTGAATGTTCTCGAATCACTCAAAACATTTACTCGAAAGCGTTAATATCTTTATATGGATATAATTCTAAGCGGTCGTCTTCTATATACTGCTACATAATATTACAATGAATTCGAAAACAAGAATTTACGACAGGCTAAATTAGATGTATGGAGCATGTAATTTAGTGGTGAACAAATAATTTCGGAAAATAAGCGACTGGGATCATTATATACAATTATTGCACAAATAATATTATCGGTGTTTTTTTTATATTTGCTGCAATAGTTTATTTATTTATAGTGTGTCCAAAGTCAAATAGGTGTACCCCCCTGAATGCCACTAACAAGAAAAGCAGTTCTAAATTAGAAAAATACGTGCGTTAATTTTGAGGAAATTGTTATACTTAATAAAACGGTTACCATCGTCTATGGACATTTGCAACACCAAAGGTGTTACAAACGCGCTGCTGCTCTCTTAAGAGAGACTGGAACCGGGTCACCAATGCCGGAACAAAGGTCAAGGCTGTTATGGCGGTATACTTTAGACCAGAGGTGGTAGCCATCCAGGCGGGCAAATACCATACCACCTGGCTGTGGGTTGTTTTGTCGCCAGTCTCCTTTAAGAGATCAGCAGCGCATTTGTAGCACCTTTGGTGTTGCAAATGTCCATAGGCGATGGTAACCGCTTTCCATCAAGTGGGCCGTCTGCCTGTCTGCTGAACTCCTGCAATAAAAAATAAAATAAAAAAAGGCCGCCCGACCGCAGGAAATTGTATACTTTCTCCGTTCCTGCACGGATACTTTCAAATTTTCAAATATTATTATTTTCTATTTAGGAACAAATATTTAGGGTGATATGTAAGTATATATTGCTCTATTAAGTTAGTTTTTACGTTTATAGTCTAGATTGGACTAGGAATGTTTGTTGGTACTGTAATATACGAGTGTCGAGAACTGTCTTATCGATTTTCAACATTTCAAATAGGTATTTCACCTTTCGAACTACAAAATACCTGATGGAACTTGCTTTGAGGGCTGAATTTCTCTATTTATCACAAATATTTAGTTACTTTATTGAGTTTGGGTATTTCTGAGAATTGATTTAGACAAGAACACGGCATCTTCTATGATAAACAACTAATAGTTGCGCTATTTTTAGACGTTTAAGATGCAAAAGTAAATATTCTTAAGAAATACCAAAAAAAGTAGATCTTTTTTTAAACTAATTTTTAACGGATTTTTAGTGTGGTTTCAATTTTATTGTTCATCAAAACCTGACGTTTCAGCAAGTTTTTATTAGTTTCTTTTCCTATCGTGATCTCAGATCAATTATCACAGAGAAAATCGCCCTTGAATATAATCATTTCTAAAAATAAATAATAAGAAATTTTAATTTTAGAAAATAAAAAGACTATAGAACAACCCATGAAAACCAAGCTCCGAGAGGAGGGTTCAAGGGTTCCACATTTACCATAAATGTTATAATGAAATTTTTAAAAATTAATATTATATATTGTATGCTGATAGGGATTGTAATAACATATATTAGTTTAGTGTGTAGAAATACATGCATACACCTATTTGAAAGTATTCTGCCGGTGCTACTATATGGAAGAGCTCTATGTACTAACACATGATTTTAGATTGTGAAATTTAAATAATAATAAATTTCGCATCTATCTCACATAACGCTTTGAAAATGCTAATTTATCGTCTCCAACGGACAATCAAGTACTTTAGAACAGACAGTTCATTGCAATGAAGTTTATACAACTTTAGTATCATGTGTTAGTAATCAACGGAAGCATTGGCATGAACTTCGCTTTACATCAATGTTTATCGCGACATTAGTATGCAGGGCGCTGTTATAACGATAATTTAACAGCGTGGGCGCTAACAACTCTTCACTAAAAGATTAGTATAACAACACCGCTGTACTCCACCAACCCATTATTGTACATACATACATACATAACTTCACGCCAGTTCCCTTGCGGGGTAGGCACGAACAACAGAGCGCCATTTAGGCTTATTCTTACACATTATTGTATAAGTGAAATAATTCTGAAAATTTAATCAATATCTTTTGGTGAAAATCTCTTAGTAAGTGCGGGTAACAGCAGAGTGCCCAGTCTAATCGTATCAGTACTAATCGGTGTCCGAGTGAAGTGGTTCAAGTGTCAGGCACTGAGGGCCCAGTAGTTATATGACGTTAATGATGATCGGTGCCTAACATCCAGTCGATGCGTCGTTATGTAGGCGGGCGAAGTGGCAGCACGTGAATGGGCAGGCACAGGATCGATACAGCTGAGTGCGCAGGCCCGCTTCAAAAACACAGCTGGTGGCTTCGTGTCCGCAACTAAAACGTTCATATTCGTGACAGTGCTTACTGTGAAGGACTTAAGTGCATTCGACCGCATTACAGAGATGTTCCGGCCTCATCGACGGTTTTAAACGGTCAGTAGATCATTTGTTATACCATCAAAATCATGGATCCCGAACTAATCTCCCTTGGCAAATTTTCAGGCGACGCCATTATCCGAATTTTACGTGAAACCTGTTACACCATACGTAACAACAATTAGTACTTTGCTAATTAATGTGTTTATTTGAATATTCAAGGTTTCGGTGAAGGACTTAATCGCCATAAAGCATTAATAGCAAAAAAGAAATTAAACGGTAGTACATAACGCCCACCCGTTCGCAACAACGCAAGTTTCTAGACCATTTTAATAGTCATATTCTGCTACACAATTTCATCGTTATTTTCTTACCTTATATTTTTAGTATAAAATTGCTTTAGTAAGTGCTGAATGAATCTTGCTGAGTATCATGGAAATCGGTTTTTATGGCATATGCGAAATAGGCTGCTATTTGCGTGGGAGGTAGCGAAGTAAAGGGCATGAGTGTCTACGTCATAGGATACGGTATAAGAATCTATAATAGAAACGAAATAACAGCTTCTTAAAGTATAGCATTTTACTTTCTTAAGTTTTTGTATGTGATGGACATGATACTATGTCTTTCGGTACTTGAGCGCGAAAAGCGTTCTTAAACATTAGATTGAAATAAATATTAATCTAAAATAGCTGTTCAAAATCTTTCAAATTAATTCATTCATTCGGGTTACATTTTTAGAAAACATAAATTAACACTTACATTTTTACAAAAACATTCATTAACAAAAATATAGTTTATACCAATCTCTACTATGGGCTCTAGTAGATTAAGCTACATAAGATTGGTGCGGATTATATCTACCTATTTATCTACGTGTAATAATTATTAAATAAATTAATATTAAAAAAAAGAACAATTACAATCAGAAAAAGAAATCTCGCGACAATCTTTTCGATAAATTTAATTAAATTTCATAATGTAACAAAATGATGGCTTTTATTAAATTTTTTTTTCCTTCAAAAAAGCATGTGTTTAAAAACGTTTTTTTATAGTTTTGTTGAATATGTGCTACTTAATAAAACTAGTCTCGAAAACTTAAGAAAATATTATGTGATACTTTTTGCTGTAAAACTAAAAATATATTTATTTATTTTTAACTTTTTTTTTGTTTTCGTGTAAGGTTATCAGAATTCAACAGGCGTGCAAAATGACAGTCGTATGTGTAAAGGAACTGGTTCTAATGACAAGTTTTTGCCTAAACAAACTAACTAACAGACATTGCAAGTTAAATAAAAGTTTGTAAATATAGCTACAAAATACATAATAAGTACCTATAGAGTATAAAACAGTCACTTTGTACAGTTCGTTAGCTATCAAAGTTCCGAACTAGGATTAAACTAACTCCGCTCAATATCAGGCGAGATCATGGTCATCGCATCTGACCAGTACAATACAAAAAAACTTCTAAGAGTATAATTATAGAAAAAATACGATAGTTAGAAGTAGACATTTTGGCAAACTTTTACCTGCAGGGAAATATAAAATACAAAATTAAATACGTCTAGCTTTATATTATAAATAACGTAATTCTGAATTTAGGTTTCTTCTCTAATCCTATTGGGTTCAGATGTGATTTTTTTTTGTTAATACCGGTTGTTATTTACTATACTCACATAAACTACTTAGTGTATTAACTATTTAAAACGCCACTTTAATCTATTTCTGTGTAATACTCTTAGATGGCTCAAACATTTATAAAACTCTTTTCATAAGACCTACGCTCAATCTTTAAATGCTCATCGCTTTCCATTTGATTCAAACTTCATTTCGTTAAAAGTTCAGGGATTACTCCCATTGACTTTCAATTTTTACCGAAAGTCGCAGTTTATCGAGATTTTGTTTTTATTATTATCAGTATGGGGCATGGAGAAAATACTCTTCCATGTTATTAGTATCGTACGCTACTCGGCGTTTGGTGGGCTTAACTTATTTTTGTATCTGGCAATTATTGCTCTTACTAAATATATCCAGGGTCTGCTTTTCTACATAATATTTTTTACTTTACATTTAGACTTAATTTTCGCCGTGTTTTTCTGTTATTTTTTTACTTGTCGGCCAGAATTCAAATACGTATGCAAATATCATCATAATGAGACGTGAATATGTACGATTTAAACATTCTAATTTTCAAAAAATATTTATATCCGCGGATTGGGACTATGGTGACCAAAATGGTTATCTGGTTCGAGTAGAATTGATAGAAAATCTTGCGTCGCCTTGCCAGCGTCAACTGTATACATGATAATTATGTTACTCTGTACTTCAATAATGATGTATCTTCCAATGGCCAAAACAATGACTGGCGAAGCTACATCAACAATCGATGCCCTAAAAAGAATCCAAAAGGCAACCTTAGACAGAGGTTATTGTGTATTTGTCTTGTCGGGTCTATCAACAAATTTTGTATATTTTTGAAGAAACCCAGAAATATACAAGAAACCTTTTGCGACTACCCGTAACCCAATTCGCATGTCGAATTGTAAGCTTCGTAGTTGAAAGGAAATTAGTCTTCTGAGCATACGTTTCACTGGAAGTGATCTGGTGTAGAATCTTTAATACCTATTTAAAATTGAAATTTTTGAGTTTTTCCTTTAGGTTTATTATTTCAGAATATAAATTTAATAACAAGTAAGTATCTAATTGACTTTTTGTATTCGGGGTAGATGTAATGTGCCGCGTTTCTTGGCGGCAGGCCCTCTGGGCGCTGGTGGCCGTTAGCTTGCTGGCGCCCTCGGACGCTGATGGGAACATAGGTGAGTGTGTACTAATTATTTTAATAGTTCCATAACTTACATATTAATCATGTGACGTCAACAAAATATAAAAGCAGTTCTAGTTACGGGCTTGACCGATTTTAAAAAGGTCACCAACAAAACTAGATAATTTCGAGGCCAAGGAATTGTGTTGTTTTATTTATTATTATTATAATTATGCCCTCTTTTTTTTATTCTAGTATTTAATTTTAGGTTTCTTTTTTATAGTGTAGCTTAATTTTTAAAATAATTTTGGAATATATTAGTATAAGTAATAAGTTTGTGTAAATAAAAGACTGTTATTTCAATTGTTTCTTAACATTGTACGATACAGAAATTATTTGGTCCTATAGGATGCTTGTTCAGCGCCTCTTTATGTGTGGAGGGAGTTGAATGGTGCTACGACGGTACGTAAAACTCGTAAATGATTTCCGCAATTATAATAACATATTTACATAATGTCTTAAATTTATTATTGCTCGTTACAGACTTCGCTTTTGGAAAGTGTATTCCGGTGTACGAAGAAGAAGTCGAAGATGGATCACTGTTCCAGTAATAGACTTTATTGTTTTATAAAATCTTTTTGATATAATTTTTGAACTAATGATTGCGTAGATACTTGCAATAATTTGGATAATTTTATTTCAATAATATAAATAATTCTATTGTTATATAAATGATGGATTTACGTGATCATCTTAATATACGTGTGTTAAGAGTTAAAAATTATTACATTTTTCATTTTTAAACATTAACATAATACCGCTGGTTTGTATAAAATACTAGGATATGCCCGCGACTTCGTCCACGCTTGACTTGAAATTCCCGCGGGATTCCCGGGACATAAAGTACCAAATGATTTAAAAAAGATTATAAGCTATCGTTTTAGTTAAAACTGTGTCTGACTAAGCTAATATTTATACACCCGAACAACTACAAACCGCTCCTGTGAAAATTCCCACGGGATACCCGGGATAAAAAATGCACTTTTGATTACATAAAATTTGCTATCCATCAGTAAAAAAATCACTTTAGAATTCGATTTTTTTGAAATTTGGCCTATTTAAATCATTCCCCAAAAAATCTCGCGTGTTACTCGGGATAAAAGGTAGCGTAGATTTTAAGTCCAAGAATTGGTCGAAAACGGCCCAGTAGTTATTATGTGAATCCCGAACAAACGGGCAAACCGATAAACATTCAAGAAAGATCGTGTTCACCATCGTTTATATTACCTATAATCTATTCAAGTTGTTTTTTATTAAATAACTTCAATGTACAGAAACGGCATGTTTAGAATTTTATAATATTATAGATAGATTAAAACACATTTACAGATATGACATGGGTCCTGAGCAGTTGCAATGGTTTGAAGGTGAACTGCAAAGATTAGCCATCCGTGGATATCGTTGGGAGCATGCTTATACACAATGCGTGCTTCAGGCAATGCTATATACGCTCAGACAAAATTTGTTAGTATCGCTTCTTGTGCAATTAACCTCTTCTTTGTCAATGACCAACGATTATTGTATCAATTCGTATTATTTTAGGAACCCCTTACAGGTTAACACAAATCTTTGTGAGCACTTAGCTGATCCAAAACTGAATTCAGGTGACTTAGATGAGGGAAAGCAAAGTTCAAAAGTAAGTCTTGGCTTGTGTCTTGGATAAAATGAAATACAACTATTGTTCAATCAATTCTAATCTGAATAAACTTTTCTATCAGATTGAACCAGATGAGACCGCTTTTATTCGTTTTACACCAAATTCTCGAAGTGCTGACTCCAATTTTGCCAATGAAGTTTATAGCCCATCATTGTCTTCAGATGATGATTCCGGAACGTCAGACTATTTAAGAGGTAATTAAAATAATTGTTTTTTATGTTGTATGTAGTACCACATTACCATTACGAGTTATTTGTTAAATTTCATTTTTATATCGTTTAATGAAATGCTAGGACTTGGGGTGCAAAATGACAATGAAACACCAAGTGATAAACTACGAAATTTAATGCTCATGAGCACCAATGAAGAATCACCAGTAATTCTACCCTTTGAAGGGTTTAGAGAACGAATATTAGCGCAAAAGGCCAGGGCAAGGAACAATAAAATGAAACCTGTACTTGCTAAGGAAAAAAAGTCAATGTCAGATGTGAATAACCAATACAATCCAAGCGAGAGTCTTGGTGAAGACAGGTCTAGTGCACATTTCAGAAAGCCTAACAATAAGATACAACCAATGTTAGCAGAGTACAATGATAATAATAAGTATACCGCACTTGATAAAGAAATTCGAACTAACGCTTTGAAAAATTATAAAACTAGTTTTTCCGAAAAAAGCTTCCCTTTTGAATATGGTGAATTTCCAGAACAAAGAGTTTATATCGATGAAGATGGCTTAGAATTTGCAAGAGATATTGGTAGCGGAGAGTTCGGATCATACCCTTTTCAAGGTAATAGTTTATCATAAATCATATTGAAAATTACAACATTACTACAATTTAGTAATAATAACTATTATTACTAGATTGTAGTAATGTTGTTAATTATAACTATTTACGTTTGTACCAATTTATGTGATTGCAGACAACAATTCCCCTGAAGTAGCTGCAAAAAATTCTGAAAATATAAATTATTTATTAAATGTCTGGAATAACATTGTTGCTTCTAAAATTAAGCCTGAAGCACAGCTTTATGCAGAGGGTGGTCCTTTAAATGCAGATGAAGTACAGGGTAAGTTTGCGTAAAAATAGTAAGTATTTTAATTTTCATGTAAAAACAGGACTTTTTGTTGCTTGATTGCTTCTTTTGCGTTGTAGGAACAGCAACATCTTTCATTCGTTCTGTTTAATTCGAAGTTTTATGAGTACTACTTATTGGAGGTTGCGTTTTTTTTTAGTTCAAAATGTTTTAATTTTATTTTTCATTAAACATATCCCAAGGCTGCAATCGCCTCAGAAAAATGATTCGCAACCTAAATACGTCAATATGCTACAAATTCCCACGATGTTTCAGGTGAAAGTTATTTTTATCCCGAAGACTTGCAAGATTTGCTTAATAGCGAATGGGGCTTTAAGCGTAGGGAAAGAGATGATGTAAAAAAGCCTGGGCCGCGTCTGGACGCAAAAATGTTAATGCTTTTAAAACAAAATAAATCAGTGACAGGTTAGTGTCACAGTGGCCTGGATAACTGTTTATAGATAAATTGATGTTCCCTGAAATTACTTACCATCCGTCCAGCTAATATTGCATCGAATATCTCAAGTATTTTTCTTATACTTAAAATATGCACTTCCTTCGTCTTGTCTAAACCATCGCACCATGTGTTAAAAACATTTCAGCACATTACATTTTCTTTTTGTGCAAGATGCATGATGATCCTCTATATGTAAATTTATTGGACAATGTTAAGTCCTTTGATTTTGAATTAAATGTCTTTACCGTCAGTTTGTTAAGGTATTCAGGTGTCCGTCTCATGTTTGTTTATATGGCTCTGTTTCTTGTGCTTTTGTCTTATTATTAATATGTGGTGTTAAACATTCTTAACTTTCGTGAAACGCTTTTTTTGTATATGTCATTGTTTGTATTATCCATGGTTATTGTTTCAGTACAAATTTAATATAAATTATTTTATCTTATTGATGTCGTTGCTGTCAGTGATGATTAATAGACTCAACGAAGTTATATTAATTTTATAGCTCGTGGGGCTCCTAACAAAGCTGAAAATAGCCACCCTCCACCCATGGACTACAATTACGACCCGTCGTACGCTTATGTCAAATTTGATAACAAGTAAGTTTACTCCCAGTTATCTTTAAAATGTTTACCTATAGCTTAATATAGTTCCCAACGGTATTGGAGGATATTATTTCTTATCATTCTATCTGTCACCACTTAGAAGAAAACTGTTAAACAGACTAGTAATAGCATGTAATAGTATCTATTACGTTGTTTTTTTCTTAGAAGATAATTTTTGACATAAAATTTTAGTTAAAATGTGTCTTTAGATGATTAATATAAAACATTTTCTATTGTGATTTCTAACTTAGATGTGGCATAAGTTATCTAAGACAATAAAACATAATTAGAAAGTGTAATTCACTGCAAAAATCCTGTTTGTAATGTACGACATTGATCGTCTAAGGAAAACAATGTATACATAATTATTGACTTCCAGATATAACAAATTATATATGAAAGAATACACGTATTTCCTAGGGACATGGGATAGCTCATGAAGTCGAAACGAACAAAACACTAAACACAGATAATAACCATTTAAAAGATTGAATTATAAATATCACTTTGTAAAAAGTCCTTTTTATCCTTAGGATTCTAAAAGAATGGAAAACCGGCGTCGAGTTTATTGAAAAATTAGCAGAAATTCTTGGATTGGAACAAAATGTTCTCACAAATCCTCGGTAATTGAATATTTTTATACATTTGGACATATTTTATATACTATATGTCGAAATTATATAATTATATATACATTTGGACATATAGTATATGATAAATATCTCGCACAATTTTATAAATGTGATTTATCCACCTGTTTCAGTGTTGATGAGAGTGAGGTAACTTTTAAAGTGGAGACAAACAGCAAGGGTCTTGACGCAACAGATGTGGCCAGGAAAATTCGTATGTTATTCTATTTTGTAGTGTTTTCGATTTAAGTAACTTCGACATGAAACAACATTCTTTGTAACTTTCAGATGAACTTAAAGATGTAATCCGTCGGGAGACTGGATTACAAATAATTTCCACTGGTGTTGGTGATAGAGTAAGTATTTCATTTTCGATAAATTCCAATATATATAATCATAATAATATGTATTTTTGTCCATCTTGTCAAAATTATCTGATCTTTTATTTG
The DNA here is from genome assembly GCA_019925095.2 of Dendrolimus kikuchii. Classification (NCBI taxonomy): domain Eukaryota; kingdom Metazoa; phylum Arthropoda; class Insecta; order Lepidoptera; family Lasiocampidae; genus Dendrolimus; species Dendrolimus kikuchii. The sequence goes on from CM034392.1 coordinate 19,006,057, forward strand.
TTGTGTAGGTCAAACTTCCAGTGGTTGAAAATATCAAAACTGGCAATTGGTTGTTTAATATGGAACTGCCAGTTTTGCTTGCATTGGTTGGCAGTTTATCTGTATTGTTGGTCGGTGCGGTAGTATTTGCTATATTGTTGAAACGGGATATGAATTCAAAGATGAAGATGCAGGGGCTGGCTTCTGCTGCTGACATCGACGCCGAAGCTACAAGAGATTATCAGGTAGACAGTTATGTCTTGAAGTTTTCTAACTACAAAAATGTAGCCTTTTAATATAATTATTATATTTTATTAATTTTAAGCGTTATTGTGATATAATTATTTATACATTTTTAGCCTAAAGTTTTAGTTTTATGCTCAAACTATTGTGAAGTTGACAAGGCTCAATTAATTTGAAGAAAAAAACTTAGGTCATCTTATGATAAAAATTGCTGGAAAGCAACCTCATTATCTCGCTATGCTGTATCCACATATTAATACCCAAATAAATATATAAGTCATTATATACTTATTTGGATATCATAACTTTTAAAAAAACTGCCTAAACATGTGTTGGATTTAAAATTTGGGTATTATAGTAATATACACAAATATTTAATGTTTAGCACATATATTGGCTAAGGGTTTTATTTATTTCACAACATTAAAAGATATTTCATACTTCAAGTTAAATATTTCTATTAAAATTCAGTAACACAAAAGAAGTCCCAATTATATTATTTATTTTATAGAACATGAAAAATCATCTATGCTAACATAAACATAATAGAAATTTTATATTCTTAACTTTCGTACTCTTTTTGAGTACAAGCAATCACAGCAATTACTGCTTGGCAACATTCAACATAGCTTAGCTCTGTTCGGCAGACGAACACCGATTTTTTTTTCTTATATGTAAGTTTTATCTATTATCGAATGAATCGTATTAGGCGACTTCGCTTCCTTTATATTGTCGAACCAAACAACACCGTGTTCACATTTTAGTAATGTTATAATCTAAAACTTGTTACAAAGGTTATCAAAAATCCTACAAAGATTTATCAAGTACATAAAAATATAACTCTTACCATATAAAAACGACCTAGTTTTTATTAAAGTAAATCTACTACTTACTCAGTAAGTCAAGTGTAGGTATTTTAAGAAAAACAAAAGCACCTGAAATTAAACGCCACACGCCGTATCTTAGAATGGCAAAGACATAACTTCATTTATTAAATATTTGCATATAATCTATCACGTGCACCGTTTAACCGACTACTCAGTTTTTCGATTAGATGCAATAAGATGTATATTAAGCTTTTAATTATAGGTAAATAAGAACTATGATAAAAACTAAAAACAATAACATAAATAAAACTAATTATAAATTAATATCAACTAAAATTAAACTACAATATAAATATAACTAGACTTACAAAATAACAATCTATAAGTAAAAAATAGACTCCAGGTCGCTGTCGGCGGGAGAGTGCCCAAAATGCTGGCCGCATTTCCACGTTGGATGGCAACGCTAATGCGTTGCCCTAGGTGCAGGTCAGCCTTTTGGTCACGCGAGACCTCAATTAGACGCTTTGAGAGGTCTCGATAGAATGAGATGTTAAAAGGACTGATATTATTATTAAGTAATACTGTAATATGTAATTCCGCCGCAATTTTTTTTGAGAAACCATACAATCCTATCCTTATAGACATAATAGCACCTCGGGTGCCTTGATCCTTGTATGTTTAAGCCCATAATAACTCAGGAACTTTGCCGTGCCCGCATGTCGGGCAAATGGTCCGGACAACAGACCACTGCGGCTGTCCCCAATCCCACCGAACCTTCGCAGCGTATCACCTCTTTGTCCCGGGAACCCGACGCAAACTCGCCTTCAACACGGTCTAGCACGTCGTCTTGGTGAGTAATATTAACACAGTGTCCCTTATCCAAATTGCCAATTGGGTTCTAAGAGAAATCTGCCCCGCGGCTTTTCTACTTTTACTATAGGCATTATTTTGTTACCAAATAAAAATAATTCACCCAAATCAGCTTTTTATCTTAAGTATTTTTCGAGTATTTATAAAAAACTATTTTTCCGTGATTTTTTTTTAATAGTAAAATTCTAAATTAATACATGACGATTTTTTTAACAATACATAGATGGGAGTAATAGGCATAAAAAATATTTTGTTGCAATTCCCGGATGGAAAGTTGATTTTTAAAACATAACATTTACCGAGTTTTTGTAAACATTCTATCACCATTTTTTTCAGAATGTCCGTATTACAATCCATTTTATTTATGATTTTTTTTTCAACTTTTTTGAGATATTGGAACAGTATAAAAAACTTAAAAATTAACTACGTGTAATTTCGCGCATCCTAGGTTGATTTTTTAATATTTTACAGGAGTGAAGAGCCAGCCCTTACGAATATGGACATCTCTACTGGTCACATGGTTTTGGTATGTCTTAAAAATTTCCATTGAAGCAATAATTACAGAACATGATTCTGCCACCCCAAGCTTTGACATTTTATAGTACATTATGGTACTAGTGTGTAACATTGGTGATTACCGCCGAGGCGCCATTGAGACTCGAGCCGTAGGCGAGGGTCTTAAGAGAGCCGAGGACGGTAATCATCAATACACACGTGTATCATACGACGTTTTTCAACACACTTGTGAATAAAATAACAACAAAAACTCATTTTATTTAGTAGATAAAAAAAACTTATATATGAGTGAAAGTTTTATTTATTAAACACGTACGAGTTAAAATTATCTATTTAAATAAGAAGTTGCATGAAATGAGCAAGCAATAGGAACATTAATTTATGTGTTCTATAGAACACGATCTTTTTTTGAATAAAAACTTTTTTAAGAACAAAGCAACTCAACCAATAAAATTAAAAAAAAATAATCTATAACTCACTAGTGAGTTACAATGTTTTTTACTCACAGTTTGATAATGGGTGTCATTCTGTGCCTAATTGCGGTGACCATAGAGCCACTTTATGAGCAAGTGTGTTGAAAAGGTTTTTTATAGTACTATCGCATTTATGCATATTATTACCAGGTATTGGTAATTTTAATCTGCAGAGACTGCAGACGTTGTTCTGCCCTGAAAAAATAAAAATCTAGAACCCGATTCCAGCGCCAAGTATTTTGTCTAGATGGGTTATTATTGTTGAAGTTTTAGTAGAGATCCCTAATTTTTATATATTAATCAGGGATAACATAGCATTCGAACGGTGAAAGAATTTTTCAAATCGGTTTGCTAGTTTTTGAGTTTATACGTTACAAACATACAAAAATACAAATCTTTCCTCTTTATACTATTTGTATAGATTCGATCATAAAACTTTTTAAGTGCTGCATGAAACGAGAGCGCTTTAGTCAAGGAGCTACCTAGCTCGCCTTGTAAATTATGGTGCATATATCTCTCTCCAGGCGTACATGGAAGACCATCTACGAAACAAAGATCGTCTGGAGCAAGAGTGGCGAGCTCTCTGTGCCTATGAAGCAGAGCCATGTACCACAGTTGCTGCTTTGAAGCCCGAGAACACTGGCAAGAATCGCTATGCTGACGTGCTGCCCTATGATCACTCCAGAGTCACCTTAAACACTCTCTCTAACCACCTTGGCTCTGATTATATTAATGCTTCTACCATAGTGAGTGTACAACGTTATCATTAAAAATTCAAACGTACCTTATACCATCCTTATCTCCCGGTGTAATTTTAACAAGTGAAACTTTTTTTCGGTAAATTTGCATAAACGCGGAACCTGAAAATTACGCATTTTTTTGTATTCAAAGACTTTACATATGGTTTGCTACGGTTTAATAACGACACTAAAATCATCGGTAAGCCATCATTTAGACAAAAAATTAATACACATTACAATTAATTACGAAATACGTGCATTATATCGATAGAAATAATGTTCAATTTTAGCGTGACGACTTACCCACTAATTATAATAAAAACACAATTACTTTAATTTTGGGATTAATCTGCAAATGTAACATGTATGACATGATCAAAATAATTAATAATTATAAAATCAAATATTATGGCATTGCTAAAAAATCACAACATTTTGTAATATGTAAGTAAAACCTCAGATTAATAATATTGAGAGACAAAGTTTTTACCTCACTTTGCTAAATGTCAGGCAAAGGAACTAAATCCGTACAGCATGAATATCAATATTATACAATCAAACTGAACATCTTTGAATGACATAAAAATACGGAATTTTAGATTTTTCACATTACTGTGATTAAGATCATTATTACATTTTTATAGTTTGTATATATAATTAACGACAACATGCAATACTAATGTTAGACAAACAATATACAGATGTGAGGGGTGTTCGAAGGTTATGGCAAGGACAGTGGGTTAGGTTAGGTTATCTTTAGACCAAAGCCCACGAGCCGAGCGAGCGAAGCAAGCGTGCCGCAGCAGCGGCCGGCGAGTGACAGAACCGACTTTAACTTTTATCAAAATTATCAACGAATAAATGGAAACAGTTGGTTCTGCCACTCGCCGGTCGCTACCGCGGCACGGTCGCTTCCCTCGCTCGGCTCGTGGGCTTTGGTCTGAAGATAACCTAACCTAACCCACTGTCCTTGTCACTGGTTACACCTTCGACCACCCATTACACCTATACTTTGTTCTGCTTACATTGGTATTGCATGTAGTCGGTATTTATATATACAAACTAGAAAAATATATTAATTATCTTAGTTACAATAATGTGAAAAATCTAAAATTCCATACTTTCATGTCATTCAATGATCTTCAGATTGATTGAATAATATTGATATTCATGCTGTATGGATTTAGTGTCTTTGCCTAACAAGTAGCAAAGTGAAGTAAAAACTTTGTCTCTTAATATTATTAATCTGAGGTTTCACCTACCAATTACAAAATATGGTGGTTTTTTTAGCAATGCCGTAATAGTTGATTTTATAATGATTAATTATTTTGGTCATGTCATATATGTTACATTTGCAGATTAATCCCCAAAATAAAATAAGTGATTGTGTTTTTATCACAACTAGGTGAGTCTTGACGCTAGAATTGAACATTATTTTTATTTATATGATGCAGGTTTTTAACGTAATTAATTGTATTCTTTTTTAATTTTTTACCTAAATGACGGGTTTCCGATAATTTTAGTGTCCTTATTACACCATAGGAAACCATATTTATAGTCTTTAAATACAAAAAACGCATAATTTTCAGGTTCCGCGTTTATGCAAATTTACCCTTTTTTTCTACCAATAAGTAGTTGGCAATGGCAACACATGGCTAAGTATTACTAGTATTACTGTATTGGACTATTTTGTTCTGTTCTATTTCTCTATTTAAATTTAACGCGGACTAAGTATTGATACCCTTAATTATTTGATGATGGAATAGCGTATTAGTGATACCCGATAAATCAGCGATTTTCATGATGTGGGCGTAGTATGAAAATTTCTTCGTAATTCTGTCTAGGGGTAGAATAAATACATATACATATATCCCTTCTTACTACATATCGTAGATATTTACTATGTAATAAATTAGAATTTACCTTCAGGTAATTTTATTTCATTTATAGTTAAAGTAGAAGATAAACTAATGACTCACTTGATGGAAAACGGTTACCACCGTCAATGGATATTGACAATGGTAGAAGTGTTGTTACCAACGTGTAAGGACTATGTAATTATGACCTACGCAATTCATAGCAGTACTTTTTGTTAACTGAAATAATATTATGGTTTCACTGCTAAATACCTCGGCCCCAAATCTGTATCTTTCACAAAAGAAAACCATGCCAATGCGACTCAAGATGCATTCGACTGACAGATGGTCAAATATCCCTAATCTCTAAAATTCAAAATGAATCAGTATCGGTCAAATCAAGATTGAATTGATTCGATATTGACCCAAGATGGTTTAAAACTACCAAAACCGTCAAAAGTTATCATTTCTAATCAATTCGATTGCCAATTTGAGTTAACAGAGGGCTTACTATCAAAAATCTTTCGTCGTTCGTTTTCGGTTTAGAACTTTTCTTGCTTGTTTCTTTTTTATACTTAAATTAAACTTAAAAAACTCTTTCGGGCTAATTGGACAAAAACGAACGACGAAAGGCATTTGAGAGTAAGGCCTCAAATTCGGGGCCCTCTAAAATTTCCAAAATCTACTTTTAATTTATTTTTATGTACAATGTAAACTTCACTGGATTATCTGAAACGCCTTATACAAAGTATTGTAAAAGTGAGAAAAATATTTTTTTCTTATATTAGACGGACCACGACCCTCGCAACCCGGCGTATATAGCTGCAGCGGGCCCACTGGCGCACACCGCACCCGACTTCTGGCAAATGGTGTGGGAACAGGGTAGCGTCGTGATGGTCATGCTGACGCGCCTCACCGAGAACGGTCAACAACTCTGCCACCGATATTGGCCTGAAGAAGGATCTGAGCTGTACCATATTTACGAGGTATGTTCATAAATGTTTTATTGCTACCCAATGCAAAGATAAACATTCTGATCGTTGTCGTCATCATAAATTAATTCCTCCGATATTTGTCTGTAATCCCTAATTTTACTTAATTATTTGCTGGGACTCAACTGTAAATTACTCGAAGGTTTGAAGTACACAAAATATTTACAAAGACGCTGATTTATTTCTAACACAGTTCAAGCGAGGCTGACGAACACGCTTTTATATACGCGAATAACAATGCCAGCAATTATAATTTTGCCCAGTAAAAACGCAACTTTAAAGATAATTTTTAATCCCATTTAACTAAATGCTGCTTAATGACCGTTTGACTGACTAAAGGTTGTTTATTTTTCGCTTAGTTTTTGGCGGGTTTTAAATATTTTTGATTAAATATAAATATAAATATGTTTTAAGTTTACAATTAAATATGAAAAAGCCACACAAGATTTACCTCAGACGCCATATAGGCATATAAAAGTTGTTCTGAGTTGCATTTTTTTATTGTTATTGGTCCATTGTCCTTATTATTTGATTCGTGCCATTGTTTCATTTATAATCTTACAGGTGCACCTGGTAAGCGAGCACATTTGGTGCGATGACTACTTGGTCCGCAGCTTCTACCTGAAGAATCAACGCACTGGGGAGACACGCACCGTCACGCAATTCCACTTCTTGTCTTGGCCTGAAAACGGAGTACCAGCCTCCACCAAAGCTTTGCTGGAATTTAGGAGGTAAAAACTGTACTTACAAACTTTCATATATTAAAGTTTAAAAATCAAGTCATTCCACAAATGTAGTGTGAAAAATAAAGATTATTTTTCACATATGTATCTTATATGTGAACGTATTATAATTATACGGATGTGTTATAATTTTGTGAATCGGTTTTCTTTGAAAATAACAATAGTTTACACAACCCTACTTTGAGTTTCTTCCTTCTTTCCCTATAGGTACCTACAGAGCTATACTCATAAAATTTCGGTCAAATAAGTATGTTCCTGAATAATTCTAATCTAACTTTATATTTTAGGAAGGTCAACAAGTCATACAGAGGAAGATCTTGCCCGATCGTGGTCCACTGCAGGTATGTTTGTTCTTCAAATATTTACGTATCGTTTCTTAGGTAGGTAAGTATAATTATTATAAGAGCTTTACGAGAGATAGGAACTAGGTTATATTACTTAATACCTAAACGTCGTAGATTTATGACGATATCGAAAAATCGATGCCATTTATCTTATACAATCGACATGATTACATTTAATTTTGTTTATTTAATTCAATTTATTTATTTCATTTTTATCACTGTATAAAGGCAACTAATAGATAGGTTTTGAGTTTCGTCTAAAACGTAAAAAATGAATACCAACGTATGTAATGATAAAACAAGATATTTTTATGCCTACTTACTTGTAATTTGATACATGGATTTGATAAACATCTATAATATAATAATAATATTAATAAAATAAATTATGAAAACTGTTTTTTTTAATTCGCCATCCTCCGCCATAGTACAAGGCAGAGCCCTTTTTTATTTCTATTTCTTTTCTTTTTATTCTCTTTTTTAAGGTAAATAAATGTGGGTGTCTTTTTTATTTTATTTTCATTATTTTTTCTTATATCTTGAAATCTGTTATTTATATGATATATAATAAAATACCATTTTTAGAATATTTGTATTTCAGTTTGTCTGAAAAGCCTCGGACAAGTTTCGATACGGCTCAACAGATTTCAATAAAAAATTTAGGAATTATTCTTAAATTTTTTGCGTTTATTTCATTTCTATATCGTGTATAGTTTAGAACATATGAATATAAACGTCAACAATTCGCAATATGCGTGTTTATATTGTAGTGACGGAGCTGGTCGTACGGGAACATACTGCCTAATAGATATGGTGTTGAACCGGATGGCCAAAGGCGCTAAAGAGATTGACATCGCTGCTACATTGGAGCACATCAGGGACCAGCGGCCACGCACCGTCGCCACCAAACAACAGTTTGAATTCGTTCTCATGGCTGTCGCTGAAGAGGTCAGTAAAAATATATTGCTTAAGATTGTGCTAATACATTAGCTAATGCTTTGTGTGACTTATTAAATTACAAAGAGTTTCTACTCGCTTTACAAATGTATTAAAAACACTTTCAATAAATTATAAAAACCCCCTTTCAAGTGCCGAATATCCACAACAGACTTGGTATTTAGAAACCAAGCCATATAAAATGCCTAATGTTTAGCAAACAATATTAGTTTTCTATGGGATTTGGAAGGTTGATATATTGGTGTACAGTTTGATTTTTTTTTATGTTTAAAAATATATAATAGCTGTACACTATTTTAAGTAGAAATTGTGTATTTGTGTGGAAAATCTCAACTGCACTATGAAATATTATTTTTGACCCGCCACAAGGACTTCGTCGTTTGGCGTCAGTTCAAGACAAATTAGCTAAGCCTAGACTTACTGAAATTTAATAGAAAGGCAAAAGACTGATTGAAAAGACTTCGTAATCAGAGCCGTAAATCGTTCTTAAAATCTTCATCATCAATAATATTTTCAATTGTCGCTGGTCCAACACTAACCGCAGAAGCCATTGGTGAAGAATAGAAATACTCTCAGAAAACCCACTTTTAAGGGACAGACTAGGCTGTATGTAGAAATTTCAAATCCATCTGTATTGTTTACAAGACCACCAGATACAAGTTATTCATAATAATAAAATACAACATGGGAAAATTATAAATTACAGTTGCATGAATAAAACAGTCGAATTATTACATTTTTGAATCTAGTCAGGTTATAATTTATTTGAATGAATAACTTTTATCTATTTTATGCTTGCTGGTGTTGGCTCCAACTCCTTTAGCATTGATTTTGCCAACGTCGCGTTAAAATAGAAACAGGTGATAATATATATATGCTATTGTAGCTAATGTTTAAATATTGAAAAAAAATTGATGATCGGTAATATTTATCAAAAAATGTGAGGGAGACAGCGCAGACACTTTATAAAAAAATGTTATTAAGGGATAAAAATCTGCGTAGTACATGGAAATGTTTGCTATAAACTAGAATTTAGAAGGAAATTTATGTTAATAGGACCCGTCCTATTAACATAAATTTCCTTATATGATATTCTTCCCCCTAATCTCCCCCGGGAGATCAGGAGGAAGAATATCATATAAGGGTGTAGATAATTTTGGACAGTAAAAAAAACATGTTCAAGAGTCCCTTCATCAAGACAGAGAATGATTCCAGACCCTGATTTTGGCTAAGAACACTGCAGTGCATATGTGACCAAGTCTCGGTCGAATAATAGCAAAAGTAATTTTTTTAGTGAGATTACGGAAACGCAAGAACCAAGGAGACTGACCCAAGTGGAGTTGAAGTTGGCCATAATGTTTGCCGGTGGACTGATGGGACTGTTGCCATAAGTCATTCCAGGACTTGAGCGTTTGGGATTTTGAGAGGGCTCGGAGATCTTTATGACACTGAACACTTGTTGAAGTTTTCGCAACCTGAGTAGTGTTTTGCTCAGTTATCAGCAGTCTCATTTTCACTGTTTCCTGAGTGGCCGGGAATACAAGCTGAGACTTTTTTAGGCCCATGTCGTGACAGTGACAAAGGTACAGGTACCTCCCGAAGCAGCCGTGCCCCGAGAGGACCTGCGTCAGCCTGAACGTCAGGGTGCCGTGTGTTCGTCCAATCCAATCCGGCAGGACGGGCCTCACCGCCTCGATGGTGGCAGGGCCCGCGCTGGGGCGTCTGAGGCGATCTTCCCAGACTCCCACGTCGACCTGGCGGAGCTCCGACCTGCACGCCTCGATTTCGCGAGGCGCGGGTCTGGTGCCCCTGACCACGGCCTCTTTGCGCCACACATACAGTGACGCCAGAAAGCATTGGCTACACTACCCTAACTTTTAGGTCACAAGCAGTATAGTAGTGTGTTTGATGTCAATCTTACAGTTTGGCTGGTATATAGGCTTTTACAGGTCTCTACTGGTGTTTTTTTCGTGAAGATTGTTCTAAAAACTGAACATTCATAGATATTTAATTGAGACCGGCTTGACCCACAAACTGTGAGAAATCATTCAATTGCATTGACGGCCTCTGTGGTTGAGCGGGTTAAGTCTTAGCCGGCGAACTCGCTGGAACACAGGGGCTCCGGGTTAGATTCCTGGCATGTTGAGTTTCGTTTCCGTTATTTACCATCGTCTGAGTGTCTGGGACCGACTCCAGAGTGGTCCGTTATATATTACCCATAATACAAACGTAATTTGCTTAGCTGGGGAATATACTTGTCTGCCGATTATTATTATTAAAAAAGACCAACTCCACAGGTAATTTAGTTTTTCAAAATGAGCCTAATAAGCTCAGTTTTACTATGGTGTTATTGTTATTCGTTATCTTTATCAATGCCAAGACATCTCCGACACTCAATAGAATCGTAAGACATAGGTGTATTATCCAATTTAGATATAATCCTATTATCGTAATTCTTAAATATTACGACTATTATATATCTCTTGTTCCTAATTATTCATTCAAATTATAGGTACACGCGATTTTGAAAGCTTTGCCGGCACATTTGCAACAACTGCAAGAGAAGAAGGACAAAGAAAAGGAAAAAGAAAAGGAGAAAGAAAAAGACGGAGTCGACAAAGAGAAACCCAACTGAACTATGCACCGCTTGCGCTCACATGAAATTATATTTATGCCATTAATTTGTGTTAATGTTAATACATTATCATTATGTATATTAAATTAAGTGTTTGATGTGTGAATAGGCTCCTTATTAAGAATTTCATCTAATTACTGAACTTCTAATATGTTAATCGTATGTTAATACTATGATTCTGTCTGCATTCAAATTTCGATGAAATTCTTCATTGGGACTTTATTTATTAGCTTAACACAATAATATTCATATATTAGGCCCGTGCCGTATATGTACATGCAATATTGTTACACTCCACAGCAACAACCCCCCAGCTGCCCCCCTCTTCCTTTAGCCATTATGTCGCTCTGTCCTATATTTGCGTTTAAGTGCACTATATTTATTTGCAAACTAGCGCCTATATAGGCTTAGCACGGGCCTACATATATTTCACTAGTTAATCTACCAACAAACGAATTTTTATATACCTATGTAGAGTGGCTGCCGAGAGTTGGCTTTTATTTTATAAAAGCATTTTGTCTATCTACATCGTACTGTCGCACTCAGAAAGCTTAACAGCTTATTTTAGAAGCGATTTAATTTTTTATAACATATACATTAGAGTATTTTTCACGACCTAAAATTAATTTTTCAAATTTAAAAATGGAAAAGAGGAATTAAATCGAAGTTATTCAAAATTAATTGACCATTATTCTATTCTGTGTGCGTCAGTTACTATGTTTTCTCAATCAAAATATTTACATATGTGTAACAATTAAAAACACAAACTCGTATTTATTTTTGCTATTATGTTTTGGCTTAGCTTTTGGAAATGTATGAGACGTGGTCAATTTAGGAGGTGTCTAATTGTCTATTTAATGTATGCGAAAAATTGACCTCATTTTCAAAACAAAACAAGCACTTGAAAAGTTGCTTGTTTTAAAGATAAACCTCATTGAAATTCTTATATTTTACATCTACAAAAATAATCGGTTACAGACTTTATACCTCTGTACTTACTTATTTTCCATAATGACGGCATAAAATGCTTACATATCTAGGTACATAATATGAATTGGTCTAGTCAATGATATCAAAAAAATATAGGGAGTTGAAATTGCTGATTGTAACATAGACATTGTTATGTAGTTATGGAAGCTGTGTAACATATTATGGTACTTCAGTAATAACATTTTATTATCCCAGCCAAAATAATTTTTTCTAGCTTTAAAAGCGCTTTAGCTAATTTATCGGCAATCATATTATGTTTAATTTCCTCAATACATTTTACGATTTAATTTTGTATTCGCATAGTTTTTAGTTGCTCTTTAAAATGAATGTAATGCCTAATTAATAGTTACTTAAGTTTGTGTTAGGAGCATAACAGTTTAAAAATGAAAATAGACATAAATGTCTGTACCAATCATATCTTGAATGAACGGAATACCTGACGACACATTAATCAGATAAAAATATGAGAACAGAATAAATATTTACAAAAAGTATCAGGATCTATAATGAAGTTACCTAATACGTATATTGTACTAGATTTATATAAGATCATATTTATTGCATATTATGGGAAAATGTAAAAAAAATAATGAACTACCCACGAAATTATGAATGTAGTTTTAGAATTAAGAGAAAATATATTTAACCGTATTTCTGTATGAAATTATATGTAGTTTTTATGTGAATGATTGATATGGATTTTGATTAAATTGTTTTAGGGAATACGACATTTATAGTATCCTAGTCTCCTTTATCCTTTCTATCTCCAACGGAAAATCAATAAACAAAGACTAACTATATTGTTTTGGTATTGCAAATGATTATCTTCTTGTTACATATAAACGATTACCAGAAGTTATTATTTACTATCGAAAGTTTCATCAGATTTTTATACCGTTCAGCGATCTCTAAGGAAATTAAAATTTAAATACACAGACATTTAAATGAATTTTCTCCGTTATTACTATGGTTTGGGTGTAATTGGCCCCAGAGCGGTCCGTTATATATTAGCCATAACACAAGCGTAACTTGTTATACAGTGGCTACGTTCCACAAGAAACGCACAACGACCACGTTTACGACCGCGATTTTTCCCGTTCCACTTGCTTGCCGGCGTCACAATCGTAAACTCAAGTGGAACGTTTATTCGACCCACCTCTTGGCAAGGGTCATGAGCGCTGCGTGAGCGAAAATCATGACGTCATTAATGATGTTTTCGTCACGACCGTAACGACCGCCGTCGCCTTGTGGAACGCCAGACAGAGCATTTTGGTCGTTGTGAGATATTAGAGGAACGCGCTCGGTGTGTGTGTTTGTCTCATCTCATATGGGAGAAAAGTTAAAACACGTGTCCAGCTGTAAGCTGTAAATAACAGTTCCCACGTAATTTGCAGCTGCAGGGTGACGATCTCAAATTGATTAAAACAAAATCAATAATATCGGCCTTTGTGGGTAAACTTGTCCTTTGTAAACAAAATTTAAGCAGAAAAGTTCAAAATTCCAAAAAAAAATCTCAAAATTACCAGAAATGCTTAAGACAATGTTATTTTATCATATGTTACCCACTTGGACGCATTACACAAGGATTTTACTAAGAGGTTTGAAGATCTTTTAATTACTCAATCTATATACTAACGATATAATAAATATGTAAATGGTTCGAGTTTGTGCATTGCGTTTCAAAATGTGAAAACAGAGGGGCTAATTCGTACCAGGAGAGTGCAAAAAATGCAATTTTTAGAGTGCTTTGTCTGTCTTCCTGTCTGTTAAAGCATCACTTGAAAACTACTGAACAAATTTAAATGAAACTCCACACAGACCTAGCTCATATATCGGGGCGTAACCTAGGATACATTTTATCTCGATAAATGATGCGGTTTCCACAAAATAGATAGATTATCTAGCTAAATAGTTAGTAGCGCTACAATTGCGATGTAGACAACCATCGCTGTAATTTAAAAACAAATACGTCGGGCCTCCATGGTTTCGATATTGTACGGATTTATTATCCACTACGCCACTTGAAAACTAGGTAGTAGTTCTATGTTACTCACATAAAAACTTAATTTGGAAGATGGGACGGCCGCTTGTTTGGGACGCGACATGTGTAGACACTCTAGCCCCGTTACATTCCAATGACTGAGTTAGAGGCTGGCAACGCTGCTTCAAAAGCTGAAGCTCTCAAACGGCGCAAATGTGGAACCTTAGGAAGGGGTTACATATTTGTGCCATTTGGTGTTGAAACATTAGGTCCGTGGGGTCCGTCGGCAAAGAATTTCTTCAAAGAGATTTGCAAAAAACTATTTAATGCCACCCGTGATCAAAAGGCGGGCTCATATTTCGCCCAACAAATAAGCATCGCCATACAGCGCGGCAATGCAGCCAGCCTTCTGGGCACGCTCCCATCTGGCAGCGATTTGTTACACAGTCTATAATCGCTTGTACTTTATAACTTAGTTTTGTTTTAGTTTTTATAAGTCGGTTAAATGTAAGCTTATTTAAAACTTAATTAGGTGTTTTATATGTACAAACTTTCGAAACTTTAGTTTTTTGTTGAATTCACCTCAATTATAAAGAAGAAAAAAAGAATAGAATTCATCCTCGACATCGAAAATATATTTATACTGAGTTACAGCCAAATCGGTCTTGTAGTTTTTCCATGAAAATGGAACAGACAGCTACTTTCGCATTTATAATATTAGGAGGGATACACGATATACAATTTCGTCTTTATTGGCCGCCATTTTGAATATTTTCATGGTTACTCTTGTAGTGTATGTACTCTGTTGTGTTGTGTCTGCATTTTGTTACATTCTGTTGGACATTGAAAGGTATGTTTAACTTTGGACCTTATGATTTAAGTGCAATATAAGTGAAAAAATAAGTAAGGTTATATTCATTAAAAACATAATATTTCAAGATTTCCTCACCATAGGGGTTGTAGTAGAGATAAGTATGTCTCCCCCTTCCCAATCCACCACCCCGCTACCAAAAAATATTCAATGACCCTATTCAATACCAATAAAAGTCATATCCACCTAGAAACTGTCTGAAAGCGAATACAACGTTTCAGAAGCAAAAAAGTTATGGCTGAAACAATACCTTAATTACTGCAAATTATCTATTTGGTTTTAAGGAGTTTTCTCACAGACTACTATGGAACTACGTATAGTTTTCTGGTATATCTTCGGGACTCAAGATCTATATGGGTTGCCATTTTTTTTTTTTTAGCACGGGAAATCCGATTGAGGACCATAGGCCGCAACAACGCCAGAACCTTAGGAGAGATAGTTCGCGACCCGTGTGTGGGATTCGCCAGGCCGGGGGCGGCACTAGCATGCCCAGTCAGAACTGGTGCCATGCTAGTACTTTTGTCCCCCGGCATCTTCAATGTCTACTCCGGCATGGGGTGGTTTGTAACTCGCCCCACGGGAAGAGAGGCGTGTGTATGGAACACGCCGCGCCCCCATCTCGACGGATTATGCAGGTGAGTGAGAACCCCTATTCCCCAAGGGGTCCCACTCGCGCCGCCCGCTTACGGTGGCCGAAGGTCCATACTGGCCCTCCGGCGCCGACGCGTCCTTCTTTGGGGGGAACGTAGCAGTGACGTGCACTCGCGCTCCCGCTCCGCCTCCTCCTTTGCAAGTATAACGTGCTATTCCCTTTCTTAAAACATGAAAGAAGTCATGAGTGCTGAAATAAATAAAAACAATAATTAAGTATAACGTGCTCGCAGAAGGAGGAGACGGCGCCTCATCCAGTATGACTCCCGACCATGGTACGAACCACGGACAAGAGCGAGGGTTAGGGTTGCAACCCCAAACTCAAAAAAAAATGACGATTTAAAGTTGGATAAACCAGGACAATTCAGTTTAAAAACAGGACGCAGTAATAATACATACATACATAACTTCACGCCAGTTCCCTTGCGGGGTAGCTCGAACGACAGAGCGCCATTTAGGCTTATTCTTACACGCCTCACTTGCTTCTTTCACATTCATAATTCTTGTCATGCACGCAGTAATAATAGAGTTGCAATATTTAAATGAAAATCAAGTAATGGCAATAATCATATTTTTAATAATAAAAGTATTTGAGTAAAATTATAAGAGTTGAAAACGAGTTATTAAAATAGAAAACAAACACTTTAGTTTGTAACAAATTCTTTAAACTTAGGTCAGTTATAGTATCTAATCAATTATAATATTACCAACATTTATTTTTACTATAATTTTCAACCCCATCAATTTTCTTCTTTTTTTTATTGCAGGAGGTCAGCAGACAGGCAGACGGCCCACTTGATGGAAAGCGGTTACCATCGCCTATGGACATTTGCAACACCAAAGGTGCTTCAAATGCGCTACTGCTCTCTTAAAGGAGGCTGGAACCTGGTCACTAATGACGGAACACAACTCAAGGTTGTTATGGCGACATACTTTAGACCAGGGGTGATAGCCATTCAGTCGGGCAAATGCCCTACCACCTGGCTGTAGGTTGTTTTGTCACCTTTTACGACAGGCCGCCCGGTCGCAGCAAATTGTATTCTTTCTCCGTTCCTGCACAGAAACATTAGCTGAGGTTGAATTAACAAATAATCATAAAATTGGTCACACTACATATCTATGTTAGAGATAGTTTGAATGATTGCAACTACTGTTGTTGCCAGTAATCGATTTTTTTCTTTTGACCACTGTCGAAAGCGACGCACGAATTTTAAAATACATGATCTTATCAGGGCGCTTTAAAACAGGACTCTGTTTAAAACTATCCAGGACACTACAAAAACTAGGACATCTCCTGGAAAATCGATCCGATTGGCAACTCTAATATGGGACCAATTCTTATATTTTAATTAAAAAAAATAGAGTAATAATTTTCTTTTTTTATACTATATGACGGACTGCAATGCAGTACCGTGTATGAGCTACAAGGCGGCAAAATAAAGTAGCAAATAATAGGGCGCCACTTTCGCAACTTTGTCTAAACTCTAGAAACTAATATTAGATCGGGAGTAATTTCGATATTTACTAGTAAATTTTAGTACTACATATAACATCGTGCAAGTATCAAATTAGTTTAATTACGACGTGCGTATTTTGTCAACATAACCTGTTTAATTTAATAATAATTACTATAATTTGGTAAGCGAGACTTTTAACACCTTGTCATAGTTAACAGAACAATAATTTGATTAAAAGAAGCTAAACTTACTATTAGAAATCTATCATGTCGGATGTTCTTTGGTAAATATCGCCGAATACGGTATTTTACTGTCTTAGAAAAAATCTATAAATGCATAAAATATATACTTATCATCACATGAAATCGAAATAATTTATTCATATTTATTTTATATCTCGTATAATAGCTAATAGAGTGAGATCTCAGTCACCCCAGACTTACGTGATTTTAGGAAAGAAGAAATTTTTGGGATCGGTAGTCTAACATAAACATAGAAAGGAATGGATACTCGCTAAACTGAAACTGGGCCGTTTTTCAGGTAGCAGGTATCAAAGGTGGAACAAAACCATGTTAACTTAAAGCAAAGTAGCAATGCTAGTTTTTACATATCTCATATATGATATTGTTTTAAACAAAAATATACCTTTGCCAGGCACTTCCTGTGTAGTGTCTAGTGTCTGATTTGAAAAATTCTTTCGGTATTAAATAGCCCATTTATTGAAGAAGCTATAAGCTATAGGCTATATATCATCACGCTAAAACCAATAGGAGCAGAGAACCAATTAAAAATGTTCCAAAATTGGGGGGTTTTGAAAACAAATCCACGTGAACGACGTCCCAGGCACAGCTAGTATACATACTATATATAAAATTTAAATATAAATAATATTGAATTGACTTGAATAATGCTCTCGCGCTTTTTCGTACAGCGGAACTCTTAACGAGTCTGGGAGGATGTTTGGCCCGTCAGATTTGTCTGGCTCATTGGAAAATATTTTGAAATATTATACTTGATAAAATATATATATATATATATATATATATATATATATATATATATATATAATATTCAGCCTTCTTAAAATGACGTAAGTTCCCACTTTTTTTAAAGTGTCTGTCAAACATTATGGCCCACAGGAAGTGTCTGGCAACTGTATATCTTTGTTTATAACAATATCATATATGACATATGTAAAAACGGTTTGACGGCCTCTGTGGTTGAGCGGGCTTAAGCCTTTGCCGGCCTACCTCACTACAACGCAGAGGCTCCGGATTCGATTCCTGGTATAGTAAATTTCGGAAACGTATTTTCTCCGTTATTTACTATGGTCTGGGTGTCTGGGATCGGCCCCAGAGTAGTCCGTTGTATATTACCCATAACACAAGCGTAACTTACTTAATTTGGGGATATACAATGTGTGTGTCTGTCTGCCGATTATTATTATTATTATAAAATCTAGCCTTGCTACTTTGATGCAAGTTAGATTGTTTTTTTTTACCTTTGATACCTGTTACCTGAAAAACGGCCCCGCTTTCAGCTTAGTGAGTATCCATTCCATTTTAAGTTAATGTTAGACTACTGATCCTAAAAATTTCATCCTTCCTAAAATCACGTAGATCTGGGGTGACTGGGATCTTGGACCATAAATTCTTCGCATCAAATTCTGAGTTCTACTCTAGCGAACTAAGAAATGTTAAAACTGCAATGAAGTGCGATGCAAGTGATGAAGTATTTCTAGTGGCATAATTCCTTTTACAATAACTAACAATAAGCCAAATGAGCGGTCGGTAAGATATAGGAACTGGCGATAAATAGTTTCTACATCTTGAAATTAGTGCTAAGTAGTAGTATTTTGTTATATTTCTATTACAAGTGTATAGTATATTTATTTTATTTTACATGTTTTCAAACAATTGTATATCAATTAACTATTTTAAAACTGTGTAATGATAAACATCACATTACATAATTTTAAAAGGGTATCATTTAAGTTATCGCCAATTTAATTAGTTTTGTGTTTCTTAAATAATAGGGTTTGCCCGCAAAATAGTAGATTTGTCACCAAAATGTAGTCACCAAACAATATAAAATCAATTCCACAATAAATCACCTAAAGTCATGGAGATATAGGGTACATACATACATACATACATAACTTCACGCCAGTTCCCTTGCGGGGTAGGCACGAACAACAGAGTGCCATTTAGGCTTATTCTTACACACCTCACTTGCCTCTTTGACATTCATAACTCTTGTCATGCACACTCGTCTGTTCTTAAGGCTCCTGACATCACCTTCTGCTAGTACACGATCAATTTGATCATGGAAGGTGTGTCGTGGCCTTCCACGACTTCTGCATCCATCCACTTTTGCATTGTATATATGTTTAGTCATTCTTTCATCATGCATTCTTTCCACATGCCCGAACCACCGGAGCATTCCTTTCCTTACCTTCACCCCGACACTCTCTTTCAGACCAACTCTCTTTCTTACTTCGGTATTACGAAAGCGGTCCGCGAGCGTCACTCCGCAGATTTTGCGCAGTGCTCGCATCTCGACCGCGTTTACTCTACTTTCATGCTCTCTCTTCCATACCCAACTCTCGCATCCATACGTGAGCGTAGGTACCAGCACCGCGTTGTGTACGGCGAGCTGGGCCTTCTGGCTGAGGTTCTTAGCGCCTAGAAGTTTACCTAACGCTCCATTCACACTATTCCGCAAATTCACTCTTCTTTCTATATCTTTCTTCCAGCCCTGCTAAAAGCACATCCAAGATATACAAACTCATTCACTTGCTCTAGCATAACATCATCGACCATTATCCTTGCATTCGTTCTGGTTTCTTCTCTTTCAAACACCATAACCTTTGTTTTCTTCGCATTCAAATGTAAGCCTCTCGCCTGACAGTCCTCTTTCATCATTGTGACTAGTGTTTGCAGTTCTGATGGCGATTCGGCTAAAAGCACGGCATCATCCGCATAAAGCAAGGTGCTTACAACTAGATCACTCATCCGAACCCCAACATCCATCAATCTTATTCTCTGGAGACAATCGTCCAGATATAGGATGAACAGCAAAGCCGACAGCACGCAGCCCTGGCGGACGCCAATGTTGACGTCAAACCAGGGCGACAGGCTGCCTTCCACCCGCACGCATGCCATACAGCCCTCGTAAGTGGACTGCACAGCACGCATCAATTGGCCATTAATCCCATATCCGGGCAATATGTCCCAGAGGTCCTTCCGCACAACCCTGTCAAATGCTTTCTCTAGATCCACAAAACCGCAGAAAACCTTCCGGCCCATAGCCAGCTGCTTCTCTACGATATTGCGGAGAGAGAAAACTTGATCCATACATCCCCTTCCATTTCCGAAACCACCTTGTGCATCCCACAGTAATCCATCGGATACAACTCTCATTCTCTTTTCAATAATCTTCGCATACACTTTAGATACTGTGCTGATCAAACTGATGGCCCTGTAGCTGGCGCACTCCATACGTGACCCCTTGCCTTTATACAAGGGCACGATGACAGCGCGGCTCCAGTCCTTGGGAGCCTTTCCCGTCCTCCAGCACAAGTTGCATAAGGACAGGAAAGCGTCCCGGACGCAGGTTCCACCAGATTTAATCATCTCAGCAGACACACTATCGATTCCTACTGCCTTTCCATTTTTCAGACTTCTTATCGACCATTCGATCTCTTCCAAAGTGATCTCGGATGCTGACTCCTCGGAGTCGGTCACAGACTCAGTCGTGGTGCCAGCATCCGGGATATTATCATACATTTCTCTAAAATATTCACTCCATCACGCTAATACCTCTTGTGGGTTAGCAAGAACGTCCCCTGCTTTAGATTTTGTTCTTTCCATTCTGGAAGCTGACGAATAACCCCGAGACTTCTTAACCTCTCTCCAAAAGAGTTTGGTATTCGCCTCGAAGTTCTCCGTCAACTTCTCTTCTTCTTTCAATTTTATTCTTTCACGCTTCTCTTTCACTAAAGCTTTGGTTTCATTCTTGCAGAGGCGATAAATTTCTTTCTTCATCTCTTTCATACTATCATTCTGTTGCAAGGAAGCAACATAATCCAGCCAGGCTTTTCTCTTTCTCTCTACGCTGAATTTAACATCCGCGTCCCACCATTCATCACCTTTCGTTGTTATGTGCCTCTTCGCGCATCCACATGCTTCTTTTGCGCTTTCCACTATACTTTCTTTCATACTATCCCAGTCATTATCCACATCTAAGTCGGAGAAGTCCGCTTTTGCAAGCCTTTCTTCGACTAGGCGCGCATACATACTCCTTACACTAACATCTTCCAATTTTTCACACTTTATTCTTTCAAGCTCCCCGAAATTGGTACGCACTCGCCAGTGTCTCCACTTCTTGAAAAGGCCCACAAACCGGCTTATCACCAGGTAGTGGTCCGTTTCAAGAGTGGGGCCTCTGTAGGCTCTTGTATCCATTATTCTGTTTCGGAGGCGACTATCAATTAAAATCAGATCAATCATACTTTTCTGATCATTCATTCTCCATGTATACGTGTGAATATCCTTATGATGGAATAGGGTGTTCGACACAAGCAAGTTTCTTTCCATGCATACGTCTATGATTGGCCTACCAGCATCGTTCACTCTCTTGTCACCATAGGGTCCAAGGACAGCCTCAAGGCCGTCTCGTTTGGTCCCCACCCAGCCATTAAGATCACCACACATAATTAGTCTTTCGTTCCCTTCAGCCAGATCCAGAATTTCTCTCACAGACTCCCAAAACTTCTCGAGTTCTTGGGGATCCGCTGAGCTGA
Organism: Dendrolimus kikuchii; assembly: GCA_019925095.2. Taxonomy (NCBI): domain Eukaryota; kingdom Metazoa; phylum Arthropoda; class Insecta; order Lepidoptera; family Lasiocampidae; genus Dendrolimus; species Dendrolimus kikuchii. Next base: position 19,027,986 of record CM034392.1, read on the forward strand.
CGGGAGCATAAGCTGCGACCAGAAAAACTCGCGTGATCCCTAGTTTTAGGCGGACCCAGAGAAGTCTCGGGTTCACCAGACAATAAGCTTTTACTCCAGACACAAAGCGGGATGAGAGTAAGACGCCTACCCCCCCACTCGCACGCTCGTCCAGGTCCACGCCGGACCACAGAGCAAGCATGCCACTGGGGAGGTCATCGACGTCGCACCCCTTCCGCTTTGTCTCTGTCAGACATAAGGCATCCAGGCTTCTCTCATTCATTATATCAATCATTTCGTCCATCTTATCTTTCATCCCACCTCTCACATTCCACGTGCCTATACGGCACTCTGCTCCTCTCGACCCGCCAGGTTTGGCGCTGCGTGAAGGGTGGCGGCCCCCTTCGCCGCATGCGCGAGAATTCACACCGACGGGGGCGCATCGGTGACGCCCTATCGTGCGCTGCACGCGGGTGAATTCTGGTCAGAATTGTGGCCCTCTGGGCCAGCGGGGATCGCAACGAGCACGCTTCTGACATATAGGGTCTAGTACCAAATAAATGTTTTTGTATGTATTATAATAGGTTTGTCCTAATAAGTATTTAAGCAAACTAGTTTAAAGAGATCGCCTATAAATCATATATTATGTCACTAAAAAATTTCATAAAGTTCCAAAAAAAATTTAGGGTTGTCGTCATCGTTTCAACCAAAAGACTACTACTTAACTGGACATATGCCTCCCCCAAGGATATTAATTTCCACAGGTAGTATAAATACAGTTAAATAAAATGTCTAAAATTTCTAATTCGTATGTGTTGGGCACATGGTAATTTTTTTTTTTTTTAGCATATGCTCAACACGTACGAATCGTGACATCTTCACCAAATACCTCTATAAATGCATTTTGTATTGCTTTCGCTGCGTCACATAATAGAACTTCTGGTTTGAAGTTTTGCGAGTACAAGTTAAAGATATTAATTAGTTACCTACGACCCATCGTTGAGGTCGGAAAGCGCGCTAATTTGTCACCGCCTCTTTGAATATATTTTCATTAAAATTATAAATTGATATATTAAATTGGTAACGAATATTATTATTTTAATAACTGAACGAAATAAAATGTAACTGCTGTATTGGTGACAAAATATCAAATAAAAAGGAGTCGCAGTCAGGGATCGATAATCGATTTATTTGGTGACAGATCTACCATTCTGAGTACAAAGCTAGTATTTAAGTAATAAAAATATTATTATAAGAACGAAGTTTATATTCATCTAATACACTAGAATTGTATTGGTAATCCATCTCTTATTTTACACATAAATTAACATTAATTTGATAATTCATACCAGGGAACACTTCTTTTTTATCTGAGAACAAAAATATTTCGTGGCGATAGATCTATTTATTAGGTGATACAACTTTATGACAAATATAAATTTTGGTGTCAAGAAATATAGTACCCATTTTAAAATATGTAGTTTAATTGAAATTTTTCCAAAGAAATAAGACTAACATTATAATTAATTAAAGTACTTTTATGTAATGAGTGACTCTTGCAAGCACAAAAGTGAGCAAGCTATCTTTATATGTATGTAAATCTTAATTTTAGCATTTTAAAAATTCCTAGTCTCTAGTATCACTCTCTCAACACGTATTCTTGAAGTGGCTATATACCTTGTCTGTTTCGTTTTTTCCATTATAAGCTCGAATCTAGCAGAAATACTCATGGGACATCAAGAAAATGACCCCTTTTGAGATATAAATAGTTCAAGATTCTTAAACGTCCTATCAGCTGAAATACATATACCGGCGGCAAACATTCTATAAAACTTGCAATGTTCCAACAAGTTCATATCTCTCAGACCATCAAGTATACACCCTTGCTTGAACTTTCTTCAGATATTTTTAAAGGTGAAGTAGCAGTACAGAGTTGATTTCAAGTGTCTTTTGTAGTTGTCTAGATTTGTTTACCTCTAAGTTTTCCTTCAAATGAATTACTTATTGTTCTTGGCTTGCAAAAACTTACAGTTTTATTAACCTTATTTTTATGGGTGGAAATAATCTCTTCTATAAATGAATCTTTTGACGTTCTCATGTGGTTTCTTATTATTGTTCCAGTAACCATATATTATACTAGACGACAAAAGGACTTTGCATAGATAAAACTAAGTACTGTGTTGTTGTTTACATTCAGTTGACAGTAAAATGTTCATATTATAGTGACGTCATCAAAATGGTGGACAGCGTTTTCGCGCGGAAATGTCAGATTTAAAATTTAAATTCAATTTTAAGGAATTCAAAGATTTCATGAAATAAAATTTTCAGTAGCTTATAGCTTATAAAGTATTGATCTAAGCTACATTCCAAAAAATGGTGTAATACTATAACGAAAAGATATGGTTCAAATTCCACTAGACATTCTTGGTAAACTTTAAAAATTACTGTTCACGTGAAACGGATTTTACACTCGGATCAACGTTTTTTTATAAATGTTAAAATTAAAATAATATAGATAAATTAGCTTTGATTTACACAGATTACTATATATGTATTTTCACTGACCATAACTACTGTGGGATTTGTGTCCCACACAGAGTTGTAGTTTAGGAAGCTGTCCTACTAACTTGGAAAATAAAATAATAGATTAGGCTGAGCCAGATGCAATTCACGTATTCGGTATCACAGTGACAGGAGGAATAAAAAAATTGTTATAGAAAAGTCAATAGAATATTTTAAAATACTTTTCTAAAAATCGCAATTGCTTTAATAATATGAAAAAGTAGGTTTTTACAACTACAGACAAAATAGAATATTGCCAGAATGCAAAATAATGTTCATTTTCAAGACATTTTGGTAGAGTCCTGCAAAACCCGTCCACTCTGCAGGCCTGCTGTGTAGACCTTTATATCGGCTCCGTAAGGAGCATAATATGACGGTAGAATGACGTTGACGCTCCTTATGCATATGACATGTTTTATTTTTTTATAGTATTCTTTTATACGCTGAAGTGTACTAAAGTCTGGAAAAAAAATCAGTCTAATTTTAATGTACGGTACAAAAATATTTTCAGTGCATTCTCATTAAATATTACTTAATTACTACCACTTCTAAACAGTTAGTGTTATAGTCCAGTAGATATTGTTTTAAAAGTAAAAACAAAATGGTTAGCGGCCGTGCTTTGCATTTCGTTTTTAAAGTTGCCGATAGGACTCAAACTGCAAAATTTTACAGGGAAATCCTTGGAATGAAGGTATGTCTTTTATACACTTACTTGTTGTCGTTATTATTTAACTGTAGAATAACTTTTTGGAGAACCAATAAGGCCAAGGCCATGCCCTTGCCTTTCACAAACCGGCCGGCTTTTCAAGTCATGGTAACAAGTTAATTAATCCATATACCTAATTATTCCGTTGTGCTTACGTACATACATATTGTCATGCCTGTTTCCCACTGGGGTGCTACAATCCTGACAAACACTTTACGCCTCATGAACTTATCTGCTTAAGCAAATGTATGTAAATTGTCTTTGAACCCAGACACGATGTATTTAAAGTGATCTATGATAACCACAGTGTTTAAATACAACTGTGTTTAACAGGTGCAATAATAACAGTTAAGAAAAATTGTTCTTGTTATAACATCTGAATTATAATCACAAAGTGAATAAATAAGTAGATTATAGATTCCTAAACACAACATGCTGGTGTTATGGGAAATATAGAAAGCACAGTTTTTCGACTGACTCGACACACCATAGTAAGAACAAGAAATTTCTTCACAAAATTTACATTGGTTGTAATCAAACCTGTATCTGCATTATAGTGAACTAGATAACCAAACACTATAAAAACAGTTTAATTTATTCTATAATTAGATTTTTAAAACTTTAAATCTGCTTACTTGTATGCTAAGAAATGTACTTCACAACATCAACATCTTTTATAGAGATTTAAATTAATTTTTTCGATTATTATTTAGGTACTTCGGCATGAAGAATTCAGTGATGGTTGTGAAGCTGCTTGTAATGGGTGAATATATATTTTCAAATTTAAGAACTTTATTTCTTATAAACGAGTTATACATTAATTAACACACTAAATTATTTGAACATTAATATGTTAATAAAAAAATCTTAAGAGGCAACTGCAGTATAACAGCCTCTGAATTGAGACTTGAAAATTTCACAATAACTTCAGCATGCCGAGAAACACATTTCCTGAAAATTTTACACCGCCAAGATAAATAGTTTTCATGAAATAAAATATTTAAAATCATGAAAATACTACCAAAATGATATGACTTTTTAACATTTCTTGTTTTATTTCTTGTTAACACTTACATCATTTCATTGCCTATGAAAAAATTAACACAGAACTATAATTTTTTATGTTCTTTAAATATTTATCTGTTAGAGATTATAATAACTTATATAAATAATTTTATAAAGTTGACTTTGGAATTTGGCACTCTGAATCAGGTGGTGGGGTGTTGATGAGGGTAAGTGGAGGTGTACGGGAGTCATCCTCCACCATTTCTTTGTTTTATAAAAAAAAATAGAGATGTCTTGACAGATCCAAATTCTGCCCTTATAGATTAGAAGGTTCTGGTAGTTATTTTTTTACCACCCAGAAATCATTGCTCTTCCCTCCCATTTCTTATAATAAAATATGCATCTCCGGCAACCAGAAATGGCGGCGGGTATTTTCCACCCCTTAATTCTGCCCTATTTAATTTAAGATTAATTTATAATTTAGTCGGAAAATTCATTTTCAATTTTCTCTGAAATTATGAGTTTTTGCGCATTTTCCTTTCAATATGACATACCTACCCTCCCACCCCCCACCAAAAAAACATACTAAAGTTATGCCAATCTTAACTTGAAATATGATAATATTTATAATGAAATGCATGTCCTTTTAATTTATAAAAGAGCAATATGTTTAACAATTACATTTGCAACAGTTAATTCAATTATAAAAAGTCTGTCTTTTCCAGCCCCTATGCAAACAGATGGAGCAAAACAATGGTTGGTTATGGTCCAGAAGACACACATTTTGTTGTTGAACTCACATACAATTATGGTATTACACACTATGAACAGGGAAATGACTTCTTGGGGCTCACAATTCAGTCAAGTGAAAGCCTGAAAAGGGCTTTAGCAAACAAATGGCCAGTCAAAGAGAATAATGGCCTGAAGTATGTGGAAGCACCTGGTGGATACAAGTTCTATATCATTGATAAACCACAGCCCATTGACAAAGGTCAGTTTGACAGTTCTTCCTGAGAATTAAAGTCACATTCAACATGCCTGTACATCTATATAAAACAGTCATTTTCTCAGAAACTACTAGACGTACATGACAGAAATTTTATATCAATGTATAATATATGCTTCACAATGTTGTAGTGAAATTACAAAAAATCAAAATTGGGGATGGTGGGCACTGTACACATGAGTGAGGAGTCCTGTAAGGTTACATTACTTTAATGTGACTACTGTTTACAGTACATACACTAATTATTGTTTATTTCAGGTGTTTGTGGTGAATAATAAAGAGTTTTTATCTATCTTTCTGTCTATTCAAGGGTACTGTGAAACCTAATTTTTTAAATCCATCTTATTGTCTATTCAAGGGTACCATGAAAGCTATTTTTTTTACTGGGTGATTGTCAGTTGTGGTATTGTTGTTCCGTAGTATGAGACTTACCTCAAAAATCGTCAAAGCTTACATAAGCAATGCCATGTGAAAAAGTTAGTGGTTAAAGGTCTGGTGTTATTCCAGTAACTTTTCATTTCTATTGAATTATCAACATCAATAATAATTATTTACCAATGATAAGATCATCTTAAGTGTGATAAGAGTACCGGCTGATAGCAAGATAATATTGTGAAATTGATATAAGATAAAGTTACTGTGTAATACATTTACATGTATTTACATTTGTTGTAACATGGCGGTCATGTGAGTGGCCAGTGATTTGAATGCAGACATCATTTGACTGTCATGGCGCGGTCTTAGACATGACAGTGTGACGTAATCCTTTTAAGATTAGTCACAAGTGGTTTTTGTAGGATTGTTGTAAATAAACATTGTCATGCTAACACCGCAAACATAACTGGGGTCTAAAATAGGTAGAACTGTTAGATTTAATATAAAATAGTAAGTGTAGACAACACTGAAGCTATGAGGAAAAATACATAAATATTCATAAAAACAATAAATTAAACATTACAGACTACTCTTGATTCTGCAACTGCTTTAAAAGCAATTTTAGTCACTGTTAAAGGAAAAGAAGTGCAAGAAACTTTCCAACAACGTGTTTTCTTTACTTAGGTAATAGATACACAAACCTTAATGTTTTTATGTACTGTTTATAATTTAAACTCTTAGTTTTTCGGTTCCGTAGCCTTTTTGCCGAAAAAAAGTTCCAAAAAAGGAAAATGGTTTAATCTTTTTCCTCTTTGGAACAATTGTCATGTCCGTTTGTCTATCATGCACAGCGATTTTATGACTAGATAAAAAACTAGTGACTAGCCCAAACGTGGTTGTATTGAAATATTATTACCTATATATTTAATAATATTTTTATGTCTACTAGAGTTTACCTCGCGGCTGCGCCGTGTGTATACCCTAGGCCCTAGGCAGTAGCTTTATCTTACTTACACAAAAACTTAATTCGGTTTTTTATATATAATAATAACAAAGAAACTAAGTCCATATATAATTAACTACTACTACTCACTGTCTAATGAACTGCCCAGTAAAACATACGTCAACCTAGGTATTTGTTAGTAAATTGAAAAAACGCGATAGCAGTGCCATCTATGTTGATAATCTGTCTTTTCTAAGGAAACGACTTCATTTATCGGGATAAAATGTATCCTAAGTGTTAACTCGGGGTTAAATAAGCCAGCACTATGTCCAGTTTTATTTAAATACGTTTAGCGGTTTCCACCGCCATCTTTTTCGCTATTTTCATCTATCCCACGGAAACGACGTAATTTATCGGAATGAAGAGTATCTTAAGGTACGCCCCGGTATAAACAAGTTCTATGTCGAGTTTTATTTAAATCCGTTCACTTGTTTTCACGTGATTTTTCAACAGACAGAAAGACAAAAATTCTAATAATTACATTTTCGGAATCTCGTGGTTCAAATTCCCCTTGATGTTTTTCACATTTTTAAACGCATTTTACAAACTCACCATTTACAGATAGATGATTTATATATATTAGATAGAGGATATTCATTTAAACTTTTAAGAAGTGTATTTCGGGTCCTTGCTACTTTTAATTATGAGAGATGCCCAAACACAAAGGGCACGGGGTTCGAATCCTGGCCAGAAACTATGCCACGCTTGGGCAGTTTTTTGACCTAATGTGTATATCGTTACAATCACCACGTGCGAATGGTGAAGAAAAACATCGTAATTAAAACTGAAGATCGAGATAACCGATGTGTCAAACCCACCAATCCGCCTTGGAAACATGTGGCACGCATACTGCACGCCGGGTATCCATAGGGTTTATCCCTATAAATGGGAAGCCCGAGCTCAGCAGTGGGATGTTTATAGACTGTTATTATACTGTATGTCTTTCAAGACCACGGGCCATAAAAATGGCCCGGACTTTTGGGGGGCTTGCGTGGGGCCATGGGAAGGCCAACACGTAGGGGCCCCTTTGACAATATTAATGTAAATGTGGCGTGACACTGACCGGCGATTATCGCTGTCCACACCATATAGTAATGCACCCAAGGACAAGCCCGGCCAGTGTAGGACTATTGTGGGTAATGAGGACAAAAAGTACCGGGCTATTGTGGTGAACTGCTAATGGTACTAGGGGTCTGGGAATATGGGGACTATGGCGTCTGCCCGTCGCAATGTTCAGGGAACATGGAAAAATGGGCAGACGGTGACTCGCCACTCCCTGCATGGGCCCCAAAAAATGCCCATAAAGACAGGGGCAACATGGGTGTGAGTGGCTAAGAGGTGTCGAGAGGTGGGCTGCTGGTTCACCGAAGCTACTTCCGACGTTAGGCCATTTATCACTTCCACCCCTGGAGCTTGAGTCTTAGCTCTAGCGATGTCCACTCCGTGCCGGCTGGTTAAGGCAAGCGCGGAGGCGAGGGCCTTGCCTTGGCCCCAGGAGTTAGGTACGAGGTGTCGTTACTCACCTGAGGCTTCGCCACAAAGCCCCCCTGCGAGTTTATTATTATATTTCGGAAGTTTATAATCTTTTGTTTTGCAGATCCCGTTGTCAAAGTGTCTTTAGCGAGCTCGAATTTGGCTAAGTCTATTGCCTATTGGAATAGTTTACTCACTTTAAAGATCTTTGAACAGAGTGACAAGAAGGTGCTCCTTGGCTTTGCAGATAATCAGGCTAAATTGGAGTTAGTTGATATTGGTGAGTTGTAGTATTTGATCATATTCTTTAAATTGAAGATACGAAGTGCTTTAGAATAACCAAAATAATAAATTGATCATTACAACCTCTGTTATTTGAGTGATAACCACTGGAATCACTAATCTTACTAGTGAGATTCCTAATAACAATATTTCGCCAAACGCGTATTTACTTTGGTATGGATGCCACCGATATTTCTCCTAGAGTTGTCTGTTTTATAATAAAACTACGTTTTAACGGTTTTAAGCGCGGTAATTTTATTTGATTTTGAACGTCGGAAAAACCAAAATCAAATAAAATTACCACGCTTAAAACGTAGTTTTATTATGCAAGAGGAGTGACAATACCAGTACTTTAAAAATATTGTTTTGATGTTTAGTTTCACCTTGTTTGCTTGTTATTGCTGTTGCTGTTGTTATCGATTCTTCATAATATTACAACACCTGTGGAAACTTATAATCTATATATATATAAATATATTAAAAAAACATTATCTATACTAGAGTTTACTCCGCGTAGTGCCGTACCCCTTGTTTAAAGAGCAGGCGTTAATACAGACTGTATTGTATTTTTATTTTATTTTAGTGCTATTCGCCTTCGGAAGATTCAATTCATTTTATATCGCAAACTATCTCATCTCCCGGCATGAAAAGTACATATGTCCATTTTCGAAATTAAAACAAAATTACAGCAAAACCGATCAAGTACTGCTAGTAGTTTTTTCGTTACTATCGCATTTTTGTAGATGATAATTTTTTATATCTATAAATGTGAGAAATGATTGGTCTTCCATACACTTTCTTCCGGTTTCAACCCGTTCTAGTTTTATTTGTCTATCCCTCGTCTATCTACCTGTAAACTATATAAGTGGCAAAATTACACAAAATTACCAAAATAACCAAAATGTCCCAAAGGACCAAAATTACCAAGTGACCAAAATAACGCAAATAGCAAGCAAATCACAAAAAAAACAAGACTGTCTTGCCTCCTGGTATAACCTTAAATCTATCCCATTATCTGGGATGGAAAGTATCCCTTGTCCACCCTCTGTATTAAAATTACATATTTACCGAATTCCAGCCAAATCGGTCCAATAGTTTTCCAAAAAAAGACACCAATATATTCATGGCAACAGTCCAGCCGAGGTAAAACTCCTTAGGGAGCTCCCTCGAGCAAGTTGCCCCCCCGGGCTCGAGCGCCTTCGCTTCGCGAAGGCACTCGCCCCAAAAAACCCGGTAAAGTTGTAAGGTCTTCGGACCAACAACATAAAGTCAAGTCCAATAAAAAAAACCAATATATTTTTATCCCGGAAACTATCCCATTTTTCGGGATAAAAAGTATCCTATGTTCATCCTCTGCATCGAATTTATATATATATATATTTCAGCCAAAGCGGTCCAGTAGTTTTTCTGTGAAAACGTAACAGACAGAGTTACTTTCACATTTATAATATTGGTAGATATTTAAACTTCTTAGTGTCGTCAGCAGTGCAATTTATATTTGTATCTTTAAAAAGTTGTATTATTCGCGATTATGCTTTTAAACAATAACAAACTATGTAAACACATCACATCGCTACCTATACAATTTATCTGCATTTATTTATGCAATTGTTATTTTCCGCACAAACAAGTCAAGATAAGATAATATTCTGAAATATCCTAGACGATTCAACATTTTTAAATACTGAAAACAACAGAATTATGCAAAAATTTACGCGATAAAAAAATTGTCCTGAATTACTTTGTATTTAAACACACTGTTACGAATTTGTAGGATGTAAATTCAAAAATGCCATTGGAACTACAACAAAGGTTATTAGAAGTACACACACGTAATTCACAGTTCTTACAAGTATAGCCGAATACAACAAAATCAAACCGTAGGGCAGAAAATCGTTATCACATAAATCGCGCAAAGTTCGTTGTTATAAGATACTCGCTCCGAAAGTAGTAATACGCTAAAGCGGTAACGCTTCGTTCGCAGTCAGAACGCATTTAATGCCTGCCCCTTTCTATTTGCAAATTAGATATGACCTCCTAGTAACATTCGTTTCGTTTGAATTATTAACTTGTCGGTTCAATGGCTTCTGGAAGAATTTGCATGAAATAGTTTAAAAGGAATAAGGTTTTATGTCGTCTTGCTGCGGCGTAAACAAAGAGATTAGCGCGAACAATAGATCACTCAAATTCAAAGGGGTAATAAGACACCTGCAAAGGATTAGTCGCATCGGTTCGCAACAATACTATGAAATGATGTTGATTAATTTCGTTCATGTTTTTAAGCGGTAGCCTTTGTCTATATAACCATTTGACTATAATTTTCAAACTTCTTCAATATTCGGCAGTCAAATGTACAAAACAAAAAAGTTTTACGTTTATCACTTCTACACATTGCTTCATTATACGTAATTGGTCGATTTTTAATACAATATAAAACAAAAAATGAAATAGACAAACATACATCCCCAAGCATATTACATATCCCCAAGCATAGTATGCTAGTGTTATGCCTACTATATTTAAAGAACAGACTGCTTTGAAACTGATTCCAGAGGCGATAAATAAATAAGTAATGGAAAGTTCGTTTATGGAATTTTCATGCCGGGAATTGGACCTAGGATCTCTGCGTTCCAGTGAGCTAAGCCGGAAAAAGCTTAGCCTACTCAATCACCGAATAGAATAGAATATTCTTTATTGCACACCAAAAAAATATTTCAACTGATACAGGCAGTCTTATCGCTAATAGCATAGCAATTACTTCCAGACAACCTACTGGAGATAATTTTGCCTATACACTGTCACTAATAAAATTTGAGTGTCTGTAATCTTATATATAAAAATGAATCATAGAAATGTATGTACGCGCATAACTTGAGAACGACTTTACCGATTTTGATAAATTTTTGTGTGAGTTTGAGTGGGTCCCGGGATGGTTTAGATTCACAATTGGAACAGGTAGGTGGCGCTAAGATCGAGTTCTAGAATTCTCCTAATCACCTGGACCGATTTTGATGATTTTGTTTTTGTGTGTTTGAGTGGGTTCCCAGATGGTTCAGATTCACAATTAGAACCGGTAGGTGGCGCTGAGATCGGGTTCTAGAACCCTCCTAATCGCCTGGACCGATTTTGGTGATTTTGTTTTTGTGTCATAAAACAAAGTCTTTTAGGAATTAAAAAAATATGGCGGTACGAAGTTCGCCGGGTCAGCTAGTTTTAAATAAATGAAACTATTTTTATGAAAACTGCCCTGACGATGCTCAATTATGATTCGATTTGTGTATCTAGTCAGTGTCGCAATTTTATTTTATAGCTACGAGTACAACAGACAGTGTTGACGCCCCACATGATGAGAAGCGGTTACCGTCGCTGGTTGCTTATGGAGATGTGTTATGATTAAGTACGATTTAAAATAATCTGAAATCACAAAAGCGCCAGGCGGAAAACCCGACGCATGTACAAAAAAATTCTACTTACATTTTTAACGAAAATCGCACACTTTCTATATATAATTAAACTGTTAAAGCGAAACTAATAATAATTTATTTCATTTTCAGGTGTTACATTAATGTGTTAATTACAATGACTACTTATAATAATCTCTATGTTAGTAGGACAGACACAATAGAACACATAAGCAGAAAGAATAGGGCCTAATTTTACCCTTCCTTTGACACTAGATAGGTCTCACCCAGCATCGAAGGAAAAGGGAATGTTTCGGATTTTTTCGAAGTACCTAACACTTGTGTTTGATTTTAGGCGAGCCAGTGAACCACGCGAAGGCGTACGGTCGTATCGCTTTCTCTTGTCCCTTTGACGAGCAGCCTATAATCGACGAGAAGATCCGAAACGCGAACGGGACTGTCCTGACCCCTTTGATTTCTTTGGACACTCCTGGCAAGGCCACCGTTCGTGTAATAATCCTCGCTGATCCAGACGGCCATGAGATCTGCTTCGTTGATGACGAAAGCTTCAGGCAGTTGTCTCAAGTGGACCCCGCCAGTGATGCTGACTTAGACAAGTTCATCAAGGCTGATAAGTCTAGAGCATAATTGGTGTTTTCTTTTTCCAACATATTTTGTCTTATATAAAGCTGTTCAACGTCCATTTGACAATATTCAAATCTATTATACAAAATTGGTTATTTATGTGTTTGTTCCTTATGATTCTATCACTTTTCATTTATGCCGGTATTTATGTTTTAATATCCATCCTTTAAACTTACCGTTGATAGACAATTGAAATTTGTATGGAATGATCTAGACATTGGCCGATCAAAACTTGTAAGAAAGGGGTAGAAATTGAACCACAAGAGGTATTTAATAATGTATTTAAACACACCATTTTAGTACATGAGAAAATTTATGTGAGAAAGTCAATATTCTTTGCTGGAGTTGCCAACATGGAGTTTATGTCCAATTTTAACCAGTAGTAATGCAAACTGATGGAAAATAAGATATTAAAACCCGGTGTTAATTGAACTGAAACTTTGTATAATTGTTGTTGGCACTTGTCTACCTTCAATGTACAATGATAATACAAGATGGCACATCATTTAAAAACATTTCACTTTTTGTTATCAACTGAAAGTAACTATATTTGAAAAGTCTAATAATAACATAATTATATGAATGTGTCTGCTTTATATATGTGTACTTACTGCAGGCTTTAGTTAGTTATCTTATAAATATAATTATTAAGAATTAACCAGTGCATAAATATTAACACTCGTACTTAGTCAGTTAACGGATTATCAATAACCTTCACTAGTGATATTTTAATTTCTCCTTTTACCTCGTCACTTGGGTCTGTGCTTCGATTTAAGGCTAATAATTCAATCACCATATAAATATTCATTTAGGATAAAATAGAAAAAAATAAAACTTATATTTGCATGGTTATAATTTCGCTATTGTTTAAAAAAAACGCATCGATAGACACCGAAGGGCGAGTTTATTTATTTTTTAAATCATTGTATTATACTAGAGATGCGCTGAATGTGGTTTGAACCAAATACGAACTTCGGCCGAACATTCGGTTAAAACAAAAAATTCGGCAAATTATAAGTTAAAAGAAAGTACTATTCCGTCTAGTGGATATTATTGAATTATTGATTAAAACTTCATATAATATATATAGTGTTATTATCTATGCACACTACACTGTCGAACGATTTGATGGAGAGCTCAGTGTGCTACGGCGACGAACGATATTTGCCGTTCACGGAATGCCGTGCCCTGTAGAGGAAATTTAGACAGGCCTTGATTGATAGTTTACGGTGTTTATTTAATTCAAGAAAATAATAATATTCAAAAATAAAGTACACATGTCACTTTAACTTTAATTCATTCTGATTGGATTGTACTTATATTTTTCGCCACATTATATAGCGGTTAAAACATCTTCATCCTTGTCCTTGGGTCATAGTAGCAAAATATAAATTGAATACTTTTGTTTAATCGTTCAAATATAGCACACTGTTAACTAAGCTTTTAACGCGTCTAGATGTAAACTTTATAAATGACAGCCTCTGTGTTTAAGTGCGGCAAGGTTTTTTTTAGCTTAGCTCACTGGAACGCAGAGGTTCCGGGTTTCATTCCTGGCATAGTAAAGTTCATAAATGAATCCCTTATTTGGTATGGTCTGGGATCAGCCTCAGAGTGGTCCGCTGTATATTATCCATAACACAAGCTTATTTTTTTATCTTGAGTATGTATAATGTATTTGTCTGCCGTTAAACAAAAATAATTATAGTTAATTACTTCTGTGCTCACTTTTATATTTATATGTACATGTCTTCATAAATGCAGCAACTTGTTTTGTAACAATCGATTTGATGTTATGTGACTATCTATTAAAACTATTTGTGAATTTAATTTCATATACTAGTTATCTAATAGAAGTCTAAGTACAAATGCACAAATCTTGCTTGACCTATCAACAACATTCCTTATATTTATATATCTTATGATATAATGTTGAAACATTTACACATACTTTTATTCACGATTATATTATACTTATTGAATTCTAAAATAATTTCTTTGTTTCAACTAGATCATAATCGTGGAAGAAAAATGTGTAAAAAATATTAGTTATGATTGCTTTATACTTAATTTATTTTAAGATATATTATATTGATGAAATTTTATATTTATTGGTATTGTTAAATAAATTACAAATGATTAATATACTTCTTTGATTAGACGCTATATCAAATTCCAATAATCAGGTTGCTATTGCATTTTTATCGCATAATATGGTTAGTGTTGTATGAGTTGACTCGAGCATATCACGGGAGGGCTCTACACGTTTTCGAAATCTGTGCGTTTATCTGGGTGGGGGGCGATTAGCGGGTGTGGATCCCACGTATCACGTCGATAGCGGATCCGCGGGCCGTCATAAATTCCATTGCAATCGGGGATCGGGCTGATCAATCGCGAAGGTGAGGCGCGTGCGCGAGTCCCGGGCGCCGGGTGACGGGCGGCGGGCGCGGCCCGCTCGGCCGGCAGTGCGCGAGTCGCCGCCGCCTGCCGCGACGCCGCCATGGCCGCGCCGCGACACGACCGCTGACCGACCGCGCCCGATCTCCGCGCGTTTCGCACCGCGCACTGACCCATTCGCCTCACGCTAGCGGCCCACACCTCGCCACGCCGCCGCTAGGTAAAGTATCCGCCGTGGTGCCAGCGTCCACGGCCCACGGCCGCACAGCCTCCGCTCGGGGTGATCCCGGTGGCCGCGATTTATCCCGCGGCGCTCAGCGGCCGCACGCCCCTCCTTATCCGCCCGATCATCATAGTTTATGACTATACTTAGCCAACAGTACCGGACACGAAAACGATCGCCGTGATTTGGCCTAAGTCCATACTCCTCCGGAATTAAGCTGTCACATACCCGGACCCTGTCCGCCGATTAGTTTCAACTCCGGTGTCAACCCGTAACCGACGGTCGTGTGTTGCACGTCCGACTGCTCCGATGCTCTATCGGTTAGTGTTTATACCTTTTATTTTCTTAGAGTAGATAACGCTTTAAATGATCTCGAATACTGGTACAAGTCTAGCCACGCTGGAACCGAGTCTTGCTACGAAGTATCTTGCGCCTGACAATTTAGTGCCAGGTATTACATAACGGAACTTAGTTCGGCCTCATCGAGCGGACCGTGGTTGCCCAGGCACCAAGGCGACGACAAACCAATATCTTCCTCCTTAGAGTGAGACGGTTATTTACTCTGATACTAGTATTTCTGTAGTATTCGTTTATTACGAGTTATTTATTTACTATGCGACTGATCTCCCGAAACTAACTAATCCTGAATAAAAACAATTATATGTTACTAAATAATGTTTTCAATATATATATATATATATATATATATATATATATAAATATATATATATATATATATATATATATATATATATATATATATGTATATATATATATGTATATATATATATATATATATATATATATATATATATATATATATATATATATATATATAAATATATAACAAGGTTTAACCTAAAACGAAACGTGTTAAAGCTTTTTCGCATGCCAAGCAACGGTTTTATGATTAAATAATGGTTATAATATCACAACGGAGTATTAGGGTGGCGCAGAGGTTAAATTAAAACTTAATTAATTTTAATTGAATTTAAACATGTCCTAAACGATTTAGATTTGATAGTCGTTTATTCTGTGAAATAAGGCAATGTTTACTCCGATTTTTGACGTGGATTGCACTTCAACAGTAGCTTTTGAGCAGTATTGAAAGTTGCAATATTTACCGATTGCTAAGTCGTTACTATTTTACTGATAAACAACGGTCTTCAATGTTTTTGCTTACGGCCACTAACTGCGTTTATTTTGCCAATCGCGGAGATTTTATTGCGTGGTTATTGCTTTGCTTTTTACGACAAGTCTAAACGGTAAAGAGGTATAAAGATTTTAATACTGTGAGGATATATTAAGGGGTTCAACTCTGAAAACAGTTTATAAGAGAACGATGGGAACTGAATGTAGATAAAAAGGAAACGTCACTTAATAGAATTTTGTATGAAAATCTTTACATATATAATTGCCTGGTCTTGCTGATGACTGTCTGGCATCAACGCATAGCTCAGAACTACTGAGGCTTTAAACAAGAAAATTTCCAAGCAGGTTCTTTCTATACTGTAGGTGCGCACTAAGAAACGATTTTTCTAAATGCAATCCCTAAGGGGATGAAAGTTTGTATTAAATGTGTCAGTTTTAAAGTAAAAAGCACGAAATTTTATATACCTGCTTCTGGTTAGAAATAAATGTACACGTGTATCGGCGTTTTTGGAAATTCAACCCTTAAGGGGGTAAAATCGTGGATGAAAGTTTGCTCAAACTATGATTATGTTTAATCTACGCGGGCGAAGCCGCTAACAGCAGCTAGTAATGTATAAAGTAAAACAGGCTTTTACGTACATTAAACGATACTGCTTTCAAAAAAAAGGACTGAGAGAGGTTAGCAACTAATAAATACTTTTTACATTTACGTTATCGACAACACAGACGATATTAAGGGCCATTTACATGGAGAGCGTTTATCGCACTTTTTAGAGCGAAAATCGTGTACTATTTTCGCAAGCGATACTCTTTGGACAATAGTCACATTGACATGTTTACATTCAACCAAAAAACAAAAACTCGCCTACGAGTATGTCATACGATAATTTATCACCAAGAGTTTTGTTTATACTACGAGATAAATCGCATTGAGATATTTGCCTACGATTTCTCGACTTGTCTAAACTAGAACTTGTATGACATTTTTTCAAGTTCATACGAGTATCGTACAAATCAGTTTGAATTGATTTGAATGCGAGACTTGCCTTTCGAGCTCGGAATTTTGTTTACACAGAGACGTCAGTATTCAATGACCAGGCGATTATTGCTCTTCTACGTACGGTATCGTATATTTAGTTAACATGATTTTTTTTCTCTTGATTTCGACAATCGTATCTGAGAGGCAAGAAACTCTCTCCAATTAAATAGCTACTGTAGACGGATCAATTCTCCAGTGATTCATATGAACATGACCTTTAATCATTCAATGTCATTGAATGCAGTTAAGACCTTGCCATTCTGTACCGTTCATAATAGATCATATTGCTGTTAATTAATTTAAAGCTGAAACAGTAAGAATTTCTTAACAGTGACTAAGACCTCATAAAAATGGAATCTTATTGGCTTCCCTTTTGAAATTGCACTATACCAGAATCTTGATGTTTAGTATGATTATAATTTATCTGTGTACACCGTTGATAGCTATATTAAAAACTAAGTTTTATGGGTTATATTACCTATATATTTCACCTTTCCCAAAAAAAATATAAGAAAATACAACGACAATAATTTTCTTGTAGTGTGTACTTGGTAGGTTGTTTGCATTACTGAAACATTACAATTTTTGTCCTTTTCTGTGGTCGGGTATTGAACCCGTCAATACTTCCAATATTGATTAGTAGCAATAAAGATACAATATTATAAGTACGTTTGTTTTTACTAGAGCTTTCCCCGTGTCGTCACCCACATAGATATCGTTTCTAAACCAGCGGTTATAACACTACGCTTGTTTGGGGACCTTTTCTCTAAATTTTAAATTGAATAAGAAAGTCCCGCATTTGTGCATAAATTGCAATCAGACGCTATTTTCATTTCTCAGAAGGTGCACTAGACAGCCGCGGTAGAACGATTTAATAAGATTGATATTTTTAATCAATATTTCCGCTCCACAGAAACCAAAAGGCAAAATTTTGGGTTCATAAGGTAAATAAAAAAAGGGCCAATGCATGTTTAACTATATAATGTGTCTATAGGATCGGCTGCGCACTAGGCAGCCTGGTTGTGACAACCACTCCGATGTATGATGACTCGTTGCAGCTCGAGCCTTGAGTCCGCGCCACAAACGAAGTTCCATAGAAAGTAAAGGAACTAAAAGTGGTGGCTCCGCTATTTGATAGGATTTTGTTCATAAAGTAGTCAGGAAATTAAGTTACAGCTTTAAATATGGAATATTTGGTAATTATTATTCAGTGTTTACTTACATCGATTTACGAATTAGTAAATAATTACTCTGGCAGGAGTAAATGCGACGATTGCAGCGCCGCGTCTGTGGGACTTCTTATGTGGCGCGGACTCTAGTGGCCCCAGAGTTGATGGCTGCGGCAGACCTAAGGACGCTAAAATAGACTTAGGTACTGCCTTAGATCATATAAATGGGTACTGCTTAATTTTTGTCTATTGAGCGACCTGCGTAACCCCTTGTTTAACTTTTGCCCAATTTCACGGCAAGCAGAAAAATTGCGAGTGAAGAGGGCAGAGTCATTATACCATGTCCAACATAGGTTTAAACAGTCGTGCTGCCCATTTCCCTCACGACTTTCCTGCTTGCTGCCCCGGCAGTGGCGGAAGGGGCATAATTTAAAACGGACCACCCAAGTTTATTTTATGATTGTGTTTTAGTAAATGCCAGTATTCAAACACATAAAATCACTGGGCCGTTGTTAATGAGCAAAACGCATAGACCGTCCCAAATATAACCACCACAGGTTCACTGACTTTGTTATTGCGTATCAAACTATCACAGTGCAGTCGTTTTAAGTTGCATATTTTTGATACTCTTTTATATAAACGGTAAATCGCTTTTGTAATTGAAAAAAACAACTAGTAGAAAAGATAAAGAAGCCGGCCACAACCAATGGTACCACAGAGCTAACGAATTTCATTTGTTTGTTTTTTAACTGTAAGCTGTGGAACCCTAAAAAAGTAATTCATCGAAAATACTCCTTGTACCATAAAATTATGGAATTGCATTTTCTAACCTGTATTTTAATTTTCGATCAGAAATTGTAAAAACACTAAAAACTTTCAGACAGATGTAACTAAGTTTTTCCAATGTAGATACGTAGTCGCATTGGGTATCGTTAGTTAGATCTAGAAAAATCATAATTATGTTCCTTAATTATTGTTTTACTGAAGTTAATAATAAGTGGCGAGATGGTAGCCTCAACGTTTCAAAAATTATGCCCCTCTTACAGTGAGGAGGAAAATTCTAAAAAAATCTATGTTGTAAAGGTTAAAATAATATTTTCAACGAAAAGTGGTTCGAACAATATTCGTTGAGTTTTTGGGACACTGTATTATTTATTAAATGCTTTTTTAATGTGTCGTTGCCAAATGACAAAAACGGCGCATGCTCATTTCCTCTATAGGACCCTTCAATACGTATTGTCCGACACGCATTTTGCCGATATTTTAAGATTCAACAAATTCTCCGCTTTAATTATACAGTAATTCACACATTGTTTTTCTTAACAGTCATCATCATCATTATTAATCTCTCTTATAAAGCTATTGTTTACTATTTATATCTGTACACACATGACTCCCCTAATTTCACAGGCATTATTACGCCATAAACCAGCCATGAAACATACTTCGAAGCATTATTAATTCACGGAACCTCTCGCTTACACTATCTCACTTATCTTAAGGTGTTTAAGCCCTCCCAAATTCCCCCATGACTGAAATTTACGACTTGAGGTGAGATTCAGCGGACTAGGTCTTATCTGTTTTATCACAGTATATTGTGCGTCGTTTCGCGTCTCTCGCTTGCTAAACAATTATAATTTGTTGAATAAATTATTAACAAACCACTGAATCGCTTCCTTCTAAGAAATATTAATCGAGTTAAACGTGGATAAACACAGTGTATGTGTTTACTTCAAAAACAACCGTGCATATAGATTTCTGGACACATGTTTGCATTGCCATTCACATATCATCTTAATTTGACGTGTTATTATTACAAGCCATCGTAATTGTGACATGATTCCTTTGAACATTGAATCCTCTGGGAATGATTCATTTTATTTGACATTTAAGATGAGGTCAGTGCTCAGTCTGATCTAATTTATTAGTCTACTATAGACCGTGTTGAGGTTAATTGAAATAAAAAAAGCTTGTTGTTGTATTTGAGAAGTTCAACAGTAGTTTCAAATGACATCCGTAGATGAGTTTGTCAATTCAGCGGCATGGCTCGTGAAGGTAAGAGACAACAAAGGTACATACGTAAGTTTAGTTCCAATAATTTGCTTATTTTTGAACATAGCTCAGCATTTATCTATCGTAATACTGTTCCCAAATACTGCCTAACTGTTCACATAGAAAACTAAAATATTTGAACATTTGCACGTCCAAAATTTCAGCTACAATGTAGTTAACTCAAAAATCATCTCTAGCAACGTGTACACATGTTTCGGGTTAAAGTTGTTACATAAATCGTCAACAATATTCTATTCCAACGAAGAAACTTGCTCGAGCCTGTTTCTTCTTTGATGTTACCTTGGTTCTATTCTACTCAATTTACTGAGTACGACTCGTCGAAGACAGAGTGTCTTCAGGGCTCTAACTCTGTGATCGATCAACTCAATAATGCTAATTTTGTCAATTTTATTAGTCGTACCTACAAAAACTGAAGAAATCAGCACTGTCAGCAGACTTGAGAGTAGGTACTATTAGAAAGTTATCGCTTCACGAACTTTCCACAGGTTACCCATGTAACTGTTTTTATCTATGTAACTGTTGCTTAGTTTGTTGTCATCGGGGAGTTCGTATCTGATTTGTATAAGCAATTCTAAAAACTTATTCCATTTTGCACCAGGTCTCGATGTCGTTGTAACTGGAATTTCTTTCCCTCTGAAACTTCAATATTACTAACCTCTGAGAGTATTATGCTGATATTGGACCGATCAAGAAATTTGAATGAATTTAGTTGAAAGGCACACCACTGAAAAGACATGACGATATCCATGACATTAAATCAAGTAAACACTTATATTGGATCACTTTGATTTATCGAAATTGAAAAAAATAAATGAACCGTCTAATAGCGGCTTTAGGAAGTGATTACATGTTGTGCTTCTAATGAATAACATTCGGCTGCGCTCTTAGATTGCAAGTAATTTATTAGTCGGTTCTTTTACAAATTTAGTCGCGGTACAGTGAGCAATGGTACGCACGCAATTAAATGTTTATTGCTAACTTTTTATATTTATGCCACACGGAAGATCGTAAACACGCGTTTCCATTACTAATTTATCATTTTTCCAAATCATAAATCTGTCTCGGTCATATGCTTAAATAAAATTAGTTTACAAAATTAATTTTGCATTTGTGTTACCCACTTTAGATTCTGACAAAGTAAATGAAATACGTAAAAAATCCCGCCATACTCATAGCCAGGAAATTAATTGATTGTCTAGCTTTATTAAAAAGAATGAATAATTATGTTACTCAGTCTAGTTCAATTAGGATAGTGGGTAATATAATTTCAAATGCAAAGTAGGTAATAGTTCCTAAATGCTAAATGCATATGGAATACTGCTCACACTTATGGGCTGGAGCACCCGCTTACCAGACTGACTCTCGACTCCATCCAGCGTCGCGCCGTTCGTATAGTCGACGATCCCATACTAACAGGCGGTTTAGAATCGCTTAGCCTTCAGACAAACTTTTCGTCCCTCTGCGTATTCTACCGCCTGTACAACGGAGAGTGTCCCGAGGAACTGTTTGATCTGGTGCCAACGCCTCATTTTTACAATCGCACCGTTCGCCATCAGCGGGATGTTCACCCCCATTTCCTGGAGCTCCCACGCTCAACTACGTAACGGTTCTCTAGAACGTTTATTCTGCGTATAACAATGATCTGGAGAGAACTTCCCGCCAAAGTTTTCCCTCTGCGCTACGACATGGGGTCGTTTAAGAAGGGCGTTATAAAATTTTTTAGAGGCCGGCAACGCGTTGTCAACGCCCTTGGTGTTGCAAACGTCCATAGGCGACGGTAACCACCTTCCATCAAGTGGGCCGTCCGCCTGTTTGCCTGCTTCAGGCAATAAAAAAAATGCTCTCTAAGAAACGGTCATGAAAAATTCACATCAGAATGCTTTTATTATAAATATAAACCCAAACCAACAAACAGCATTGTACTTAAGGTCTTAGATTTAAATTTACTTTGTAGGATGAAAAACAAGACCTCGCGGTCTCCAAGTGAAACCTTTTCAGTTTTGCGCGCTTCAGTTACTAACTACGATGCTTTTAAACCATTTTGATATAATGGTCACAGATTTAACTTTCTACTGGTTGTCTACCCTCTATTAAAAAATCCTAACAGCTAACTGACCATAGATACCCTTGGTTCGATTCCATAGCTTTAATTTGAACCTGGTAGATAGCGTGTATTTAAGGGTCACAATTTTCTGCTCTGCTCGTGTTACAATTTCCAAGATTGCATGGTGTTGGAAACACAAAATCAGGCTGTAAATAATTAAGATTTGCTTCACAATTGTTGACATCTTACGACGGATAAAGGTTGTGACAGTTACGTGATGATCGCGCCGATTGATCAATAGCCGTTGCGTACAGGACAAGTAGGAGAAAGTTGGTTTCGTGTGGTCATCGATTTATTCAACCGTTTACGTGCAGTCTTTCTGATAGATATATAGAACTCAGCTTAATTTAAATGTTTTAACATCCAGTAGAGAAGTACTACGGGCTGACGATGGAGAAGATTAGCATAAGAATTCTTAGATATACTGCTTTTCGTGGTTTTTCCAGAGCGCTACACTATTGGGCTCTTTAAAAAGGGCCTAAACCCACATTTAAAGTCCCGACATGGTAGGCAATGCATCGACTCCCTCAGGCCCGGTTACTGTATCTTACTTATTCATTCACTTGCCCTACCATCGGTTGAATTTTGACATTACTTTTATGGAGTTTGTCTCAAATATCTTGTCTCGATAGTAAGGCAAATGAACGATCGGTAAGGTATAGGATCCGGCCGGTAATGTTATGGTTATCCAATATCCATGGATAACGGTAGCCACTTGATATCAAGTGGTCAGAATATTATTTACGCTTTTGATGGTCGTCGAAATGGTTGTAGATTAAGTTTAATTTGTTATTGCTTTTAATTAATGTTGTGTTACGCACTGTGCGCGTGGCGGTGTGGCGTGGCGTGGTGCAGGTGTCGGGGGCGCAGCGCGGGCGCGAGCGGCATGCGGCCCCGACGGCAGACGCCCATGGAGGTCGGCTAGCGGCGCGCGCGCAGCCCCAGCGCCCGCTCCCTCCGCCCCGCCCCGCAGAAACCATGGAACTCTCTGACGTGCCTCGACACCGGCCCCTCGCCTTCGATAAGGTTGGTACCATGTTTACCTTAAAAATCTAATCAAGCTTTCTCTCACGCTTTTTAAAAAGTTTCTGCTTGAATTTCAATTTGCATTACATACATTATCGTTAGAATGGAAAAAACAGCATCACCTTAATACTTGTGTATGATTTTGAAGAAAAACCGGATAAAGGAGTTTGCTTAGTGTAAACAGTTTAATAAGTAAATCTATTGCAACTCTCCTCGACGAAGATTAATTTATTAATATGCTCCAATAAATAACAAGTCACTTAGACTGAAGAAAATATTCTTAAAATAATTTATTTTACTACATACAACACGTTTGTCCTGATATAATTATGATAATGCAGTCCGTTCTATTTTAATCGTTTTACAACACCTGCGCTTTTTGCCTGCCCACCCACGAAATACAAGGTGATACCGAAATAATGTAATGTACTAACGATACTGTACATAAAAGCTTTATAAAACTGTTGTGGTGGGCAGTACTTCCCCTTATGTATTTTTAACGGCAACCCGAGCGGCGCTCGCCTGCCTGCCTCTGAAAATCAATAGGGTTCACTTAACCCCTGTCTATATGCTGCCCGTTTCTTATAGCTGGCACCGCAAGCTTCGATAAATCGAATAGAGGTCTTAATTTGTTTTAACAAGAAATTTAAAATGAATTTCTTATCTTGTTGTAAATCATCTTAAGTATATATATATGTATATATATATATATATATATATATATATATATATATATATATATATATATATATATATATATATATATATATATATAAATGTGACCCAATGTAACGAAACCTATCATCAAAAAGTTAGTTCCGTTGCCGAGACACTTCGTTGAATTTCTATGTTAAATGAGGTTATAATAAAACTACGTTTTAACGGTTTTAAGCGCGGTAATTTATTTGATTTTTGTTTTTCCGACGTTTCGGCTACTTTTCAGTGGCTGTGGTCACGGAAGACAAAGATGTCAAGTGTCAACAAGTATTATTAAAGTTTTATTTAGCCTACCGCCAACTTGTTCATTTTAATTATTTAGTTTTAATTTTGTGTATGGTTATTATATACTCTATGGGAGCCTAATCTAATTCTGGCAGTTGGTTTTTGCTGGGTTTGTGGGTCTTAATAGTTTTGATGATCGGATCCCAAACAGGTGGTACTTGTTAACCATCTTCTCTATTGAAATTTGGGTGTTTTTTGATTTCAATAGCCTCACGCATCATTCTAGGTATGTTTCGAATGTTAGACCTCTAATAATAAACTAGTAATTTAATCTACCAGTAACATGTCAATAAAGTATTTATTAGATTTCTAAGAAATGGACGGACTGTCGAGGCAGCCTATTAGAGGTGTATCTTTTTACTGAGTACGTTTTGTAATGTATTATAGTTATTTATTTTCTTTTCAATAAGAAGGAATTTTTAATATTTTATTTAATTCGTTACTAATGAAAAGTTTTATTGATTTTTAAACTAGTCAACTTGAAACGTACGAGAAAGAAATTTTGCGGCTTAAATGGTGTCATTTTATATTTAATACTTTAATTATTTTTCAGTTTACAAGAATTTTCGTTTAGTATCTTTATCACTTAATTATTCATCTGCATTGTCCTAGTCTACTCCTATTTCGTAATTTCTATCAAGTAAGGTTCGTGCACGTCACTAATAAAATTTATTTGTTATGGATTTACAATCAATCCATATGCGATTTATTACTCATTGTAATGCATAGAAATAGCAAACCTTGTTACTTACGATTATATTCTATTCCGTCATTGAATCTTAACAAAGGTAACGATGTAATAGTTTTCTTTGTCATATTGTCATATAAATATTGTGGGAAACATTTAGACTTTTCTTCTTCTATAAACTATGTTATATAAGTATACATTATGTTTACAGGCAAAATTGTGTACTTATAAATAAATATTACAGTAGATAGCGATACAAATTAATATTTTTTAAATATAAGATAAAGTAAATGTAATCCAATCTGTTGTCTATAATATTATAAAATTCTTAAAATGCCGTGTCTTTACATTAAAGGTATTTAAAAAAAATACTGGAATAGATAATTTTTTTTTAGATATCTTGTCTGTTTGTTTGGGATTCACGTAAAAACTACTGGGTCGATTTCGATGTGGTTTTCGTTGATCGACAGCAAATTCTTAGCTTAAAATTTGAGCTACTTTTTAACCCGGGAAACCCGCGGGGATATTCGCGGGGGTGTATTTTCTGGGATTTTCTAACTTCGAAACCACGTGATATTAGGACCTGCTTAATATGACAGTTTCTATATTAATTAGACATCTTTAGTAGAACAGATGTAATCATGTATGCCTTTAGTAACATTTCTTATCCCGAATTTTTACGGAAATCTTCGGAATTCATTATTCATTCAGTATTTCATTTTAAACATTCAAACAAATTGAATATTTAAATTTAAACACTGGTAAAATAACTGTAATTTACGTTACCTGGCAAGCGTGGACGAAGTAGCGGGCAAATCCCAGTACAACATAAAATTCACCTGAAGATTACAAGTATCTACTCTGTACCTACGTATCTAATACAATACTGAACCCACCCAGATCACCTTTTAAATCTCGACTATGCATACCAGTTGAAAATAAAAATATAATAAAATTATATCTTCATTTATTGCGCTATCTCATCACGCTTTTACTATAATATAGATTTCTTCACGGTTTCTTTGCCGCGATATATCTCCGGCAAGTGGCTAATTTAGGTATACGTAGATTGAATTATAAAAAAATACCCCCGAGTCCAAGATTTGAAAAGTAAACAAATAATCATCCATACAAACTCGTTTTCAATATTATATATTTATACTAAGTTATTGACAAAGTTTTGCTTGCGTAAAGTACGAACCCGTATCGTATGCCACTTGCATTTTCTAAAATAAACAGTTTCTTATGTTCATGTCACTGAAGTCTCATATTTACCAAACGTGAAACTTATTAATACGAAAAATCGTGAAAAAGTAACAAACTTTCGAACACATCATAGATAAATTTGTGACTTTGTTTGTTTGTAGGAAATAATTAATATCTTGAACTACTGCACATATTTTCAAAATTCTTTCAACAATGGAAAGGTACATTATTCCTCAGTGACATAGACTATATTAGATTTTAATTAATAACTTTTTAAATAATATTTTTTCTTTTTAATGACGCCCAGCGAAGTGGGCACGGGAACGTCTGTCAAACATGTAACAGCAATAGCGTTCCACACAAGAATTACGCAGATCCTCGTATAAGGCACTGCGAGTGCTCTACGCGTTTGTGAATTAATTAAAGATAGATAGAGAACACTTTATTGTACACCATTACAGAAAACACAGAAAAGCTTATAGCCTAAAAATATTCTAAATGTGCACAATGGGTGGTCTTATCGTTAAGAAGCGATCTCTTCCAGACAACCCGTGGCAGGAATAAAATAGATTATATTTGTTAATACATAAATATTATAGGATATGCAGTTACTAATTAAAGGTTACAAAGCTAATTAAACCTTGATTTGCGTGCCTGCGCGTGTACTTTTTAATGACGCCCAGCTAAGGGAGCACGGGTCAGCTAGTATACTATATTTAAAAAAATATGAAAAGTACATCTAGAAACTGTAGACAACAGAATTGAATATAAACAATCCTTTAGGTGTAATGAATTGTAAGAGAAGGGTGGATAAGGTTGGAACGTGGCACCGGGTCCGTGGTTCGTGAGATGCGATTGTCCCCCTCCCTCTTGTCAGGGAAGAGCGGAGAGGATCGATCGCGCCCGTGACGTCACCGCCTTAGCCTTCATTTTCCCGGCGCTGAGAACAAATTGAACCACTAAGGACACTTAAATCCAGCTCTAATCGGCGCATATGGTGCTGCACATAGAGTAAGAAACTTAAATAATTAGTTGCGAAAACTTAAGAACATACTGCGTAAATATTTATGTATGAATTATAATTACGCGTCCTAAACGCCGTCAGAAGTCGACAAATATTTAGGATATATAAAAACATCAAAATAATATGCTTAAAAATATTATAACAATGCATAAAAATGTTAATTATCATTTTTATGCCTAATGAAAACTGATTGTAACTTTAGCATGTGATTAAGGTAAATAAAAATATTTCTATTAATTTTATTTTTAATATATGTACTCAAGAATTAAGTTGCCCAAAAATACCTCAAGTATCTCATATTAGGAGACTTTCGTGCTCGAATAAAATCTTTGTGTGTGTGTCCATTTAGTTTTGTAACACAGAAACGGGAATCACTGTTGCTAAAATATTTACTTTTATTATTATTAATACATTAAAATTGAAGTATTTCCAATTAAAATTAAAATGGTATCTCATATTTGGCCCCTTTAGTCTATACTTTAAAAATCATGGATCTTATTTCTCCCGATACTGAAGGCGACCTCCAGATTGCCTCGAGGGCCTAGTCCAACAATCGCAATCGCCGCTGGGTCGGCCGCTTGCCGCGCTGGATGGCACTCGAAACCCCGCTGAGATTCGCTCAAGTGCACGACTGCCTTAAGGACAAGAATGACGTCAGAGATATTTTAAAGTATAACTGATGTCTCGCTATTTTCACGCTGACTTTTCGATTTTATTAATAATCACCCTCTTCCTTTAGTTCACAGAAATTTATCTCTACAAGCAAAACTATAAGTTGAGGTAATAATGAGGTTGTGTTGTATTTTTTCAAACTTAGCCGATTCGATACTTGACCGGGCTATATCAAAATAGACTCCGAGATTCCTTTTCAAGAATTTTTCGCTATATCTTATAGTTCCAGACTTAGCAATAGAAGCCCTCTTGAAAAATTGAACCTGTATGAAGCCACTTTATACAAACGTGCCACGAATAGGTACTGTCTGTTCCGAGTAAAATCTCAAAACCCAACCTAGCAGTTAGACTTTTATGGGCTGCTATTATAATGTTCTATTTCATTATAGGATTATCCCAGGCGAAGTAATAAATTCATATAGGCTTTAACGGGTTCGCCATTATTTTAATCTGAAAGTGATTTAATATAATCCAGATATTATGGCTTTATAAATTAGCTGCAGAAGACAATGTGACACCTCACTTTATGTGAAAAAACTTATATTGCATAGTCCTATGACATTGGACTTTGTAGTGTAATCTGTGGTGGATTTCTCAGCAAGCTGAATATGCTAGAGCCTAGGGTGACAGATCCTAGGGACGGCTTTGGGGCCGAAACGAATTACACTTACTTATATTTTTCACGGGATGAAGGTGGTGTAGGTAATTAGGTAGTGCATAATCATAAAGTTACAATTTCATTGACAAAAAACTGTTATTAATATGATCGTGAACATAACGTAATGGCTAGCGCACGCGTCCCAATGTCAGCATGCATCGCTTGAGCAGTTTTCGGACCTAATTACATATTTTCACAATTACCATGTGCTAACAACGGTGAAGGAAAACATCGTAATGGAACCTGCACATCGAGGTAATCGATGTGTGAAACTTGCCAAGCCGTCTTAGACAAGAGGGGAGAGTAAGCTGTATATTCCCCTATAGTGGGAGGCCCGAGCGCAGCAGTGGGACGTTTATGGGCTGTTATTATTATATTATATGATTGTGAAGTAGTGGGTAGAGGTGGCAAAATATGAATAGCCTACTGGTGGCAAATATGTACATCCACCACTGGGTTTAGTGGTCTAAACGTTAGCCCCTTTAAGTTTAATAAAACAAAGAACTTACACGTACATTTCCGTTACTTACTTCTGTGATCAGCCCCTGAATACCACCTACCTGCAACGCAAGCGCAATTTGCTTAGCTTGGAAATATATCGAGAGATAAAAGGCTACCTGTTTTAAGCGAGATTTTTTGATACACTTAAATCATGGTCTTTTTTCATTTTGACCTATGTATGTATGTATAACTTAAGGATATATATTAAGGATTCCAATTAAAATCTATAGATGTTTTTCTTTTTCAAATATAGTAAGTACATAGTTTATTAATGACGTGTTTTTTTGGGTCACATGAAACATTAAACTCTTCTCCCTCCGCCAGTTCTTCCTAATGTCGCTTAAAACAAATAGCCCTTCACCCTTCGATAATTATAATGTGTGTTTTGATCTGTCAATTTATTTATTTATATCTTGCATACTGAGCTCGACCATACAGTTTGGCGTGGACTATATTCTTTCTTCACTGTCCAGCTGTTAAATCGTTTTATTTAGTAGATATAAATTTGATAAAAATGTTTGTTATGATACAAAGATGTGTGTAATATAATTTATTCCTACTACTATTATAAAGAGGAAAGTTTTATATTTTTGTAATCGTTTGTTTGTAACGAATACACTCAAAAACTACTGGACTGATTTCAAAAGTTTTTTCACTATTATAATGCTACATTATCCCAGATTAATATAGGCTATATTTAGCAGGGATGGAAGGTACACCGCTGATATAGAAAGAAGAGTGAATTTGGGGAATAGTTTAAATGGTGCGTTAGGTAAACTTCTAGGCGCTAAGAACCTCAGCCAGAAGGCCCAGCTCTCCGTACACAACGCGGTGCTGGTACCTACGCTCGCGTATGGAAGCGAGAGTTGGGTATGGAAGAAAGAGCATGAAAGTAGAGTAAACGCGGTCGAGATGCGAGCACTGCGCAAAATCTGCGGAGTGACGCTCGCGGACCGCGTTCGTAATACCGAAGTAAGAAAGAGAGTTGGTCTGAAAGAGAGTGTCGGGGTGAAGGTAAGGAAAGGAATGCTCCGGTGGTTCGGGCATGTGGAAAGAATGCATGATGAAAGAATGACTAAACAGATATACAATGCAAAAGTGGATGGATGCAGAAGTCGTGGAAGGCCACGACACACCTTCCATGATCAAATTGATCGTGTACTAGCAGAAGGTGATGTCAGGAGCCTTAAGAACAGACGAGCTTGCATGACAAGAGTTATGAATGTCAAAGAGGCAAGTGAGGTGTGTAAGAATAAGCCTAAATGGCACTCTGTTGTTCGTGCCTACCCCGCAAGGGAACTGGCGTGAAGTTATGTATGTATGTATGTATGTATATTTATTACTAGAAAAAAAATAGAGATCCTACTAAATCTTCAATAATGTAACCCAAGGTGTAAATAATTAGTGTTTCAGTGGGTCTCGGGATAGTTTAGATTTACAATTAGACCCGGTAGGTGGCGCTGGAGTCGGGTTCTAGATTTCTTTATTTTTCAGGGCAACGTCTGTCGGACCCGCTAGTATCCCATAAAATTTAAGGTTTTAATTGAGACGTAGATGCGAACTTTATATTAAGAAGTCTCGGTGACTACTGTAATGCATAACCTCCATATTGTCTTAACTC
Organism: Dendrolimus kikuchii; assembly: GCA_019925095.2. Lineage (NCBI taxonomy): Eukaryota > Metazoa > Arthropoda > Insecta > Lepidoptera > Lasiocampidae > Dendrolimus > Dendrolimus kikuchii. The sequence goes on from CM034392.1 coordinate 19,058,975, forward strand.
CAGAAATAGGTTTTGGGTCGACCGTTTTCTGGTTCAATTAACTCTTTGTATTGATTCTAATTGAGTTTCACTTGATTGCATTATGAATTTAACAGGCGTAACAGTATTGAACTTGAAGATTCATGGATATAATGACGTATACTATAATAGATGTATAGAATAGAAAATATTTTATGCCGGACCCAAATTATTGTCAAAAGGAATAGAAGAGATCCTAGACGAAATAATATTATTGAGTAGTTTTATCTTACGTGTAAATTTTAAAAATCTTCTCTAGAACTAGGCAGACTTTGAGGTACACAACCGAGACGGGTGACTGAGATACTTGTAGAATAGAATGTATTCCATATAATATTGTTTGGGGTTTTGTAACCTTCGACAAAAACGGGGCTTTTATACTGTCGTCATGTCCATCTGGATATTTGTTTTATTGCATGAGTTCAGCAGACAGGCAGACCAGCCCACCTGATGGAAAGCCATTACCACAGCCTATGAAGATTTATTGTAACACTAAAGATGCTACCGCTCTCTAAAAGGACACTGGAACCTGGCCACTAATGCCGGAACACAACTCAAAGTTGTTATGGCGCTATATTTGGATCAGTGATAGCCATCCAGAAGGACAAATGCCCAACCACCTGGCTATGGGTTATTTTGTCGCCTCTTAAGACAGGCCGCCCGGCCGCAGGAAACTGTATTCTTTCTCCGTTCCTGCCCGGATGAAATGTATGCCATTATTCTCAGCAATTACTGGGTCTATGATATAGGGCTCTGTAGTTGTTGAGAAAACTTGCTGTAATATCCAAAGACAGACCGACCGATATGACCACTTTATATAAATAAGCCCCGTTCTTTCCAGAAAGGTTACTAAACCTCAGAAATTAATAAACTGCATTACGAATTTAATGATACTCTTTATAACATGCAACAAACTCGAAAACTTTCAAAAATGAATGTTGATACTTATATGTATGAACAACAACATACCGGTATAACTGTGAATAGTTGTAATGACAATCCAAAAATAACAGCGTTTATTTAATGTGGATAATTGAGAATGTTGTTAATGTGTTCACAAGTACATGTGAATTAATTTGTATGTTACAGATGGAAAGTTTGATAAAAGAAATGCAAGATCCAGAAACAGGCGTACCAGTAAGAAGTCAAAAACTATTTCTCAGTGTTATTCCATCTGCTTTTATGGGTAAGACATTATTACTTTTTTTACTAAATATAAGTTTGCATGGTTTGTGTAAGTATATGTGATCCTTCTGTATGGCAGTGAAGCTTGGCCTGTACTTGAGCGACACAAGCAAGAGCTGCGTGTAACAGACATGAATATGTTGCGATGGATGTGTAATCGCGTGGAAAGACTGCGTCAGGAACTCCCGCAATTCACGACAGTCATCGTATCCCGGATACGGCTACGTTTTACGCAGACCGGTTGATTTTGTGGGGAACAAATATCTAGCCATGCCGTTTCCGCTTGATCCTGATCGAAGGGGTAGAGCTAAGAAATGCTGGCTTGACGTTGTGAAAGATGACATGCGTACCAATGATTTCAAAAGCGGACGCCGAAGACGGTGCGAAGCGGAAAAGTAAAAATAGGAAAGCGTATCCTGCGCGTCGAAGCAAACGCTTCGAACGTAACCGGGATTTAACGCTCGGATGATGATGATGTGTATATAGTGTAGATAGATAGTTACCAGCTAGTGTCGGTAGTAAATATTCAAGTTTTAAAATGTTATGTTGTAGTAAAAAAGGCACTTAGTAAAGGCTAGACCCCTGTCATGCTCCGCCCCAGCATCGGCCTTTTTTTAAATTATTTGCCGACGTCATAAAACAGAAATTTTGTGGCTACTCGAAAATAAACGACCACCGACAATCATCAAAAATTCTCTATATAAACAGACGTATTTGCATAAGAATAATTCGTGCAACTATTGTATGTTGTACAAAAAACTGTATAAAAAATAAGTTTCAGGTTGTCATAAAAGAAAATTGCAATATATAACACTTTTAAATTTCCTAACAAAAACTTCAATTATTATTTTATTTCATTTATTTATTTATTTCATTCTATACATTTTCACGTGGCTTTTCTCGATTAATTTGGAATTCGTAGGTGTCTAATGAAAAGGATCTCGATGTCTGAGACAAAAAGTATCCTATATTTATTCTCGCTAAAGTAAGTAGGTATATAAAAAATACTAATAACAACCCATAATATCTCACTATTGGGTTCACGCCTCCCAAATTTTTTTTGGGAAATCGAATGATATACCCGCCACGCTTGTCCAATGCGGTTTGTGGCCGGTTCCTATATCTTACTATACGTACAAGCGCCCTATTGCCATTGGTTGAATTTTGATATTACTTGTGTGGAGCTTATGTTAAATTTTATCCGAAAAGTAAGGCAAATGAACGGTCGGTAAGATGTAAAAAGAAATAAACGATACGTTTCAAATTTAACGCTCACGTGAAAATGAAAGTTAAATCCGCTTATCTCGTTTTAAAAAAATCTAAAGAATTGTACATCGTAAAGAGACGTATCTAGACATCATAATAATATTTAGAATGATACCGTCTACCGAGTAGTTTGCTGTACACGTCTAACCGTCTTCACCGTCTGATTACATAATCAATAGTCTTGCGGACGTTCACTGTGCTTTGCCAATTTATTTTATATCTCTATCTCTATATGTATGTATTTAATTACTTCAAAGTCTCATATTGTTGCTAACTATTAACTAAATATATATTATATAGACAGGATTAGAACTTGAGAATTAATACATTGCTTAACTTTTTTCTTTAAATATGGCGTTGCAAGATTTGTTTATCTAGCCAGTATCAAACATTACGAGTATTCAAGTTTTTAACTAATCTTCAAGTAGAAAGCATCAACCAAATTGTGGGTTGGGTCTTTGGCCGACACTTTGACAGGGCAAATAAAAGCATTTCCCTAAATAACTGACATTATAAACGCAATTACACAATTCGCATATTCTACAACTATTGGTCACCTTTAACTAACGCGATCTATATTCAAAACAATTTTTTTCTTAGAACAAAATTAAATCGGACAAAAGGAACAGCACGATTTTTCTAAGTACTAGTGGGTAGAAAATTAATTTATTACAATATTAAATTAGCTGTTTGGAATGTTATTTTAAAATAATAAAGATGTATATAAATAGACATATTGTATAGATTTTTTTTTTGTGTGTTCTTGTATTATTTAATTACTTTTTTTTATCCAATTTTCCAATATTATATCAAATATATTATAAACTGACGGACTCATAAACTGCATCAAAGTAATAGACGACTTTGAAATAAGTATTTTAACCAAGTATGCAAACTTTCTATACAGATTTAAATTGAAACCTCTAGATTGGTTCGTGAACTTTAAAACAGCGTAGGGCCATATCCTTAAGTTTAAGTTTGTGTACTGGAAAGGACCTTTTTTTGAATAAAAAACAGAAATTTAAGGAAAATTGGTTTAATTAAAAAATTGGTTTTAACAATAGACACAAACTTTATGCAAGGGTTAATTATGTTTTAATAAGGTGTATTACCTCCACGTGCCCTTATTACGGATTCTAATCGGTTCTGCATAGATTTTATTAGGGTTATTAAAAGATCTTGCGGAATATTGTCCCATTCTTCTGAAAGTGCTGTTCTTAGTACTGTGCTTCAATTTAATGTGTGTTAGTTATTTCAATTTAAATCTGTATAGAAAGTTTGCATACTTGGTTAAAATATTTATTTCAAACTCGTCTATTACTTTGATGCAGTTTATGAGTCCGTCAGTGTAATTTTCTTATAGTTGTATGAGCCAAGTGCGTAACACGAATTATTTTTTTGTGGAAACTTAGCTGGTATGTGTATTTTATATTGTAAGAATGATAATTATTGTATTTTTCCCAAATGAATTAAATAAATGAGAAATCTTTGTTCCAGGTTATGATCTTGTCGAATGGCTAATGGAACGGTTTAATCTTGATGAAACTAGCAATGGTGAGTGTTACGTAATCGGGATTGGAGCCTGCGCATGGTCACGCCGCAGAACTCCCGTAGAATCTAGCTATAGCGAGAAGCCCAAGTATTCCCAGGTTTCATTATGTAGGTAGAGCTATCATACTCGTACGCATTACGCATGTTTGTGGTCTTGCTGTTATGCCTGACTGTGCCCGCTGCATTTGATGAAGATCTTCCAAGTAAAACATTTTAAATTAACAGCTAAAATAGCGAAATTTTTGGAAACGTCCTAGATTTTATTATGTGTTGTATGTCACTTCCCATGTAGTTTTCTTAAGGTGTTTTTTTTATTATACACTACCAGTCCAGGATAAAATTACGATAGTGTTTTGGACACCTTCCTTGGATCTACCAACTAAATACTTCGGTATTCATTGCTATATAAAGTCTGGATGGCTACCAGGTCTAGAGAATGCCGCCATAACAGCCTTGAGTTGTGTTCCGGCGTTACAGACCAGCTTACAGTCTCTCTTTAGAGAACGGCAACATATTCGTAGCGCCTTTGGTGTTACAAATGTTCATAAAAACGATAACCGCTATCCTTCACGTGGGCCGTCTGTCTCTCTGCTGAACTCATACAAAATTTTTTTTTATTAAAGAGTCTGGAGGGATCTGCCAGAAATTTCCCTTCGCACTACAATACGAGGTTGTTTAAGAATGGCGTCGTAAAAGATCTTCGTGGTCATCAATGCGTTAACGACGCCCTTGATGTTGCAAACGTACATAAGCGACGATAGTCATTTTCCAATAGGTGGGCCGTCTGCCTGTTTGCCTAATTCAGGCAATCAAAAATCCAAAGACGCTTCCCATGACTCTGACAGCGTTGGGTTATCAGAGAAATGCTTATTGTAATATCCTGTGAAATGCCTATAGCTATTGTCCAATCGAATTCTGTATATCTACAACTAAATTGTGCACAAAAATTAATATAACTATTCTGACACTCTTACTTTAATAACAAAATGACCTGTGTAACTATTAACACTTTTACACAACTAATCATTCCTCCCGACGTACCTGCGCAGTAGACCAATTTTAGTAGCGCTGCCAGTGTACGAATCGAGTAGGCGGAACCAAGCTATGAATGCATAGTATATTGCATAGCGAGCTATACTGCCATTTCCGGTTGCGGATAAAGTTCAATATCAATATTTACATATTAGAAATGGATCTGCACTTTTCTGCGCAAACGAAAACTGCCGATCGGAATTATAAGTTGTCTAAAACTGTATATGCTGTTAACCGCGTTTTAGCTGTGCCAAGCCACAATATTTTTTTAATAGAAAAATGTGACAATCATGTCAATCCCAACCTAGTCCAAAGCGCTCATGGCCTTCGTATCGTCGCTGGCTATTAATACTTCAAGCCTTAGATGTTATGTTGAAAGTTCAATATGTATAATTTCTTTACTAATTATTTTTTTCATTTCAGTTGAAGCAATAAACTTAGCAAACCAACTCTGTCAGTACGGTTACTTCTTTCCTGTCAACGATTTGAAAAACCTCGTGTTAAAGGATGATTCTTCGCTCTATAGATTTCAGGTGAGATAACTTTGAAAGTATCCATACGTAATATTGAAAATATTATCATTATAAAAGTAAAACTACAAGCTAACCATAGACTATGTTATATACTATATAACTACGTGTTATATATCTTTGTCAGAAGGAAACGTGCCGAGAAGGCTGGATGCCAATGCTAATTCGCTGTGCGAGCCTTTTGAGCACAATTCCCTCTGGCAGTGATATGGTGTTCATAGTCTAGAATTAGCTTCTAGCTTTATTTTTATAACTAACGGCCCGTTCCGGCTTCGCACGGGTATCTACGAAGATTTTTTATTTTATAGCCTATGTCAGCCGGGGATAATGTAGCTTGCCAACAGTGAAAGAATTTTTCAAATCGGTTCAGTAGTTTCAGAGCCTATTCAATGCAAACAAACAAATCTTTCCTCTTTATAATATTAGTATAGATAACAACATTTATAAATTAAGTTTGAAAAATGTATAATATAAAGCTTTCGTTGTTATATAGTTATATCTTTATTAATGTTAAGGTGGTTTGGGTATGTAGAAAGATTGAATGAAAGTTAATGAAGTGAAAAGTGTTTGTCAGGATCGTAGCAGGCAATAGGAGTGACAATATATGATGTAGAGCTTTTGTATTCGTTATACCAAGTGTTGTAGATTAAATACTTTTTTGTATATTGTAATACTGGCCACATTATTTTAATATTATTGCAATTTAAAGAAAATCGAGTTGGTTGCGATTCGAACATTGGAAAACAATGGCGTTTTATTTTATTTAGTCCCATTTTAATATACAGGCTGGCCAGAACAGAGACGTTCAAAATAAATATTTAGTTACTTTACATAAAGGCGGTACCCGAATTGAGCCCACTGTGTATTTTTAACCAAAATTTTTAGTTTTCGAGTTGTTAATTTTATAATTATTTTTGGAAAATATCAATTCGCAATAGCTTTAAATATATTGTATTTTATTTTTTGGTATAATAATTTGGGAGTTTTTTTTAATGTAATTGAGTCCTTATGAATTGCACTTTTACAAGTACATCAACATAAGTTACAAAAATTGTACGTGAAAGTGAAAAAAATATTTCGAGCGAATCAGACTCGAATATTCAATCTAAAATTAAAAATTGAAAAAGGCAATTTAATCGACCTTCAAACGTTATGAGGTGAAAATTTTGCAATTAAAAATTTTGTTTAAAAAAATAAATTTGGGCTATTTTATCTTTCTTTAAGTTGATTTATGTTTAAAAAATACGATATTCAACGAAAATAGTTATAATCTTGGAAATAACTAGACATTTTTAATTTTTTTTATAAATAATATTGTTTTGAGCAGTCTTTTCGTGAAAATTATAACGCTTTGAGTTGCACGTATTACCTTTTTTCCATGAATACTATGACTGAAATAAAGAATATTGCGGTCTCTCTAATACACTCACGATTATTGGGCCCCAGTATAGTGTCGTGACTTTACTTTTATGTTGTATTGTATTTGTATCTTTTTTTATTAAATAAATTAAAAGAAAGTTGACTGTGAAATACATAAACTCTTTTACAACTGATTGTCTTTTCTGAAAACTACTGAACGTATACATATGAAACTCGGTACAGTACCGATGAATGACGTAGTTTCCATGGAATAGACAGATTAACAAAACAGATGGCGCTGTAATCGCATTTTTCAATTCAATATATATAATAAATACCTACGTTGTCATAAAGAATATGGTATTCAATGTATTACTTCAAATCAGGTTGGCTTCGACTCACCTCTAAGTTTTGCTGAGTAGTTACTTAGTTTATATGGACTTAGTTTCTTTGTTGTTATTATTATATGTAAAAGGCCGAATTAAGTTATTTTGTAAGTAAAATAAAGCTACTGCTTAAGGTTTGACAAGGGCGTAGCCGCGGGGAAAAATCTACTAAATAAATAAAACACTAACGTTGTTGTTTAACAGAGTCCGTATTACTGGCCGTGGCAAGCACCCCGCGTGGCTGGCGGCGGTTCTAGCGCGCCCACCCTTGGTCCTGACAACGTCGAGTACGCCATCTACCTCGTGAAACGCACCCTCAGAAACAAGCAGCGGCACGCACTCGAAGAGTACGAGCAGGAGGCCCTCGCGAACCTCAGGAAGAACCTCTCCGCCAAATGGGACTTCATCACCATGCAGGCCGAAGAACAGGTCTGTTCACAAAATCTACAACGTCCCCACAACTCATCGTAGAATTTTGGATGCGTTGCCACATCATACAAATTTCAATAATATGTAGTTAAAAATTGATGCACCCAGTACTTTCGTCTGTTATTTCTTTACGCGTTTTAATAGAAACAAGAAGCAAAATAAGTCTAGTGCGATACATGTTTCAAACTAAGCTGATACGATGTTTGCGATGAAATTTTTACGTTAAGTCATCGTATCGCGTGGAGATGCGATGCATACCGCAGGGTTGTGGCTTCGTTCTATGTCTCCAGTTTACAGTATACTACTAGAAATAGGTAATCCGTTGCAAAAACTATTTGTAGGATAAGGTTTATTTATTCCCATTTCGAAATAACATAATAAGTACATCTTTTTCAAATTGGAATCTTGAAAAAAATGGGTTTTTATCTTTTCACGGATTCACCATTTTACATAGAAAACAATAATATTTATTATATGCCTATGATTTACAATCTAAACAAATTTTTAAAAATTATACAGTCAAATTAACATTGGTATAAAGTTATATCAAAATAGTTATCTTCTCCAGTGGAATAATTTAGTTTGAATAAAACTGTTAATTTGAATTAATCTTTATTGAAATTAGAGATTTAAGTTTACCGCCGCTTTCAAATTAATTTTATTTTCTGTTAAACGAGTAAAAGCGGCGGAACAAAACTCCCCATCAACATAATATTTTCTTTATTTTCTATTTTGTACTGTATAATTATTATAAAACACTTCTTTAAACATTAATATCTTAAAGGAATATAAAAAAACATATTAATACACAGTATAAATATGACATTAAAAAAAACAAGTCAAGATTAGTAAAGTTCTATATTTAAAAATAATATATTATGGCCAGTACTAAATCCTATTGGCCACAATTAGAACTTCGTTGGAAATTCTGACAATGTATGCATAAATAACTAAATAATTGCTTGGCCTCGCTGACTGATTGACTGACATATAAACGCACAGCCTAAACTTCTGGGGTTGGGAGCATAAAATTTTACATGCTGATTGCTTTTATACTTTAGGGGTGCACTAAGAAAGGATTTTTGAAAATTCAACCCCTAAGGGTGTGAAAAGGGGGATGAAAGTTTGTATGAAAATCCGTCAGTTTCAATATAAGAATCACGATATTTTATGTACTTCTGGTTAGAAATAAATGTACACATGTATTGCTGTTTTTCGAAATTCAGCTCTTAAGTTTTAATTTTTTTGACTACTCAAACTGAAAAAAAAAAATCTACGAGAGCGAAGCCGCTGGCAACTGCTAGTTATGTATAAACTTTCATAGTCCTATTTTTTAATTAAAAGCTCCTACTTTTTTGTACATCAAAAATAATTTTGAAATGCAGGTCCGTCTTGCCAAGGAAAGGAAGAAGGGTGATAAAATAGTGAGCGACAGCCAGGAGCGCGCGTACTGGCGCGTGGCGAGGCCGCCGCCCGGCGTGCCCAGTGCGCTGGAGCCCTGCCCCGTGCCCGTGAGGGTCCGCCACCCCCGGCCCAAGAAGCGCACCATCCACCAACTGCAAAGAGAGGTAAGTGCCCAACAAACTTACCTCTCACCTGTACATATTATAAACACCTTTAATTCGTAAAAGGAACTTTTTGCCCAAACTTTTACGGTCCAGCTACTATACATTCCTGTTATTCATAATACTTATACGAGGTTTATGGACTCTACACTACACTAAAATAGTATTTTTATTCATAACACTTTGTAACAAAGTTTTTCTGTATATGTATTATACTAGGGTTTCCCCCGAGGCTTCATCGCGGGTCAGATCCTTGTAAGTAACCCTTGATTATTTAACCAGCAAGCTTTCATTCACACAGGTTACATTGAATTGATTTTTTATCAAAGCCCGCTTCGGTTACTCGTTTACAAAATATTGTTTTGTCCCGAAAAGGTCTCAGACGCATTCTAAGACAGTTTAGCTTTTCTCCGAATAGACTTCATACGCAATGGCTGAAAGTCCAACTAAAACGGCCACGCAGTGAATGTGATAAGGAAGTTTATGCTAGTGTTATGGGTAATATACAACGGACTACTCTGAAATACAGACAATCAATAACGAAGAAAATTCGATTTCCGAAATTTACTATACCAAGAATCGAACCCGGAGCCTCTACGTTACAGCGAGATAAGCCGTCAAAGGCTTAGGTCGCTCAACCACATAGGTCGTCATTATGGCTTTTTAATATCTTGACTTAATTGAGAGTATTAAATTACTCTGATTCCTATTAAAAATATGTATACATACTTAACTATATATGTTGGATGGTATTAACGGCACCTAGTTTAAAAATACGCAACGCTGATCCCCTTAACAATACTTTGGTTATAAAATTTGAATAATTCTGTTTTTGGAAATGATTCTACAATAGGATGTTTAACATAGTAACGTACATTTAGTTAGTGTATGTGTGTAGTATATGTATAGTTGCTGGACTTAAAACGAACTTATCAAAATTGTCAACTTTGACCGTAGCTCTCACTTCAATTCTATAAAGTCCGCCTGTACGCACTGATTTAATAAAATTATACTTTTTCATATTTGCCAAACTATATAAAATGCATTAACAACATGCAGGCGTTTATATTTGAATTTTTATTGTAAATAAATGAATCACTTTTCCTCGGTATTAAATATTACTAAGTATGTATATTTAGTAGTTTCTCTACCCTCGTAGCTTATATTGCGTGTATGGTGGGTCGAGGTAAGGAGGACCCCTTATAAGGGTGTCAAACTGAAAACAAGAAAAGCGGTAAGAAGAACATAATAGGTCAGAAAACCACCAGAATGGCGCTAGTGTAGGCAAAGAGTATTAATGTAGGAACTTAACAGTTGTAGATGAGTGCATTATGTTAAGTAGAAATATTCGATTTTTAAAGATATTTGTTAGGGGAGTGAATAGTCAAACAACTTAAATACTTGTTATCATCTTGCAAAACGTATCCTCATATATTTTGTAAGAGTGTACAAAATTACATCATAAGTTTGTACAAGTAAAGGGAGCCAAATGGCGCATTAATTATTGTTTAAAAAGGTAATTAAAATTATTTCCATCACGATATTTAATTGTAAAACAACAAGATGGAAAATTAACGGCTGTTATTTTATATGTAAATATTGTTAGAATTTATTGTAACATGTGTCCCTATTGTTGTTAATTTTTAATAATACTTTAAAGTAATTTTAGATTATTTACAGTTATAAAACTTTTTTAAACGATTGCACCAATCACAATGGGGAAAACGTATCTTTTGTACCTCATTAAGTTTTAGTGCTTTCTTTAAAATTTACCCTGTAGCTACACTAGCGCCCCCCTAATTTTATGCCTTTTGACGGAAATATTTTGATACTGTTTTCTTTAGCTCTACCCTCCATAATTGCGTACTTCACTTCCTTTAATTTCTACGTTCTAATACTTCTAGATTGAACATCTAAAAGCGAGCCTGGACCGTACGAGAGTGAAGACTTCCATTGCCCTTGAGGCCCTTTTGGCCTACTCGGAGACCTTCGCTCCCTACGATCCCTGGCTCACCCCGCCGCAGCCCTCCAACCCTTGGGTCAGCGACGACACCCTCTTTTGGCAAATTAACAGCCCTCTGTGAGTTCGATACCCACGAATCCAACACTAACTTAACATATCGTACGCTTAATCCAATACTGGCATTACCCAAAAAAGTGAACTTCACAGAAGAGCCAACTAACTTTTTGTAAACGTGAATATCAGTTTACATGTAGTATTACAATGCCTTCTAGTGGACATTTCTGTTACTTTTAAACCAGGAGCGGTATTACAAGTATTCGTATCTATATTTTACGATAGACGGCATTAAAAGTTGATTTGGCAAAATTTTGTTTAGATTGGTTTAGATTAAGCGTGCGATACACCTTCTGTCTATGTAGTTATTTGTAAATATTTATTTACTTACTATAACTTTTCTTCACTTTAAATTTTCTTTATTAAATTCTCATTTATTATCTGAATGTTGCAAATTCACTTGAGTGTTTAGCCAATTAAGAACTCCAAACTGAGTTATAATTGTCATTATTTTTTACAGTGTGGAAGTACCGAGTGAGAAACGAGTACAGCGATGGGCACTGTCCATTGAAGAATTGGTTTCGGACCCAACCGGATTGCAAGAGTTCACTAGTTTTCTTCGTAAGGAGTATTCACACGAAAATATCCGATTCTGGCTCGCAGTTATGGACTTACGCAGAAGTAGCACGAAACAAATACCAAAGAAGTTAGGGGAGATTTATGAGTAAGTGCAATTCTGATTCATAATTCTCATGCGTACCAAGTCCGCGACATCTATATGGGTGTCCGAGATCGATTCCAGAATTGTATGCTTGGTATTAATATTATTTTTTATTTCTATTTATTTTCTATTGCCTGAAGCAGGCAGACAGACAGCCCACCTGATGGAAAGTGGTCACCATCACCTTGTGACGTTTGCAACACCAGGAGCGATGTTAACACGTTGACAGCCTTTAAGACAGAATAGAGGGGTGGGATAGTACAGGAGTAATATTTTGTGAGAGCGTAGTTTGACAGCAAGGGAGCGTCCAGTGAGCTGTAACCAACATAATGAATCCAGCATGGCTCTACCACATCGATAACCTGCTTTGCATGGGAATATACATATAATGTGTATGTGTTTGTCTACCTAGTTATTTATTTATATGAGCACAGCGTGTGGCGATAGGTGACGTTGAGCAGGTGAAGATTGTGCAATAAGTTTATAAAAGAGAATAATATCAGTGGGCTAATTCGGATCATCAGATTCTGAAAATGCAATTTTAGAATTTTTATGTCTTTCTGCCTGTTAGAGTATCACATGAAAACTACAGAACAGGTTTAAATGAGACTCCACACAGAGCTAGCTTACATCCCGGGTCAGTGCTTAGAATACTTTTCATCAATAATATCGTTTCCATGGAACAAACGATTAAAGCCCAAATATGGCGCTGCATTCACACGCGCGACGTAGCGATTTCCTTAAATCGTGGAAACGCGAACAAAACTTCGCTGGTGGAACTAGTCCAATATATTGTCTCGTTTATCTCAGTGAGTTCCTGAAGCCGGGGGCGCCGTGCGAGATAAACATAGACGGGGCGACGGCGGAGCGCGTGTCGGAGGGGCTGCGCAGCGGGTCCCGGTACGCGCTCGACCACGCCGCCGACCATGTTTACGGGCTGCTGCTGAAGAAGGACTGCTACCCGCGGTTCATTCGCTCGGACCACTTCCAACGGTTGCTGGCCGAAGGCAGAAACGTGCACCAGAAGAAGGCGAAGTACGACCCCATTGGCACATTTTTATGTGACGTTTATTTATTGTTATCTAAGCGTCTCCGCTGGCTCGGTCACGTAAAATGGATGGAGGAGGATCGGGGAGTGGAGAAAGCATTCTTGGGACGACCAGTCGGTCGGCGACCGGTTGATCGTCCCAAGTATTGCCGGAAGGGCAGAGTGGAAGCTGACCTGACCGCACTACAAGCCCACAATTGGCAAGATACTGCGCAGGACAAAGGAAAGTGGCATACTCTCGTTTCGGAGGCCAAGACTCACTTAGGGTCGCTGAACCAACGGAGTTGTTAGTTAGTTTATTTGTTGAGTATACCCTGTCCACCGATTTATTTTACTGTTGTACGCCATTCTAGTCGCACATTTTTAACAGTAAACTTCACTTGTCACAATTATTATACTTTCAGGATGTTCCATTAGTAGCTTACAACGCCCAAAATGCTCCGTTAGCCGTTCCACAAGGCGACCGCGGTCGTTGTGGTCGTGGCGAAAACGACACTAATGACGTCATCATTTTCGATCACACAACGCTCACAAAGACCCATGTCAAGAGGTGGTTTGGATATGCCGTTCCACTTGGGTTTCCGATTGTAACGCCGGCAAGGAAGGGCAGCGGGAAAAATCGCGGTCGTGAACGTGATAGTTGTGAGTCCCTAATGGAACGTAGTCTTTATTGTTCCAAGTGACGTAGTAGCGTCGTTCTTTGACTCATCTAATGCATAGACTATAAACTATCGTCATCATATCCAAATTTAATCGTAATTAGACATAGACATAGACAACACTTTATTGTTCACCAAAACAAATATTACAAAAAAAAATGTACAACAAGACAATAGTTACTTGGTAAAACAAAAGGCGGCCTTATCGCTAAAAGCGATCTCTTCCAGGCAACCTGACTCAAAGGAAATTCTTAAATTATCTGTAATTATTATGCAACAAAGAAAAGGAAAAAAGAAAAATATGACATACATGGACAGCAGATTACAGTCTATTGTAAACTAGCACACACATTATTGCAGAAGTACATGGACAGCAGATTACAGTCTATTGTAAACTAGCACACACATTATTGCGTAAGACTTACATAATGATTCCTAAGTGAATTTTTAAATATGCAAAGGATTTAGCTTTGGATAGCTTAGCTTTAATTAATAGTTTTGGAATGAATATGTTTTAATTAAAAGCAGAAAACACTGCATTTATTTAGATTTAAAAGGCATACTCTTGCTTTTATTTCACTTTAAGTATAAACATATGGTTATTAGACAAAATGGTATTTTAGCTAATTACATGGGTGCAATAAATTGATTAAGATTTATTGACAAAAAAACTCGTTTTTGATATAAAATGGAATTGGTAAAGGTATAACGCATCACGAATAATAAATACATAATCGATCTATAATAAGTAAAATAAACCATTTGATAGGCAGGACGTTCCATTTGTAACTCATAACGCCCAAAACGTTCTGTTAGCCGTTCCACAAGGCGACCGCAGTCGTTGTGGTCGTGGCGAAAACGTCACCATTTTCGATCACAATGACCCATGGTAAGAGGTGGATCGAATAGGCGTTCCACTTGGGGTTACGATTGTAACGCCTGCAAGCAAGTGGGACACGGAAAATCGCGGTCCTGAACGTAGTCGTTGTGAATTCGTAATGGAACGTATCCAGGGTATAGCGTTTTACACGACTAGGCTACGTACCATAAGAGATTCACAACGACTACGTCCACGACCGCGATTTACACCGTTCCACTTGCTTGCGGGTGTTACAATCATAAACTAATAGTGGAACCGATTATAGAGCGTTGACGTCATAAACGACGAAACACAAATGTCATTCGTTGATTTGAAAAGTGCCTTTTTCAATGTCAATTGATAGAGAAAATTAATGTACTGTGGTCAACGCCCACTTCGACCCACCTGTCGTCGGTGTGAGCGCTGTGTGATGGAAAATGATGACGTCATAAGTGACATTTTCACCACGACCATAACGATCGTGGTTGGCATGTGGGATGGCAGACGGAGCATTTTACGCGTAGTGAGATACTAAAGGAACGCACTCTAAATTGAGTCTTGTTTTCAGATTTTTCAATTTCGGTGGCCAAGTGAAAAAGAAACCCGGCTCGACGAGCGGCGGCAGCGGCAGCGGAAGCTCGGGCGCGGGCGTGGCGCTGGCTCGCCGCCGGGGCTCGGACCGCTCGCTGTCGGGGTCCGCGCACGAGCTGGCCCTGTGCGCCGCGCAGCCGCCGCGGCCGCCGGACCCGCCCTCGCACAGCCACAGCCAGTCCAACCTAACCGACATCCCTTTCAGGTATCAATAACACTACATGCCTGACATATTTTCCCCTTTATACTTATAACTAGGTAGTGCCCTTAGTATGTTACGGACATAAAAAAATTAATTAAGTGTCTTATATAAATATCTATAAAAATTCAATACTTGATTTTATGTTTAAATTCACTACAATTACAAAGAAACTAAGTCAGTATAGTGTAGACAATTGCACAAAATAACATACAGAAAAGTCGCAGCCAACCTGATTAAAAGATTTGATTCATCGCCTAATACGTAACGAATGACATGTGGGCAAGGTATTTCTTATAGAATTGCAGCGATAGTTGTCTACTACTATCGCGACTGCAATCGCGATCGCCGTCTATTTTGCTAATTAGTCGATTTTAAGGAAACAACGTTATTTGTTGGGATAAAATGTATCCTGAGTGTTAAGTCGGGGTATAAGCCAGCATTATGTCAAGGTTTAATTAATATACGTTTAGTAGTTCTTTTTTTGTATTTTTTAGTATTTTTATCCGTGCAGGAACGGAGAAAGAATACAATTTCCTGCGGCCGGGCGGCCTGTCGTAAGAGGCGACAAAACAACCCACAGTCAGGTGGTAGGGCATTTGCCCGACTGGATGATTACCACCCCTGGTCTAGAGTATGCCGCCATAACAACCTTGTGTTGTGTTCCGGCATTAGTGACCAGGTTCCAGTCTCCCTTAAGAGAGCAGCAGCGCATTTGTAGCACCTTTGGTATTGCAAATGTCCATAGGCGATGGTAACCGCTTTCCATCAAGTGGGCCGTCTGCCTGTCTGCTGATCTACTGCAATAAAAAAATTAAAAAAAAGTTACCAAAATAGATGCGATTGCAGTGCCATCTTTTTCGCTATTTTCATCTATACCACGGAAATGACGTCATTTATCGGTATAAAAGTATCCTAAGGTAATAAGTTAGCACCGTTTCGAATTTCATTTAAATCCGTTCAGTTTTGTGTGATGCTGTAACAGACAGACAAATATTCTAAAAATTGCATTTTCGGAATATTCTGGTCCGAAATATCCTCCGTGATATTTTTTTGCAATTTTAAACGCAATGTACAAAATCGAACCATTTTCAGATTTATTATAGTATAGATAACTGATAGTTTTGTAAATAGAGCTTTTTTATCTTTACAGGGATCCTCTTGACGACGACACTGCCGATGTACTACCCTGGGAGTGTTCGTCCCGCGAGGCCATGTATGGCCCCGCTGGGCGCCGCCGCCAAGACTCGGCGGCGGATTCGGGCAGCTCGTCGTCTGACGTGAGTTCGGCGGTAGTGGTGGCAGAACGGACCCGCCGCCTGCCCCAGCAGAGCACCCTGGACGGCGGGCTACGGGGCGCGCCGCCCCCGCTGCGGCGGCTGTCGGCGGTGGAGCCGCGCCACCTGGCCCCGCTCGGCTCGCCACCGCACTCACCGCGACCGCCGCGCCCCCCGCCCGCACCGCATCCGCCGCCCGCTGCCCCGCCGCATCCCACGCCCACCATAAGCGTCAGCTCGGCGCCGGACGACGAGTCCGCCGACTCCCCCGCCGGCACCGGCTCTCCCGAGGAGCCCCGTTCGATGAACCACTCCGACGGGCCCTCGTCGGTGTTCGCCTCGGCCGACGCGACGCCCACTGAGGGCCCCCGAACCCTCTTCAAAGCGGTGGAAGAGCGAATCGCGCTCTCCGTCGACACAATCGGGCCGCCATCCGAGGGGGGCTGCGATGATTCCGGAAGCGAAACGTCGAGATCGACTAGTAGAATAAGAAACGCGGCAGAATCGGTCAGAGCCGCACCGTCGGAGGAGTCCTGTGATGATTCAATAGTCTCGTCCGCGGCCTCCAAGGAATCGGATCGGACGAGATCGTCTGAGGAGGATGCCGTCTCGGTGAAGATACCCCTGTCCAGAGAGCAGTCGCTTACGAAGGAGAGGTGTTTGGCTTCGTGTAAAGAGGCTGATTCCAAAACCGTCGACCTGCCGAGGCGTGAATCTGCCGAAAAGTGTGTTATGGAATCGATTCAGGCCGGCGATCGAACGTCTGCGTCGAATCAGTGTATAGAAGTGAAGGAGGTGGTAGTGGAAGAGGCACCGACAGCAGTGAGCTCGGAGCCGGTGGGGCGTCCGCCGGTGGCGCCGCTCGCCGTGTGCGAGGACATCGGCGTGGACGAGGAGAACGTAGACAAAGTGCCTTCGGCGCCTCTGCCGCTGCAGAGGGTCTCGGGGGAGCCCCGGGTGGTGTCCGAGTCCGACGCGACGAAAACTATTGCTCATAGGGATGAACTGACGTCGGTGTCCGAATCCGATATTGTTAGGCGCGATAGTAGGGGCGGCGTGCGCGAGCGCAAGCAGAGGAACGACATATGTCCCTGGGAGGACGAGTAAGTACTGCCCGTGACATTAGTTGTGCATCACGCGTGAGTGCTTGGACGGTGATATGACATCCATCCCATCGGATTGCTGCTTGCGGTTCATTTCTGTTTGATATTTGTTATTTTTGGCAGCCTACTACTGCATGGCAATACGGTACTAAATCTTTTTTATCAATATAATTTTTGAAATATTTAGTATTTCCTAATTATTACTTTATACACTAGAATTAGCATTTTTACTAAATGCATTTTGTGACTTTATATTAATTTTAATATTTATTTCCTAGTTGATATCACCGTAAGTTTTACCAATAGTATTGTAGAACGTATATGTAATAAAACTAGATATGGCTTTTTCATAACTATTGTATTATTTTATTTTTGTTTTCACGCACATCGCTCCGATTTGGGTTTTTATTCAACAAGAGATTGGTGAAAGTTGCTTTGTTTTGGTACGTTTGAATACAAAGATTAAATGAACGTAATCAAGTTGTACTACCAAAAGTAGTTTCCAGTAGTAATTAGAAAGTCAATAAATTTAAAACTGCAAAACCAAAAATGATTTGATGATACATTATTTGCAATCAGTTTAATATGCTGGCTGAGCCTCTCTTTTGCTTATTACACCTCTTATATCATCGCTATCAAGCTATTAAAGTCCATTACTAGGTCTAGAACTCTCTTAATGCACTCCACTTATTTATGAAATCTCGCCTCAAAATGCAACACGTCTAAGTAGACAATTCATTATCTTTATCCATTTATAATACTCTACCTATAGGATGTCGAGTATTGCTGGTTTTATCTTATAAGTGGTTAAAAATTAACATAAACTCCATAGTCCATACAAGAAATATCAATTTTCTACCAATAAATAAGAAGCCAAAAGAATGAATAGTAAGATATAGCCGGTAAAACTCGTGGTAGAATCCTGGGAACATGCATCTCTAAGATATTTGCCGTATTGTGTATATTGTTACGGCTACCATCTGCTGACCGTGATAGAAATTGTCTTAAGGTAGGTCAAGTACCTATTAGTTATTGTTCTAAGGTTTTCAGTAATAAAACGTGAAAAAACAAGAAAAGGAAGACCTGTGGCGCTATCTCTTATGTAGGGTGTAAAAGCTTTTCAGATTTATCGCGCGCAAAAGGTTTGACGGTGATCATCGTTCCCGTTTGCTATGAGCGCCACTCGCGCTCATTTAGTTATTAGTCTAATAATAAATAGACTAGCGTGGGTCCGGTCGTACGAAGTGTGCCTGTGTGAGGTGTGATCATCGGCAGGGTTGGGCAGTATTTGAAATACTTGTAATTGAAATACGTAATTGAAATACAAATACGTATTTTGTATTTGTATTTCAATTACTTTTTAAAAATGTAATTTGTAATTAGTATTTCAAATACCTGACGCTGAGGTATTTTGTAATTAGTATTTCAAATACTTATGGTTGCAAAATACATTTCACAAAATACATTTAGCTACCTTATTAATGGGTGTGTTCTTCAGAAAATAGCGCTCGATAGCTTTCATAAGCAAAATGGTGACCGCTAAATATTAGGTACATTCTGCAGTACTGGCCATTTAAAATAAATATTTTTGTTTGGCTAAGATATATAATTTCAAATTAATTTTACTTTGAAAACACGAAATTCTTTTTTAAAAATTTGTCATTTATTTATTGATAAGTGTTATGTTTTCTTCGCATTTGAATCTTTTTTGTCATCATGGATAGTTAAAAATTCGAGTAATTATGGAATAAGAGTACCGTCGTGGCAGCAACGCGGCAAGAGCGACAAGCAACATCAACGACCTTTATGAGCGAACACTACAATGAACGCACCACTTGTTATTGGTTTGCCCGCTTCCATTCTGGAAATTTCGATCTTTTTTTTATAGCTGGAGTACAGCAGACAGGCTGACGGCCCACCTGATGGAAAGCGGTTACTGTCGCTTATGGACGTTTGCAACACCAGAGATTTCATCAACCCGCTGCCAGCCTCGAAGAAATTTTATGACACCCTTTTTGAAAAAGGTTCTACAGAACCGTTGCGTACATGAGCGAAGCGGCTTAAAGAAGTGGAGGTGAAATCCCAACACATGGCGAGCGGTTCGATGGTAGAAAGAGGACGAATACACCATTCTATACAGTTCTTCCGAATACTCCTCGTTATACAGTCAGTACAATACGTAGAGAGAAGCGAAGTCTCTCATAAGGCCAAGCCTATCTAGACCATCTGTGAGTGTGGGATCATCAACAACGTGAATGGCTCGACGTTGAATACAGTCTAGGGGATCGAGTTGGTAGCCAGGTGCTCCAGCCCAAAAGTGTGAGCAGTACTCCATATGCGGGCTCACCTGGGTTTTACAAAGCACAAAGCGTTGCCGCGGTGTGAAATACTGCTTGGACCGGTTTAACATTCCCAGCTTCTTAGAGGCAAGTTTTGCCTTGCCTTCAAGATGGCCCCTGAACATCGTTCGCGATGTCAACACTGAGGATCCCAATACTCTTGGTGGTGGTAAGGGGAGTTCCTTGGAACTGAACCGATTGATCGAATGGAGTTTTTTTTGGCAGAGAATACGTAGAACTATGTCTTCTTGGGGTTGAAATGGACAAGGTTTTGTCTCCCCCATTCAGAGACTCACTCTAAGGAATACTCCACTTCAGATACAAATCTAACCCAACTTTCCTCCATAAATGATCGAGGGAAGTTTGCACGACCAGAGTACTGCGCATCGCCTGTGCTGTCATCCGCATTGGAATGAATGTTGCGAATAGACAACATATCATTGATTTGTAAGATGAACAACGTTAGCGATAGCACACAACCCTGGGGCACACCAGCGTTGATGGGCTTGAAACTTGAGCAACAACCGTCGACAACGACTTGAATGCTGCGCTCATCAAAAAAGCGGGATATCCAGGTGCAAGGCCCTTCGGGTATCCCAAACGATGGCCGCTCCGATAGAAGAGCCCTGTACCAGACCCGGTCGAAGGCCTTAGCAATATCTAGAATTCTAGACTAACTGCCAGTGCTTCCCCTTTGCTCTCAATGGCTTCAGCCCAACGGTGGGTTAGGTAAACCAAGAGATCCCGAACTGAGCGACCGTGGCGGAAGCCGTATTGCCGATCGTTTAGCAGCTGGGAATCTTCGAGGTAACACAAGAGCTGCGCGTTGATAATACGCTCCATCACCATTGAGAGCAAAAAGGTTATTGCTATAGGCCTATTCGACGTGTCTGTTACGTCCCCTTTTTTGGGGACAACGTGCACATGGGCAATCTTACACGAAGCGAGGACACAACCCTTGTAGTAAGAGAGAGTGAAAAGTCGGGCAAGGACTGGCTGGGGACAGATCAGCTAAACACGTCTGCAGCACAATGGCGGGAATGCTATCAGGGCCAGAAGACTTTTTGACGTCGAGGGAGAGGAGAGCACATCGGACTGCTTTTTGAGTAAAGCGCACCTCCGACATTCTAGAGTCACATTCAGGGATTGTAGGTGGAATTTCTCCTATGTCTCAAGAGTTGAATTGGCCGCAAAGATTTCATCCAGAAGATTGACTTTATCTTTGGCGGCGTGTACAAGACGGTCGTGTACTGTGCGCAGAGGTGGAAGAGACGCCCGACAAAAGTTTCCTTGGACAGCTTTGGTGAGGGCCCAAAAAGCTCTAGTCCCAGAAGAGTAGCTAGAGAGGCGCTCACCAATTCTGTCGATGTGATCGAATTTTGCTCTTGCGAGCTGTTTTTTGAGGGACCTGGGGGCGGCATTGTATCACTTTTTCAGGTCAGAGGAACTTGGAGCCTGACGAGCCCGTGCTGCAGTCCAGGCTGAATAAGCCTGTTTCTTTAGCTTTACAGCTTCACTGCTGTACTTATTGAACCATTGTGGTTTACTCGTACCACCGATGACCACCACAGTTGAGTATCGGCGATCCAGTCTGTGCTCGGATCAGATGCTTCCGACGAGAAACATAACTGCCTCCATGGGTAGGATGCATAGAATTCACAGAGTCCATCCCAATCTGCTGACCTGTATCACCACACTTTCCTTCGTCCAGCGGGACGAGTTCGATCGGGAATAGGAAGGGGCACCACCAAAGATACCAGACAATGATCAGAGGTTCCCAGTGGAGCACTGAAGGAGATCTGGTAGTTCTCCAGAAGATCCAACAAAGAAGACTCATGATCCTCTCTATCCGGTATTCGGGTAAACTCCGTAATCACCTGAGTGACTCCATTGGCGAGAGCAAATTCGTAGGCAGTAATCACTGACAGATCAGTTCTCGGGGAACCCAACGACTCAGCGTAATGAGCATTAAAATTCTCGAGTATGACTACCTCTGCAAAAGGATACTGCCCAAAAACTTTGTCGGTCACCTCATGAACGAGTTCAAAAAAGCGAGTTGTTTCAGTCCTTGTGTATTGCCTGCCATGGGACCGATATAATCACGCATAGATCCGGGTGGAACCACCAAAATCTACGCGTACCTACAAGATGGAAATGGCGACGAATTGTGAAGCTTGCCACCACCTCTGTCATGAGGACCACGACCACTCTGCCAAGAGTGTGACGACGGAGAAGAAGAAGAACAAGATGGAAATATCCCTATCTTCAAGGCCGTGGAGATTAGAAGAAAAAAAATATATATTAGGTTAACTTATTTCAGAAAAAACGGCAGTTACATAGGCAAGGACCTAATAATAATTATTATTTGATTTTTTGTGAGTATTTTATTTACATAAACTAACACCTGACGGTATTTTGTAATTTGTATTTTGTATTTGTATTTTAAATACATATAGTTGAAACGCTGTATTTTGTATTTTATATTTCAAATACCCGACTTAAAAGTATTTTGTATTTCGTATTTTAAATACATGCGAGACAGTATTTTGTAATTTGTATTTCAATTAAAGGAAACCATGTATTTTGCCCAGCCCTGATCATCGGCAAAACTGCGCGCGACTTGTACATTCCTTACGAGACGACTGTCCTTCTAGTATTCTTTAGCCGTAGAATTACATTTCTAATACAGATAAAGCCTTAAATCTTCAGGCTTTATCTGCATAGCTGAAGGGAACGTTTATTATTAGAATAAAAAATAACTGAAACAAAATAAATTCAGTGATTTGAGTAAACTATTGCTGAGTTGGTCGCTTAGTCCAAATTGTCGGCGTTTAATGTTTACGTTTAGTTGGCCTTTAAATTCCGTTGGATGCGTTTTCGGATTCCAAGGACATACAGCAACGAAATGGAATGCTGGGGTGGTTTAGTTAGTAAGACCGGGCATGTTATCAGGATTGCAATACTACGCTACTATTACCCTCGTGACGTTTTAAGATGACCTCAAATTATAAAGTTTAGTGGACTCGATTAGCGCTAACTACATAATTCATAGTGAAACATGCATATCAGAATCTGCTATTATATAATTACCTGAGCCATTAATTAATTCTCATTGAATTAAGGAAGTATAGAAAAATGATAATAGATAACACGCTAATCTTGTAAAGTGTTTCACATTCTTTATCAATCATGTCATCGTTAGATTAATTTAATGAGTAATTTAATTCTCAATCAATATGGCACCTGGCTCAAGACGAGAGTTAAAATTGTTAATGCATTTACACTTTGGTATTTTATTTTCAGGGCTTCCTGCGAAAGCGACGCGCCGTTTGTTAAAACTTATGCCACGCTCGGTTACTTATAATTTTTGTAGAATGTTTGGAACAAATATTTAATTTTCTAACTTAGAACTTTAGTTAAAATTAGATAACATACATTATTATTATATTTTAAATTAAAAATTATTATTAACATATTAGAAAATCTTTGTTTTATTTAATTCTATTCGCCGACTGAACGAACAAATAAAGCAGTTAATATTTAACTATTAGTAATAAAACTATGTCTATTTTTTTAAATTTAATATTCATTTAGAAACCATTAAAATCACACACAATAAAATAAACTAAAACACACAAAATGTATTCGAACATGCTGCTGTCTTCAATATAAAGACATGAGAATTCTTCCAATTTTGCAAACCTTAAAACCTAGTCAAATCTTAACAACGTTAAAGCTTATTGTAAATATGTTGGCTTAGTTAAAAACTTCTCGGCAAACTCCATCTGACCCCATTTGGTAGCCAGCCGGGCAATTTGCAGGAGCTGTTATCATATTCCTCATTGTCACTTGGCTTGTAGTCGTCGATGAAGTTTCCTCCGGAGTGGTCACTTCTTCGGTATTCTCTGGTTCTTTGGCAGCCGCTTTAACATCATCGACTTCATCGGGAAAGACAACACGGTCGGTATCGGCCATTTTCTAAAACAATAAATAAACAATGGACATAGGAAAATATTGCTTCACAACTATGACGCGAGTGCATTTATGATTGATTGTATTGATGAACGTGTCTACTAATAACTATAGATAAAATAATTTAAAGGTAAAAAGCGTGTGCGCAGAATCGGGGTAAAGAATATTAGGAATTCAGGAATGACAATCGTTCAGTAAAAATATAACTGAAAAATCTAAATCCTACATTCCTACTGATAATCAAAGAGCGCTAGCGAGCTATTCTTATTTAGTTTTTGATCTAAATAGCACCGCTAAATGTTTCAATCAACTTCCGATTATCTAAACCATATTTTTATGGTCATTCTACATCCTCAAGATAGCTTATCACGATATTCTCGTGACAACACGAGAACCCTTCTGACGTTTTGATTTCTCCTTTCTTGCGTTTTCTCGAGAATATAGAGCGCATATTAGATCAAATTAGTCAATAACTCATTTAATCAATTTAATTTTTATTCCATACTAGCAGATGCCCGCGACTTCGTCCGCGTGGTGCGGTTTTTTTAAATATCTCACGGGAACTCTTTAATTTTTCCAGATCAAAAGTATCCTTTATGTTGATCAGGGATATAAGCTACCACCATACAATATTTCATTTAAATCGGTCCCGTCGTTTCGGAGATTAGCAAGTACAAACAGACAGATAAACAGAGAAACAAAAAAATTAAAAAAAAGTCTATTAGTTCTATTTCACTTCTTGCATCCCCCTGATTAGGTTTTTATCATTTTTTTTCATTGTACAAAAATTCGACCTCTACAGTTTTATTATATGTATAGATTTTACATATAGTATACGAACTACGAGTTGTCTGGAAGAGATCGCTTCTTAGCGATAAGACCGCCCATTGTGCACATTTAGAATATTTTTTAGGCTATAAGTTTTTCTGTTTTCTGTAATGGTGTACTATAAAGTGTTATCTATCTATCTTTGTTTCGATGTAATTATGATCTGGATACTCTCGAATTAACATCTATAGATATCAATCAATTAAATTTGAAATAGAGAGAAGAATAACAAAATTCCTTTCTCTGAATATGCCAGCTCAATGTTTCTCTGTATATTCGCAACCGTGTCTAATTCAATTGAATTACAAATTATAATATCATTGTGAAGGTCAAAAGATAACAAATTATAGTAAGTGTAAGTGGTTACGAACACATTTTTTCTAAGAAAATAAATTTGGTAATCCCAAACTATACCGGATGTATTGTAAGAATAGGTAACCATGCTATGACAATCTATAAAAATCATTACCGTATAGTAAATATATAGGTATAAAACTATAAATAAATAACGAGTAATAACTACTTGCCGTTATGATGTCACTATAAATTGTATTAATGATCACTAAAATGGTAAATGACGTAATAATAATTGGCAGACAAACACACATTGTAGATACTTTATCCCTAAGCAAGTTACGCTTGTGTTATGGGTAATAATAAACAATGGACCTCTCTGGGGCCGATCTCAGACTCCCAGATGATAGTTTAGTAAATAAAAGAAAGAACGCTTACAAAATTTACCATGCGAGGATTCGAATCCGAAGCCTCCGCCTTCTGTTGAACTAGGGAGGCAAAGAACGCAAATGCCTTTTGAGTTTGTGAAAATCTTTCTATTTATAATATTAAAAAATTCTGAACATACATACATACAGGTGTACATTGAAGCTATTTAAAAAAAACAACTGGAATACACTACATAAACGATGGAGAACACGACGCAATTTTTGTCTTTTGTTAGGGATTCACCTAAATCTACTCGGCGATTTCGATGAGATTTTCGCTGATCGACCGCAAATTCTTAGACTTAAAATTTGCGCTACTTTTTATTCTGTTCCCAGGATGGGGGAATTTTTCTGAGAATAATTTAAAATGATTGAATGATAGAAAAAAAAAATTGTATTTCAATGTGATTTTTTCATCGATCGATAGCAAATTTTATGTAATAAAATGTGTGATACTTTTTATCCCGGGAATCCCTTGGAAATTTTCCCGGAAGCAGTTTGAAGTTGTTCGGTTGCATAAAAATTGGATTTTTCCGATACAGATTACACTAAAACAATAGCTTACACTATTTTTTTTATGCTGTGATACTTTTTGTCGCGGAAATTTCAAGTCAAGCGTAGAAGAAGTTGCGAGAATATCCTAGTTAAATATAAACTTTCTGCATCCACTATTGTTAAAACAAACCAAAAGTACCTAAGTAGATAGAAAATATCTACACCACATATTAAAAGTGGAAGTAAGTTTCTGTTTCGACTTTAATGAGTCTTGCCTGTTTTTTGTATGAATTTTAGCGTTTGTATGTAATTAGGAGGCCCGAGATCAATGTAGTGGACGCTGAGTATAATTTTTGACCCGGCTAAAAATTCCTATAAATAATTGGAATGGAAAATGCAGATATCTTCGCCACTAAGCTACCACGACTTAATTATAATATCGCAAAGACAGTTCACTTAATAAATTTAGTAATCACTGTGTCAAAATCAACTTAAATAAACAATTAAAAATCCATAATATAAATGAATTTACAGACTAATAGAAAGAAATAACTTACAATCCAACTTTTAAAAGTGTGCACAAAAGCTTTTATAGACGCGTGGCTCAGTAGAAGCTTAATAGTTGAGTGATGCCACTACAAGCCTGGTATCTGGTTATATACAGACAACGTACAATTCACCACTACTCTGATATCTCCCCTACGTACACACTGACGTTTTCATGAATCACCGATTAAATTCCTTTGAAACTGTAAATCTGCTATCAATTTTCCATTTACAATGTTTCCTTCAATGCTTTATCGCGTATATTGGAAGGCGCACCCCGAACTATGAGTAACTTTTACTACCGATTCGCAAATTGCGTTACTTCCGAAAATTGTTTACTTGGAAAATTCATGTTAATCCCTTATCTACCAGGATTTTCCTATTAGCGAACAGTTTATAGGGATTACATATTATCTTAAACACATAACAAAGCATAATTATTGTAGTATATTAGAGATATTAGAATAACATTTTTATTGTAATCAGGAAAATTGGAATTTAAAAGTAGTTTTATTTTTATTCGCGACTAAGTGATGAAAAACAAAAACTTTTACAAAAAATTGGGAAGATTAAAATCTATGTTCGTTTACTGTTAGATATTTTGACTAAGTTTATTATCTATATATTGAAGAAATCTTAAAAAAATAAACTAGTAAGATCAATATTTAATTGAAACAATATGTAGCATAAAATTTGGAATAAAATAATTATAAACTAGGCTTAAGTTACAAAATGTAGGTTTTAAAATAGGATATTAGGCCATTATTATCATCTTTGTTTACAGTGGTATAATTGAAGGGCTGGTGTCGACCACGCCGCTGCTGCGCCGCTGGCCGCCACCACATTGTTTTTACATCAGTATTACATTGATGGCCACAAAGACCAGAAGTGTCATATATCGAATAAGTCTAATTTAAAAAAGAACCAGAAGCTAGCCTTATCAATAAGTTCATCCTATTTTAACAAAAAGAGAAATTTATAAAATTCAGTATATTTTTGAAGACTTACGAAAAGGATCATAAATTACGTGATTATCTTCGAATGAATACTAGGAAAAAAACAAGACAGAATAGTAGTGCGGCGGCGGTGTTAAGTACACAAGTGTTTCAGGTGATTGAATGCAGCGGTTATTCCTATTACACAAACTTCAGTAAATCAGACAACCGTTAATAATATACATAAACAATTATAACGTATTTCAACATTTCATGGCAACCTTCGAAATGACCTGAGCAGACGTTGTTCACCATGTAAGTTTATCTATAATGTTTGGATACAGTATTAGTTTTAAGATATCGTCTTTTGTTTTCCAACAAATATGGCTGTATTATATATACTTTTTACGTCATCTTATATTTTCATTCGCAACTTACATCCTTGGTTAAAGTTACATGTTACATAAACAGCGTGGAGCAGTGACGTTCAATAAAAAAATATGTAGTTTACATAAAGCGGGGTACCAGAATCACCGCCATATATGTTTTATCATCTCTCTGATTCGCTCAAAATAACGTTACAATAAACACTTCCAAATAAGCTCACCAAATATATATATAGTGTTTATTGTTGGTATATTGGTTCGGGCATGTGGAAAGAATGCATGATGAAAGAATGACTAAACAGATATACAATGCAAAAGTGGATGGATGCAGAAGTCGTGGAAGGCCACGACACACCTTCCATGATCAAATTGATCGTGTACTAGCAGAAGGTGATGTCAGGAGCCTTAAGAACAGACGAGCTTGCATGACAAGAGTTATGAATGTCAAAGAGGCAAGTGAGGTGTGTAAGAATAAGCCTAAATGGCACTCTGTTGTTCGTGCCTACCCCGCAAGGGAACTGGCGTGAAGTTATGTATGTATGTATGTATGTATGTTTATTGTAACATTATTTTCTTGAGCGAATCAGATCTGAATTATTATTCTAAAATTAAAAATCGAATAAGATAATTCTGTAGTTTCGGAGTAAGTTTCTTTAAAAACTGCGTGAGAGTGTCTTTAATAATAATACAAAAAAGTTATACTGAAGCAGCTACTTTTTGCTTTAACCAGCCTTCAAACTAAGATGAAAAACTTCCAAGTTCACAACTTTAGCATTTTAAAAAATTTCCCGACTAGTACACATAATTAGAACTATATTTTAATGTAATAAAACTACGTTTTAACGGTTTTAAGCGCGGTAAATTTTATTTGATTTTGGTTTTTCCGACGTTTCGGCCACTTTTCAGTGGCCGTGATCACGGAAGACAAAGATGTCAAGTGTCAACGAGTATTGTTAAAGTTTTATTTAGCCTACCGCCAACTTATTAATTTTAATTATTTAATTTTTAATTTTGTTTATGGTTATTATTTAATCTATGGGAGCCTAATCTAATTTACTACCGCTTCGCAACATGTTATGGCTTGAAGAGAAGAAGCGGCGCAAGAAACTCTTCAGCAAACATGCCTAGCTCTAATAATTTTATATAATATTAAAATGGGTGGAAGGAAAAATAAAAGTAATTATCAGTCAAGTTGGTTTGTGTTCCGTTGTACGCAGAAAGAGCTCACAGTGTCTTGAGGTCTGGCAGCTGGTTTTTGCTGGGTTTGGGTCTTAATAGTTTTGATAATTGGATCCCAAACAGGTGGTACTTGCCAACCATCTTCTCTATTGAAATTTGGGTGTTTTTTGATTTCAATAGCCTCACGCATCATTCTAGGTATGAAACGATTCTCTTTCGCGAGGATTTGTGGGTTATCGAATCTGATGTAGTGGTTGGGTTTATCCAGCGTGTGTTCACTGATCGCAGACTTCGTAGACCTTGCGTGTTTCATGTCAGCAATGTGTTCTTTTACTCGTGTTTTTATGCTCCTCTTTGTTTGCCCAATGTATGACAATCCACACTCACAATCAAGCTTGTAAACCCCTGCATCCTGGAGTGGGATATTGCATTTCACAGGTCTCAGAAATTGGGTAATCTTTTTCTGCGGCTTGAAATATGTTTTGATTGAAGCTCGCCTGAGGATGTGACCAATTCTGTCTGTGACCCCCTTGATGTAGGGTAGGGTAGCAGGGCACCGCTCAACTGAAGGTGGTTTGGGGCCTTTGTGACATTGGTGTGGAGTCTTCAAAACTATTAAGACCCAAACCCAGCAAAAACCAGCTGCCAGACCTCAAGACACTGTGAGCTCTTTCTGCGTACAACGGAACACAAACCAACTTGACTGATAATTACTTTTATTTTTCCTTCCACCCATTTTAATATTATATAAAATGATTAGAGCTAGGCATGTTTGCTGAAGAGTTTCTTGCGCCGCTTCTTCTCTTCAAGCCATAACATGTTGCGAAGCGGTAGTAAATTAGATTAGGCTCCCATAGATTAAATAATAACCATAAACAAAATTAAAAATTAAATAATTAAAATTAATAAGTTGGCGGTAGGCTAAATAAAACTTTAACAATACTCGTTGACACTTGACATCTTTGTCTTCCGTGATCACGGCCACTGAAAAGTGGCCGAAACGTCGGAAAAACCAAAATCAAATAAAATTTACCGCGCTTAAAACCGTTAAAACGTAGTTTTATTATGTATACAAGTCGCGAAAACTTAAGAAAATATTATATATTTTAATGGTTTTAAACGCGGCATTTTATTTTATTATTATTCCGACGTTTGGCCACTTTTCAGTAGCCCTGATCACGGAAGACAAAGAAGTCAAGACGGATACTAAAAAGTGGCCAAATGGCGGAATAAAAATCAAATAAAATACCGCACTTAAAATCGTTAAAGCGTAGTTTTATTAAGAACTTTATTTTAAATATTAAATTTTAATAGTTTTATCTTTCCTTTACTTAAATAAAATTAAAAAATAGTGACATTAAACAAAAAAGGACATAACTTTGTAGGTAGGAAGGGCAGATATTTTTTTTCTCACTGGGTTTGTAACCGTTAACGAAGTTTCTTTAAGAGAGGTGGTCTCTTCTCTCTTCTTAGCTTGTTTAGCAGCCGTTTGGACATCCTCGACTTCGTAAGGTAATACAATACGGTCACTATCA
The DNA here is from genome assembly GCA_019925095.2 of Dendrolimus kikuchii. Lineage (NCBI taxonomy): Eukaryota > Metazoa > Arthropoda > Insecta > Lepidoptera > Lasiocampidae > Dendrolimus > Dendrolimus kikuchii. The sequence goes on from CM034392.1 coordinate 19,089,707, forward strand.
GTCATTTTCTAAAAAAAATAAACACGTTAATACACAATGGAAGGAAAAATTTGCTTAACAACTATGACATGAGTGTATTTGTGATTGACTGAATTGGAGCATGTGTCTGTGCGATAAGTTTGGATCCGCTATATTCAACCTGCGGCTCGCCGAGCATTCGGGTGGCCCGCCTGACTAGGTCTAGTTGTAGGTACCTACATATATACATCCCTATCCCTATTAATAATATAAGTGCGAAAGTAACTCTGTCTGTCTGTTACGCTTTCACGGAATAACTACTGGACTGATTTGGCTGAAACTATACCTATATATATATATATATATATACGAGGGTGGTCTGAAAAGTTTCGGACTTAACAAATACGATACGATATACGATACGAGACCTTTTTTCAGTTTTTTTTCAACATAGTCTCCTTGTAACTCTACACACTTCTCCCAGCGATGCTCCCATCTCTGTATATATATCATCTCGTATATATTAGACTATACCAGAAAAATCGATTATATATTTTAATATATCGAAAATAGTATTTGGGGTCCCAAAAAAACTTATTGTGAGAATTTAGAAGGCAATTTCTGCAAGTCTTCCCTACCGCCTCTGCATGGACCTGACGGTTCACTAGCCAATTCCGCAAAAGAGAAAGCCGATCTTTTGTGCTCTCTTTTTGCGTTGAATTCTTACTTAGAGGAGAACCAGCTTTTAAATGACCGCCAATACGGTTTTCGTTACGGACGGAGTGCTGGTGATCTTTTAGTGTACCTGGCTCACCAATGGGCAGCCGCTATTGAGAGTAAGGGGGAAGCATTGGCAGTAAGCCTGGATATTGCAAAAGCCTTTGATCGGGTCTGGCATAAGGCACTTCTATCGAAGCTCCCCAGTTATGGACTCCCCGAGGGATTGTGCGCGTGGGTGGCCAATATCTAGCATAAAAATAGGATACTTTTTATCCCGGAAAATGCATAGATATATGTAAAGGTTATCCCAGAAAGTAGGATAGTTTTTTTTTGTGATGTCACTTTGGTCATTTTTATAGTTTACAGATGATAGACGAGACGTAACACAGGCTACTACTTTTTATCGTAAACATAGAACTAGAACGGGTTGAAATAGGGGATGAAAGTTTTTTTTATTAAATAGGTTCGCGTTTGACCACGATCACGTCTAATGCCGGACGATGATGCGGTCGAAGATGGAGCACGCCTACCTAGATAGCACTTATTCACACGAGACTTGAAGATACCCGGATTGTACTTTTCGGGAAACACGGACTCTGGTAGTGCATTCCACAATTCTGTCGCACGTAGAAGCAACGTAAAGGCGAAACGTTGACGTTTAGACAGGTAGTTCGTATGGGACACCAATTATTTCTCAAGTTTATAGATATAAAAATTCTTTATTTATAAAAAATGCAATAGTAACTCGGTCTATCTATCTATTAAAACTACTGGAGTACTGGATCGGCTTTGCTGTAATTTTGTACATATGTAGTTTTCATACCGAAAATGGACAAATATACTTTTCATCCCGGGAGTTGGGATAGTTTGCGATATAAAAAAAAGTGAATCTTCGGCAAATACTACTAACATAAAAATTTAATACAATATAACCTGTAGTCATTCTTGCTCTTTAAACAAGAGGCACGGTATGTGTATATAAATGCAATAAGTCACCGATATTTCACAACGCCATATCATGCTGTCGTCACTTTAAATTGTAATAACGCAGAATTATTGGATAAGTTGATCGATTGTAAAAACAACAACCTTGAAATTTTACTTAAAGAAAAATGGAATGAAAAGAAATAAGTAGAATTTTGGAGCTTTATGCCCTAAAAAATTTTAATTTGCCTAAATAACAGTATGCGCGTCACTCTAATCTAAGGCGGATTAGTGGGTTTCACGCATGGGTTATCTTCATATTCTGGTTTTCACACGAAGTTTTGCGTCGACTTTAACAAGTCATAATTTCAACAATGTGCACATTAGATCCAACCTAGACCTACGACACAAATAAAATGCGGACGCCCTTGCCAATATCATGCTAAGATTTAATTCTACTATTTTAAAAACTCAGTGAAAAGCCTTTAAAAGTATTAATTTGTGTAAATTGTGTTAAAATTAACTTTAAATATGATAATGATTCAAAAGTACTTAACAAGATAAAAAGTTGAATTAATCAGAAAAATAACTTACAATTAAGATTGGACAAAAAAGCGTTTATGGGCGCGTTGCTCAGTAGAAGGTTAAAGTCAAGTGAGCCCGGTACAAAAACCTGCTTTGGTTCTTTAGAGTCAAAGAAAAAAATCACCTCTACTCGTGTATCTCCCATACACACATTCACTAATTAAATTATTATGAAAACTGGAAATTTGTATAATAAATTTTCTATATAATGTTTCTTTCAATATATAGCGTGTATTGGAACTCGCACCTTGATTTAGGTAACTTTTACTATCTATACGAAAATTACACTTTTTTTATGATTATATTCGGTTGAGAAATAAGTGGGAACTAACATGAAGACAAGAACAAAACACAAAATAACGGCGCAGTGGCGACACTGAGGCGCAACGGTGCCGTCTCGATTAGGTGCAGCGGTTCCTGATACATAAGAACCTTTAGCTACGTGCACATTATGATTTATGGTTACAGTAGGGTGCAACGGTTACGGTTACGGCTCGCAGGTGAGTACATGGCTTTAAAAAACTCGAACATACATACATACATACATACATACATAACTTCACGCCAGTTCCCTTGCGGGGTAGGCACGAACAACAGAGTGCCATTTAGGCTTATTCTTACACACCTCACTTGCCTCTTTGACATTCATAACTCTTGTCATGCAAGCTCGTCTGTTCTTAAGGCTCCTGACATCACCTTCTGCTAGTACACGATGAATTTGATCATGGAAGGTGTGTCGTGGCCTTCCACGACTTCTGCATCCATCCACTTTTGCATTGTATATCTGTTTAGTCATTCTTTCATCATGCATTCTTTCCACAACTCGAACAACCGTTAATAATATACATAAACAATCAGCCATAAGGTGTATTCACAATTTAATAACAACCTTCGAAATCCCTGGCACAGACGCTATTCGTTATGTACTAGGGATGGGCCGAATGTGGTTTAAACCGAATACGAACTTCGACCGAATATTCGGTAAAATTAATAATTCGGCCGAACTTCGGTTTCATGTCCCCGCGCGTTCTTGAAAGCAACACGTCGTGACTTGATAATATCGAATCTTTGACGTTTTTCTAAGTCTCTGTTAATAAGACCGTTTTTGTATAGTTTGTAAAAAAGTGATTTAAACCAAAATTAAAGTTGTAATTGCTGATGTCCGTTAGAAATGTTTTTTTTAAATTCAAGTTACGCGTTATAATTAGGCAGTTACACTACTTACTGGTGAGATTTTCAGAAGAATTAGAAGATACTATTTTTATGTCATGTTTGTTTTAGTTTGATGTCTATTTAATTAGGCAAAGATTTTTAAGGCTCTTTCATTAAGAAGAACTAATTTAATTTTTATCACATTGCAAGTTAAGGTTTTACATGTTCCTAATTAAAATAAATGACCGTGAATATATAATGGCCTAATTTTATTTTACGTTTATGATAGATACAATTTCTATTAATTTCAGTCAAATAGTGCAAGTAGGTATTTTTTTCTTTTTCTTGCACCGAATGTTCGGCATTTAAACCGATTTTCGGCCGAAATCCGAAGTTCGGCTCAAGCTGCCGAATTCGGTCAAACCGAATGTAAAACGAATTTCGGCCCATCCTTATTATGTACCCATTGAATTTTGAGATATCATTATTTATTTTCCCAACAAATATGGCTGGCTGAGTTAAGTTTCGTATACCTACCTCTTACATATTATTTATATTCTTGAAATTCTATAACAGTAGTTACTTATAATTAAATTAACCTATAAATGTTCCAGTTTCGGGCCTCCCTATTTCATTCAAAGCATATTAAAAAGTTTCACATATTGGTAATTTTTATTTACATATTTCCTCCCGAAATGTTCACCATTAGCACATAGTAATGTGTAAAGTAAAAAAACTGACAATATGTGCATAGTTGAACAGCAAATTGCCTAAAAGGTACATGCTCTTGCCATGATACGAACTCGTGTTAGTAGAATGACACATTACTTGAACATATTATATTATATATTATCCGTGCAGGAACGGAGAAAGAATACAATTTCCTGCGGCGACCTGTCGTAAGAGGAGACAAAACAACCCACAGCCATGTGGTAGGGTATTTGCCCAACTGGATGGCGACCACCCTTGATCTAGAGTATGCCGCCATAACAACCTTGTGTTGTGTTCCGGCATTAGTGACCAGGTTCCAGTCTCCCTTAAGAGGGCAGCAGCGCATTTGTAGCACCTTTGGTGTTGCAAATGTCCATAGGCGATGGTAACCGCTTTCCATCCAGTGGGCCGTCTGCCTGTCTGCTGAACTTCTGCAATAAAAAAAAAGAAAAAAACTTGAAAAAATGTAAAAAAGTGTCGGTGATCCTAAAATAAATAAATTACTTTAAGTACACTACATTTTTTTTTATTTACCAAATGCGACAAACATATAACAAAAACAGTTAGTAATATGTACTTAGCTACAAATTTTATTTTAAAGTTACAAATAAAACTATTGATACAATAAGAACAGAATCGTTTATTTCACATTAACAGGTATGTAGAGTTGCTAATTAACCGTACCAGACTTCCCGGCAAACTCCATTCATCCATCTTTACCCATTTGTTGACCTTTCGGGCAATTAGAGGTTTAATGGTTATATTCGAACACTCCATCTTAGTATAATTGCGATGAGTACCTTTATTGTCGGCAACTATAACTTTCGGTGATTCAATGAGCGAACTTGGTGAAATTTTCTGCAAAAGATATAAAATGAATTTTAAGCCATATTTAGCCCATTAATAAAAAGGCGGAGTCTCGGACTCTCAAAGTGAAGCCGGTTAAAAGGTGCTGATAGCCGAATTAGTACGCATACGGATAAAGGTGGAAACGGTTCTAGGACAAACATAACTATTAACCACATTAACTTAAACCAGTTGCATATTACACTAGCGGTTCCTACAGAGATTGTTCTGCCCTGAAAAAATAAAAATGTAGAACCAGATTCCAGCGCCACCTAGCGGGTGTAATTGTACATTTAAATTATCCCGGGACCCACTCAAACACAAATAGTGTTTTTTACACCTTAGGTATTTATTGGTTAATTGAAGTTTTAATAGGGATACTTAGGCCCGCTTGCACAACGATCGTCTTTAAATCAAATTTAGTTAATTATATTAAACTGCCTAAATACGTTTTACACAAAACGTATTTAAGATGTCTTGGATAAGGCGGTCTCCCATGTTATTTAGCTAAATGTATTTACGCCGTCGGTAAAACAGCCAGATGTGTTTCGTTTCACGCGGCGATCCATATTTTCGAACAAACACACGAAATTTAGCTTTAATGTTAGTTATTTACATACATACATAACTTCACGCCAGTTCCCTTGCGGGGTAGGCACGAACAACAGAGCGCCATTTAGGCTTATTCTTACACACCTCACTTGCTTCTTTGACATTCATAACTCTTGTCATGCACGCTCGTCTGTTCTTAAGGCTCCTGACACCACCTACTGCTAGTACACGATCAATTTGATCATGGAAGGTGTGTTGTGGCCTTCCACGACTTAGTTATTTCTTGCGTAAAAAGGGATTTTAGTTGGCCAATGTCAACTTGACATTTAAAATTTCGTTCGTTAGGTTAGGTTTACTTCGGAATTTTTGGCGGCAACCTGAAGAATGATTGTTTGCTGTGTTGTTTTATTTTCGATTTTATGGGTATTTAGCATTGAGATAAATAATTAAAGCAAATAATATACGAGTGACAATATGTAATTGACTTTTTAATAACTTACAATTTCATAAAGAATATTAAGTATTAATTTATGAAAACAGTTGTTGAAATGTTCTTTAATGCAGATATATGCTTTTGCATCTCTTGTTCAGGGTCCTTTTTATAATCAAAGAATTTTAGATAAAGATCACAGGTTTGTCTTCGCTGCTTCCATTATATAGGCGTTCTTGCTCATCACATACTTCTTTAGCGCTTTTATATCGTATAATTTGTTCTAGAATCTCATCCGTCATGTTTGTCGTCATCAGAGTTAAAACGACACAGTCAATTTTTAGAAATTGTTGTAAATTTATTTCATATTTTGCTTTAGCATCTGCATCATCATATGATACAGGCTCGTCGAGCTTTTGAAGTTTTCCTTGCAAAATTTCTTCAGCGCCGGGTATTGCCCTACACACTGTCTCAATACGATACCACTAATGCTTATAGTTTTTACCATCTAGGTGCAATATTTGTACTTTTGAAGCCTCTGCAATCGCCTTATCCATGGTGAATGTCAGGCCGAGTACAATGCTAGAATATTGTATTTATTCTTTCCAAGTTAAAATATCTTTACCGCATCCAAATCCTTAACTTTATTACTCTGCTACCATGTTAAAGTTTGTACGAATAATGGGTATTTAGAATTGAGAAAAATAATTAAAGCAAATAATATACGAGTGACAATTTGTAATTGACTTTTTAATAAGTAATAATTTCATAAAGAATAGTAAATATGAATTATGAAAAGAGGTTACTCGACATTTTTTTGTCCTTAAACGCGTTTAAGGCAGTTAAATACCCATTTTTGGATGATTAACTTTGACAGTTCTTTAAACATATTTACCGGTAAATTTTGCGTTATGCAAGACGCTAATCGTATTTAAGGGTGTTAAATGCGTTTAGTGTTTCTTAAATAAATTTAAGGAACGTTATGCAAGCGGCCCTAATAGTCTATATTAATCGGGGATAATGTAGTTATTCTAATGGGGAAAGAATTTGTGAAATCGGTCCAGTCAGTTTCAGTTGACAAACACACTTTAAAAAAATGCTTCAGTTCATTTGACACTTTGTTTTCGTAGGCTCTGTCTATATTTTTAAATCGTCTGAGCCATGATACTACATACTTATGTTATAATTTTGTAGGTAGGTGGGGTTGAAATCTTGTAGAATTCAACCCCACGAAGACACAGGTCTGCGCATTCTCCGCAAAAAAACACCCTGCGTCACAGTTTCAAGAAACACCCCTTACCATCTCTAATAGTATCGGTATCCTTGGTGTCGACAGCGCCCCTGGTATACCTAAAGTTCATAGGCGCCGGCGAACACTTTCCATCAGGTGGGTCGCTTGTCTGTTTGCCAGTTTAGGGTAATATAAAAAAATAGCAAAGGCAGGTATTTAAAAATTTACTGGATTTGTAATCGTTGATGAAGCTTTCGCAGGAGTGGCGGTCACTCTTCTCTTATTTGGCAGCCTCACAATTATCCTCAGTTTCGTCAGGGAATACAATACGGTCACTATCAGCCTTGTTCTAAAACAGTAAATAAACTCATAAGTACACAATCGACTTCAAGGAAAAATTTATATTAATTATCATAGTTGTAGAGAAAGGCGTCCTGAACAACATACTCAAAGTACTGATGGGTGAAGGTGGAGCTAAGGAAAGGGGTATATAAAAGTCCCTTTCTTCAAGATTTCGTGAATAATTCCAAAACTACACCCTAAAGCTAAAAATGGTTTTATACTAAAATAATCTACATAAAATTTTTCACAACCAAAGATCCGAGACACTTTGTCGCTAGGATATTTGGCATTTATTATTATGTAGGAATAATATAATAAGTAATAGTTATGGTAAGTTGTTTAAAAAATGCAATCAGGTACCTACATTTCGTAACGACCATATTGTTACGTTGTATTAGTAATGTCTTGTTCAATTTAAGTATGTACTGAATTACTAAAGTCAAAACATAACCAGTTAGGATATGCTTATGTGTTTACGTACAAATTTTTGGCAGAAAATAAATTATTTCAAGCGAATTAAACACAAACAAATTCAATCTTAAATTAAACATTGAAAAAGGCAATTCTATAATTTCGGAGTAAGTATCTCTAGAAACTACGTGAGAGTCTAATCTTTCATAATAATACAAAAAAAGTTATTCTGAACACGCCATTTTTTACTTTAACCAGCCTTCCACCGAGATAAAAACAAAATCTAAGAATTTTAGTATGTTTTAAGTTTTCGCAACTAGTAGGTATAATAAAATTACGTTTAACTATTTTAAGCGCTGTATTTAATTTGATTTTTATTCCGACGTTTCAGCCACTGTTTAGTTGCCCTGATCACGGAAGATAAAATTAATTATCAAGACGGTTAATGAAAAGTGACCAAAACGTTGGAATAAAAATCAAATAAAATACCGCACTTTAAACCGTTAAAACGTAGTTTTATTAAGATCTTAATTTTAAAATTATGATATTGACTGTTTTGTCTTTCCATAAGTTAAATAAGATTATAAATAAGAGAGATTTGGTGATATTCACAAAAAAGGTTACAATTTAGCAGATAGGAAAGGCATATGCCTATCTTATCTGCTAAATTATATATATATATATATATATATATGTATATATATATATTAATTACTGGTTTTGTAATCGTTGCTGGAGTTTCATCAGGAGTTTGGGGTACTTCTCTCTTCTTGAATTGTTTAGCATCCTCGACTTCGTTAGGGAATACAATACGGTCACTGTCGGCCATGTTCTAAAACAATAAATAGGCGTGTAAGTACACTATTGATTTAAAATAAAAATTTGGTTAACAACTTAGCCACGAATGTATTTGCGATTGACTGAATTGGAACATGTGTCTTTGCGATAAGCTCAGAACCGCTATACGGTCCAGACAACGAAGCAAAAATAGGCAGAAATAATTCGTGAGGAAGCCAATTTGGCACAGTTTTAGGGGAAGGTGTCCTGAACAACATACTGAAAGTACTGTTGGGTGGGGGTTAAGCAACGGGAGGAAGGGTACGGCCACGAATGCAGTGCTGCTTCGGCAAGCGCAGTAAGAGTTGGCCGTCAGGGCAATAAGGGAATACCGTACGGTGTCCTTCAAAACGGCCTCGCTATTCGCCGGATCCCCACTATAGAACCTCAAGGCCAGGGTCCTCGCGTCGCTGTATCACCACCGCAACGAGGCCCTGGCAGGGGCATGAGACCGGCGCCTCAGGAAATCAAAATTTTCCGGTAGAAGCTCCGCGACGTCGTGGTATGGAAAGACCGCCTACGACACCCCAACGTGGCTCTCGCCACCATCGAGATAGAAAGGCCCGTCCTACGAGAATGGACAAAGATAAAGCACGACATCCTAACGTTTCGGCTAAGGCAGGTCTTCTCGGGGCATGGTTGCTTCGGGAGGTACCTGTGTCGATTAGGCCGTGAGCCTACTTTAGGGTACTACCATTGCTAGACAGGCAACGTGGACACAGCGTTGCACACCGTCCAAGTGTGCTCCGCTTGTGCAGAGCAACGTCGTGAACTCGTTGCCTACATTGGATTGGACCTTTCGCTTTCGGCGGTGGTTCGTTCCATGGCCGGGAGTGATACCCGATGGCACGCTATTTCCTCCTTTTACGAGCGTGTCATGCCTGCCAAGGAGCAGGCGGAGCGGCAGCGTGAATGTACCAGCTTGGCCCGCTTCCTCCAAGGGAGGACGTGTCGGTGCCGGAGGGCGCCATTAGACTTCCAGCCGCACGGCCGGCCGGTCTTCACCCACCGTTAAGGCTGCTGAGATGTGGGCACACCAGTATTTCGCGCGCGCTCACCTCTCCTCCTGTGGGGCGCATTACAAACAACCCCACGTTAAAGAAAGAATGAAGTCACCGGGGGTTTTGCCTACCCCCGGTAGTGGAAGAGGCCTTATGAGCCGCCACCTGCCAGAGCGTGCGAAGTAGCTAAGCCAAATAGTTGTGGCCCTGGCACAAGGACGAAAGACAGAGCACCGAAGGATTTTAGTGAGTATCCAAGACTGCGGCGATGTGGCAATACCACTTCTTGCTTGCGGTGCTAATTATCAGTAGCATTCTATTAACATTGTTGAATTTACATTCGTTTGAGAATTATGGTGTGTCTGTTGTTTTTGGATAGAATCGAATGAAAAATGGTTATGCTGGCTTTTTAAGGTAATTGATTTCTAAAATTCGCACTGTGTATTCATGACGACTTTTCTTTCTATATTGTGATAATAAGAAAAAGTAGGAAAGCCAACCCAGGGTACCGGAGCCAGCGAACGAATTAGGATTTAACGATTGGTTGATGATGATTGTGACAATTGTCAAGTCATACTATACACTATCTTTGGCTGACCGGCTAGTGAGCGTTATTTCACTAAATGTGTAATATATATACACGTATGTACGGTCTGCCAAATTCCTCATTGCTCAGTTCTCTAACATTTTGCTTTGAACTGCTCATAAAGTTTCGACGTCCACGCACACGCTCTCAAATTTCCTATACACCAATCAGGACGTTTCTGAAATGTTTATACTAAAGGAAAAAAAATACTCGTGTTTAGTTGCAATATGCACTTTGCCGATTGACGACGCCCTTTTTCTTTTGTAATCTGCTCTCGTTTTGTTTACGGAGTTCGATTTTATTGCATCCTAGTAAAACTTAAAATAGGTAACAATAAAACCCCGCCCCTTAAAACGGATGTTTTACTTGTGCGCGTGTTATTGCCGTTAGCCAGGCGAAACTGGCTTTATGGATGGTTCAACGTCGCTTTGGTCAATTGTACATAAGGAAGAGCATAAAATGGTGACAAAGTTCCTTGCTCTGTATTTCTGTAAGATTGTGTAAGTATGTGTTATTCCATTGCCATATATAGCACCTAAATGAAAAGGACAAAACATAAATAGGATATAATATGTGGAAACTACGTATTTTCTAAGAAATAAATTTGGTAATCGTAAACAATAATCTAAAAATAGTTTCTTAGTTATGTACATTAATTATAAACTTCCTGCACCCACAATAATAAATAAAAAACAAATAAAATGCCTTAGGTATTATCTACACAACATTGTAAACGTGAAAATAAGTTTTTATTTGTTCCATCGTGACGATCTCGTCTGTTTTTGTATGAATTTAGTATGCATGTGGGTATATAATTATGAGAGACGCCACGAATAGTGATTTAGCCAAATACCGAATATTCGACCACACTTTCGGCCGAAGCGCCGAATATTCGGCCACCCAATGTTCGGCGTAAGATATGTGCAATTCTCGGGTAACAGTAATGGGGGGCGGAGCAATAATTTATGAAGTATTTTACTTGACGTTCTTTCGCGAGTAATAACTACACTTAAATAAAACTATATTTTAAGCACGACTGAAATGATTCTGACGTTAATAAAACTGGTTGAAACGTAATATTAAAATAAAAAATTAATTAAAATCGTATTTATCATTATTGAAACATAGTTAAAACTATCAATTTTTTATCGAAATATTTATAATTTTGAGCAATACGTGCGTTTTCTTTCACGATTTGGTATTCGGTATTCGGCAGAATACCGAGTAGCAGCCGAATATTCTTGGCATCTCTATTAATTATGTAGGTAATTAGGAGGCCGCAGATTACCGAACTTGTGGGCTATAATTTTTATCCTGGCGTAAAGTTCCCATAATCTATAATACTTATTATGCAATTCTGAACATTCCCTGTCTGTACATTGAAGCTATTTAAAAAAACCACTGGAATATACACTATATAAATGATGGAGAACACAATGCAATTTATTTTTAAAATTCTTGTCTGTTTGTCGGTTTGTCTGTCTGCTCGGGATTCACGTAAAAAGTATTAGGCCGATTTCGATGCGGTTTTCGCCGATTGACAGCAAATTCTTAGACTTATAATCTGCGCTACTTTGCCTTACAAACAGGCAAACCGACAAACAGAAATGAAATCTAAAGAAATTGCATCATAATATATATATATATATATATATATATACTATCTCCATCGTTTAAAAAAAAATACGGCATTTTTTAATTTCATAATATATAGACTTTATTTATCTTTTAGTTATCAAATCTCTACTCAATAACGTACTACTTATTGTAAACTTATGCGACTTGATAACAAAATAGGCATGCACATGCAAATGGCACAAAGAACACATTTTTTACATATATATACTATCTCCATCGTTTAAAAAAAAAATACGGCATTTTTTAATTTCATAATATATAGACTTTATTTATCTTTTAGTTATCAAATCTCTACTCAATAACGTACTACTTATTGTAAACTTATGCGACTTGATAACAAAATAGGCATGCACATGCAAATGGCACAAAGAACACATTTTTTACAATGCATGACATCTTGGCCTCATTACGACATATTATAAAATAAAATAGTATATTACTTAAAGCAACAAAACAATTTAAAAATAAGTCTCACTCTCTAGTCTAAAGGCGTATTGGTGGGATTCACACATCGATCATCTCCATATGCTTGTTTTCTCACGATATTTTGCTTGGACTTTAACAGGTGATGATTGTAACAATGTGCACATTAGATCAGAAAAGCGGGAAATTGTTTTGGACTGGAATGAACCCACGACACTGATATAATTCGGTTGCCTTTGCCATTATTACATGGCACGATTTAATTATATTATTAAAAGAAGTCACTGAGTAAGTAGCCTTTAAAAGTATCACTTTGTGTGAACTATGTTAAAAATTTACTTTAATCGTGACAATGATTCAAAATACATTAACAATATAAAAAGTTAAAATAATAATAAAAATAACTTACAATTAAAAGTGTACGCAAAAGCGTTTATGGGCGCGTGTCTCAGTAGAAGCTTAAAAGTCGAGTGAACCAGCTACAAACCTGCTCTCTGATTATATACAGACAAGGAAAAATCACCACTACTCGGGTATCTCCCATACACACATTCACTTATTAAATTATTATAAAAACTGGATATTTGTATGATAAATTTTCAATAATACAATGTTTTCTTCAATGTATCGTGTGTATTGGAAGTCGTACCTCGAACTAGATGCAACTTTTTTTATTGTATGAGTTTAAACAGCCCACCTGATGTAAAGCGGGTACCATCGCCTATGGACATTTGTAACACCAAAGGTGCTAGCAATGTGCTGCCGCTCTCTAAAGGGAGACATGAAATCTGGCTACTAGTGCCGGAACTCAGGGTTGTTATGGCCGCATACCTACTTTAGACCAGGGATAGTGGCCATCCAATCGGGCAAATGCCCTACCACCTGGTTGTGGGTTGTTTTGACGCCTCTTACGACAGGCCGCCCGGCCGCACTAAATTGTTTTTTTTTCGTTCCTGTACGGATAACCAACCGATTCGCAAGTTATACTTCTAAAAATTGTTTACTTGGAAAATTCTTGTCAATTAAAAGAAATATAAGTATGATCATGCATTTCGTGATTACATTCAGTCGAGGAATGAGTAGGAACTACTGAAGACAAGACACAAATTACCGGTACAGTAGAGGCGCAGAGGCGCATCGGCGCCGTCTACACACGCGATTGAGTGCAGCGGTTATTCCTGGTACACAAAAACATTCAGTAACTTAAATAACCGTTAATAATATACAAAAATTGATAAATTGATCGTGTACTAGCAGAAGGTGATGTCAGGAGCCTTAAGAACAGACGAGCTTGCATGACAAGAGTTATGAATGTCAAAGAGGCAAGTGAGGTGTGTAAGAATAAGCCTAAATGGCACTCTGTTGTTCGTGCCTACCCCGCAAGGGAACTGGCGTGAAGTTATGTATGTATGTATGTAATATACAAAAAAAAACAGCTATAAGGTGATTTACGATTTAATGGCAGCCATCGTAATCCTCGGTAGATATACTGTTCGCCATGTAAACATTGATTTTTACCAAAACCAAAAATGTCCATACATTTTTGGTACACATACTACCACATTATATTATGGTATACACTACTTTTACTTTTATGTTTTGAGGTATCATTATTTGTATTACTTTCCCTATAAATATATCTGTATTGAGTTTCATATTACCTTCTTGCCTTTTATGTATTACCACCTATGGTCTTAAAATTCTATAACAATAGTTACTTAATAACCTTTAAATATTCCACTACAATGTTCAGGCCTCCCCATTTTATTCAAAGCAGATTAAAAGGTTTCACACATTGGTAATGTATATATACTTCGATATTTCCCCCCGAAATATTCTTTTGCGTTGGCACATAATGATAGTGACTATAATATATGGAGGGTAATTCAAAATATTCATTGATATAAAGAACGGATGAAATTAAGCACGTTATCAATTTCGCCCCCGTGCGCGAACTCCTTCGTTAAGCGAAGGTGCGCCGAAAACCCCGGAACATAAAGTCAAGTCCAATAAAAAAAACCTTATCCATACACTGCCACGTGCAAAAGTAAATAACGGTGTCCTGATACGGCGAACTAAGCATAAAACGGTACATTCTAATTGTAAATTGTAAACAGCGTATCCAACAGTGACAATATGTGCACAACTGGCCCGAAAACTACCTAAAAGTTGCATGAACCTAACTAACTCACGTTAGTGAAATGAATCTAATGAAAAATCTTTGTTGCTTTATTTATGTTTTACAAGAATAATAGTTACTTGTGTCCTTATATAGTATACATACATACATACATACATACATAACTTCACGCCAGTTCCCTTGCGGGGTAGGCACGAACAACAGAGTGCCATTTAGGCTTATTCTTACACACCTCACTTGCCTCTTTGACATTCATAACTCTTGTCATGCACACTCGTCTGTTCTTAAGGCTCCTGACATCACCTTCTGCTAGTACACGATCAATTTGATCATGGAAGGTGTGTCGTGGCCTTCCACGACTTCTGCATCCATCCACTTTTGCATTGTATATCTGTTTAGTCATTCTTTCATCATGCATTCTTTCCACATGCCCGAACCACCGGAGCATTCCTTTCCTTACCTTCACCCCGACACTCTCTTTCAGACCAACTCTCTTTCTTACTTCGGTATTACGAACGCGGTATACATATATATTTATCTACTCCATTGTTATTTCAATGTAGTTTAAATTAACTATAGTTACGAAAAAGACAGTGATTATGAAAAATAGTGCTCAGTGTACAATAACGTCTCTTTAGTATGTTATTCAATGTTACCATATTCATAATTATTATCATAAACCCAGACGAAATAATTACGACGAAAGAAACCATTTAAAATCCAATTTAAAATTCAAATGCAACAAACATAAAACAAATAAAGTTAATAACAGGTACAAATTTTATTTCGAAGTTACAAATAAAACTAACGAAACAATACATATAGAATCGTTTATTTCACATTAACAGTTTTGTAGAGTTGCTAATTAATTGTACCAGACTTCCCGGCAAACTCCATCTATACCCATTTGTTGACCTTGTGGGCAATTAGAAGGTGCAATGATTACATTGAAACGCTGCATCTTAGTATAATTGCTAAGAGTACCTTCATTGTCGGCAACTACAACTCTAGGTGATTGAACGAGCGAACATAGCGAAAATTTCTGCAAAAATATGAAAAGAATGTTAAGCCCATAATACTACTTATTTTGAAGTATTTATTAGCTCTAAATATAAATGGCAATATGTTTAACCTAAATGTAGGGGTCATCTTTATCAAAGAAACGAATAATACAAGCATCGATAACGGTAGGATTGTAGGTACGTATGTCATTCGTGATTTTTAATATAAATTGTTATTAAGACATGCTATACCCACCTTTTCTAGTTTTATATATTGTCCGTATAGGTTCGCGTTTGACCGCTGTCTCACCTGACATTGAGCGATGACGCGGTCTAGGATGGAGCACAGATACCTAGAAGATACCTATTCACTCGTGCCTTGAAGACCTCTAGATTTTATTTGTTAGGAAAGCAAAAATGCGCACCAGAAAAAATGAAGCGATGCGCTTGGTCCCCTGGCGGTGTTTCCACCATGAAACGGTGGCGTAAACCGGTGCATCTGGTTGGCCGATAGTAAAAGGGGGATGGAGGATCCAGCTCATGCAGTTCTGAGGAACACTCCCCGAAGTGTATCCGATAGAAGACCGATAGTCTAGCGACCTTGCATCTGGGCTCAAGACTTTGAAGTCGAGCATTATAAAAACGGTCATTGCAGACCTACTATGTTTTAAAGAGTTTAAACTAATAAGACATGTACCGTTCAAAAAGTTAAATATAAGAACCCTTTACGCGGACAGAACGGAAAGGATTGGACAATTTGCACAAACAAAGAAAACGCCAGAAAGCAAAAAACATAAAAGAAGAATATAAACCTATTATTTTCTACACAACTCTACGGACTCTAGGTCCATACCTTTTTTTACAGGAATTGAATTTGGAAAGATATTGATGTTTATACGCTTATGTTTCATATTTTATTTGGTGCGTGTGACATTTTATTGGTTTTGTGTTGTGTTGACATTTGTCAACTCAACATAAACCTATTAGAAATGTTGGTCTCGCAATACAAAACGTAATTCTGAAAATAACTTATATCTTCCAAATCGGTCACTTGCCTTGCCAACGGTTGAATTTTAACATTAATTGTCCATACAAGTAATGTTAAAAAATATGTTAAGTTTTAACAGATAATAATGCAAGTGAACAAGTAAGATATAGGAACCGGCCACAAGTAAATGTTCATGTCCAAACAATAAAATAAGAGGTGGTACCCTCCGGTGCCGGTTTCGCAAGTTAGCGAAGGGAAGCAAATGTCAACTAGGCTTATTTTAAATGTTACATCGCTTTTTTATTCATAGCATTTTTGCCTTTTCACATTTATGACACATCGCTTTTATGTCATTCTTTGGAATATTTTTAAGTTTGACATGTTTCATATTGCGACACAAGCATCAACTGCCAAAAATTATAACGGGAGTTTGGGAATTTATAAGAAGAAATATAAAAATAATAATATCAACAATATGGTATTTATTTTTGAATTACACATTCTATGAGTTTGAAATGCAAAAGAGCCTAAGTTTCGATCAAGTAAGTTTAGTTTGTCAAATTATTATTATGAATCTTTTCATTACAAAATAATTTAATGTTAAAAATGTTTTCTCATATTAAGGCCTTATTTTTATCACTGAACTACCTTATTCAACTATTTAGTCATTGCAAGTTATGTATAAAAAAATTACACGGATCTATAAAATATGATGGTTTAGTTACAAATGTCCTTATTCTTAACAGCTTTAGGAGTAAACCTATAAAATTTATTTATTTAATTATTTAGTAACGGGAAAGCAGATAGGATAATGTTTGTTCTGTAAAACGGAGTAGCTTCCGTGGGATACCGATTTAAAAAAAATCATGACCGTAATAGGATAGCGAGTAGGAAGCTCTTACAGCTCCTACTTACATAAATGTGAAATTGAATTGTTCACATGTTTGTTTATCTTCATATCCTTGGATATGAATTTCTGAAGATTTGATATGTAAATGCTTTTTTATCCCAGAAAATGTGAAGTTTCCCACAAGATTCCTACAGGATCATATTTGACGCTAACGAAATCTTATAAAAAAACTTTGTTAATAATTGATATTAATATTAATTAATTAAAAATTTCAATAACCAAAAAATTAACTTACGATAAGAACGGCAAATAAAAAAACAACGAAGAATGACTTAGATGCTTCCATATCTCGTCTATGATATAATTATTATATCCTTCACAATAGGTAAATGGTGCTGAAGTGGTGTCAAATGCGAGGAATACAACAAATTTATACGGAAACAGTTCGCCCGAGTAAGTAATTGTTTAATAGTTTCGTTGAAACCGGGAGATAAGTTCAGGAAATTTACATTAAAAATATGCATTAGTAATTACTAAATAATTATTCGTAATGGATATTCCATCATCAGAGCTTATTTGATTATAAATAAAGGAAGAATATTGTTCAGGAGCCCATTCTGCTATTTAAATATCTTGGCGTTGCGACGATATTTAAAGTACAATTACATTGCAACAGTGTAAAAAAATCGTATTTTAAGAGAATACGAATCGGTAATATCTTCCGCGGCGGAATAATAGCAGAAAAAAAAAATTACCATTAGCAAAAATGGCGTTAGATTAACCTAAATGAATATAGAAAAGCTACCAAAATTTCAAACATTTATTTCGCGAGTTTTCGCTTATAAATATGTATAAAGTTAGAGTGGCGTGCCACCGGTACGTCATAGGAATTAACAAAATACCAAAATCGGACAAACCTATGATAATGACGACAGTATCCGACGATTTTCACGATATAGTAATGGCAGAATTGGGCCCCTGGTCACAAGCGTGACCAAAAGTCATTGTTATATGTATAAGCATTGTTTAGATTATGCTGAGGCTTCATTTGCATTAGTGTTAAAGATTTAGGCTGTGGCTGATTGCTTCTTATTTAAAGCATTAAAAAATAAAGCGTTTAGCATAACCACAGTAATCACAGTATATACTCCTCGTACATACGTTTCTGTCAATATTTAAAGTCGTTAAGTATGTCGCATCACAGCGCCTTAAACCCGTCGCCATATCTGCGTAAAACGGCCTAAATCTTCAACACGAACGCAGATGAATCTCCAGAATTGTTTTTTCGTTAATTTTGCACAGTATATATAGATAATGTATTGAATTTTATTAAATTTGGTATGTAGTCGTAAATAAACAAGAGGTTGCATAATCGGTGTTGCACATAGGCATTCAAAATGGCGGTAGATATTTCTATAGGTAATACACAACCGTCTCTCATTCTTTGAATAAGAAAGAAAATAGAAACTAGATATGCGCATAAATTAAAACTAAATAATTAAAATTAACAAGTTGGCGGTAGGCTAAATAAAACTTTAGCAATACTCGTTGAAACTTGACATCTCCGTCTTCCGTAATCACGGCCACTGAAAAGTGGCCGAAACGTCGGAAAAACCAAAATCAAATAAATTACCGCGCTTAAAACCGTTAAAACGTAGTTTTATTATGTATACAAGTCGCGAAAACTTAAGAAAATATTATGCGCATAACTTTTACTGATCTCTATTTAAGTGACACAAGCAAGAGTTGCATGTCACAGAAATTAGTATGCTGCAGTGTATATGCATAAGTATGGAATCACCGGATAGAACCTAAAGAATACCCATAACCACGATAGCCTTTATGCCATGACATAGCAGACCTGCAAGGGAGCCGCATATGCTTGTACGACCAATATTGGCGTCCACTGGCTAACAAATCTAATACTGTGTAAATCTCTTTGTCTTATAGTAAATTCTTGATCTTAAAACAGAGGTACAATATTTTTTTTATAATAATCGTAAATTTTTCGCTAATATAAATGTGTTTATATTGTATGTATATGTATATTTTCAGAACTCCTAAGAGAAGACTCACTTCCAGTGGCAATAAAAGCATTTTTGAACATTACAGTATAACAATTAAGCCTAAATTATTTCGGAGCAGTTCTTTGTCTCATTTAAATAATAACAGTGATTTCAGTGAGTAAAAACAATTCGTTAATATTTACCCACAACTTTTTCTATAAAGCTATTAATAACACCGGCCTAGAAAAGTGGTCTGTATTTTTGAGCAGACCCATCTAATGTATTTCGATACGTTGAATTCGAATCTGGAAGTCTATTTGGTCCATACACTTTAAAAATTTTGATGATGATGATTGATGGGTCTGGTCAAAAGTACAGATTACTTGTTTTGAGGGCCAGTGTAATTAAATCGGGTACATGAATAGTTCTAATTTCTTGCCCAATTTCTTTGGACTATTACACCTAACAAGTGTCTCCCTTTATATGACCTTGTAACGTTAAACTTTTTGTCACGAAGATCAATTGTTCTAACTAGGACTGATGACAAAATAGTATTGAAACAAATACTTTTGCCGTTGAATAATCGCGCGGAAGGCACCAAAATTTCGAAGAAAGTATGATCTGCCTCTACCCATCCTGCCAGAAAGGCTACACTTGCTAAAGACCTTGCTAAACGCTGTTGTACATAATTGTACAGAGTATCAATGGCGTAACTAAGGAGAATTGTGATTGACACAGATTATGAATACTTCATACGGCAATAATAGCTTAATTTAAAATATTATCATTACTGAAATGTAAAACTGCTTTAAACAGCCTCACTGTAATATAATATCGTTATTCAATATACTTACTAAGTTTAAAAAGGGATATTTTGCAAGCTGTACTTTTACAGATATAGATTTATTCAAGCATACAAATTGTCTTGTTGAGGGGACCCAAGTAAGAAAATCCGTTGATGGTAGTTCGGGTGACGCTGATTCAGTTTATTTTAAAAGTAAACTAGAAGATACCCTATTTATGTCTTGGAACTTCAAAGGAAAGTACGAAAATTCTAATTACAAAAAAATAATAAGTATTGCAACAACCCATAATAACCTAGAATTACTGTTGTACGTAGTGAGTCTTTGTAAAATCTGGAAATATATAATTTTAGTTTGACGTTATTAATGCTCTAAAATGTTGTTATGATGATTTAAATATTTGTCTGCACGTCAAAGATATCATCTACAGTTTCATATAATACTTATTGTATAATCGGCAGTTAAACATTATCACATTATTATTATAGAAGCCAAAACTAAGCAAGTTACGCTAGCGTTAAGGCTAATGTAAATCGGACCACTCTGGAGTCCATCTCAGACACTCAGATATCCTGTACATAATAAATAACGGGAAGTTAGCTTATGAACTTTAATAAAATCGGAATGGAACCTGGGACCACTGCGTTCCACTGAGCTGGGCCAGCAAAGACTTAGCCCACTCAACCACAAAAGACTTCGTCTTATTTGTCTTGATCGCTAAATTAGACACTGTTTGTTGTTTTACACAGTTATAGCTTAGTCATGTTTACATAGAACATAGTGACGTTTATGTCGTTAATTTGAATTTAAAACTAGATTTTTTTATCTAGAAAGACGAGAACGAAAGGTGAGATGTCCCCAGAGGCATATATGCATAAATTGGGTAACGATGGCGTGAACAATTTCCAAAGAAATACTGCGGACGCAAACATTTCATCTGGCTTGGACAATTCTAGGTATATGGTTTCAAATCACATTCTTAGAAAACAAATCGGAATTCATTTTAAATAAAAGGAATGAGTTTTGTTGTATATTAATAATTTCCTAATATTTAGAATATATTATTGCAGCATTTTCAGTGCCGACGAGATGAGTGTTCAAAAAGGAGCTACCTTTCCTTTTAAGTCTACGCCAAGTGGTAACCTTAAAGTTCTATCGAATCAAGTAATGCATTAATTGTACGCTAACTTATTATTTTTCTTATAAATAATTGCTATAGTCTAAATTCTGACTTTTAGGTTGTTTTCCAATCCTCTACTGTAGGAGTTTTATTGGCAGACCCTACACAAGCACAAGTAGAAGTTAAATTTGAAGGTAAAGCAGCTGGTGAACCTTATGATGAAGCATCACATTTCGTAAGATTTTTATATATATTTTATGAATATTCACTTTCTGTTGTCTGCTATACTATTTGTATCAAATTTATTATTTTTATAATTCAAGGATAATGACATAGAATCTGAACCACAATTAAAATACAGTCCAAGAGAACTATGTAACTTTGAAGTCCAAACTACGGTTATCAATCGAAATGCAAAAATGCAATCGTCTAGTGTAAGACAAGATAAAGGAAAAGATTTAGGAAGTCTCGGCTACGCATTAGCAGAACCAATAGACTGGATCCGCGTGCAGCTGCCAAAAAAACAAGATTTATTCAAGGAATTTTATCGAAGAATATACAACTACATGTAAAATTATCATTACAATATCATTATTATCATGAACAGACTTTGTTCCGTAGATAAAGAAAACGGACGAATGCGCATATTTGTTGTTATTATCGCACCTAACATATCTTATCATTTTACAACATGTACTGGACACAACGCATTCTGTTAAGCTTTTAACTTTATTGCTGATCTTTTATTATACACATTATTATTCACAGATATATATTACGAAGTATTCATATGTATGTGAGATGTATGATGATACTATAGCATCCTTAACAGCAATAACACGTTGCGAAGCGGTGTACATAAAATAGAAAATAAAATAAAATTTTAACGTATATGTATGACCTTCAAAAACTGTTCTTCAATGGAACTTATTTTCAATAAAAACTTTTTAATTAGAATGTGTTGATTTAATAGAACTTTATTTTTTTCTCTGACAAACCATCGGCTTGCAGCAGGATACATGAATAACGCAAAACAATGTATATCAGTTGATAATATAATATTTAGCATACTTCTTATTTTTTAGTTAACATTATAGTAAATCTTAATCAGCTTTAATTGCTTACAATTTTAAGAATTTTCTCGTAATCTGTTAAAACGTAACTCATCGATGTAAATTTTATTTGCAGAAATACTGATACAGTTATTCATATAGGTGAAGATGAATTTCACTGTCATCATATGGTCTTACAAGTTTACTCAGCATTTTTTGAAATGAATTCCTCAAGAGATATTGAGCTGCCTGGCGTAAGTAACTATTGTCTAAAGTGACAAAATTGTATATTTCTATTTTTTCATTATGTTCTTTACATACAACATTTTCCATTTTAGTCAAATGTAACACCGGAAGCATTTCAAGCTGTTTATGAATGGATGATCTTCAGTGGTATGGAAAGTAATAAAGTGTTAAAAAGAGAAAATGTTTTAGATCTATTTTGCGCTGCACAATATCTAGGTATAAAAGGTAAGTACGCTGTAGGTAATCCAACATTTTCCTTTTCTATGTGCTATGTAAGATATGGTAAATATGAAATTTATTATTGCAGATTTAGAAGATCAATGCTGGTCATTTATTGTAAATGAACATTTGTTTACTGAAGATACTGCTTTTGCATTATTTAGGGAAGCTAGATCAAAAGGCATGACTCCAGTCATGGATTTAATGGTATGCCTAGTACCTAGTACCAACCACTATTTAAAAATCTGTATCAAACCGAACGTGTATTGTGTTAAATTGCAATTAAAAATAGTATACTCTTAAAATTATCCTGTTTGTTTTATTATTAACTGTTGAAATTTTTTATTGTCTGCACAGGTGCCACGAGTGATGCGTTTTTTCCTTCCTCTTGTTGCTTCTAGAGATTTTCTAAATCTGGAACCAGAAGAAGTTATGGTATTCCTGAAATCAAATTATATATCCGTTACGAGGTAAATTTATGCTTATCTAATGGTCTTATAAATATATAGCTACTTACAAAACATGTGTCTATAAAAGTAGATAGGACATAACATTCAATAGCTATAATAATATATGGTCAACGAAATCAACAACGATATCCTAACATTCACATGTTAATAATAAATTACAATGTTACAGTGAAATAGAAGTGTTAATGGCTGGAGTTAGGTGGCTTCATGGTGACTGGGCCGCCCGTAAGCGTTTTGCAGTCGATGTGATGAAATGCGTTCGCTTTGGGTTGATCTCACCTTGGCAACTTGTGGATATTAAGAGGAACCCTGATAACGCTGAAATACTAGAAATTGTAAACGAACCTGAAATCCAACAAATGGTCGATGATGGTCTTGCGTAAATATTTCTTAGTTTTTTTTCACCTCATTAGCTGTTAATATCTATAGTAGCTCTCTAATTTCGTTAGTCCTAATAATCCAGGTATTTTTAACCTTTTTCGTCGCTTTGTTCGAGTAAATTTCGAAGCGTATAGAGACTACCTCATGATTCAGCATAAAAAGTGCTGTTTTTATATAATCCGTTCATAATCCAGATCCTTTTCATAGCCGTAGAAGAAATAAACATTAAAATAAAGTCAATCAAACACTTTTATTGTAATAGGACATGAAGAAAAAATACTAGGAATAACAAACACCTTTTTAAAAAACGAAACCATGATAATTCCCTTAAATCATATATTACTAACAATAACTAAGGGGCGCCGCTAGAAGTTATAGTTATCTAGCTTATTGGAGTAAAAACATGTTTAATATTTTCGACCTATATAATACATGTTTTACATCTTGGATCCAACGGCAATGACATTTCTAGTATTCATTCATGGTATAAATTGTACCTATTTAAAAAAAAATACTGCATATTTAGTTGTAAATGCTCCGAGAAGTAATCAAGTATAATTAAGACTAAAATAAATTATATTATCGTAATAAAATTTTACATAAAATTAAAGTAAGTAATCTCGGTCACGTATAATATTATCAAATGTTATCAATTTATTTTATTACCTACAACAAATAAATATCAAATTATTTTATTATCAAAAACATTGATTTTTATGAAGCGATCGATTTCAACCTGTGACCTGTCAACAGAAAGTTCGCTGACACAATCAATAACATGCTTAAGTATTTCACTGAAAAAAATGTAGACTTTTATAGAATATACTTATATTTAGATACTAGGATATGCCCGTGACTTCGTCCACGCTTGACTTGGAAATCCCGAGGGATTTCCGGGACACAAAGTAAGTACCACATAATTTAAAGAATAATGTAAGCTATCGTTTCAGTGAAAACTTTTCCGGAATAAGATAATTTTTAGGCACCCGAACAACTACAAACCGCTCCCAGAAACATTCCCGTGGGATTCCAGTTATTTTTTTTAAATAACTTCAATGTATAGACACGGCACGGCATGTTTACAATTTTATAATGTCTAGTCATTAAAAAAATAAGTTTTAAATGATAAGCCTCCAAAACGCGAGAAAAGAAAGGTTTCTGATAGATGGCACCACATTTTTATACTTTTGTATTTTAAGATTTAGGAGTTTTCAGTGTTACGTTTACTGGACAATTGACGATCTTGACTTTAGTATTCTGCTGTATTCTTCTTACGTAATACAAGTGTGGATGAAATATTGTTTATTGTAGTAATGTAAATGTTAACATCTTTTGTAGTTAGATACAATGTTGTTATATATAAATCAAGGTACTAAATTACGTCAACTAACGTCATTGAACCGATTATTACAATATAGCTTTTTTATTATTATTAACAACTCTACGGACTCGAGTTCCGTATCCTTTTTTACAACTTAATTTCTAGATTATTTTAATTTAATTTAACATGCTTATTAGTTATTTTGGTTCTTGTGTGTGACATTAATTTATTGATTTTTGTGTTGAGGTGTATGTGTCTTACGAATAACTTATTATATTAATTTATTCTAGTTTTAATACTAAACTTATACTAATGTAGAGTGTATCTGTTACACTATAACTTTAAACTTTGCAAACATAAGTTTAAAGTTATATACTCGTATATAAACTATGATAAAACCAAGTTATTTATCTCTCTTTTATGAAAATGTAGATTTTATTATAAGCTGTTTTGTTAAAAATTGAAGGAGTAAAATGGTGTCATGTCAACAATAAGGAGATGATTTGGTGAATTTTCTTCTTAACTTAAAGTAACTATACAAAAATTACGATAAAACCAAGTTTTGTCTCATATTATGAAAGTTGTATTTTTTTTGGTAACGGTACACGGTAAATAACCGTGTAAATAACGCATCTTGTTCCCCCTTCGCATATTTAAGATTAAATATGTACTTTGGGTATTGCGTATTGATTTCGCTTCTAAATTTCCAAACTTCATTATATCCAATTTGACATTTTACAGAAAGAGATACTAAATGTTAAAACAATTACATTACCCTTGTAGACATCTGCTAAATAGCAGCATTCGAATTTACCTACAGTAATTATTCATAACTCTTATATTCATTTTCATAATAAATTTCAATTAATTCCCTGTCATTGTTGAGTAATTAAATTCCTAATACCATAATGAAAATCATCTGTAAACACATACACGAGTGATATCACGTACGGTATTTCCCCAAACTCTAATGTAACGTCCAAAATATGTTTGTTTGTTATTGTATATTTTTTCAGCTATGTCATCATAAAATACTGGTATGGAAATAATTCTAAGAACTATTACCATTGGATCGACGTTCTTGGTCTCACTGAGCCGGCAGAAAGGAACTGGATTGGAGAAGAGAAGGTTTATTCTTTTAATCCTCTATAAAATACCTATATAATACAATTTGATTATGAATTATGATTTGTATTGAACAAAAGTTTCATTTTTATCTATCCAATATTCTGGAAATCCTATACTACGAGGGTGAATCAAAAAGTTTTTGGAATCAATATAAATACAAAAAATTTAACAAAAATATTTTATTTTTCTACGTAATCTCCCTCCAATTCAATGCATTTAGAATAACGCGTTTCTAACTTCCTTATTCCTTGCGAACAAATTGTTGTTCTTAAGTCTCGAAAAACTCCTTTTCGGCAGCCATAACCGCAGTCAGTATCTTGAAATTTAGTTCCACGAATTTCCTATTTTAATTTTGGGAATAAGCTAAAATCACTTGGGGTAAGTCCGAAGAATATAGTGGATGGTCAAGAAGATTGAAACCAGCACAGTGGATTGCGTTAAACGCAACTTCCGATCGATGAGTGGAAGCGTTATCATAAAGAAACAACACGCCCAACGATAGTTATCCACAACGTTTTTCTTTAATCGCTTCACACACTTTCGGATTTAAATTTGCATAATAAGATCCAGTAATCGTCTGGCCTTTTGCCATGTAATCAATAAAAAAGATTCTTTCACTATCCCAAAACATTGAGGCCGTAACTTTGCCAGCGGTAGGAGCAACTTGAAATTTCTTAATGGATGGAGAGGATGGTCGTTTCCAAGACATGCTTTATCTCTTAATTTCAGGATCGAAATACTAGGCTCATGTTGCATTCATGGTGACAAGGCAACTGCAAAATTTTTCCGAATTATGCTGGAACATTTAGAGATTACGCTTAGAAATTTCCAAACGTTGCTTTTTGTATTTGTCGGTAACATTCGTGGCACCCATCTTGTCGACACTTTTTTGAACCCCACTGAATCAGTTAAAGCAACATGTTTTATAGTTATTCTTCTGACTTCCAAAACCAGATTGTCAACCTTTTTTCCGTAGCGGAGGTTGAAGGCCACCCAAAACGCGGGCCATCTTTATAGCTGATCTATCTCTTTTAAATTCAGCCACCCAGTCCGCAACCGTAGAATAGGGTACAGTATCATCCCCTAATGCGTCTTGAATGTCTGAATTTTTTTTTAGTAGACACATATTTCAAGCTAGATATTTTATCACCGCACGTAACTTATTTTTATTCATAATTTTGCGTTTTTAGCAAATCGAACTGAAAAAAACAAGTGAAAGTTGGTATAAATATTGTCTGAGTGACACTCTTTAATTTGAATATCGAACTTCTCCCAAAAAGCTTTTATATAT
Organism: Dendrolimus kikuchii; assembly: GCA_019925095.2. Lineage (NCBI taxonomy): Eukaryota > Metazoa > Arthropoda > Insecta > Lepidoptera > Lasiocampidae > Dendrolimus > Dendrolimus kikuchii. Next base: position 19,117,070 of record CM034392.1, read on the forward strand.
GTGCATTTCTAAGAACTTTTTGATTCACCAAGGTAATTTATTTCTTAAAACAATCCAAAGTCCGCTGTAATCAAAATTATAAGTAAACAATATTTTCGAGTTGGTTCTTTTAAAGCTAATAAATGTTAGATTTGTTTACAATTTATCAGTACCTCTAGAATTTCTGGGACGCCGTGCTTTAGGAATTCCCATGGGGCTAACATAGTATATACTTCGGACCTCTATCCCAAGAAAGCTATTTCCTTTTCCGGGATAAAAAGTACCCTATATTGCCGTTAATTAAAGTAGATAAGTTTATCCCGACAATGGAAAGAGTTTATAGTACTAGATCATCCATAGATTTAATTATTGAATCCTATTTCACTGAACGTAGGCAAGAGAGTCTCCCTTAAGAGAGCAGCAGCGCATTTGTAGCACCTTTGGTGTTGTAAATGTCAATAGGCGATGGTAACCGCTATCCATCAAGTGGGCCGTCTGTCTGTCTGCTGAACTCCTGCAATAAAAAAAAATAAAAAAATGCAGTTTTAAAAATGTTATCCGTGCAGGAACGGAGAAAAAATACAATTCCTGCGGCCGGGCGGCCTGTCGTAAGAGGCGACAAAACAACCCACAGCCAGGTGGTAGGGTATTTGTCCAACTGGATGGCTACTACCCCTGGTCTAGAGTATACCGCCATAACAACCTTGTGTTGTGTTCCGGATTTAGTGACCAGGTTCCAGGCTCCCTTAAGAGAGCAGTAGCGCATTTGTAGCACCTTTGGTGTTGCAAATGTCCATAGGCGATGGTAACCGCTTTCCATCAAGTGAGCCGTCTGCCTGTCTGCTGAACTCCTGCAATAAAAAATTAAATGCTGATAATACCCTGTTAGAAATTCTGCATTGTCGGTTGTTGTCTTTTATGTTCAGATCTTTAAAACACATAATAGGAAATTATATGTCAATCGGTTTATTAGCAATGCAATTAAAGTTAAAAGGACACAAATAACATATCAATCAAACTTACTATCACGGTTGTAAGGGTAATATACCTTATAAATTATAAATAATACTTACTAAGAATTACAACTATTAATGAAGTCAGTTGTTTTTTCCAACAATAACTGCATGTGCGAAGATATGACTGGAAAAAATGTAAACAGGAAAACGCTGCACTGATCAATACATATTCTGTCTGGAGTATATACATAAAATTGTAAATTAATAGAGCTTTTGACGCGCCTTCATTTACGTAACTCAGGCGAAGTACAAATATACCGAACTTTATGATAAGTCCATTAGTAAGGCCATGAAAAAGATCAGAAATATACAAACATCCAAAAGCACTTTCACATTTATTTAAATTTATAATATTTAGTGATATTTTATATAGCTGGAGTACAGTAGACAGGTTGACGACCCACCCAATGAAAGGTTACCGTCACCTAAGTATGGGTAATTGTAACACCAAAGGTGCTGTCAATGTGCTGCCGGCCTCAAAAGCGAGATGGAATCTGGCTACTAATGCTCGAACACAAAGTTCAAGGTTGTTTTGACGCAATATTTGGACCAGGGTGGTAGCCATCTAGACGGGCAAATGCTCTGCCACCAGTAAATACTTCATTAATAAATGTAATACATCATCTCGTATGAAACAGTGCTTACGCAGGATCTGTAATAACTAATGGAAGAAGAATATAAATATTTATAAATGCTATAATTGACTTGCCTTGTTGATTTCTCTCATCTTTTTCCCTAAGTGTCGCGTAATATCGATTATTCGTCATTTTATGTGCGTAATATTTGTAACTATTTCTGATCTAGTTTTGATAGCGTGTTTTAAATATATATTTCTTGCCGCTTCTTCTCCTTAACTGCAATAACACGTTGCAAAGCGGTGTACATAGAGTAGGAGGTAAAATTAAATTTTAACTTATTTATAACTTTCAAAAAGTGTTCTTCAGCCGAACTTATTTTGAATAAAAACTTTTGAATTTGAATTTATGAAATTGAAAAGAAACATATTATGAGTTTCAAACTTTGTCTTAAAATATCTTATTATTAATAATAAAATATTAGTTGAGTCTGGTGGGGTTTTTCTAGCTCAAAACGTGAGTCTTGTGGCGCTCTCATAATGTAGGATTTGGGGGCTTTTTCAAAATGACATCTTTTCTGAGCGTTTGTCGGTGTCCGAGGGCGAAAATAAAGTTTGACCGATATCACGCACAATATTATTATTATCTCTAATTATTTTGTAGGCCTTATCTACCTTACCAAGGTCCCTTTGAATCCTATAAATATAGACAAGACATATACTGGCTGCCTCCTTAACGTAAAATAGGGTGATATTCTTGTTGGTGGTAGGGACGTGTGTTACTACTTACATCGCAAAGGTTTTTTTTAGAATCACGTAACGTATAATGCTTTCCTGGAATATCTTGAGCAATACACAGTACCAAAAGACCAGATGTATCAGCAGATGGCCATGATGCAACCACCGAGGCGAAACGACGATATACCAGGTAAATTAAGCCGATGTAATAACGTCTGTAGAAGAGTGTTTAATGTTATATTAATTTATTGCTCCCCTTATAGACCAAAAACAAACAGTGGTTCAAATGGGTGCAATTTTTGCTAGAGAGATTTTTCCCGTTTATTGTAATTTCATACTTAACATGTGAATGTTAGAGTTGCATTTTACACGAATGTTTATTCATATAATGAACAGAGAAAAGTAGCACGCTACCACGCACAACACTTTGAGTTGGTAATGTAATTATAATGCGTATGTAGCTTAATGGTCTGCGCACTCGTGTTTTAAGCAACACGGGTTCGATTCCTAGTCATAGGCAGTTTTCTAACCCAGTATTGTTACAGTAATTTAGTGCTGACGGCGAAGGAAAACATTGCGATAAAAACTGCACGTCGAAATCCCTATTAATATTATAAATCGAAAGTAACTCTGCCTGTCTATGTGTTTGTCTGTTACGCTTTCACGAGAAAACTACTGGACCGATTTGGCTGAAACTCGGTATATATATATTTTTTCGACGCAGAGGATGGACATACGGTACTTTTTATCCCGAAAAATGGGATAGTTTCCGCGATAAAAATATAATTGGCTCTATGTTTGTTATGCTTTTACGGAAAAACTATTAGACCGATTTGACTGAAATTCGGTATATATGTAATTTTAATACCGAGACAAGGAATACTTTTCATCTCGGATAATAGGATAGATTTCGGGATAGATTTATGTAAAATGGCAGAAGATACTATTCTTCTTCCATGGTCATACTTAGGCTTAGAATGGCGAAGGTAAATTTCTTGGAGTAGACTTTGATAGGCTTTTGTGACCAGATATTTTCACAAGCGCTCAAAATCTAACATTGTTATTCTAAAGTAAGAGCCTGAAAAAGGATCTTTATTAAATCAAGAAAACTCGGTTTTAAAACGGCTTGTGATCTTTTATGTATGACAGCATACAATAACAATATTAACATGTAAAAGATATTTTATATGAGTTAATATTGTTATATCAGTACGATTACATACAAAGACGAAGTTTCCATTGGTAATCGTCCGTCAGATTAAAATATTTTTTTGTAGAATACCAATATAGAGTTATTATTTTTATTTAAGGCTCCTTACGTGGTATGGACAATGATAAAATGGACATGCGAAGACCTAAACTAGATTTCCCGTTACCTGCTACATTAAAAGGCTTTACTGGCGATAAAGACAAGTCTTTTCCAACAATGAGTGAATTTTTCGAAAATAGGAGAAAGGTTTTACTTAAGTCTTTTCAACTTATATTTTTTAATCAAAGACTGGAACACGGCCAACAAGGAATGTATATCGTTATGTACCTCAATGTCTGAAAATAACACATACCTACATTCATATTTTCTAAATACATAATGGTAAACTTGTGACATGAAACTACATACATTAGGCAGCTTAGGGACAATCCTAGTAAAGCTTTTTATCCGTGCAGGAACGGAGAAAGAATACAATTTCCTGCGGCCGGGCCGCCTGTCGTAAAAGGTGACAAAACAACCCACAGCCAGGTGGTAGGGCATTTGCCCGACTGGATGGCTACCACCCCTGGTCCAAAGTATGTCGCCATAACAACCTTGAGTTGTGTTCCGGCATTAGTGATCAGATTCCAGTCTCCCTTAAGAGAGCAGCAGCGCATTTGTAGCACCTTTGGTGTTGCAAATGTCTATAGGCGATGATAACCGCTTTCCATCAAGTGGGCTGTCTGCCTGTCTGTTGAGCTCCTGCAATCAATAAATAAATAAAAATTTTAGTCGTTTCTAATTATTTTTTTTATACTTTGATGTCTTATTAATAATTTTATGTCTAAAGCCTCTTTGCCCACCGATCTATAGAAAAGGGGTCAATGCTCGGACCATAAAGTTTAAAGCACATCACACATTTAAAATTAATTTTGCTTTTCTTTTCCTTTAAATACCAATGACCATTAATCAACATATTTTCTTAAGTTTTAGCAATTGTTACAAGTTAATAAAATTGAATTTTACAAAATAAAATGCATACCGCACTCAAAACTTTTAAAACATAATTTTAATTAATAATAAATTAATTACTTTCCGTAACACAGTTCTAAGTACGGTAATCATTTTTTATGTATCTTATAACAGGCAGATAGTTTTTATATCATACAAGTATACCTGTTACATCTCTGTAGTAGATGAAGACCTCAGCTCAAATAGTAACTAAGTAGATTATTGGGCCATTTTAAGAAGATTTAATTATTTTAATAATTAACTTGTAGTGCATATAAAATCTGAAGCAAAATGAATTTGCTGCGAAATTTTAATAAGTGTGACTACTTATTTCTGAAATATAAGGCTGCTTGAATGGTTAATGAAAATAATATTTTTGCAACTATTGGTATTTCAAAAATTTCAGGTACAAGACATTAGGCAGTTATCGCCTACTAATCGGTCACCAGTACTGGAAATGGATATGCCGATTTCGGCACGTTCCGAACGCAGACGAAGTCCTGATTCATACAGTCAGCAAAAACTGTTTCATGTAATTGATTGTTTTTAAGTGCGTAGGGCGTAATTTTAAAGTTTGCTCAAGCAAATACAAAAACCACTTAGAGGGAAATTTCCGCCGAGGTTTTTTAATGATACAGCATGGGGTTATTTGAGACGGGCATTATAATTAAATGAAATGCCTGTAGGCCACCGTAACAACTTTCCATCACAATAAACTCACTATTTGCCTGCGTTTGGTATTGCGAAACACCATTTATATAAATCTTCTCGACACTTTTTTATTTTAGTTTATTTCTGAAGTGTTTTTGCTCATAAGAAAAGAATTATTCATTTATAGATAAATATTATAAATAACTTTATGTTTAAAAGTAGATTTAATTTTTGATTATAGTAAATTAGATTTGAGATTTTACGTTTGTAGTAGTGTATGGTCAACATATAAATACATAAACTAATACTTCTTTTATAGGCAGGTACTTAATATGAAACCAATAATATTAAACGATATTAAAATAATCAATATTAATATTAAACATAATTTTTAATACTAAATTGTTGTTCCCTGTTCTGAAGAATGACACTTGCTTTCTGATAGGACCTTTTCGACGGAAGTCAGTGATATTCCGGTTGATTTAGCAACTAATTGAGCGGGAGTCATGATACTGCTCGGATTGCTATTGCACTCATTTTTGAAATATTTGTACAAATTTAAATACACTTTTTTAGTTTGTGAAGTCAAAAGCTTACCTCGACCACGTTTCAACATCGAAACCATTTTTATTAACAAATTTAATTTCAAATAAGAAAATTAGCAACAAATAATAACACTGAACAATAAATAACATGAATGAACCACAAATTAAATCAATTAATTCATTAATTATTAAACTAAAACCAAAACTAAACCAAATAGACCTCACAACAATTAGCAATGTAAATAATAATTATTTAATTTTGAAAATAAAAATAAAAGTTTTCTTTCATTTCTTATCAAATATCATGTAACTGTTAATAATTTTTATGTTAAAACAATAAATAAATGCTTTACTTCTTTGTCTGTTTACTAGTACCACCTGCTATCGAATAGTTGATTTATCTTTTATACAATAAATAAATTACTTTTGACATGTTGATGATCTATTAATCATGTGTCAAAAATAAAATAATCATAAGACAATAACCATTAGTTGTCTTTTAAAAACTAAAATAAACTAAGTTATAAAGTACAAGCGATTATAGACTGTGTAATAAATCGCTGCCAGATGGGAGCGTGCCCAGAAGGCTGGCTGCATTGCCGCGCTGTATGGCGATGCTTATTTTTTGGGCGAAATATGAGCTAGCCTTCTGATCACGGGATATTATTTAATTGATTTTCATTATTGAATTTTGATTGTAAATATATTTTTTTTTATTCAAAATGTAACGAACCTCTTTTTGGTGACTGTACAAGGAATTTTAAATTTCAAGTTTAGAATTCCTGTAAATATACTAATATTACTACGAACGCAAAACACTTTTCACAGCTAATTTACCCATATGTATTTTGATTATTTATATTTACTATATACTGTAGGAACAACAAAGGAAGCAGCTAGAACAGTCGCCGCCACGAAAAGCAAAAGCTGAGTGTTCGGCTCTCCACAGCAATTGCAGCAAACGCGTCATACAACAAATTCACACGTGCACAGTCCAAAAAGACAACGTAATTTATTTTCTTGAATATATAAATTATTTCGTACCCCTTACAAATATATTTTCGCAAAGTTGCCCCTACATTTTTGTAAATACACCAAACTTTTCCTGTATGTATGCTAGATTTCATACATCTAGGGCACGTTACACTAGTATCTCACAACGCCCAAAATGATCCATCTGCCGTTCCACATGGCGACCACGTCGTGGCGAAAACGTCACTAATGACTTCATTATTTTCGATCACACAGCGCTCACAAGGACCCATGTCAAGAGGTGGATCGAAGTAGGCGACAGAGTATTAATTCTCTCTACTGATTAACATTGAAAAAGGCGCGATTTTTAAATCAACCAATGACATTGTGTATTTCGTCGTTAATGACATCAACGCTCCATAATCCGTTCCACTAGAGTTTATGATTGTAACGCGCAAATTGTGCAAGCAAGTGGAAGGGAAAACATCACGGTAGTGACAGTGGACGTTATAAGTATTTTGTGAGACGTATTTTATTTAGCAGCCGAGAAAATCACATTTGGCAAACAGGCGGGCAAAGGCCGGAGTGAGACCATTAGGGTTCCATTTTTACCTTTGAGTATCGGAAACCTAAAAATAAAATGTTTATAAATATATACGAACTTTTACAGATATCAAATCCAAAGCATCAACAGATTTTTGATCCACCAGAAAAAGATTCAGAGGAACCTAATACGACAAATAGCGAGACAAGTAGCGGTACTGCTGATAAAGTAAGCTGTTTTAAATTAGTCTTCAATATGTCAAATACGTCCAACAACAAAGAAAGAATACAAAATTTCTACAGTCAGGCAGTCTGTCATAAGAGGTGACCCACAGACAGGCGGTAGGGCTGTGTGCTACCACCTCTAATTTACAACATATCATCATAATAACCTCGCATTGTGTTCCAGCATGAGTGACTACGTTCCAGTCTCCTTCTAGCCCTGCAACGCGTTGGCAAGAGCCCTGATGTTGCAAACGTACATAAGTGACGATAACCATTTTCCATCAGATAGGCCGTCTGCCTGTTTGCATGCTTCTGTCAATAAAAAAAGTTGTTAACTTGGGTTGGTAACTTATGTAAGTTACCAACTTACTAATTTTTGATATAAAGAAAAAAGCTAGCATTATTTATTGTTTCTTCATGTTCCAATTCTTATTTTTAATCGACATCAAAAATGTGGAGGTTCTCATTTCGCCTGTAGGATTTTTTGTACATTCGTTAATCGATTTCTCCGTCAATTGTGAACCGATTTTCATTTTTTTTCTTTTAATTAAAAGGTTATCCTTCCGAATTGCTCCCATTGTCACCGTGTCAGGATCTGATGAGTAGATCGGATCCCAGGGAAATCGAGAGTAATCTTATTAAAGAACGCTGTACGTTTAAATTTTTGGAAAAAAGCTTGTCTACGCGTGTAGGTATTACATTTTGTACAGGCCAAATCGGGATCTAGTGAGTGGATCCCAGAGAAATCGATAGTAGCCTTTATTAAAAAACGCCGAGAGCCTACATTAAAAAAAAAACTTGTATACGCGTGCCTGTATTACACTTTCTACTGGCACTTAATTTTTTTGTAGGCATGTTACGCGATTTCTCCGTCAATTGTGGACCGATTTTCAAATTGTTTATTTAATTCCCGAGATAGTCCCATAGTCACCAAGTCAGGATCTGATTTCTGGATCGTAAAAAAATCGAGAGCAACCCTTGTTGAAGAGCATATACACCGAAGAGTGAGATGGCAAATTTGTATGCGCGTGCCAGTTGTACAATTTCTTTATTATTTGCGCAAGTAAAACATTTTTTTTTAACAAAAACAATTTCACCTTCTTGAGGTCGGTGCCAAGTAAAACATAAAAGAACAATACATACAACAACATAAAAAAACGAATTTACAAAATATAGTATTTTTTGTTTTATTGACACCGTTTTTAAGATATTGTAGAAAGAATTTGGTTAAATGTTTATTTTTTGGTTTTTAGTATGAAGACTTTTTACGTTTTGTTAAAAAATTCATAATCCGTTTCAAAAAGAAATTCTCCAATAAATTGGCGTTCATAATTTGTAAAAGAAGTCTTTACTTTATATATAGAATATGAGTATTTATGACATAAGAAATACAAAAGAAGTGTTTTAACTCGATCCTAAAAATTTCAGGACAATTACACAAATAAATCTACAGAAAAAAGGCACAGTGTAGCAGCTTCTTATTTGGCTGCAGCCACGGCAGCGCTATCTAGTTCTAGAAGGTAAGATTATATATTACGTAATTAATACAGTTATGAAAGAATGAATGAAAACTCTTTATTGTTCACCATAAACTTAAATCTAGACAATTGATATGGATACATTTGCATTAGAACAATGGGCGGCCTTATCGCTTATAGCGATCTCTTCCAGGCAACCCAGTGTCTAAGGAGATTTTAAACGAAATTTCAGTATAAGATTTATATTTAATATTAAATATTGAATTAATTGACAGTTATACATTAAATATCGAATGTTGTCACAGAGCACAAACCATGTAAAGAAAGAAAGTTAACAGTGCGTTCCCAATTCCTAAGAATATTGCGAAAGGAAATGTAAGGGTGGGATAATAATCATTCCTTCGTAGATAGTATCTAACTCGCCATTGCCTTCTTTAAATGAATAACACGTTGACAATGTGATTTTTTTTCAAACCTAATATAGTTTTATTAACCCAATATTACATCGAATATACACGACTGGACGGCGAAGGAAAACTACCTGATATTATCGATATGAGACGATATGTGAATGCCATCAATTCGCCTTGGAATGACAGGTATACTGTTCTCGTGAAATGAGGGAATCCAAGCCTAGACATGGAATATTTAAGATCTTATAATACGAGTATAAAATAATAGAAGAAAAATAAAGAATGAAGAGAAAAGAGAAAAATAACAGTAATAATATTGATGATATTAGCAGACGTGTTCTGAGTAGTGTTTTTTTTTATTTTTCCAGACCTTCCCAAAACCCATCATTGCCAACTCGGCCTCCTACCACCGTAAACGCATCTCGAACAGAAGCTCAATCACGAACAACGGCCGCCCCTGTGTCGCAGAACAACTTTCATAGTCCAGAAATATCTCTCTTCAATCACTCCAGAGAATCTCTGGCAAGGATAAATATGTACGTTAGCAACGAAGAAGAATACTACGTATGAGAACCACTTTAGTTAAGAAACTCTGAAGTTCTCCTAAATCCTACTAGATGGCGCCACCGGTTATTAATATCGATACTTTTGACGTTTTATTTAATACGTTAAAAAAAAATTAAATCATTTCACTCAAAAATTTACTAGGCTATTTTTGTCTGAGCTGTCCAGACTTTACTGGACTATTGTCATGTTTAGAAAGCATTATTTTTCACGATGTTAATAACAAAAACTTTCATGATATATAAATTCATATCCATAAATAACTACATACCCACGTAATAATAATCCATAATATTGTACGAAGTTGTTCGCTCTATACTGTTTGAGGTTGTCTTGATTTTATTTACAAATATTTCCTTACTGTATGTATTAGATTTAAAAGTAAAGAAACGAATCACAGAATAGGGACCGTTTTTCAGTATAAACGTAGTATGATACACTCTCCAGACCGGTGGACTGATGACCTGCGGAAGGTCGCCGACAAGGGCTAAATGAGAAAAGCGGAGGGTCGGGATATTATCTGACAGAAACTTAGGGAGGCTACGTCCAGCATTGGACTCCGATTGACTGAAAAAATACAGGCAGTGAAGGAAAAACAAATAAAAAGTGACATTTATTTATTAATATTGTTATATAATTATATGTATGTTTTCAGGAACAAATTGTCAACTTCAATCCTCGGCCCTTCTAATAAAAATTACATTGCAGAAGGTTCTCTTTTCAATTGGGATAGAGAAACGGTACTAGTGTTCGGTGGAGTGGACCCCCATACGCCTTATGGTGTAGGGCGAAATGTGGGGAAGGACATATACAGGTAATTCTTATAAGATCCGTTTCAAAGTCATTGGAAACCGTCGGCAAACTAACGCAATATAGATTTTCGAACGGAAAAATTCTGGCACTCATATGTATGACTATTTCGATCAAAGAGGTTTAATGTACTACATAGAAAATATAACTCAATTATTTCAACTGATTTTGAAACAAAAACATAATTTTTCCTAAGAACAATATCTTACAACTAGTTTTCTTTGTTTTTTTTTTTTTTTTTTATCGCCAATCTGTTCCGTCATTTTGCAAGACAGAGATTAATTTTCTTTGTTAACCAATATCTAAAATTAATGTAATATCTAAAATTCTAAAAATGCCGTGTCTGTACATTGAAGCTATTTAAAAGCAACTGGAATAGACTATATAAACAATGGAGAACACGATGCAATTTTTTTTAGATGACTTGTCTGTTTTGTTCGAGATTCACTTAAAAACTACTCGGTCGATTTTGCTACGGTTTTTGCTGATCGACAGCAAATTTTTAGACATAAAATCTGCGCTAATTTTTATCCTGGGAATCTTACGCAAATTTTTCTGAGAATGATTTAAAGTGGCCAGATTAAAAAAGAAATGGAATTCCAAAGTGATTTTTTCGCTGATCGATAGCAAATATGTAATAAAATGTATGATATTTTTTATCCCGGGAATCCCGCGGGAATTTTCCGCGGAGATGTCTGTAGTTCTGGTGCATAAAAATTAGCTTATTCCGACACAGTTTTCACTAAAACGATAGCTTACATTCTTTTCTAATGCTGCGGTACTTTGTGTCTCGGGAATCCCGCGGGAATTTCAAGTCTGGCGTGGATGAAGTCGCGGGCATATCTTGGTTATTTATATATTTTTTTTAAATAAAACTGCACAGCAAAGTATCAACCTACAAATTCCTACCAAAACTGTTTATATAAGTAGATTGGGTTCAAGCAATTAATTGTACATACATACATACATACATAACTTCACGCCAGTTCCCTTGCGGGGTAGGCACGAACAACAGAGTGCCATTTAGGCTTATTCTTACACACCTCACTTGCCTCTTTGACATTCATAACTCTTGTCATGCACACTCGTCTGTTCTTAAGGCTCCTGACATCACCTTCTGCTAGTACACGATCAATTTGATCATGGAAGGTGTGTCGTGGCCTTCCACGACTTCTGCATCCATCCACTTTTGCATTGTATATCTGTTTAGTCATTCTTTCATCATGCATTCTTTCCACATGCCCGAACCACCGGAGCATTCCTTTCCTTACCTTCACCCCGACACTCTCTTTCAGACCAACTCTCTTTCTTACTTCGGTATTACGAACGCGGTCCGCGAGCGTCACTCCGCAGATTTTGCGCAGTGCTCGCATCTCGACCGCGTTTACTCTACTTTCATGCTCTCTCTTCCATACCCAACTCTCGCATCCATACGTGAGCGTAGGTACCAGCACAGCGTTGTGTACGGCGAGCTGGGCCTTCTGGCTGAGGTTCTTAGCGCCTAGAAGTTTACCTAACGCTCCATTCACACTATTCCCCAAATTAATTGTATTGTTCTAAATTAAATCTTTCAGATTCGATCCAGTGACTAATGTTTGGGACCACGTGGGTGACCTACCAGAACCGCGGCATCACCATTCGGTTGCATTTTTAAGAGGACGTGTGTATCTTGTTGGTAATATTTTATCTTTAAACTTTGTCTGCGACTTTGTTCGCGCCCAACGTTAAGGAATGGTTATGAACCTCAAAGGTAAAATCGTATAGTTTTACTTCCAGGAGGTGCAGATCCCCGTGACGACGACATACGTGGAAAGTCAGTGGTGGTGTCAACTGTGTGGAGTTTTGAGCCTGTCACGCGTTCTTGGTATAGTGAGTCCGGCCTATCCATACCAAGAAAAAACTTTGGACTAGTGGTCCACAAAATGGCTTTATACGCTATTGGCGGACAGGATAAAAAGGGCAGGTATAGTAAATACCTGTAAGTCAGCGCGAGATCAATTTATTGTTACATTACTGCTATAGTGTACAGCGTGTGACAGTAAGTATGTACCCACACAATTTGGCAAGGTGACCTGTAACATCTATTTCCTTGTAGGGTCCTTCGCTCGGTAGAAAAATTCGATCCTAAAACGGGATCTTGGAGCGAAGTGCGCTCAATGGGCGTATCCCGGATGGCTGTGGCTTGTGCTAAGTACAGAGAGTACATTTGGGTGGCCGGAGGGATGACTGGTGAGAAGAAGCGACCCGTCTGCAAGATCGTCGAATGCTATAATTCTAGAACAAACGAGTAACTAATGCTTTATTTCTGATAGTAAACCACACTATCACTATCACATTTGCGATGTGCTTAAAGATATTGTCTGTGGCAAAATGCATCCTATTTATAGAGTTTAAATTAACTCCGTTAATGAATAGCCACATTAGTGTATATAAATACGTTATTTGTCGATAGGTAACATCATTTACAATTAAAAACAATATTGCATCATAAAAAACGCATTCAGCAGGATAATCATCCCAGATAAGGCCTCATAGACTAAAACAAAATACAGTAATAATATCAACTTTTAAACCTTCTACTGTTTTCATCCCTGTGATTAGGCAACTCCCAAGCGTACTTTCAGAATATAAGAGAAGAAAAAGTAAATATCATGTGTTTCCTTGAAATGGGAATACCTGGGCCCATTGCCCAGGTCTTTCCATTTCAAGCGAACACATGAAAACGGCACTTGTCGACCCTGGGAAACGATTCTCCCTGCTGTCAAAAAATTTAGAAAACTATTCGAACCATAGATAATACATGCCACTCATGTCCCAACTTTTTTACAGCCACTGCTAAATTACGACATAAGTTGTAATGTAATAAAAAAATTTAGGAATTTTGTAACTTCATTTTATACTTATAAATTTCTTTTCCCTAAATTATTATTTATTTTACATAATATTTTATATAAATATTTACTATCAGCAGAAACAAAAAAATACTGGCTGGTAGAAGGCCACAGAAAAAAATACTTAACATTTTATATGTGACGTGATGACGTTTTATTATATTTATATATGGATTTAACGCCTGATTTTTTAGAGAAGTAGTTGTTTGTTTAACTAATCAGTTTTTATTTACTTTCCTCATATTCGAAATTAAAAGCAGAGTGTTAACCTCGGATGAAAGGTCTATTCAGGCACGAGATAGTTTGGCGCACGAGCGTAGCGCGAGCGCTAATAATTCGAGATAGTCACATATGAAACGTCAAGAAATTGTATTTTCTATGGCATTCTACCAGCCAGTATTTTTTTGTTGCTGATGATAATAGGTTACTTTCACCTTTCGTGTAACAATCTACTATTAATCTCAGCTTACAATAATTGTAACAATATGCACAATTGCACATTGAATCAGAAAATTGCAGTGTGGTGATTCGATTCGATCTTTTATTTGAACCCACTTCAAAGAGACGCTCCGTTGCTGTTTAAAAATTACCTTTTAGAATTTCGTTACCTAAGCATATAAAATTGACCTTGAATTGAATTAAACCTGTAGCATGACTAAATAACGGGTAGGTCAACAAACAATTTTGACTTGGAGTATAGTATAGTAAAATGTAAACGATACAGAGAATACTATATACGTAAATTGTTGACTTGCGTTTTCCAATAACAAACTGTAACATTTTTAAAAACAGGGTTACTATCATGTAGTTTATTAATTCTTTTTTGTTGTCTGAGATTCATTCAAATAAATTTTGCACATAAATAATTTACAGATGGACAGAAATCCACAGTTTACGATTTCCTAGATGTTTTGCAACACTATTTGCTATAAATGACAAACTGTACATCGTTGGCGGAGCTGGAAAAATGTCCGAAAAGGTTAGTTACAGCCATGATGTTTACGATTACTATAGAATTTGATGTTTACAATTTAAAAAATACTATATGTTAATTCCTATTTTGCTAGTACTGGCTCTAAAACCTTTGAAATTTAAATCTTACCATTCCTGCCTCTGAATGTCTGGAAGATATAGCTCTTAAGCTATAAAACCTCGGCAAACATTTAAAATAGTTATATCTAAACAAAAAATCATTTATCTATCTAAATATGGATTTTTAAATATAACTAGGATTTGCCCGCGACTTCGTCCACGTTGGATGGGTAGTACAAATCGGTTATTTTACATAGAGAATTTGAATCAGTGAAAATAATGCATCGGAATCAGATTTTTTCGACCTGGCCACTTAAAACCGCTCCCAAGAAAATTCCCGGGATCAAAAGTACGGTAGATTTTAAGCCTGGGGATTTGCTACAGGTCAACAAAAACCGCATTAAAATAAACCCAATCGTTGTTACGTGAAACCTGAACAAAGAAACAAACACGAAAAATTAAAAACAAAAGATTACAGCTTTTAGAATTGTATAATGTTATAGATAAGTAACAATCAACAGGAGAAAACTGCTAGCAGTGTTGGTGCAATAGACGTATGGGATTGGAAGGACCGCGAATGGAAACAAGAAACGGAGATGTCGATGCCGAGGCATGGACACGCGCTTGCATATCTGGGAACACAGCTTATTATAATTGGTAAGATTAATTAATTAAAGTCTAGTCTTCTTACTGGTCCAAAGGCTGATTCACATTGATCCATCTACTAACTTGGGGGGGGGGGGGGCGGACTGACTTCAAAACATTCAATCGGGAATACTGAAGTCAGTCAGACTTAGTAGCGCTGTACTGACTTTAAATCAATTTACGATGTCAGTATGAAGTCAACACTACCTTCTTTCGTATTTGATGTCAGTAGCTGGATCAATGTAAATCAGTTTTAAGTCTTTTAAAGGGAGCAAGCAAGCAAAAACGCATTCTGGGCTCGTTGGGTACAAAATACCCTTCACATCTTTTATAAACACTTTTATACTATACACTTACTATACACTTTTTATAAACTTACAAAACATCGCAGATTCATAGAATTTGTACGACCGTATTTACTCATAAGTTGGTACAAATAAAAGGAGTCAAAGAACCCATTAATTATTGTTTGAAATGTAATTAAAATTATTTCCATCGTGGTTAAATGTTCTCTATACGTAAAAAAGTCCTACTTTCATGTTGTAATACACAGTGATTAATCGACGATAGTTTAAAATAACAAGTCATTTATAAACGGCGCTTTCCTTTAGTATCTCACAACGCCCAAAATGCTCTGTCTGCCGTTCCACATGGCGACCACGGTTATGGTCGTAGCGAAAACGTCACTAAGGATGTCATTATTTTCGATTACACAGCGCTCACGACGACCCATGGCAAGAGGTGGGTCGAAGTAGGCGTTGACCACAGAATATTAATTCTCTCTATCGATTGACATTGAAAAACGTACGATTTCCAAATCAACGAATGACATTTGTGTATTTCGTTAATCACATCTGCGCTCCATAATCCGTTCCACTAGAGTTTATTATTGTAACGCCCGCAAGCAAGTGGAACGGGAAAAATCGCGGTCATGAACGTGGTCGTTGTGAGTCTTTTGTGGAATATACTACCTAGATATTGTTTGTTTTCAATGAAAATAAAAAGCCCTGACCGATAATGTTGATTGACAAAACATAGAATGGGTATTTTGTAAGATGATAAGTCATTGTCAGGTGATGAGAATGACAATTTGGAAATCAAGATAATCAATAAGTCTTCACTCGTATTCCTTTTTTGGTTGAAAATTTTCCATTCATTTTGACAAATGGAAAATCAATATAAGCATTATCGTATTGAAAAAAATCTGGATAAATAATAACAACTATCATAACACAAGCGGAACTGCTTAGCTAGGGGATATACAATGTGCGTGTTTGTCTGCTGATTATTATATTGTGTTAAATTCTACATAGTCTAATTTCCGTGTTTTAAGTATATTAATAGGTATATTATTATTAACAAAATTTATTAAAAATATTATAAATTAAATAAATACAGGATAGTAGGCCTGCGATATACAGATATTTTATTGGCAATTTCAAGATTACGCACGATTACAGATAAAACACATTTTGCATTAAGAAATTAGCATAATAAAATATTCCATATTATAAACGTGACCAAAGTACAAGAATTTGTGCATACAAATTATTTAATCTTTTGATTTGTGGTATGTGTCAATCAGTACCAAACTAAAATATACGATGTTATCTTGAAAAAAAAAATGTTCTTTGTCTGTTATCCGATAGAAAAACTAATCGATCAAATCCACCTATAACTCTTGTACATGGGCTTGCCACATGTCATACGCTCGTGTATTTTCACTAGCCTATCGTTCGTATTTCGCAGTGACTGTAGCAATTTCTGGGTAAAAAAATCCTATATCTAACTTTGTTATTTAAAGTAATGAATTATTTATCTATTAATTTTATAAAATTGATTCTTTCCGAAAGCCGCGTAAAAATGGAACAACAAATGAAACGCACGCAATGAAATGAAACGCAATATCTAAGGACGGTTTTATAAGAATATTCAAGTGACATTAATAAAAAAAACTATACATTTTAGGCTTTCTAGTCTTTAGTACATATATGTAAACCCAAAAGAAAATGTTTTTCATTTCTGAAATTACGGAGTGGAGTTGCCTGATCACAGGGATGAAAACATTAATTTTCGTCACTGGAAAACGATTTTCACTGCTGTCAATTTTTTTTTTTATGTATAAGGCTTGGCAACTAGGCTTTTAAGCCAGGCGCCGTTGTATTGTAGGCTACAATCGACGTCATTCTATGGAATTCTTGTGAAAACTCGAATGGCCACATTTGGCTATATAGTTCACATTTCTCTCAAAAACACATAGTTACTACTCGAAAACTATCAATATCCTACAACTATTGTTCATTTTAGAGTAATTTTATACATTTTTAGAAAATAAACTGCACAACACAACATCTCCTTTCAGTTCCCGCCAAAAACTCCTCAAAAAATTTAAGGATTGTTTTATGTTTAAGACTTGGCAACTAGGCCTTTAAGCCAGGCGCAGCTGTATTGTAGGCTACAATCCACACCATTCAAAGGAGTTCTTGTGAAAACTCGAAAGGCCACATTTGACTATACAGTTCACATTTCTCATAAAAATACATAATTACTACTCAAAAACTATCAATATCCTAAAACTACTGTTAATTTTAGAGTAATTTTACACATTTTTAGAAAATAAAACTGCACAGCCCAACGTCCCCTTTCAGTTCCCGCCAAAAACTCCTCAAAAAATTTAAATACTATGCGAGCCATAGATAATACATGCCACCCGTGTCCCAACTTTTTTTTACAGCCATTGTTAAATCGCGGCATAAATTGTAATAAAAAATATCAACAACTTTATAACATCATTTTATACTTCTAAATTACTTTTTACTAAATTGTTACATAAATTTGAGATAAATATTTACTATCATCAGCAACAAAAAAATATTGGCTGGTAGAATGCCACAGAAAAAGAAATTTACTTGATGTTTCAATGTAACGTATTAAATGACTTCGTCAAATTCAAATTTCTAAATTTTAAGTTCCACCAGAGAACACTTTGAAAGTCATACATGTAAGTCAAAATTTAAACTTACTTCCTATTCTATCCGCTTCGCAACGTGTTATCGGTGTTTAAAGGCGAATTAAAACAAATAATTTAAAAAAGTCACATTTAGATATGGATTTGGACCTGTTTTCATTAGAGAAGTAGTTGTTTGTTTAACTAATCAGTTTTAATTTACTTTTCTCATATTCAAAATGAAAAGAAGAGTGTTAACGTGGGATGAAAAGCCTATTTAGGCATTCGAACCTCGCGACGCTCGTGCGCAAAACCACCCCATGCCTAATTAGGTCACTTTCACTTCTCATATAACAATTTACTATTACATTTTTTATCAACTTTATTATACATTCAAAGTAGTACCTATTTAAACAAACTTAAGTACCTACACGGAATTATTATATATCCGGTTTCATTGAATATAGGTATTCATTTATCGAATAATAGAAACGTTATTGATATGAAAATAAAATTGGTTATTAATTAATTTGTACGACCATTTTTACAGCATAATATTTTTAACTCCTTCCCAAACGAACATCATTGTGTGACCTAGAATACGCATATAAACAAATTAATCAAATTATACTTATTGCTTTAAAACATATCAGTTACGGGAGTCGAAGCCAAAATCTTACATAAAGCCGGGGGAAATTCATAATACTTATATGTTAAAGATCCTTTTTTTGGTTTAGGTGGCGTCACAACAATATACATGCGTGCCTTGAATAATGTAGAGTCCTTTTGCTGCGAGCGCTGTGCCTGGATTAGAGGGGTGGCTACTCTGCCTTCTCCGCTATCAGGACACGGAGCCGTCACCCTACCACCAGCATCACTCATGTAAATCTCTCGACTGCAGTGTCGTGGTCATGCACTTACAGATAACAAACGAATTTATACTGTTAACGTCATACAGTAATAGTTATTATCATCATTTTAGTTGGCAACTGTCTAAAGCACCGAAAGATCAGTTAAGCCTACCTTCATATCTGCTTCAGTATGACAATCCAATAAGTATCTCTACAAGTGCGCTTTCATGTTCATTTTCATCTTGAGTTTTCCTCTGACGCATACCTATAGTTGGTAGCGCGTGCACTGCTGCATACATTAAAACTTTTAAAACTATTCAAATAACTCGACTTACAACTGAATCTTAAAGCAATCACTATTGCATATTCCACGATGAACTAATGTGTACTCACTTTTTTTACTTGCTGTTATGTAATATATTTATATTTCATAAAGCACGTGTGTCTCATTAGTGCATAATAAATATCTATTAAATTTTAAATATTAATCAACTACCTCTTGAATCCCAAATATCTCTTTAAAATGGCGCATTATGTATTACCCTACACAAACCTAATTTCCATAGCTTGAAAATATACAATCAGTCCACCTGTTTGCCTATTATTATACGTTGGATTCTCAAGGAAGTCAAAATCTATAATGATACGCAAGAACCTTAAAGGATCATTACGCAACAACCCAAATAACAATTTTCAATGTGACGAAAATGGCAATTTCTTGATTAGAAATTGACATTTTCATCACATAATTTTTTTACAGGTGTCTCTTTACCTTTACTTTGCTTGCTTACTATTTGAATTAGGTAGGTACGCCAATAAGAGAGTGAAATAATGAATTTCAACTCAGTTTACAGTCTCCACACAGGTGTAAGTGTATTATTACAGTACTGCAGAAGTAAACTTTATAGTAATTACGGTGAATTTAATAAGTATACGGAAACAACGTTCAAATTTGCCTACGTAAGTAGACAAATGTACCTACTTCGTCAATATTTACGTGATTTTATTAATGAAGTCTATTTTAAATACAGGACATAATGATCTTCATTCTATCAATTTCATGATAGAAAATGTGTTCATTATAGACTTTTATTCGAATTATAGAAATTCTTCGTGTGGATATAAATTACTATAAATCCTTTTGTGTATGGTAATAATTCATAATTTATTTTGAAAATGTGTTTTGTCACTAAATAAAAAACTACTCCAATACAAGTGTTTTCATTTAACTTTCTTCAAAAACAGACTACATAATTTTCCAAACTTATGCTAATAGCCAATAGTAAACTTCTGCGTTAAATATGATCGAGTTTAGCCACAGATGACTGTGCTATTGACCATTTTTCGTACAAAATCAATTATAGCTCAACCTAATGCAGATAACCTGGAGATTTTATAAGTATATCGTGGGTTGTAACTGTGAGTTGATACACCCCACTTGTGGTATGTTTCTTGCAACAAAACTATACTTTATCTGGAATAAGGCCTTACGTTAGTAATAACCTAATCCCTCTATATACTTACTACATATAATATACATAATATATAATACGTACAGTGCATTCCAGAGATGGATGGCCAGGACATAAAATGACTTTCGGAGTAACTATGCATTAAAGGGTAATAAAATTACAAGTTTTCTGACATTATAATAGGTCTTGTGTTATAGAACAACTGTGAAAATACTGGAAGCGTTACGATGGGGTCCTCGGCCTAATACATCGAGTAGTAGTAGGATATAGATGTAAATATAATTGAGGGAAATAAGTTTTTGTTTGGAGGTGTTTTTGTACCCTCGTTAAGACCTTGGTTATGAGCCAAATTCCCATAACTTTAATATGAAGATAAGACTGTGGATGAATGTGAATTCACACTGGAAAATACGAAAGTTACAGTGTGATAGGAAACCGAAGTTTACTTATGCGTTCCAAGTGTAAAGTTAGTACTAGTATATTAACAATTACAAAATAAAAACCCTATATATTGAACAAAAATGTATTAAAATGTAGCCATAAGAACTTAATTATACAAAACCCTTACAGTATATTTTATTTACAAACTAAATAAAATCAATTTACATTAATTATTTTGTGCTTAAATGTACTTAATTTTAATATCACCATTTAATGAGAACTTTATTAAAAGGTACATAGTTCCTTGTAATATCAGCAAGGAAATTTGAATTTTTCCATAAAGTCACGCCGTAACATTCTTGATTAACAAAACTATATGTAAGTATAAACAAATTAAAGATGAAAAACTCACGTACAAGCACCAGTTTAGCTCAACATACATGAAATCAATTATGAATTGTATAATATTTTAATGAAAATCATTTATGAGTGCCTCTAAACTCTTATTTTATTATAAATTTATATTTTTAGCTCATAACACACCAAGAATTTTTCCTTGAGATATTTTCCCCGCAAGTCTAAAGAAGCGAGTACGCCACGGAATTTATTCCGCACCGAAGTTAAATTCTGTAGCTTGTTATAGTTTTATAGCCGGTTCCTAAATCTTACTGTTCATTCACTTGTCTTACCATGGGTTGAATGTTGTCAAAATTCAATTACTAGTATTGAGCTTATGTCAAATTTTAACCGATGGTAAGGCAAATTAATGGTCGGTAGGAAGCAGCTATTAAAGCGCGCTAGGCCTAAACAGAAACTAAGTTTTGTACATAATTATATCGCTTACTGATTCTTGTCGTAATATTTTTGTTTTGTTACGAATTGACTTATGGAAAAGATAAATTAATCACAATATTTATTCAATCAGTCGATCTATTACTCCCAGACTTCCCTGCAAACTCCTAAAACGTCCCTCTCGAAGCCATTTTCGCAGGGAGGATAGTTTATGAAGAACAGGGCAGAGTTGATGGGGACAAAACGACTCGGTTTTATATTTTGTATTACATCCTGTAACGTAAACAAAATAAAATACTTTTAACCTATTGTGCGAAGTTAGGAAAGTGATCTTTAGGATTCAGGAATTATAATTTCGTATAACCGTAATCCTACCCTATTACCTACATTGTCTACATAAATGTTGACTCCGCATCTCAGTAAATCGAACATTTTTGGAATAAATAAATCCTCTATTCACTCGTAGTCACTTATAATCAATTTTCATGCAAAACCATAAGAGGTAACAAACCAACTCACTCTCACATATTTATTCATATACAATAGATACCAGATTAGATACCGCGAAACTAATAGGTGGTGGTTTTTACAAGCTGAATATATCACCGCCGCGCCGTTATTGCTCACCAACACCATCGGTGCCAGTGCAGGACTTTGTATAAAATCTTTTATGATTATCTTTTCTTTAAAATTGTTACATATACTTACTTATATTATTACTACTTATATGTCTATTTATATATATAGTATAGTTATATACTTATTATTAAAATGTAAGTAATCGTACAATAATTAGGTATACCACCATCGCCACTCCTAATCAGCAATATTCTTGCCAAGGGTTGTCTGGAAGAGATCACTTTTTAACAATAAGACCACCCTTTGTGCACAATTAGAATGATACTAGTTCGTAAGTTTTCGGTAATGGTGTACAATAAAGTGTTATCTATGTATCATATAAGTAATACTTACCTGTTTATAGTTTGAAAAAAATAATATCACCAAAAAAGGCAGTTACAAGGTCCTGCAATGACGCTGGCGATATGCAACTCTAATAATCTTAAGATTACTTCCTATTAGAGTTACGTATCATTTTATAATTATAAATAACTCAATGATAAAACGTTAATGTAAATGGCTAACGTAAATTAATTTTTAAATTACATAATATACATACATATGTGTAGAATATTTTTATTATCAGCATATAAACGTCATATTGCTGGGTATTGGCCTGCCCATTTCATTTAACGGAAAATATAGATAGCTAGCACGCTTCACAGCATGTCAGATATGGATAGTCTCTATGTGCAACTTTCTCACTAATGCATATTTGCTTAGGAAACTGCCTAAACATGTATCTATGTTTTGGTGTACAATAAAGTGTTGTCTAGTTATATATCTATTTAAACATTGCATACTGCCATGTCATGACATGGGTTCGAATTCTGGTAGACAGTTGTCTCATACAAATGTGAATGAGACTTGAGTGCTTTAGAAACAGCAATAAGAAAATAACGAAAAACTTACAATTGGTACTTCATTCTCTCTATAAGCTACAACTTCAGAGCCTGCGCTATCTGTAACATAAACCACACTCCTCGGATGAATGTGTTTTGTATGTACAACACTGAATATATAAACTAACAAACATAAACAAATAAATTTCGCCATTATATCGGACTTTAAATCGAACTTATTTCTGGCAAGTGTAAATTCAATACGTTCTCCAAATACAATGATCCTAAAAACATAAAGGTGTCGCCTTTTAAATGTAGTATTGTTATCTTATGTCACGTTATTCTGACGTCACATTTCGCAGGAAGGACGAGCCGGGTGCCAAGCAGACTGTCTTACTCTTTAATGTTTGTTTACATAAATACATGTGCGTAATAGTGCCTGTTGAAAAGTTCTTGTTAATTTAACGCAGTTCTTAAAGCTTACTTGGAATTTCCAGACAAATAAATGTTTGTTATATTTGCCTTAATCTCATAATTTTCGGGGCATACCCATCATCATTTAAATAAAGTGGTAAGGCCCCATTTCGTAGCGATGACCTTGTCACAGACTTGTGCTTGATTGATACAAGCAGGACCTGTGTTCCGGAGACGCAGGTATGCGCATGACTTCCCACCCTGAATAATACCGCTTCGGGGGGCCTTTAGCTATCAAGGGAGCAAAGGATTCATCACCCCCGCTGACGAAGTGGATGTGTTCTGATTCCCGGGGCACATTCAGGCACTTTTTGCGCTGGATCGGACTGGGCGTAACTACGTTCTAAGTCTCAGCCTTTCCTACATAAAAAGCGCGGGGCACATGGGAGGAGGGTGGTTTTAGTGGGTAGTGGTTGTTGCCCGTGCAACTTCTCGGAGTCTCCACACAAGCCGGTTGATTACTGTTTGGATTGCCCCTTAAATTAAGGGAAAAGCCTCCATGATCAACTATAGTCTAATCCCTTGCAAAGGACCCGGTATTGTGCGTAAATAGCATTTCCCCGGCCTTAAAAAAAAAAGCAGGACCTGTGTGTCACAGAGATGGATTTGGTGCGGTTCATGTGTGGAGAACGTAGAAAACTCGCGTAAGGAATGCCCGCATTTCACGACAGCATTCATGCCCCTGAAATAGCAAACAAATTGCAGAAAAGTCCCTAATACTGTACGGCATCATTTTACGGAAACCAGCTAATTATTTGGGGAACAAATTAATGTCTAGACATGCCGTCTCCGATAGGCCTTGGTAAAGGAACATATTACTATCTTACGAGAGGTCTCGGTAGTTGAGACAAGACTAAGGAATTCTACACGGCGTTTCATACGCTAGTCAAGTGCGCAGCCTGGGCACCGCAAAGGTTTGAACTCGAGACAATAGTAGGTCCGATCGATTCGCTCGGCAGCCTGGTGCAAGCCTTTCTGCACAGCGACGATCATTGGGTGGGTGCGGCCAATTTCTGTGAGACGGTTATGTTCCAAAAGGAGGCCGCGGAACGAGATAGGGTGAGAAGTGGAAGTGCGCGTACTCATGCGCGTCCTCATGGGCACCGGCGCCAGCCGAGAGCCCGGAGGCGCAGATATGCGAATGACTTCCCTCCTTGAAATACCGTTGCAGGGGCCCTCTAGCATCTAGGGAGCAGAGGAGTCTTCACCCCTGTTGACGAAGTGAGTTTGCACTGCTTCCCGGGGCATTCTCAAGCACTGATGCGCTAGGATCAGCGTGGGCGTAACTACGTTCTAAGTCTCACGCTCTTCCTACCATAAGCGCGGGGCACATGGGAGGAGGGTGGTTTTAGTGGGGTATTAGCCCCTGGGCATTTGTCCATCGGTTCGAGTCTCCACACAAGCCGGTCGATTACTGTTTGGATTACCTTCAGTGGAATGCTTCCATGATCGACTATGGTCTAATTCCTAGCAAAGGACCCGATATGTGCGAAATGCATTTCCCCCGCCTGAAAAAAAAAAAGACCAAGGAATTCTAGCTTGACGTCATGGAGAATGACATGCGTGTCAATGCATGTCATCTTCGTAACTCGTAAGTGATAGCGTTGTCTATGTTCTATCATGAATTCTTCCAGAATAATAAGAATGACAATCCCGGTAGATCTTGTGTCGCCTTGATGATCCGTTCTACTTCAATCGCTAGGTACTGTCAAGTGAATGCGGAACTTTTACATTTTTATATTAGTAACAGCTATAGCAGTTTATTTATTTATTTCTTCTGACATTCCGTTTAGATATGAAGTTGAAAAGAAACGTATTAAGACTTTATGACAAAAAAAAAGAGTTTATCACTGATTACTTAGCGGAACATTATCTATTATTGTTTTAAATAATAAATCGTTGTTTGTTCATTACTATATTAGACGGACCATTTCTGTCTTTCAGTTTGTACGAATCAAGCAAAGTGATCAACGTTATTAAATACCAGCGAGTCTTTTCAGATCTGTGTTATTCAACCAAATTGATTCAATTTGGTTGATCGATCTAATATCAGCATATAACTATTTAGTTGACCATACGACAAATTATTGAAGTGAAACTTCTATATAAAGTCGGGGGATTTCTTATCGGGGGATCTTAGGATTTTTCTGTCACGAAAAAGCGTTACGGCCGCGTGGAGGAGCGGCGTAAAACTGCAAGTTAAAATTTTGTGGCGATTCGTTTTGCCACTTATCCGTTGCCATTCGTTTTTCCACTTGTATATTGAAGTTTTTTATTTTTATAAATCAATAGACAAATTCATGTTGTATATTTCCCACATGGGAAGTTACGTTAATGTTATGCTATATAATTTTAGGGTAGATTAAAAACACCCAAACTAGAGTAAACATAAAAAAGGTACAAAATTTGCTCAGCGGACAATAGAACCCGTAATGTACTAGGAAGACTGAATCTTAGACCACTAAAGTGCAATACACACGAAAGACGCCGACACGCCGACACAACCCTGCTGCAGCCTATATGAAAAAAATCATACCGCCAACATGTCGGTGGCTTTGGTGTGTATTGCGCTTAAGACTCATATGCAATGCAAATTGAAGACATTAAATATTTTGATCTTAGGAACATTTTAATCTCGAAAAGATGTTATTAATAATTTTTTCAAGAATCTGACGAAATCTCTGAAAACTATTACATTATACGATGCTCAAAACGCGGTAACCAATTGTAGTTAGAAACTGTTGACTCATTTCTTCAATGAGACAACTGTCTACCTTCTCGAAGCAGAAAATGTTATGATTTGTTTAGCTTTGAACACGAGGTAAAGGCAATTTCGCGGAATCAGGAACAGGCCACACATTTTATCAATACAGGTAAAGTTATATGAATGGATTTGATGTCTAAATTTTATTTATTCAATATGTATCGCACAATCGTTGAATTAGCTGTAATATAATCTATAGATATAGTCGTAGTAGGTGTGTTAACTCATACTGACAAGTCGTGATAGCTTATAGTGACTGACGTGTCTGTTTTTCATTTAAATATCATAGGTTCGAACTCTGTTCGGAGAGCATGCATCGCTTAAACGTTTTTAATCTATTACAAAGTGCTAATAGTAAAGAAAAAGATTATAAAGTTTTGTAAAAAGCATGACGGGAATACTGTTTCTTTGAACAACAGGTATGACAGGTATAGTCTATTTATTGCTAGTGAAATCATGAAAAAATCTTCGGCAACGTCAAGAAGCTGATGGACTTCCTGGAGGAGCTGGGCTAGCTGAGCTAGATGGTGCAGCTCCTCATCCAGCCTTGTACGCAAAATAGGTGCTAGCGTTTACCAGTAGCGAAACCCGCCTGTTTGCAGGAGATTATGGAAAAAAAAATCAGTGTATACCTATAGTCATAAGGCGTACCGTTAGTTAGTTGTTGAAAAAACAACGATATTTCTTGATAACTTTTTCAAATAAAGTCAATAAGGGACGATATATTACATCCCAAATTCGTGAAACTTTTAAATTATGAAGTGGATAATCCTGTAAAATCAAATTCGTAGAACCTCAAAAACACTTGCAATGAAAATTGTTATTAACAGTATATCGCATAGGCATTGAACGGTTTTTAAGATTTGGGATATTTTTGATTAAATGATTTTTAGAAATAAAGACAGTAGACATTTGTTACCTCTACTGGTTAGTTAGCTTGGCTAGTCGCCTTCATTATGCGCCATCTGCCTCGCAATTGCTAGGTTTTTATCGATTTATTATACCTACTACCATCGATCACTAATAATACTACTACATTATAAACGAGCAATGTAATTAATATTATGTAGAACCATTCATATAATCATATTACGATCTTCATGTTGGTTTTTTTCCATAACAAACATCAGTGTCTCAAGTACTTACTATCTAGCGATTATTGTAGTCTCTAAGAATTCTATTATTATTATGGTATTAGGTTTAGAAGCACGCAATTTTACGCCTTATATCGTCTCACTTCGATCAATCACTACAAATAGTCTGAGGGCACTACAAATAATCTGATAACTCCCAAACCAAAAATACACTGACGATAAGTTAACTGCCGTACTCATAGTCACATATTGATCCATTAACTTTAAGTGGAGGTGTTTGAATTTTTTTATTACTTTTTATTTAAAGTTTCTAAAGGTCGAGTCAAGAGATCAACGTTCCAGTGTGTGTGCTTGTATATATATAATGAAGTATTTATTCCCTAAAGGGCGATTGATATCCAATGTCTTTGCCATTTGATTAATAAATCCTTTAAAAAGCGTGTAATGCACCCTACACACAAACTTGATGAATTGGCGGACAGAGAAACATATAAATAATGGTTTGGTTTTCGTCGTTTAGTAACTAAACCCTAAACATAGGACCTTCCTTATACATTCGGACGCGCAAAGGGTTCATAGCAGCCAGGCGCAGGGACCTAGGGAGCGCAAGCTGATCGCCGTGAGAAAATCTTAAGGTTTAAGTTTTTACCAAACTGGTTGCGAAACCATAAAAAATTAAATAAAATAATATTTTTTTATTTTTTGTCGGCTATATGGATAAACAGGAATCCTGATGGTTTCAATCCAATGTCTTGCATTACAGTTAATTATCGCAGAAACTTTCCTTACAGATACTAATTGAAAAATGTTTATAATTATTTTTAAAAGTCGACGTCCTCTTGCTCGTACTGGAAGGTAGTCCAGTTTCGATTCCAGGCAGGTTAACGTACTTGAACTTTAGTCTGGTTTCCCGTAACACGTAACACAAATCTCACTTGCTTAGGTTGGGAATAAATAATATCTGCCGATTTCAAATATGTCTAGGTTTCAATTTTCCCATACGACCTCTACAGTAAGCCAAACTTAAACTTCCTATACTTTTTGTAACGCGCTATTGTCATCGTGTAAATAGCATAGCTTTGAATGAGATCCAATTTTCCTAAAATTAATGCTTACGAGTATAATATTTTCTTAAGTTTGACATCTTTGTCTTCCGTGATCACGGC
Source organism: Dendrolimus kikuchii (assembly GCA_019925095.2). Lineage (NCBI taxonomy): Eukaryota > Metazoa > Arthropoda > Insecta > Lepidoptera > Lasiocampidae > Dendrolimus > Dendrolimus kikuchii. The sequence continues at coordinate 19,145,747 of CM034392.1, forward strand.
CACTGAAATGTGACCGAAACGTCGGAATAACCAAAATCAAATAAATTACCGCGCTTAAAACCGTTAAAACGTAGTTTTATTATGCTTACGAGTATGTTCAGTGTTCAGTGCTTTCAGTGTTCGAAAAGAATATGGGATTTTACTAATTGCAACCATGATAATTCAATAATTTCTGTAATTTATGTGACTAATATCACAAAGGTAACAGGCTAACAGCTTAAAATTGATTACAGTATTCAGGCGATCGTTATTATAGTAACCATACTTTGTTTATAAACAAATTTTATTTTGCACTATCTACAATATCAGCAATTTATCGATGAACAAGAAACATACATACATACATACATACATACATACATACATACATAACTTCACGCCAGTTCCCTTGCGGGGTAGGCACGAACAACAGAGTGCCATTTAGGCTTATTCTTACACACCTCACTTGCCTCTTTGACATTCATAACTCTTGTCATGCACACTCGTCTGTTCTTAAGGCTCCTGACATCACCTTCTGCTAGTACACGATCAATTTGATCATGGAAGGTGTGTCGTGGCCTTCCACGACTTCTGCATCCATCCACTTTTGCATTGTATATGAAGAAGAACAGAAATGGATATTATTATTGATTTTCTGGTATTGTTTAAAAATTATTGCATTTGTTTACAACAGTACTTATCTAGGTAATATCAGATTCAAACGCACTGCTGGGCAGAGGTTCCTCTGAATAGAACGAAAAACATATCCACCAGTTTTGTGCAAAAATCCATATAGTCATATAGGAGCTTTTAGAGTAAAGTTTGTAGAGATTTTCATTTCTTCTATGCTTCCTGTAAGGCGTCGTTTAAGTTACGACGTGGCGTTGTTAAAAAAAGGGTCAATATCATAGAAGCCAGCAACGCTTTGACAACACCCTTGGTATTAAAAATTTGTCTAGTCATCCGCTTAGCGGATGGATAGACGCTTTGTTCAAAATATCCATAGACGGCTATGACTACGTTCCATCGAGTAGGGCATGTTTGTCTACTTTAAGCAAATAAATGCGGATTTATGGGTTTTACGCAACTATAAACTTGACTTTACTAGTTTCTTTGTGATGTTTTCCTGTGCCGTCAGCCCTTAAAAATGGTAAATTTTAATGATTGAATACTTTTCGCGACTAGTATACATACCGGAACACAAACCAACTTAATTGATAATTGTTTTTTATTTTTCCTCCCACCCATTTTAATATTATATAAAATTATTAGAGCTAGGCATGTTTGCTGAAGATTTCTTGCGCCTCTTCTTCTCTTTAAGCCCTACATGTTGCAAAGCGGTGGTAAATTAAATTAGGCTCCCATAGAGTAAATAATAACCATAAACAAAATTAAAACTAAATAATTAAAATGAAGAAGTTGGCGGTAGGCTAAATACAACTTTAACAATACTCATTGACACTTGACATTTTTGTCTTCCGTGATCACGGCTACTGAAAAGTGGCCGAAACGTCCTAATAATAAAAATCAAATAAATTACCGCGCTTAAAACCGTTAAAACGTAGTTTTATTAGTGAATACTTTATTATGAACCATTATTTTAAAATATAATCAATTTGATAATGCCAAGGTGCCGTTGTGGTCATCCATGTCATAATAAAGCCAGTATGATTTCTGGGTCGTCGATTGGCTGGTAGCAATACATTGTAGATTTGAACCCATCACTTCGCCAGGTGGACAAATTAATTTATCTGTAAAGTATAATTAGTTTTATAATAGTGTATCATTACGATTAATTCGTCCCACCATAACGATTTTGGTTGTCAAAATAATAATTTTTATAATTAACTATATTTGCCCGCGGCGTCATTTTCGTGGGACTTATTATTTTGGTCAATTTTAACAATATCTTTATTATTATATTTTGTGTCTTGTTCCGATATACTGCTGTACAATTTCATTAAAATACCTTCAGTAGTTTTTGCGTGAAAGGATCACAATTTTTTCGTTCATAATAATTTATTGGGGTGACATCGTCACTCAGTGACTAAACCCCTAATAAAAAAATAGAATAAAAAATCAATTATCGTAACGGTAAAAGCTATTCATAAAATGAAATAAAACAATAAAGTGCAAAACAGCGTGACATGTTCTAGTAATATCTAAATAAATGATACAGGCCTTGAAAATCAGAGGATTAATTTTATTCTATTACTAGCTGATCCGGCAAACTTCGTACCCCCTCAGAATCAATAATTAAAAAAGATGAATGATAATTGCAGAATGTTTCATCTTTAGTAAAAAATGTGGTGAAAACTTAACCGGGACGAACATCAAACGTTTGACATTCAAAACCAAAAAGATTAAAAAAAACTTCACTTAAATTTAATTTGATTTCTGAACGACTTTCAAATTTAATTGATTTCTAAACGACGGGACGAACATCAAATGTTTGACGGGTAGGAATAGTTTCTAAGGTAAAGCGGAATTATTGTTTTTACTATATTCCAAGCATTTTTTTCATATTTACTTACCTTTTAAACCTTCCCTGGATTTCCACAAATAATTCAAAACCAAAATTAGTCAAATCAGTCTAGCCGTTCTCGAGTTTTAGCGAGACTAACGAACAGCAATTGATTTTTATATATATACATATAGATAAGGTTATTCAAATAATTATTAGATTGACCTCATTTATGTATTATTATTTTTTTAGTTTTTTTTTATACAACTGTATTAATTGAGTTGACCTTTATTATAGAAAAGGAGACAGTTTCCACTGGAGATTCCAAAGTGTACGTTTGTAAAACATCCTAAAAAGCTACTACTAACAAATAAAACACCTTTGTTAACTCATTTAATTTATTTGTATGATAATTGTACATATTCAAAAACTTTGATGGATACTTCTATTTAATATTTTAAGGATAATTACATATGCTTTAACACGCGTATGTCACTTCTTTTGCTTTAACAGTTAAATTGCTTCCTGATTTATGGAACTTATTAGTTATAAAGACCACCATAATATATTTGGGGAACACACTGGAACTGAACATCCAAAAAGTCTGTGTGAGTACTGCTCATAGTTACAGGAACATAACTCACTGGAATGCTTGAATCTCGCTGAAAAGGAAACGGCATAGTTGGCAGAATATTATTGAGCATTGCAGCATGGGAAAGCTGTGACAATAATTCTTCCTCAGCGTCAGACAATCGCATCGATTTTTCTTTTGATGATAAATCACTGATGCGATATGTTTCTTTATTTCTGATATCAAAATTCGAAGAGCTGGACTTAACAATTTTCCTGTCTGATCGCCATTTAACTTGTTGTTTATCTGTCATTGGTTGAAGGTCTTTTGATTGGAATACTTCAATGTTTTGATGGTCTTGCGATAAGCTCTTGATGTTCAAAATGTCTGATAAACGATCCATGCCATTCTGTCCCATAAACCTTGTTCCGTTAACATCGTCGGTTTCATATTTTGATACATTTAGATTTGTTTTCATACTTCTTGTTTGTCGGTTATCGACGGGTACACAATACATTACATCCGTAAAAATAGAAATAAACAAAAATATGTTATTGAACTGCATGATTGTCTCGATTAAAGTGGGCAAATAAGACGTGTACTTAATAATATTTTATGCATATGTAGCAAGTTTAGTATAGTAACATAGTATATGATAGTAATGCGATTCCATTGATTTAGCAGTTTCAACTTTCCTCGTGTGTATGTAAAATATGAAATTGCATATTGAATAACTTAAATGGAATTAAAAATTGCATATTTGTATCGAGTATATAATAATGTAGCTGATTATACGTTTTTTACTATAGGTATACTTATTTATTACAATGAATAGCCAATACAACAAATCTATAATAATATTATAAAATTCTAAGCATGCCGTGTCTGTACATTGAAGCTATTAAAAAAAAAAACAACTGGAATACACTACATACTCGTAAACGATGGAGAACACGATGCAACGTTTTTTTTAGATTTCTTGTCTTTTCGTTCCGGATTCACGTAAAAACTACTAGGTCGATTTCGATGCGGTTTTCTTTGATCGACAGCAAATTTCTAGACCTAATATATGCGCTACTTTTATGATGTGAATCCCGCAGGATTTTTTTTTGGGAATGATTTAAAATGACCAGACTAAAAAATCGAATTCCAATGTGATTTTTTCACTGATTGATAGCAAATTTTATGTAATAAAATGTGTGATTTTTTCCCCAGATATCCCGCGGAAAATTTCCCGGGAGAGGTTTGAAGTTTTTCGGATACATAAAATAGCTGCATGCATAAACCAGCTTATTCCTGCACAGTTTCCACTAAAACCATAACTTCCATTCTTTTTTTTTAATTCTGCGATATTTTATGTCCCAGAATCCTGAGGAAAATTTAAGTCAAGCGTGGACGAAGTCACGGGCATCTCCTAGTTTAAAATGTTTATGTGAGCTTGATTTTCGTACTAATATAAACGTATCTAAGTTGTTTGTTATCTTTTCACAACTAAACAAATAATGTGATATACTGTATCCTGACAAAGGACCTGAAATATCTTTTGTCTCAAAAAAATAATCTTGTAGAGGTAAAATAGGAGTTAAAAATGGGCAACCCGTAGTAAGTCAAATAGAAATATATATAAATTCTTATTTAGACTTTTGTAACAAGCAAGCTGTCTTAGTGTTCAAGTTGTGTTTTACTTCATTTAGAAATTAATACAATAAACACGAATGAAGTCGCAGAGCAACTAGCAACTCAGTTGCCAATATGTATCTAATAACACAAAGCCAAAGTTTTTTTAAGGCTATTATTAAAATTTTATTTTTTTTAATTTGCGCTTTTTAAAATGGCTTTAATTAAAGCTACAAACGCTCTGTAATATTAAACACTGATGGATTTTAAAAAATAATAAAATAAAACTTGTATAAATTATTTTTAAAATGCTTTAATTATGTGATGTAAACAAATTAAAAAATATATTTTGCATTACTCTTAAAATATAAATAAAGTTAAATCAATCCTCGAGACATGTACAATGTGCTTTAAGGGCTTCCAATTAATTATTGTTTTTCGGTTACCTTTATTAGTTTTTGTTTTACATTCGTAGATATTTCTTTCTCGTCATTGACTACAATTTCGTTTGTTTTCTTGGCCTCTCTCTTTATTGGGAATCCCATTTCTTCGTCTGTTCTGTAGGCACCGTAACTATGGTGATGACCTTTCGACAGACTTCCAGACACTACTGATGGGGCACAGCTTACTAGTAAAGGGATACTGCAGCCATTAGCATTAGCGCTGGGGTACAACGCCATTGCTCCGGTACTCGCTGGTGCTATTGGAGCCCCATAACCTGATCTTGAAGATTCATGTGTGGGTTTCCAACGAAATAAATTATCTGATTTTACACCAGAACTTTCTCTCATATTCATTTTCTGACTGGGTTGCATTTCCCAGTCCCTCTCATGTGCCTGTCCACGCATTAGATTACTCATTCTTGAACCTTGACTTGGTAACATTTGTCCAGCTATTCCCATGTTTGTTCCAGGTTGCAGGAACGTGGGAAATGTTTGGGGATCATTGGAGAATTGCGTGTCTCTATGATCGAAAAAATCCTTATTAGATTCTCCAGAATGTAGGGCTAAATTATGTGTCCATCGCATATCCATGGCTTCTTTAGCAGCGTCATTAGTTAGATCTCCCTCCATTGGAAATGGTTTAAGCTCATTTGAAAATTTTGGCAGGATTCCAGTAGATTCAGCTTTATTGCTAAATACCAAATTTTGAGTTTTTTTCACAACATCATCTGTGTTCATAATTTGCTCTATATTTTCACTGGATGGAAAAGCATGTTTTGCTTTTAAATTAGTTGATCCTTGTTCAAACTTATCGGAAAATTTAGTAATTTTTTTATCAGATTTTATTGCTTTTGTATTTTCTTTGCCATTACTTCTGCTGAATTGGTCCATGTTATCAGCAAATTTGGATAACTGCATTTCATCGTGATGACTTAAGTCTTGCTTAATTTCATCTTGTGAATTCTTTTGTTTCGCCGAGTCAGGTTTCACAAATGTCATTTGGTTTGTAGATGCGCCCATATTTGAGTCCATCATATTATCTGATGCTTTGAAAGATTCCTTATTAAACCCCGATGTTTGTTCTGTTTTTTTTAAATCTTTTGACATAGATACAAATTGTCCTTGTCTCATTTCATCAGGAATAGTTAACTCAGAACTTTTTTCTTTAAGTGAATTTTGGCTTGCGTCGATTTTTTCATTCCTATTTGTCATACAATCTGTTGTTTTCAAATTATTTGCTTTAGATTCTTTATCTGTAGAAGCTGAGCCTTTGTTATCGTTGTCTATTTCTTCTTTGGTCATTTCTTCGAGGCTATCTTGACTTTTTCTTGCTGAATTTTCAAATATGCCTTTATCTTTCGTTAGTTGATTATTATTTGTATCAGGGTTTAAATCCATTCTCATTTCTTGTTCCATACCACTAAAGTGAGAATTCAAGTTCTCTTCTACATCTTCACTGTTTGTTGCTGAATTCATGTCAGTATCGTCTAAAAAAACATTATTAGTAGAAAATCGAAAACTATCTTCAATGTTTTTGGCAATATCCATATTCTTCTGTATATTGCTCATGGCTTCTTTCCATTGCGCCAATCGTTCTTCTTCATTTGTGACTGTAGTTGGGTGCATATCGTGTGATGTCTCCGCGTCTTTTGTTGTACTAGCATGTAGACTCATAGACTCTAGATTACCAAAACTCTTGTGAACATGTTCTAATGCTTGCCTCGCAATCTCAATGTCTTCATGAATTTCAGTATCAGCTTCACGATCTGATAACAGGTTGACCCCAGATTTCTCTTCTAACCTCTTCAAATCCCGCTGCAGAATTTCTACTGCCTCTTTTGCCATTATTATACTATGCTTCATTTCCTCTTCAGACATATCAGGCTCCTGTTGCGTTGAACTTCTCATCATGGACTTAGGTATCGTCTTCTCATTGCATAACTTAACTTTGACACGCTCCATGCAGTTTTCCCTAGAACTGGTATGTTCCTGTTCCTCGTCTGAGTTGCGATATAAATGATATCCAACTTTTTTCTTAACGATTAATGGCTTCTTGATGGCTAAGGTACGTCCGGATGTAGGTGGGCTGAATGCAGAGTTCTGATTGTTTGATGATAATGTATCCAAGTCTGCGTCAGGGAACTCAAATTCGTTTGACGTTGATTTTTTCTCCCGCAGTTCCGGATTCTTTTCTTCAGAGGACGAGGACGGATTGTCTTCGAAACCCTCCTGAAGAGCGGGTGGTGCTGGAGCCGCTAAGGCGAATATCGCCAAAGCAGATAGCACGACCAATGTCTTCATCGTGCCACTGTAATGCGTTTGGTAATGAGATCAATTTTCGTATGACATTTATACTAATTTAATCTCAAGTAAATTAAACTCTTGGCTATAAAGAAAGCAAAACGTGACAGTAACACTGAATCAATGTAATTGCTGAGTTCGCAACTTCTTTCGCTAAAATCGATAACAAGGTCTAGCGCACACTGGCAGATAATAATTTTATTGGTATATATTAACATTGACCGAAATAAAACAAAATTTTTATTTTAATCCTCGGTGTACTTACGGTACTTCTTCTCTCCATTATAGAGACGTATTTCTCTCTATATATACTTATTTATAACTACGTTTCAAATGTTAATAGAATAAGCCTAAAATGCTGGTATCCATTAAAATGTTGTTTATCTTCGTGATAGAAATCGACAGCTTCCTTTTTTAGACAAATTTATTTTAAGGAGCTACCTAAAGGGAATTTGTGCAGTAACACATTTTCGAATATATAAATTAACAGAATCTACTGACAATAAATCCGTATTATACAAATGTTAACAATACCATTACAAATGTTTCAGAAAAAACCATCTTGATTCAGACAATCAATTTTTATTAAAAATCTTTCTTATGTATGAAACCTTAACACCCTTAATACCAAATTCTGATCCATAGAATACAAAAACCACATTATCCACATCTAGTTTATACCTTGCAGCTTGTTAAATAATTAAAATAAATTTGGAAGAATGTTTGTGTATCGTTGTATACTACGGCATTACAGATTTCAAAACAGATTATAGGGGCCTGCAAATTGGAACTTCAGACCCTTGCATCATATATATATACGTTGCCACAATTACAAAATCAAAAGTACTAAGTCTTAACCCAGGCTCACTTTGAATTCATTACGTCGACCCAAGTGTTAGTTATTTCGATCTCAGTAATCTCTCTGTGACACTTCTTGCTCCCAATTTTTGTATTTTTACGTGGTCTCAAAGCTATCGTTGGACCTATTCGTCCATTGTGCGGATTTAATTATAGACGTATTTTTCCTACAACAATACTCATGGACAACCGTCTAAATGAAATTATGATCTGTCTAATGAAATATTATTTTCAAAAATACATTCAGTTTTGCGACATTATTTTTTCTTTTTTATATATGCCTTTGCACAATTTGTGTATCTATTCAGGGTCAAGTCGGGAACATTCAAACCGGACTCAAATACGCAAGTCTCTATTAAATTGTAAGTTTTTGGCTAATGCCTAACATGGACAACACGAATACAAGCAATATCTTACAAGTGTTCATTTTAAACTAATAAGTTTTGTGTGAGTAACTAAAACTGCAAAGCAAAACGTCAATCACGTTACAAGTTGCTGCCAAAAATTCCATATGACATATTAGTTTTACCAATATCATATCAAACGTATATAAGAGACACCAGGTAGGTATTTTAGCGCTCTTAGTAAAATACTGGTTGCTTTGCCCACTGTCCGCTGGTGTGCGCTAGCCTTTATACGCTACATAATATATTGAGGAAATTCTGAGAATGGCGTGGAGGCGTATCACATTGATCGTTGATAATAAAGAAAGATTAATATATTTTAGACAAATTTCTCTTTAACAGTGATAAACAGAAAGTATTCTTGTACCTACATTATGTATGTAAAATTTACTCTAAAATAAATTCATTTCCATTAGGGACTCACAACGACCACGTTCACGACCGCGATTCAAAAACGTTTCTAATGGGTTTCAATAAAAAAAACTAACTCAGAATTATACTCAAACAATATCAGGGTCAAACCCTGTTATCAATTTTTGCTGAGCTCCAAAAACTTGTTATTCACAAAGGTTAACATGAATAATTTTGGATAACGACCCTGAAGGGGCACGTTTTCTTTTGTACGGAAACAATTCAGTACCACATTTTTCACGGTAGATTTTGAAACTTCGGCCATAAAGAAACAAAAGCAAAGTAACATATGGAAACCTAAACTATTTGGATTTTACACTTTTTCCCGCGGTATTTTTAACTTAAATATTATTCTTTTAATCTATTACTAGTAAATTCTTTGAATTAAACTTTTTCACACTTAAATACTATATATAAGTATGTATATACATTTTCACATTTTAATATAGTAACTTAACAACATTAAATATCTTTTTCTTCAAAGTTTCGCAAACGAAGTTAAATGATTATACTTATTATCTTGAAATCTGCTTATCACAGAGGTGAACATTGGATATCATTTATTTCGAAGAATCCAGTAGTTTTCGCGGTAGTATACGTACACGAAAAATTTAAAAGAAATATAACATTACTGAAAAATGGTGTCGATTTCATGTTTTATGTAGACATATCCAAATTTTCTTTAAAAAGTTGTGGAAGCTTGCTTAGTGGCTAACGTACTCGCTTTTGATTGAAATGATCGGGATTCGAATTCTGGCCGGAGAGCATATACCATTTCGACGATTCTTCTGATATTAGAATTCTTCTTTACATTAGAATTGTTGCCCATATAAAAACATCGTGATATTAATATACCTTGAATGACTGATTTATCAACACGTGCAAATATGCCAAAACACGCCTAAAGACATCAATTGCTACAACCTTACATAGAATCATGCATGCATAAAATGCATAATTTAAACATAAGAGAATGTAGACCAGTCATTATTGATATTTATACATATTAATGATGATTACTCTTATCATTTAATAAATAAAATATATGACTATTTAAATTACAAACTCATGATTAGCGTTAATGCGTTAAAATCACTTCGGGGCCCGAGGTCCGCTATTCATCTTTGTAACTTATTTTACACGGTTTTTGATATCCTTCATAGTGAAACGCACTGGCACACATAAAATATAAACCTCACAGCATTAATTTCTAGTACATACATACATACATAACTTCACGCCAGTTCCCTTGCGGGGTAGGCACGAACAACAGAGCGCCATTTAGGTCCATTCTTACACACCTCACTTGCTTCTTTGACATTCATAACTCTTGTCATGCACGCTCGTCTATTCTTAAGGCTCCCGACATCACCCTCTGCTAGTACACGATCAATTTGATCATGGAAGGTGTGTCGTGGCCTTCCACGACTTCTGCATCCATCCACTTTTGCATTGTATATCTGTTTAGTCATTCTTTCATCATGCATTCTTTCCACATGCCCGAACCACCGGAGCATTCCTTTCCTTACCTCCACTGCGACACTTTCTTCCAGACCAACTCTCTTTCTTACTTCGGTATTACGAACGCGGTCCATTTCTAGTCTAGCATTTTATTTATTTTAGAGGCTGAAGAGACATTCGTTGTCAGCCATTCACAGTCCACTGCTGGACGTAGCCCTCCCCAAGTCGGCGCCACTCATCCCTGTCCTCCGACTTCCTCATCCAGCGCCTACCGGTGCCACTGCCACTTCAACTTGCTAATTTTGCGAGCTATGTCAGTTACCTTGGTTCTTTTACGGATATCCTCATTTCTTATTTTATCCATAAGAGAAATTCCCAACATTACTCGCTCCATAGCCCGGTGAGCGACTTGGAACTTGTGGACCAACTAACCAATGGTAGGTCAGGACGGGGAGGACGTATTTCTCGAAGACTTTTGTCTTCAAGCATTTCGGAATTGAAGAGACATGATAGACATTTATTTCCCATATTCCTAATAGTTTATAGTTTCCGTAAAACTTGGTCATCGTAACATGGGCAACTTTCATACAGTTTATTTGCTGTCACGGTTATCCAGATTTTCGGAGTAGGGGAATTCTTTATGTGATCGATCGCGTGGCACGCAACTTCTACGTGTAGTATACTGGTGTAATAGTAATGAAATAAATATACCAACAACAATATACAATTAAACTTCTGTTATTGTACGTCTGAAGAAATAGTTTATCATAATTTAATACGAATATAACACCTAATCTATAAATTGTTTGTTTTAGTTACTTTCTATTAATTTAGAAGCAATGTTTTAATTTATAACTTGTTTTTTTCTTACAAGATAAATTTTTAGTTAAATTGTATCTTTAGATGATTAATATAAAACATTTTCTACTGTAATATATAACTTTAGATGTGGCTTCCGTTGTCTGACCTTTAAATATCATTAAATAGTTGTAGTTCGTTGTAAAAATCCTGTTTGCAATGTACAACAATGACATTCTAAGAAAAAACAATATACAAATATGTATATGTGACAGATTTATTATTTGTTCTGATCAAGATTTTGTATTAAAATGAACTCTTTAATTAAAATAAAAAGTAACAAAATAATTTCTTCCAATACTGAGTGAATTTATTTAAGATTTGATAGTTATAGTGTTAATTATTTATTTGAACTTTCCAACTATTTCCCTGCCACATTAGTTAATTAATATCATGCTTATGAATTATGTTCCAGAAGCCTTACTCTCAAACGTCTTTCGACGATCGTTTTCGTTCGATTAGCCCAAAACAGTTAATGAAATTTTAGATAAAAGAAATAAATAACAAAGATTTCTTTAAAACTACAAAAATATAGGACATATAACATAAAAATAAACAGAAAGTGCATTTAAATATGAAAAAGAATAACCTTTTTAAAAAATGTTTTGAAATACAAGCTTTTGAGATCCTGGATATCATGTAGCAGCAGAGTGCTATCCAAGACAAGTAAAACGAGCCCAAACACGACGGGTCAATCTTGTTTAGTACAGGAGTTTCTACGGCCACCTTCCGACTCCATCATCAGCTCTATGGTACCATATTATTGCATTGTCACGCGATATATATATGCGTGCAAAATTTCAGCTCAATCGGAAACCGGGAAGTTGGTCAAATTTAACTTGCAAGATTCCACCCGAACTTACATACATACATACACAGGTACATCCATTGCAAGTTAAATAAAAGCTTGTAAAAAAGTTCGAAAACGAAAAACAACGACGAAAGACATTTGAGAGTAAGCCCTCTGAGTCGTGATTTCCAGGGCGGTCCGCTGAAAGTAGCGATTGCTGAATCATATTCGTTCAACATATGGAAGTAAGTAATGAAGGAGTTTGACAATAAACGTGGAAAAATCTAAATGAACTAGCTATGAACCTTTCTGTCTCTATGGTCGAGTGGTATATATGGTTCCGGGTTCGATTCTTGATATGGTAAACTTCGTAAATGAAAAGTTTGTTATTAGCTATGGTCTGGGTGTCTGATATTGGCCCCAGAGTCTTTTATATATTATCAATGCATAACTTGCTGAGCATGAGAATTATACAAAATGTATTATGTATGACTGCCAATTGTTCGAAAAGAAATTGAATGTAGTTCATACATCTACGATTTATACTATAATACACTTTTATGTGCACAAATTTTCTTTTTAAAAATAAAATAATCCTTATACCGTTTCCCAAAACTTTTAAATTAGAAAAATAAAAGTACATATAAAATATTGTTAATTATTTATTCGCATTGTACAAAAATACTTAATATAAAGGCATAAATCTATTTATACAAATCGATTATTTTCACTTTAAATTCGAAATATCACGTGTGCGATGTTTTTTTATTGGTTGATTCAGGAATCTTTGTTGGCTTGGTATTGCTTGGTGGCTCCTGGAATATTTCATGAGATTCGACAGGGAATTGATCATTCACACCCCTGTAAGCATTCACTGCTACACTGGCTCCATAATGTGGTTCTAGCGGCATCAATCGCCCAGGGACTATCGTAGGGGTACAACTAAATATGAGGGGCACGTTACAATCACCTACATGTGCATTAGGTAACAACCCGACTACTCCAGCTGGTGCTGTCGGAGCATGAATATCTACGTGTGGAACTCCTGGAGCGTAAGCAACGTATCTACCCATCGACATTTGCTCTGGCATATCACCATCCATATCAGAAAATCTTAACATTTCTGGTTCAGCTTCCATCGAGTTTAGTCTGTAATGCGGCGGTGAGTAAGCGTAGTTTTGCGGCGTTGCATAGCTTCCATGGTGCGGTTGGTACGGCGCGTTGTAGTGGTAGTTATTAGGAACGTAAGCTGGACTCGGGGCGGCTGGAGCAGGGCCAGCTCCGGCTGCGCACGGTGGCATGTATTGCATCACATACTTTGATCGTTTATCACGATTAATATCTTCTTGAGGTATCCGATTCAGAATAACTGTGTCTGGAGCCTCGTCGTCTTGGGAAATAGGGGCTGTGCCCACAATATTCACAAATATCATAAAAATTAACAGCAAAATCTCCGACTTCATTATATTAACGATAACGAAATATATTTCACAAATGCGGTGTTGTTTATTGAAGCGGCAGTAATGTTATACATTATTTTGCAATCGCCTTTTTACCTGGATATTTAATACTTAGGTTGCATTTCTACAAATGACACTTGACCGAGAATTTTGTGCGAAGTCAGATTTGTTGGTCTGAAGTGTTCCCATTTCATGCAAACAGATTATATTTTTTACAAAAGTTAGTTAAATCACGGAATGAAAACGACAAAAATGAACTTAAATGCGTGTGTAATCTATTATACCTATTATAATTATTCATATTTCATAAGTTGTTTTTTAGTAGTATATATAATCAATCTGTACATGGTTTCAGTTTGTACAATGCGTTTAAAAATGTGAAAAAAAATCATGGGGCTAATTCGGACCAGCAGATTCCGAAAACGCAATTTTTAGAATTTCTCTGTCTGTCTGTCTGTTAGAGCATCCCTTAAAAACTACTAAACGGATTTAAATGAAATTCCAAACGGAGCTAACTTATATCTCGAGGAGTAACTTAGGATACTTTTCATCCCGATATATGACCTCATTTCCGTGGGATAGACGAAAATAGCTAAAAAGATGGCGCTGCGATCGCATCTTTTTTGAAAACTACTGAACGTGTATGAATGAAACTCATCATAATGCTGGCTTATAACCCGAATCAACACTTAGTATATGTTTATCCCGATAAAAGACATAGTTTACCTGAAATAGACGGATTAACAAAATAGATGGCGCTACAATCGCGTTTTTCATTCCACTAATAAATACCTACATAGTCATAAAAAGCACGTCATTCATTATATTACTTCAAATCAGGTTGGCTTCGACTCATCTGTATGTTTTGCTAGGCAGTTGTGTAGACTACATGGATTTTTTTGTTACTGTAGTGAATTTAACAAAAAAACAGTAGTTTTAGGTCCCATCAGAAATAATTATTCGTATTTTATAAGTTTTTTTGTTATTATAACATCCATAGTAGTACGTATTTAGTTCCTTTGCCATTTATTATACATTCTTTAAAACATAAAAATGACAGTTTAGTTTACGAGCTTTTAACTTAAGCTACTTTTTCTTCTGAGAGAATGTTATAGTTATCGACTGTTTCACGCAGATGTAGCGATGAGTTTAATGCGTCATTTGTGATGTGATATTGTTAATAATTGTTGATGACGTTATTAAATATGTACAGATAACGTATGTATAAACAATGCTATGATTTTTAAGCGATTTTCCGTCCGTCTGTCCGTTTGTTCCTCTGTAAAGACAGAGGAACAAACTGAAGGCATATCAATATATTACAAAGGTATTATATTGATGGTAGGTAATATCACAGTCATTTTTGTCAGAAACAATTGGGCGTAAGTATGTGGAAGTTTAATAGGAAGATAGGTAACTCTTTATCACCAATGTAAATGTACACCATTACAGAAAACACAAAATTATTCTTATTGTGAACAAACGGCGTTGCGCTGATCTTATCGTTCACACAACCTGTGGTATGAATATTGTTCATTCAAAGTGGCGATATAGTTGTTAACTTATAGGTCATTCTTATATATAAATATTGTTACACAATAATGTATTACAATTTTTAAATAAATATTAAGGCTAACCGCCGTACTTATAAATAAGCGTTAGTTTTTTATATTTACTTATGGCTGGTTCCCAATCTAACGATTCATTGACTTGCCCTTACATTTTGACATTACTTGTATCGAGCTCATATCAAATTTAACCGAATTACAGCACATGAACGGTCCGTAAGATATATGAACCGGCCATAATGTAGACAGATTAAAATTTATTTTCTATGTTCGTAAAAATTGTTGGTTCCTCCACCTACCTTTTGAACTAGGGGGTGAAAAATTTGAAGTAATTGAAAGTCGGTAAGTCAGATATTTAAAAATATAAGTAACAACGAGAGACCAGAAAACAGTTGAAATAATGATAATCATAACTCATATCCGCAATTAGGCCAATCTTATTTCATGGTATTCGAAAATACAATGACGTTCGCTTTACATAATCAAAGGACGTTAGCAATTTTTAGAATTTTATATGTCATTGACCCAGTTTTTTATATATGATAAATTGTATCTTATCAAACGGAAATGAGTTCATTCATTTTGCCCTAGTTTTACTAATAATGGTATACAATACTACTACAATATACCTTTAGGAAAGTGGACGTCAGACTCCGAAGCAAATGAAGATTATGACTACAGACAGAACCAAGGATTAACAATAACAGGAGATACATAATAATAAAGAATAATTCACCCCTTGTTTCTATGTCCACTTCGAGGACAGCATGCAAGAAAGTAGCGAAGAAAATAATCAGAGTTTGTTAAACATAATTATTGTTTCGTTTACATGCTTGCACTTCCCATTTCCTTCGCTACTTTCCTACTTACTGTCGTAGACATGAGCATAATGTAAACACTACATTAGCATTATAATAGAAATCACTTCCTCGTGAGAACGATGTATTATTTCGAAAAATTTTAATAGAAAAGAGAAAAAAAATTAAAAACGCTACAAAAACATTTTATTACACTTAGAATGTTAAAACTATAACGATATCTGCAACATCATGTTACACAATCCTAAATACAACACTTTTCAGCAAATTTAAAAAATCTCTATGTATTTTGTAGTATAGGTTATAATAATACCAACCTGGACAGTCTTGGGCCAAAACACATTTCTTAGAATACTCATCACGAACGTAACCAGGTGAACATCGACATCCCACCTTACAGGCCCATGGAGATAGACAGAGCGCTCTTCCTATTAAAACGAAATACTTATAGGCTATTTATTCTTTATTACGTACTACATCATCTATGTCGTTATAACACTGGCATTTGATTGAGCCCCAGCTATGCCTCAGTAGGTTTACCCGAGTTTGCAACGGGTGCTTGGCATCCACCATTAGACGAGCAAACGTAGTTATTCCGCGCTCCCTATACTGTCGCCAGGTAACGCCTTACGCCTTACGGCGACGCATAAAAGTACCGAAAGTTCATTCCCCGGCAGAGGATCGGGCTATCCTGGCCGGCGCCTGCCAGGGCCTACATGGAGTCGGTGATAATGATGTCCCTGGCTATAGATGAATAGAAGAACCACGGGGAGTTTTAGTGGGACGTTCCGGCAATAGCAACCTACCTCCAGAGTAGGATCAGGCCAGCAAGTCCCACACGGTAATAAATCCGTATTGGATATCCCTTTGTAAAAGAAATTGTGCTTGGCACCCGGGCGCATAAATCTAGAGGGCGCAAGCAATTCGCCTTATAGGTTACCTACATACATAGGAATCATGAGGTTTCAATTTTAACAAAATGGCTGCGGTCCCCAAAAAATGGAGACATGGGGCGCACAGTGATTTTCGCACCCCGGCACCCAATATGGCTTTAACACGCCCTTGGCTGTAAGAATATGTTTTTATGCTAACACATTTATTATAGCACTATAAATATTTACGATTTCCACACTTTTCCATCACGTGTTTTGATGCTGATTATGATTATTATAATCCTTTTCACCTTCAAGTAGCCGAAACCTAAAAACTAGACTTTCACTACCTCGAACTCTAACAGATAAGGTTC
Organism: Dendrolimus kikuchii; assembly: GCA_019925095.2. NCBI lineage: Eukaryota > Metazoa > Arthropoda > Insecta > Lepidoptera > Lasiocampidae > Dendrolimus > Dendrolimus kikuchii. The sequence continues at coordinate 19,162,996 of CM034392.1, forward strand.
ACGTATAGGGCGACCCTTAACTGTACCGGAACTGCCACACAATTAGCATTTATATTATACCCTTGAAATTATTTCATACTGCATCACACCATGTACCATTAGATAAAAACTGCATATTCACACATGTAGGAGGACACTTCCAACCACACAATGAGAATTGTTCATGCTCTTGTAGACACATTGAAGTGCGAAAAGTTCTATATTGTTCAATAAAATACATGAAAAACAAAACTGTAAAAATATTGCCATACATTGAAAGTCGATTTTGAAAAGCGAAAAACATAAAACAATATAAATTGCGAGCACGCTAAAAATTGCATTGCCTCAATGCAAAACAATATTGACAAGAATAATATTGCATCGTTATTACGGTCGCAATTTAAAATCGAGATTAAAAAATACAAATTCTTGAATGTTATGCGCTTTCCTCGTTTCTTCTTCTTTTTATGGTCTCTTAGCAATTTTGGCAAAAACAAAACCCCTGATTCCTCATTTCTGTCCGTCTTTCTATTTTATTGTTGTAATATTCTTATCTTAAAGTCCCAACTTTCCATATGGAAGAAAATTAGTAGTCATATTATACCGCTACATAATACTGTAGTGAAGTATAAACAATAGGGATGGCACGTCGGCCATGTAACTGAAGATGCCAGGTGCTAGGGCATTTGCGAGTCTGGACAGCTACCACTCTTAGTCTAGAACAGCCACCTTAACAATCTTGAATTGTGTTCTGGCCTTAGTGGCCAAGTTTCAGTTCCCCCTTCGAGGCCGATAGCACCTTTGGTGTTGCAAACAATCATTGGTGACGGTAACCGTTTTCTTGACTTACTCCAAGTACAAAAAATATTGGTTTTTTTTTCATTATAGATACTCGTGTGAGGTATCATTAATCAGGTCTTGAAAAAATCATAACGATGTTAAGAAATATAAAAATAACATTATTAACATAAAAATAACATATTTTTCATGACTACGACATCGAATTCGCTCTAGTGACGCGTTGCTAGTACGACCGGGATTAACGCTCAAATAATGAGTTTAGATTTTAAAAGTTATTTCTGTAAATACTCATTTTTGACCTTGTAGGAAACGTGTTCTTCAATACATACTTTTGAGCGATGGACAATGTGCAATTCATCAAAAATATTATTATTGCTTATCGCTTTCTGTTTCATTAAATTATATCTTTAGCATTAACCTGCGACTTCACCCGCGTTAAATTAATAATAACAAGGAGATCCCATTTCTTCGGATTGAAAGATATCCCACAATATGAGAAACCAAGAAACCTTAGGGTTTAAAGTCTCAAAAAGCAAATAATATTATTTTTCAATCATAAACAGATAGGCAAACGGAAGCTCATAACGCATTTATAAAAATTCCGTATTTGCTATTTAGTTACGAAGCCCATAAAACTTTTGCACTTTATAAAAAATCGTAATTCTTGAATTTGTAAACGCAATTATTGTATAGATATACAAAAGTTTGAGTAATATTATAAACTAGCTGATTGTACAAACAGACAGACAAACAGAGAAACAAAAAATTTGAAATAAATCTAAATTAGTTCTATTTCATTTCTTCCATCCCCCTAACTCGGTTTTTAGCATTTTTTTTCATTGTACAGAAAATTTACTTCTGCAATTTTATTATATGTATGTATATAGATTAAGATCACGTTATTTTTCTCAGGTTTTAACTAATTTAGAACAATTATCTTTATAGTGTGGTTCACATGACTACGGATCTTATAACTATGTATTTTAACGTATCTAAAAAATCTTATATCAAAATAATTCGAGATAGGAAGCACTATCCCAAAACTTTATAATATTAACGCATAAACGTCCCATTACTGGACTTACGATACTCAATTCTCACACGTGTTATATAACACTAGAATTTGCCAGCGACTTTGTCCACGTTGGACAAGTAACAAAAATTACAATTGCTAAATATAAAATCAATGGTTATTTTCAGCAGGGTAATGGATTTTGTAGTATGAAAATAAATGTATCCTGGAAATTCCCGTAAAAATCGGGATAAGTAATATTGCTAAAGGCAAACAATACTACAATTGCCAGACTAAAAAAAAATCGAGTTCTAATGTGATTTACTAAAGATTTTATCGAACAAAGAGAATATCGCATCGGAATCCAGTTTTACAACTTGGTCAATTTACCGCAGATTTTAAACCGGGAATTTGCCATCGGTCAGCGAAAACCGCTTCGTAATCGTCTCAATAGTTTTTACGTGAATCCCGAACAAACAGACAATCACAAAAAATCTAAAAAACAAGAATCACTTTTTCAATTTTATAATATTATAGATATGGTAACCATATGTTACAACAAAAAAATATAACATCAAGCATTAAAATAGAGTAACTGTTATCTATCTATAATATTATAAAATTCTAAACATGCCATGTCTGTACATTGAAGCTATTAAAAAAAACAACTGGAATACACTATATAAAATACGGAAAACACGATTCAATTTATTTTAGATTTTTTGTCTGTTTGTCAGTTGATCTGTTTGTTCGGGATTAACTGAAATACTACTGGGCCGATTTCGATGCGGTTTACGCTGATCGATTGCAAATTCCCCGTCTTCTTGGACTTCAATCAGCGTACTTTTTAGAAAACGTTATTTCTAGAAACAATTAAAATGCCCAGATTAAAAAACATCGAATTCCAATGTGATTGTTTAGAGATCGATAGCAAATTTTTTGTAATAAAATTTTTGATTATTTATCCCGTCCCGTATGTCCTGGGAGTGGTGTGTAGTTTTTCAGCTGCATAAGAATTAGCTTATTCCGACAAAGTTTTCACTAAAACGATAGCTGACATTCTTTTTTAAATGCTTATTTATGTCCCGGGAATATCAAGACAAGTGGACTAAGTCGCTGGCATTTCATAGTATCATGATAAAAAATATTTTTAAGTATTAGGTAGATATTCTTTATTTTAATTCTACATTCAATTCCTACCGGTTGTATTTTAACATCTACTAAAATTTTATTAGGCAGTAATTAATTTATCAAAATGGACATGTTTTAGAAATAGCACCTTTATCTAAGACAGTCTATCACTTTCAAACATAACAACCTCTCAACTTATCTCGAACAAGCCTTATCGCATATGTCCGTAATATCGTCAAATCCAGATACTAAATATCTTTGAACAGCAGAACGTGCCAAATTTTAAAAATTCTGATCAACATGTTGAAATCAATATCATCTTTACATATCTTACTTTAGATTATTTTTCATGTAAATTACTATAAAATATAAGAAACAAATCTCATAATTATCACATTAGACTGTATTTATTCATAATAATATAATAGTATTAATGAATAAACAAATTGTATTTATTTTGACATTGGCAATAAGTGCCAGGGGCTATGTTACCCCGTGGAGCAAAAACAGTAACACGCTTCACCCCGTCCACGGACTTTTTGTGAAACCTTCCGATGACGGAACAACCGGAGACCTTTACGTAGCGGCTACTGAAGAGAATGGAGTAAAAACCCAATGGCTCACAGACCAACCAGTTAACTTCCTACCTACCGCGGCTGCAAAACCTCACAAGCCACCTATACCAATTACCTACGCATCAAGTTTTGCATCAGCACACGATGAGGGTACAACACAAAAAAGAGCAGTTGTGAGCCCACCAGTCCAATATGCTTACGCTCTTCCTAACCCATCATCTTCTGCGGACGGTGTCCTTACGCCATACTCGTACGCTTTACCTGCATTAAGTCCTCCATCGAGTGAAACTGAAAACACCAGTAAAACACCATGCTCTATAGATCCTGCTAAAGCAAATTTCCCGCAATATTCACCTTACCAATTCTTTTATCCCCAAATGATGGCAGCTTATACAAACGCTATCAGCGTTCTCAGAAATGCAGGATTGAGTGAGGATACAGCAAACTCAGTCATGGCCCAGACATCTCTATGGTCTCCGTACGCTTATCCCATGTACATTGTGATGGACCCTAGTGCGTGGACTGAGACTCAAACTCCAACTTCATCTATGCCTACTACAAAAACATCAAGCGAAGAAATTCAGTAAATATCTTGATTTAATTAAATATATAAGTGTGTAATTAACATTAATCACTGTAACTAAAATAATTATTTATTTAAATTAAATTATTGGCTGTGAAAGTTTGGTTTTTATTGCTTTCTGTCGCTACTACCTAAAGGTTTGAATAATAATAAGTATTATTTCTCCATGGTTTTACATTATTCTGTGAAAAAAATGTGTAATTGTGTACTTTGTTATTTTATGAGTTTTCATAATAAACTTAAACTATAAACTATTTTTGGCGGGAACTATGGGGAATAAAATCTATAAGAGAGTGCCATAAAGTTTGTTATGTGTATAAAGGTAAATTGTCTTTTAATTTCAAATAAAATATATCTCATTTTCTCACTTTCGTTATGGCTTACTTACAATAATGACTGTAATTTTGGTTATTCTTATGATAGGCGGTTCCTACATTTTAGACCTTACCGATCATTCATATGTCTTACTATGGGTTAAAATTTTGCATAACCTCCAACACAAGTATCTAATGTAAAAATTCAACCAATGGTAAGGAAAGTGAAAGAATAATAAAATATGGGAACCGGCCATGAGTCTACTTGAAATAAAAGCAAGTTAAAAATCATCTTTGTTATAGTCAGATTTCATACGAAACTAGCTGTGTGAGATCAGCTAGTTTCGTATGAATGTGAAATATAAACTGCATACTTTTTATTTCTGAATTTAGAGGGTAGAGGGTACGGAGTACTTACTATGTTGAGTTGAAAAAGGCTACGTTCCACATGAGACTCACAATGACTACGTTCACGACCGCGATTTTTCCCGTTCCACTAGCTTGCTTGCGTTACAATTATAAACTCTAGTGGCCGGATTATGGAGTGTTGATGGCATTAACGACGAAATACACAAATGTCATTGGTTGATTTGAAAAACGCGCCTTTTTCAATGTCAATCAATAGAGAGAATTAATGCTCTGTGGTCAACGCCCACTTCGACCCACCTGATGACATGGGTTGTTGTGAGCGCTGCGTGATCGAAAATAATGACGTCATTAGTGACGTTCACGCTACGACCATAACGACCGTGGACGTCATGTTTAATAGGAGACGGAGCATTTTGGGCGTTGTGAGCTACTAGAGAACGCGACCTTTGTCTCTGTACATTACCGGACGCGTTGGTCAGACGCGGCTGACGCATGCGTCCGAGCAATGTGCACAACAGAACCAGAGCCGTAACACACTTTCCACATTGTTTTAGGATGTCCGAAGGCTCAAGGTCACGTCCGCGACTTACGACTTATAGTTTGAATACTTAACTGGATTTTCCTTCTGTATGCAGATACATTGAAAGACAAGCCCCTCAGCCGCGTTCAACAGCAGTGACTTATAATATGTACACACCTTAATGCCAATAACAATGTTACTGTCAGGGTATCAGATTCAGAATTGACATAGGCTGTATGGACTAAGTCCTTTGCCTGTCTTTGTGGCAAATTTAAAAAACAACAGAATTGACATCTTTATATTTAAATCTGTCATTTTGACATTACGTCTTAAAAATGTGAAAAGTTTCTTTAACAAAAACGTAGTTTTTTAATTAAATAACGTAACTTTTATCGTTAAATAATAATAACTTTGCCGACTTCGAGTTCTTTATTATAAACAAAAATGGTGTCTAAGAAAAAAAAGAAGGTTTGTACACTACTAATGATTTTTAAAATAACAACACGTGTCTTTGTTATCTAACCAAAAACCTTATTGTTATTTCAGTATTCAACTGGAGAAGGAGCACAGTTTATGACAAGGAAAGCTGCGTTAAAGAAACTACAGTTATCCCTTAAAGATTTTAGACGTATCTGTATATTGAAGGGGATATATCCTCGCGAACCTAGAAATAGGAAAAGAGCACAGAAAGGCGCCGGTGGTATCAAAACACTTTACCACACTAAAGATATCAAGTTCTTATTACACGAACCTATAATATGGAAACTAAGAGATCTAAAGGTAGTTTCTGGTTTAAACTATATTCTCTTTAATTAAAGGATTAAAAATATGGTATATTACTTTCAAAATAATAACTAAAGTTGGCTCAGGTGCAGAAGCTTAAAACATAACTTCTAAGACAATGTTGATTCGAGTATTTATTTCGATTTACAATATACCACATCCATTAAGTCTATTATAAACAATTGAATATAGAATTAATAATTTATTTTAAATATTTTCAGGTATACCAACAAAAAATTCGTCGGGCAAGAGCAATGAAGAATTACCCATTAATGAGGAAATATTTCAGAGATTATCCTGAAATAAATATAGATCACATTGTTAAGGAGAGATATCCCACATTTGTGGATGCTTTGCGAGATCTAGATGACTGTCTCACTCTATGTTTCTTATTCAGCACCTTTCCATCCTTGAAAAAGGTGCCAAGAGACCAATCAATGCTTTGCAGACGCCTAACAGTTGAGTTTATGCATGCAGTTATAACTGCAAAAGCTCTCCGCAAAGTATTTGTGTCAGTCAAAGGATATTATTATCAAGTAGAGTTTGAAGGACAAACAATAACATGGATTGCTCCACATCATTTCTCATTCCAGGTTTGTTGTCTTTTTATTAAAATAGAAATACTAAAGTTTTTCACTCATGTGAATCATATTGTTCAAAGAAATTTAGGGACTGTATTCTATGGGATATCTTCAATTTTCCAGACTAAAATTTAAATCATGTTTCTCTTGTGAACTAGTGCTATGAACAAAACAAGTGTAGTGTAATGTCCTAGCTATTAATAAAAAACACATGAACAAAGTGTCTTCGTTTTAGTAGAGACAATAAGAAAAGTGTCAATAGACATTTTCTTAGTATGGACACTGAGTTAATTCAGGTTATATTTAAATTACTTATTAGTTTTTAAATGAGATGATAATATTAATGTGGTACTTCTTAAATACTTCATTTATAAAAATGGTTATCTTTGTAATTATCTAATTTAATGATCATTGGCTTCATTTGTTTAAACTTCAAATACTTATTCTGTGGAAAAAATCCTTTCCTGGCATAAAAAGTATTATCCCATGTTCATCCCAGGTAGTATTAGTAAATATATTTTACATATCAAATTTAATGATAATAATCAATTCAATCCCAATGCTGTGTAGAAGTAACTCACAAATATTTGAACAAAACTAATTTCAAATTTGGATACTAGTGTGACCAAATTGTCAGATATTGTTAATCTGATCTTTTTCTAGTTATAAATAAATTACATGGATTTTTGGATGTTTTATTAATACTTGTTGGTTGTCTGTCAACATTTGTACAGCCTGTGACCCTTGTAGCACTTAATCTAAGAAAGTCATTAACTTTAATAGGGACTATAACACCCTTGCTTACTAACATTGTAGGTACAGGAATACTACCTAAGTAAATATGATTCTTGAAATGAATGTCTATAAACATTTCTGAATAAGAATGCAATAACATAATTATATTTTAAAAGTACTTACTATCTTCCAGCCCCAAAGCAAGGATGAAGTTGACTTCAAAATAATGTCTACATTTGTAGAATTCTACACAATGATGCTTGGCTTTGTGAACTTTAAATTGTATCATTCACTCAATTTGGTTTATCCCCCAAAACTGACTGCAGCATTTAATTCAGAGACGGACAAGGAACTTATAGATGAACATGCATATGTATCAGAGAGGATAGCTGCTATGAATATGTCCTTAGCAAGAATCACTGGAGCAAATGAAGTGGAAGAGCTACCTGAAATTGATATTTTCCACACAGAAGATGAAGATCCACAAAAACTTGAAGAAGCTAAATTAGAAGCAGAAAAAGTTAAGAAACTCAAAACAATGTTCAAAGGACTTAAATTCTTCCTTAACAGAGAAGTGCCAAGAGAACCATTGGTATTTATAATCCGTTGTTTTGGAGGTGAAGTCTCTTGGGATAAAGATCACTTTGTTGGGGCCACATTTGATGAAACAGATGAATCTATTGCCTATCAGATAGTAGATAGGCCTAGTATGGAAAAGAAATATTTATCCCGTTATTATGTACAGCCACAATGGGTTTTTGACAGTGTTAATGTTAGGACTCTTTTGCCTATTAACAAATACCTGATGGGAGCTGTGTTGCCTCCACATTTATCGCCATTTGTTGATAAAACCAAGGATCAAGTTTATATGCCACCAGAGGAGAAGGCACTTAATAATCCTGACTTTAAACCTCTTGGTAAGTGACAGGCTTTTATCTACCTAAATATTATTACAATTCCTTGATTGTTTTAGTTGTACATTACCCCATAGCTCAGAACAAAAACCTACTTAATTATAATAAATTAAGAAATAATACTATATAAACTAGCACCTGCATTGCTATCAACATAATAGTTTCCAAATACTCTTATTAGATCCAAATTTGCCAAAGTTACTGTTAGTCGTAGTTCAATCACCAGTCAAACCCAAAAGAGGGAGACTCAAATTCCTTCATTATATTTCATTTCCACTCCATACACATACATATATGAAAATAATTTGTATATTGCCATATTCTTCAGTCTTAGATGTGATTTGATTTTTAGAACTTTTTGTATGTTAGTTAGTTGCTAGATAGATTTATGCCAAGTCTCCTGAAAAGCCACGAAAATAAGTGTAAATTCTTAATAGAATTTTCTGCATTCCAGATGATGATCAATCAAACAGTGAAATAGAAGAGGCCAGTGATGAGGATAACGAAGACAAAGATAATGAAGAAGAGGATGCTGAAGAAGCACTGACAAAACAATATCAGCAAGAAGTAGAACAGGATTCACCATCTGAGGAAGAGGATGCTGATGATGATGTAGATCCAGAGAAAAAGAAAATAGCAAAGGAGAAAGTGGGTGTAATTGATTAATTGATTCTAACCTAATTATTGCCATACTCATTTACAACACTAATGTAATTTCTGACAATACTTCTCATGTCATCTGTCATAATTTTTAAGCAAGTGTTAAAAATGAATATATAATTTGTTAATTGGATTACACAAAAAAACAAATACAAAACTTAATTTACCATAATTATTTGCACGAGTCTTTTGTATAGCTATATAAATTGTATAAATGGTTTTTAAATCGTAAGATGATATAGTTCTAAACTTATTTTTTTAGTGTACTTTACACTCTAAACCTTTAATGGAAACTGAAAAGAATTTTTAAAGGATTATGCTCACCTTTACTTATGACCACTATTTCAATTTTTTTATGTGTACTCAAAAACCTTTGAGTACAAACAAGAAATAAATGTTCATTTTGTATATTAGGTTAATTTGGACTGAATTATTTCAACTTTCAATAAACTTCATGAATTCTGGTAGACTCAATTACTATGACCATCTTAATTCTAAGATTTATTTAAGAAATATCTAACAGATCCGAAACTTACTGTTGTTTAGGGCAGTAGTATTATTATTTATATTTCCAAAGCTACACTTTCTAACGTCTAACCTTAACTAGAAGAAATAAATATGAATCAATTGAATATTCCTCTTTACAGAAAAAGGCGATGGCAGTAACAAGTGGAGTGCCGTTCAAAGAGAATCCATATAAGAAAGAAATAGAAGATAAACAAGCATTCAGGCTAAGGGAGAAACTTGTTCGTAAAAAGCATAGAAATCTATACAAGAGCATGAAGGCTGGTCAAGAGAAGCGTAAGAAAGAAATATGGCTTTTGAGGAAAAAGAGGCGTTTACATGACGAAAAGGTTAAAGAGGAGAAGAAAACTGAAAAACGTAAACAGAAGATGCAAATCTTGGAAGCAGCATCTGTTTAACCTATTACAAAATTTGAAAAACAACCAATGTCAATGTTGTCATCCATTTGTTTGCTAAAACTATTTCAAGATGTGATTATTGTAATGTATTTATAAATGTTCATTGTCTAAAATAAAGTATAGAAACTATAATTGCCGTATTGTATAACTAGCTGACCCATGCCTACTTCGCTGAACGTCATTATAACATTATTATTCAGAATCAATTAAAGCCTGTCACTCACGAATAATGTAGCTTTCTACCGGTGACAGAATTTTCAAAATCAGTTCAGTAGTTCAAGAGATTACTTCATACAAACTCACAAACTACCTCTTTATAGTATAAATGAAAGACAGTTAGTTATACCTTTATAAAAATTCGGCTAGTCTACATTTCAACTTTTAATTATTAACAAAGCATGTGCAAGAAATGACCGTTCCCTCGTCTCGTCCGCTCTCCTATCTCAGAAGTCTACTAGCTGATAAATCAAGTATTTTAACTTGATAAAAAAAGTGTGGAAAGCACTTGTCGGGTTCACGCCGGGAGCGAACGAATGACGCTCCGAGAATAACACAATAATAATCTAAAATATAAAGTTTATTACACTAGAATTATCACAATTACGATATTAAATATTACACATAAATATTAGGACATCTCCATCCACGTTTGCCAGGTTTCCAGCAGCAATTTGCCCTCAAAGAATACTGCGATTATCAAGCAGTAATTATCGACCACAATATATTATGTGCTCCTCGTCCAAGACTATCAATGCAGACTGTCGGTCGTAGACTTGGATATAGACTCGTAGACTGTCGGTTGTAGACTGCCTCTCCTCTGCCAGAATTCCGCATATTTACAATATCTATAATTCTTGAATTTATATGTCTTTAAATTAATGCCACGAAACATTAATTATTACCGCCCATAATATTAGGCATCAGAATATAATTATCTGACCATTAAAAAATAAAAGCCCATTTCATTTTGATTATTTAATTTAAACAGAACTTCGTTTTAACAACAAATAAATACACTTATAGGAACAAACATTATACATAAGTAAAAGTTCCGATTAAAATGATAACAACAGCTTAACTATAAATGATAAAAATTGTAATTGAAACTCACCGTCTTTTTAATAATTTTAAACTATAACGACCTTGTACTTAGCGACGTTAACGACTTGTGGCATGCTTTTGTTTCTATCGCTCACCGCGTCGCGCTTAGTTGTTGCTTACAGCGCCCAGGTCGTGTCCGGGCCATAAAGTACATACATAAAGCTTACGATACGTGTATGTATTAGACAATCAAATTGTTCATAGTCTATTATTATATTTAGTTTTCATCTATTTACAAAATACGATATCTCATGTTGAGATTATTTGTACCTGGCTGTTTTGTTTCATAATAGTTTCAAAGTCAAATATTACGTCAACATTTCAGTTTATATTCATTTTCCAATAAATACAATTTTCTTTCAGTATTGTGATTTTCATAATTTCAATGTTTAAACATCTGGGCTTATTTGACCCTACTCTGATTCTACATCCTCACCGTCCGTTTTTTTTTCAATCATTAGAAAGTTTTTCCATGTGCTGATGGTAATTGGCAATATTGTATTGAAGAGATTACATTGTACTAAACCCATTTATATACCTTCAACAAGCATGGTCTATATACAATCTTTTCCTCTAAAGCAAGGAGACCCAAACCCAGCAGTGTTTATAGGTTATACATTTGGGATAGTATATTTAATATCTTTCGAAGTATTAAAGGTATTTACAATAATAACTTCATATTTTTAGACTAATTAGCATCACTATCACTGTCGTCGCCATCAGCATCACTGTCTTCCAACTCAGGCATTGGAAACCGAAGAATTGCAGCTACACCAGTCAATTGATCCAATTCTATAATTTAAAAAAAAATGTTGAGATGAAATATAATGAAACATACATAAAACAACAGTAATTAAAATTAATCATAAAAATAATGACTTACGTTCCCCAGAAACGTGCATGCTTGAGAATATCCTGACTTCCCCACCATTTTCTCTCACAGAATCAACTAGAGTTACATACTCTTTCCTCTTTTGTATGTCTTGACACCTGGAAAATATTAAAATACAATTATGTCTTAGTCTTGTTACCTACAAATTCATAGAATTTTGTTTTCATTTAGTAATTTTCAGTTGTTTTTTGCTGGGTGATTAATTATCCTAGTATTTATTCATCTTCAATTTTTTTATATTTCAGATACCATTAACCAAGATAATCACTGCTCATAATGATTATCTTGGTTAGTAATTTCCTGGTTCAAAATTTTATAATTACGTAAAAAAATAAACAGTTAGTAACAGTGCCCTAAATAGCCTTTTATGCGCCCTATGCGAGCTTTTATAACTACCTAGAACAATGCTATATATAGGCCTACTTATTTCATTCAGGGTGATAAAATAACGCACAAAGACCTTGGTGTTAGTGGACCAATTATCTAATATTTTGGAAGAAAATCTATTTTTTTTTTTAAAGAACTAGAACACAAACACGCTCGTGCGCTGCCAAAAAAATGAGCGCGATGTTTGGTCTAATTTAACAGACGTTTTTGATGATACTGGCATGTAGGTACGTATGTGTTGGAATCGAGCACTAGGGGCGCAGCGAGAACTTATCAGGAGCAAACCGAAAAAGTAATAGTCCTGCCTGGACTGGCCATTCTTGCGCCCCCAGTCTGCCCTCTGTGCCTGAGCACCGGTGGCACCCTATTTACGGCACTGGTTAGTAATGTCATACACAACAAAAACATTGATAAAGAGAAATATCACACTATTGCGCTCAGACCTACTAATTTTAGAGCGAATTCACATTAGGTCGGACTGAAGTTTTACCGGAACGACAAAGGTGTCGAATGCATATTGGTATATGATTTCAATAGCGCTGTTCACATTAACGGGACCCGATAAAACTGTTGGTGACGACATACTTGTCCGACGTTCAGTCACGATTTCTGTCGGGTCAAATATAATATTGGCATACTGCTTTATATAGCGCCCATAGCTGGGCATTAACTCGTTAATCGATAATTAACGAAGTTAACATTTCGAGTAACGGATTAACCTTTAAGTTAACTTAAAAATATGTTAACGGACTCGTTAATTTCCGTTAAATTTCCCAAAGTTCGTTAATCGTTAATCCAGCAATAAATCTTTAAAGAGCAAAGATCAAAGTCTCGTCAAAATATGGCTAGACATAAAGTCGAAAGACTCGTTAAATAATGCGGCATTCCTCGGGGAACAGATATTCGCAAATCTGTTTATTAAATATAATACTGGTATACCCTCAAGCGTTGCAGTTGAACGTCTTTTCTCCACAGCCAAGGATATACTACAGCCGAAACGAGCCTCGCTTTCAGACGAGAACTTCAACATATTAATGTTCGTGAAGGGAAATATTATATGCCAGATGACTAAATTGAGATAAATTGGACGGGTTAGTATCGTTTCGTATAAGATGTAAGTGGTCTATGTAGCAATTCATCTAAATAGCAATTTGTCATTATATTACTATCAAATCGTCTTAAAATTAGTTCATTTAATTAGTGTTTCGTCCAGAACGCACCTAGTCTATCTTAATAAAATAAATTCTAAATCTTAATCCCAATGAATGAACAAACATTGTTTTTCAACATGCCTATATTAAACACTAATAATTATGCCCGTCTTTTTTTTTTGTTTCTAACCTGCTAACTTCCAGAACCAACAGTTTTTATAAGATGCAATTTTTATCACGTGTTAACGGATTAAAGATTAACGTTAACTTGCGTTAAATTTTCTGAAATGTAACGCTTTAACTATTAACGAAGTTAATTTTTTTAGTAACAGATTAGCGATTAGCGAAGTTAACTATTTCATTAACGGCGCCCAGCTGTGATAGCGCCGTTCACACTTGTCGGCTCACATCAGCGAAACCAGCCAACCACCAGGACACGTCTAAAAATAGACAGCGAAATTAATATAAAAGTTTTGATTTTTCTTCTGGAAGACAAGAATTTGCTGTTGCTGTGGGATAGTCACTTCTTAATTCACTTACAAACGTTTCAAGTGTTCCAATTTCATTCGACTCGGCAATGATTGGATGTACCCAATATTTCCTTTTTCTTTTCTTTTGTCTTCTATTTAAATACCACATTACAACCAGAACATCGTCGTCGTCCATTGCATACAAAAGCCAACTTACAGCTGCCGGATAGCGACCTCAGCGGCTGGATGTTCATATTAGGTCAGACCGGTAGCTTTAATGTAAACAGCAAGACCCTGTAGTCTGCTGATGGTAAAAGTGTTGAACCGATATAATATGAACCTAGCCTGTAGGGAAAAGAGGGCTTAACTCACTATGTTTATCCGAAGTGGATTAGCGGGACTATACATTAGTAATCATCGTGAGCATATTTTCACCCAATGTTTTCCTTCAAAATGTACTCATGGTAAATTTAATGTGCATAATATGCAGCTGCGTAATGCATATAGGTCAGAAAACAGCATAAATAGTGCATGCTTCCCGACGAGGATTCAAAGCAATGTCATTGGGATAAGACATGGATATGTTATCCACTAAACTACAGGTCTACATAAGTAATAATTCCTCCTGATGTACCTACGCAATAAACCAATTTTAATACACGCGTAAGTGTACGAAATCGTGTAAGCGGGACAGAGCTAAGAATGCATAACAAACAATACTCTGCCTTTCGAGCTTGCAAGTAAAGTTCAGTATATATTATTTACATGTCGAAATCTGGTCTAACTTATCTGCAAAAAACGAAAACTGCCAAATGGAATTATAATTTGTGTACTACTTACTGTACCACATTTAAAATAATGCTAATGAAATAAAGTAAAGTACACGATGCTCTTGAAGCACTGCATTCTAGATTCAACATAAATCCTTTATAGAGAACAAATCCAACATTCAACTTAGGACTATAACTTTAAATAACAAAAGCTCAGATCTGGAGCTAAAGATATAATTATTTGCGCCTTACCTAAATAACTTGTCAGATATCATGAGTGTTTCAATAGCCAATGCTTCATTTGCCCTGTCAACGTGTTTCTTCCCATAGAACGCCTTTGCTGGCTCCAGTTGCAACATTGTGTAGAAGCTTTCTAACAACTTCACCTCGCTAGCTGCTTTTGTGTCTGAAATTTTCGACATGACTGCCGGTTCTTGCAAAACTTCTGAAAATTTCAGAATTTTCCATATTATTAAGAAAAATAATCTACAAACTATCAAAAGAAAATGCAAAAGCTTGCCTTACTATGCAAGAGAAAGCTAATTCCATATATTACCATATTGAAGTAGATGAAGAACGTAGAAGTAGAAGTATTTGGAAGAACGTAGAAGTAGTAGTAGAAGTATTTGGAAAATTTAATATCAATGAAAAATTGCATAACTAAACAGATAGAACAAAGGGCAGCAAATTACTCGGAAACGCTATTAGTCTATGCGAGAAGTCATAAGAAATACAGATCTAAATATAACACATAACAGAAAAGTTTTTAATATCTTGTCTACTTCCAATTCTGATATATGTATTTCAGACTTGGTCGCTCACGGAGAAAGAACTTAGTAAACTTTAAAGTTTGTCAGAACAGCATAGTAAGAAGTAATAGGAGCAAAACTCAAAGACAAAATTAACTTACCAACAATCAATAAATTTACTAAGTTCAAAAATGCATCAAGAATAATAAAACAATTGAAATGGACTGGGCCAGACGTATAATGAGAGATAATAAAAACAAATGGACACGTAAAAGAACAGACTGCTAGCCAAGAAATGGATAAAGGTGTAGTGGACAACAATACAAGAGATGGGAGGACGATTTGAAACATACAGCAAGGACATTGTGGTCCAGAACCTGTAAAGACAGAGAGAAATGGGCATCAAATAGCTTGAGGGAGGTCTTTGTCGAAGGACAAGCTGAGAAGGAGGCACAATTAGAATACCCATTAGTGTATTAAATAAATTATCTTTCAGCAATAAAGGTTATTTTTATTTATTTACTTATTTTAATCATTCTACTACACCTTCCAAAGCAATTTAGTTACTGCGTAGGGAGAAGAAGCTGAGCAACAGACTCTCCAGCAACATGTTTTCTTTTAGATTTATTTTGAACTAATGCAAGGATTAACAAACGTATTCTGTTCGTATGATTTATAAAGAACTTTCCAGTCATGGGAACAATTCATATTAAAATCGTGTATGTAAACTATACACTAAGTATACGACCACTTATTGCACATAAAACCACAATGTCTAGAATGTCTAGAATACCTAGAATATAGTGTTATGGAAACTACCATGGAAGCCGCCAAGAATACTTTCAGGTAGGTGCATCTGATTCTATAGACTAAACTATTTATTAAATCGAAATGTGGAATTGGTGAACAATGGATGACAGGATGCCAAATGAACTGTGGATGCTCAGTGTTCATAGAAAATGTATAAAAGGACATTAACCTCAACTTTATTCAATAATAAACAAATATTTTCTTAACTTATTTATTTTCTTACACTGTAGAGGTACACCACTATACACACAGCTCTCGGTGCCTACAAAAACAATGCTAAATCGATTTTTATGTGTAGTAGTTGTATGACTACTTGATTTTTATATTAATGGTGTTAATAATATCCTCATAAAAAAAATATTGCCACACATTACCTTTTAAAGAATGCTTAAATCCAGAAGAAGCTTTGACCAATAGAAACTTTCCCCTGTTATCCAATAACAGCTTGTTGTCAGTTTTCACAGCCTGCTGTATCATGTATTCAAAGAATTGGTCTTTAACAAAACCAGGTGATGCAATTATAACACATTTTACAACATTAAAATCAACATGCCTTAGGATTCCTTGCATGACTGCCTCATAAAATTTATTTAAGCCCTGTAAATATATAAAAAAATATTTGAATTCAATTTGACTTTCTTAATGGCCAATTCCTATACCTTACCAAACATTCATTTGCCTTACTATTGGTTAAAATTTGACTTAAGCTCCATACAAGTAACCTCAAAATTCTAGCGAAGGTAAGGCAAGTTAATGAATAGTATATTGGAATTGGCCATATAAAACAATAATATAGCCTTGAATCTAAGATAAGAGGTATTATTTCAATGTTTCCCTCTAAATCAGGTCTCTCCTCTCAAGAGTGCCTCCTGGCAAAGGCCTCATCCAGCTCATGCCAGTGCTGCATATTGAGAGCAGTGTGTAAACTTAAACTTTTTTGTGCAGTAAGGTAGGGTTCACCCTCCCAGCGCTTGCTCTGCCTTAGTTTAGAAATCTGCCTAAGAGGTGCACACAATCTGGCCAGGAGTCAAACCCGCACTCTTTAATAAACTTAAACTTGTTTGTGAAGTAAGGTGAAGTTCATCCTCCCAGCGCTTGCTCTGCCTTATTTCAGATATCTGCCTAACAGGTGCACACATTCTCGCCAGGATTCAAACTCGCACTCTTTCAGATTAGAATGCATGCGCTAGCCATTATTAGTGGTAGTCCACAATAAATATAGTTTACCAAAATGCATAAAGAAAATACAAAATACAGTTGTTAACAGCATCAAAGTCAATTAATACATTTTTAGTAGCTTTAAACATTGTCTTTTTTCACTTCACCAAGTTTAGGTTATTTACACCTAATATTAGTAAGAACAAACAATTCTATTGTATTGCATTGTTGTTATTTAATGACTGAACAATTTGTGCATTGATTTTACCTCTTTACCACATAACTGCAATATATGAGTAATTTAGGTAAATTATATAAGTGTAATATAATAAATTTGCAGAGGGGTTGAGTACAGTAAATTCAAAGATGAAAAAAATCAAAGTTCATACCAGTACATTCAGAAAATATTTTTTTGTAAATTTTATCTGTGTTAAATAATTTGAATAAAACTTAACACAATACTAGCTTCTATCCCGGGTCAACATTAACAATAGTTATTATTATAAGTCGTGGTAGTGTAGTGGCTAGAGACTTGCTCTAGCCACTACACTACCCAGTCCCAATCTCAAAGGGTGCGGGTTCGAATCCTGACCTGAATACATGCACCACTTAGGCAGTTTCTGACCGAATGTCTATATTATTACAATTATCACATGCTAAATGGTGAGAGCAAATGTAATGAAACCTGCACATCGAGATAACTGATGTGTCAAACCTGCCAAGCCACCTTGGACAAGTGTGGCAGGTATATTATCTGTTCCCCTAGTGCAGTGGTCAGCAAAATGCGGCTCCAGAGCCGCATGTGGCTCTTTGGCTACTTAAGTGCGGCTCTGGCACAAATATCCATGGAAGGCGCAATAATAAATCTTATTGATAAGAACTTGGAATCATGCCTAAAATTAAAAACAACAACATACAAACCTGACTTACTCAAACTTTCCAAGAAGATGCAAGCACATTGTTCGCATTAATAAATATTTATTAAGTATGAAATTTAGTTTTATTTAGTGTACTACTTATTTAGTGTAATAAAAGTTTACTAAACAAGCAGATTTGGCTGTTTGGCTAATAAGTTTGGGGACCACTGCCCTATAGTGAGAGGCCTGAGCCCAGCAGTGGGACATTTATTAGCTGTTATTTAAATATGAAATCACTACCCTGGGATTGATAAATGTAGCAAAAAAGATAGTGCTACTGTCATAAATTGTTTTATGCCACCATTGCAATTCACTAACAAATACATTATAGTCATGGCAATGTGAACAAGTGTCACTGACACAGGCTAGTTCATAATAAAAGTAATTGGTGGTGATCATAATAATATGTAGGGCTAATAAACATATAGATAGAACATAAAATAATTATAATTACACCCCTCAACATTTTACTGCTGGGTTCAGCCTTCTCCATTTGATATTGTGGTCACTACTTGTCATTCTTCCTCCTTTTTCAAATCAATCGAATTGAAATGAAAACCCACCAAGTTTTCATATTGATCACCTTGATTTAAAGGTTATCACAAGGGTTTTCGGGTGCAGTATAGATATATGGCACATTTATTTATCACTTGAGATATAAAATTAATTTTGGGTGGTTATTAAAAAAAAATAACCACGAAGTGGCTAAGGAGGTGGCACTTAGTGCCATGAAGTTCTAACCTATATTAAAAAAGTTCGGATTTGTAATAAATAAATGTGCTGTATTATATCCATGCAGGAACGGAGAAAGAATACAATTTCCTGCGGCCGGACGGCCCGTCATAAGAGGCGACAAAGAACCCACAGTCAGGTGGCAGGGCATTTATCCAACTGGATGGCTACCACCCCTCATCTAAAGGATGTCGCCATAACAACTTTGAGTTGTGTTTCGGCATTAGTGACCAAGTTCCAGTCTCCCTTAAGAGGGCAGCAGCGCATTTGTAGCACCTTTGGTGTTGCAAATGTCCATAGGCGATGGTAACCGCTTTCCATCTAGTGGGCCGTCTGCCTGTCTGCTGAATTCCTGCAATAAAAAAAAAACAATATCTATACCCCACCCGGGTTTTCCTTTAATTTGGTAATGTAAACAAAAAACATATTCAATCAAAAAAAATGCCTAAACAGAGAATGCTTCTAGCCAGGATTCAAAGCCACATCATTAGAATGAGGTGTATTAGCTACTAGGTTAACACTAGCAGAATATATTTAAAATTAGTGTATTGACACTGGGGGTTTTCTCACTTTTTCGTGCTGTTGAACAAATCCTTTCCTTTTCCTGGGTATTGTGATGTCAATTTTTGACCTCACTAATGTCATTGATGGGGTGATGAGGCAGACATGTGCTAGACCTTCTTGCATCACCACAGCAGCTACATCAGCATTGGCTGCAGGGTCACAGGCCATATCCACTCTCTCCAGTGCCACAGAATCCCATAACACTTTCTGCAGCACAAACTTTCTGTTGACCTCCAAATCCAATGTATGATATGCACCCATCTGAAATTATTTAATTGTATGGTGTAATATAATAAATTAATATTAAGTATATTTAAGATAGCATTAATATAAACTCCAGAATTTTCCTATATCATATTCAAATCAATTCTTTGTAAATGCTTTTTTATTGTTCTGTTAAATTAAAAAAATAGGCAAATAATGTGACATTAAATAGTGTGGTAAGTACACCACACAATTAAGAGCAACTTTAAACATGTATGAACTGCTCAGCCAGTTAAACAAATCTTCACTTCTTCCTCTAATAAAAAATAAAAATTACCACACTGCAGGTTATGACAATGTCTAAACATTTTTTACTAATTGTTAAAAATTCCCTTTTTATTAAGTGGATGCTGGGTGTCCGACTATTGAACATAATTTGAGTACTTCAGCAAACCACCAGATGCATGTGTAGTAGGTACAATTTGTAAATTGATAATTTGTCATTAGCATATATCTGGTTTTTTATATCGGTTTCAAATCGGGTTGGAACAAAACCTATAACCACTACTGCTGTAAACAGCTGCTTACCTTAACATATTGATTTTCGACAATATTCCGACCTTTCAACCTTAGTACACAAGCCTGAGTATCGAAATCGATGTTTTCAACTCTTATAGTTAGTGTGGTTCTCACTCTATTGCTGGTGGAAGATCCCGTGGACGATTCCGTTTGCACCTTCCTAACGGTGGATGCAGTGACAGCATCGCCTTCCGCAATAAGATTATATGCATGCCACATATCCTCTGACTCCTCCGGAATAAGGCCAATACTCCTAGAATACAAGATTGAATAAAAAAATATTACAATAAGAATCATGTTTTCCTTTACAGAAATACTTACCCACAACCATCCCTTTCGATATTTTTATGAACTAGCTTCATCTTGTGC
Organism: Dendrolimus kikuchii; assembly: GCA_019925095.2. NCBI lineage: Eukaryota > Metazoa > Arthropoda > Insecta > Lepidoptera > Lasiocampidae > Dendrolimus > Dendrolimus kikuchii. Next base: position 19,183,729 of record CM034392.1, read on the forward strand.
TATGGGATAGATATATTTCATCTAATTATATGCATTGAAAATGAAAAATTACTTCTTTTTTATTAACTTAATAATCAATGAAATATTTCGATGATAACAACATTCTGCAATACAATAATTGAAAAACTTGATACTTGGTCGATGTTTTGAAATAACATAATTTTTTGATGACTGACAGTGACTCTGACCGACTTGGACTATTCGTTTCAATTGACACTAACAGTCAGAGTGAATATATTTTTTTATTATCATTTATGGTTATGTTTTCAACCAATTTTCAACAACTAATTTAAATTTTCAGCGGGAACTTAGAGAGTGTTGTTTTGCTATTTTATTTTCAAAAAATGTATACAACTTCCAATAAGTATAAAAAATTGCTGTAGGATATTGACTGTTTTTAAGGCTCTTATTAGACTATCATAACAGATCAGACTATGACAGTGTAATAACTAACATGTGATTCATATTCTCTATGATCATAGTTAAGGGATCCTATTTTTCCCGGGACACATTCAGGCACTTTTTGCGCTGGATCGGACTGGGCGTAACTACGTTCTAAGTCTCAGCCTTTACTTCATAAAAAGCGCGGGGCACATGGGAGGAGGGTGGTTTTAGTGGGTAGTGGGTGTTAGCCGTGCAACTTCTCTGAGTCTCCACACAAGCTGGCTTGATTATTGTTCAGATTGCCCCTTGTCAAAGGGCCTTCATGATCAACTATGGTCTAATCCCTTGCAAAGGACCCAGTATTGTGCGTAAATAGCATTTCCCCCGCCTTAAAAAAAATCCTATTTGACAGCAAGCATACCAATATAATCATATCATCCGTCTAACTTTTAAGAGAGCAGCAGCTCATTTGTAGTACCTTTGGTGTTGCAAATGTCCATAAGCGATGGTAACCGCTATCCATCAAGTGGGCCGTCTGCCTGTCTACTGAACTCCTGCAATAAAAATATAAATTAAAAAAAAACCTACTGATACTCAACCTTTTTCTTATAAGGGCCACATAGATGTATAAGATAAGGTGCTGTGGGTCACAACATTTAGTTGTTTTTTATTGCTAGAATATAAGAGAGGCTTGAGACCCACCTAATGGAAAGTGGTTACCGCCATCTATAGACTATTGCATACTAGAGGTATTACCAATGTAATTGTACAACTATTAGTATGTCAGACTAGCCACTTATACAAGCTTGCCGGGCCACATGTGGCCCGCGGGCCTCGGCTTGAGTATAACTGGTCTGACCTCTAAAATGGCGTCAAAATGCAAGAATTTTGAATGGATATCTTGTAAGACTTTTTATCTTCCAATCTCAGTTCTTGGAGTAAGGTTTTATGGACTCCTCCCTCCGATCGCTACCCATGATCTAATCCAAATACGTCTTTTATTTTTTGTTGTTTTCTTGATCATTTTTATCTTCTTTTTTAATGCACTTAATATAATTGCACTTATAGCAACGGAAAGCACGGCTAAATCGTTATCCATCTTGATAATATCTCTTCAGTTGTCTGTGATCTTCATGAAGAATGACGTTGATATTATCGTAAGTGTAATATGTAAAAATGAAGAACCGCATCATTTAAATATGGTCATAGCATTTGACAAATATGAGATCATATTTATATGATAGATATGCTAGTTTAATTGGGGCCTAACGAAGATTCATAAGTTTGTATATCGTGCAGAGCTATATTTAGAAAGAAAAGGAACTAGCCTTTCTTTTATTATTTTTTAGTGGATAATATGACTCTGAAATCTAACAAGGAGCATATTTATGAACATTTTCCGGTCGAATGTAGGTATATATTGTTAATTGTTACTGAGCTGATGACGCCTTTCTCTTAAAATATTTAGGTCCAAACAGCGCTATGAGTATGGGCTGGTATTCCCCAATGAACGTCTTTAAGTATAATGTGAAATGTGTTAATGTTTTAAGGTCACAAGTATTTTTATTTCAATTTAAGTTAATATTAAAATTTATATTGTAACTTATTTTATAATAGTCCCATTTCACGAGAATATCAGTTTATAAAATGTCAAATAAAATGACTAAAGAGAGGCACAAAAGTTAAAAATTGAAAGGAGGTTTTGGCCGGAACTGAAGACGACGTTGTATTGTGCAGTTTTATTTTCTAAAAATATTAAAATTAAAGTAAACAATTGTTGTAGGATATTGATAGTTTTTGAGTAGTTGCGAACTGTATAGTCAAATGTGGCTATTCGAGTTTTCACAAGAACCCCGTTGAATGGCGTCAGTTGAAGACCTACAATGCAGCTGAGCAAGACAAAGACTTATTATACATGAGAATTGCCTGTATGAACTAAGATTTCCTTGCCTGCCATTGTTTGTGACGTATACTATTACTATAGAAAGAAAAACAAAACGCAATTTTGAAGTTTGATTTGAACGTATGCAAGCAAAGAGATATCGGATGAGTTTCTTGGGATTATCTATTGTTTTTCTTTGTATTTTTGGCAGTATACATTTATTTTAATGTAACTGTTACTGTATTGTTTAAATCTCTCTCTGTGTGTTATTTGTGGTTAAAATTTGTGTTCAATCAATGTGAGTGAAGTGGTAGTGATAACGTCAACGGTCAAGCTCAGCTGGTCTCGTCGAGCGGTAAAAATCTTACGAGTTTTTCTTTGGCAAAAAGGAAGCGCTTTACGTGCTCCATTTCATCAAGGTATGCGCCGTTACGATTTCTTAATAACATGCTTGCTTTTCTAAAACACCTAAACAGGGTTAAATATTTTATTTAATAACATTTGAATTGTTTCTTGGGAATTATAACACGTGTGATAACATTACTCGCGTTTATATTTATATGATAAAAATTTCGTCAACTATGGAGAAATTTTGACTTATCTGTATTTACCATTAAAACTGGCCGTGATCCAGATACGCGTGTTGTTATTGCGCGGGAACTTGCGTTATTTTTAGTCGTATATAAAATTCGTAAGACGTTTTGAGATGCGCCTTTGGTCGCGTTAATAGAAAGTACGTTTTCAGCCAAACATGTTGTTAGTTGAGAAATTTTGACGTGTGAAAGAGTGAGTTTGAAAATGAGTGAAACCAAGGATGGAATGGAAGGAATTCCTCCTGCACCAGCTTCATCAGCATCGTCAGACAACAATTCGCCTACCAGTACAACCACAATACTAAAAACTGAAGTAACCAGGCCATCATCATTGCCAAAACCATCAGGACTGAAGCCACCTACCAAGATAGGCAGATTGTGCTCCAACTCTGCACCTAAGCCTGCAGTACCCATCTCACCAAGAACTGGTAAGTTCTTTATAATAAATATTATAAATCTTAAAGCAAAAGTATAAAATGCAATGTGTATGTAAAGTACTGCTCACATTGCATTTTCATTTAATATCTTAATAAAGATATCAGTGTGTAATCTTAAGATGTAAGTGTAAAAACACAAACTGCACTTGACAAGTAGAGATTGTTCATATACTTATTATATCTCATCTACTTTATTTTTATTTCTCATTCACAATTCAGAATATACATAAGTTTGTTAAATGTACTTAGATTATAATAATGATATAGTAAATCATCTTCAGTGTAGTTTGTTTGCTTGTTGCAATAATTATATGACAGAGTTTCAATAATTGAATTTCATCGGATCAATCAAACAAGTCCTATTATTCTAATCTGTAATAAATTGAAGGGGAACACAAGGTTACTGGGGCAATACTAATCATTGTTAACATTTTCATATCCTGCTTAGTATTTCCTTGTTTCAGTACACTTGATAAAGCCTTGTAAAAAGGCTAAGTTTTTGGCTACTATGTTTTCCTCAATCCTTATTATTAGCCTATCTAAATCTCCTTATTATAATATTTAGATAATTTTGTCTTATATGTAACATTATAACAGTATAGTAAATCACCAAAAGTAATTAAGAATCACCAAAAGTAATTATAAAGATTTCTGTTTTTGAAATCCAGAAACAATGAATAAATTATTATGTCTTGGTGCTCTTAACTTTTCTATACAATATCTTCTCACATATAATTTATCACTATTTTTTTGATGATTGCTTGTGATCACCTGGACTAGATTTTGTCTTAGATTTCTCATATAAAACATGTAATAAATATTTTTATCAATAATTCCAGTGAAAATATTATTTTTTACATCATCTACTCCTGTTCAATTTTAATTGTCTTGAAGTATATTTTTTACCTTAAAATCTGATATTCAGCCAACAAGATCATTTTAAATCTTTCAGTTTATTTAACTTTATAATTTAATCTTATATTTTAATATGCCCAGAGTTTTTATCATTCATACATCTTCATTTTTGTAAGTACCTACTCAAATTTGACGAAAGCTGGTTCATATCCCAGGCCCTGAAGTAGGCACAAATATGAACAAATGTAGCTTCCTATTTATACATTGGTATGGATGTATTTATTTACATTTCCAAATTGTAAAGAATAAAGCTTTCACCGTGACTTCAATAGCAGTGGACATATGTGAACTAAACATAATGTTTAGGTTCACATTCTGCAGATGTCCCTTTTTCTGAAATATTAAATAACTAGTGTTCATCCCGGTTTATCAAAGCATGATAATAGGTTCATTCAAAAAGCGAAATCAGTGGGTGCAGTAGATATAAGGCACTTTTATTTATTATTTGAGATATAGTTATATAAAAAAAATAACCACCCCTTAGCCTTCTAAATTATATTAAAAAATTTCAGATCTGTTCATAAAAAATAAGTGTTCCATAACTATTCCCCACTAGGTACATGAAGAATTCTTTACAATTATTATTTTTTCAAAATATCAGCCCTTAATATCAGCCACTGCTTGGACATCTTACTGGGGGAACAGACTTTATACCCACTACACTTTTCTAAGGCAGTTTGGACAGTTTTCTACATATTGGTAGTCTCAATGTGCAGGTTTTCTCACTATGATTCCTTCATATATTTGGTAATTATAAGAGTATGCACAATGCACATATTTTTTGAAGATTAAACAATTAAATTACACCACAAAATGCAACAATTAGTTTGCAGATAAGGTGACAAAACATTACATTTGTTTACCCAGCCCACTAAGTATTGCGTTAGGTCATCATCGCTTATTATATCGATGAGGCGCACGGGCGGCGTGACCTCAACACGACTCTCACATTTTATTGGATTACAGAGGAGATTCATCGAAAATATACGACCTTGAGAATTTGAAGCGAAACCTGTTCCTAACTATTTATTATCTTTCATTAAGCGGATCTGATTGACCCCTTACTACGCATAGATGGCGTTGTTTCTCTATGTCTGGCAGGGCCGTCTTAAGTATATTGGCCGTCGCGCCGGGATGCTAAATTATAAAAAAATACCGAAAATAAAATTAGCATTTAATATTTGGTTTTTTTTTTAAGTTTCCATTTTGGCATTAATATAATAATTTGTTATGTCCGTCCGTTCGTATATTTTTGTTTATGACAGTCATTGTTGTTAGAAACTACTGGGTTTGTATTGTATGGATGAGATCTGACAAAGACGTAGGCTATATGACGCTACACATGAACTGAGAGTTAATTTTTTCGAGTGTATACCGCCTACTACTACTTTCGAGTGTATACTGCGTTATACATTGTGGGGTGTCGTTAATTATTTTTTTAATGAAGTTAATCGATTTCGCTCCCTGAGTCTGAATCCACGGGCGCCGCTCACCTCAGCACATAAAAACGGTTCTGATGGTGTGACTTCCTACTGAATCAGCTCCGCATGATAGTCGACGTTATTAATTGCCAGTCCATTGACGCGTATGTCCCGTCCCGTGTTGTTAAAACGGCCGCATAGTAATCGTAATATAAATCTGACATGTTTCAATATACCGATAGCCGCAAGGTGATGCATATTATAGTAGTGTTAGTTTCACACTTGTCAGATTCAGTGAATAAATACACATTTGTAATTTGTATTAGGTATAGCAATTAAACATAATAATATAACTTATAAACCATGGTAGTCTAAATTCGACGTATATTTACTTACTACAACGTATTTATTAAGAAGCCGAAATTCAAATGGAACCCCTTAATGCAGGCGGCTCTAATAAACGTGTTTGATTTGAATTAATTAATTATACAATTTTCGTAAGGAATGAACCGGTTTATTAAACACTCGTAAAATACTGTTTATTTTTTTATCGAGGAAATATAAGCGTTGCAAATAAAAGTGAGAATTGTTCGTTTGGTTTGTGTTGTTTTTTTCTGTGTATTTAAATAATGCCGAGTTTCACTTGAAACTGTGTCCGATTGCCGATTTGCGTTGGCTGCGTAGCGACGATTGTCGTGGCATCGGCAGCAACAATCACATTTTCACTTCCATTCGCATGAATAAGCCGATTTAAATATCTACACGCACGCTGAATGTAACAGATAACTTACCACAAAGGGTCGTATAGGTTCGGTGGCTAAGGCACGCACTTCTCATTCCAATAACATGAGTTCGAATCCAGGTTCAAAATACGGACAATTTAAATAGCTCGTTGCGGTTGAACTCTGCTGGAATCATTATTTTGGTTACAGTTTTTAGGGCTGGCCCGCGCTGTGTGATAGCACGCTTTCACAGAATGTCGCCGTGAAACGGGTAGCTTTGACCTAACCGTGTTTCGTATGATGCGTGAGAGTTCTGATGGCCCACTTCCCCATCATCCCATCTCCAAATTCCATTGCCCTATCTCATCGATTTAATTTCATCTCTATTATCTTATCGCCTTATCCTATATCTCCTATCCCATGCTAAATGCTGGCAACGCGTTGGCTTCACTCCCGGTGTTGCTAACGTCTACAGGCGACGGTAAACGCTTTCTATTAGCTGGGCCAGCTTCACAATATAAAATAAAGCCGTTCTGGGATAGTGTAGGTACGTCGTCGTCCGCCGACCGTTGTCCACTGCTGGACGTAGGCCTCCCCAAGTTTGCGCCACCTATCCTGTGGCCCAATTCTTCTATTACTATCTCGTCAAAATCTTCGGACAATATTGTCTTAATCGTAGTTTTGCCTGATTTTGGTATTCTACTAATTCCAGTGGCGAGATCGTGGCACGCCAACTCTTTTTTTTACAAATATTTATAACTGAAAACTCGCGAAATAAGTGTTTGAAAGTTTTGGTAGCTTTTCAATTTTCATTTCGGCTAAAGCCATTAATGGTAAAAAGATTTTATTTCAATTATTCTACCGCGACGATATCAAGAAGATATTGTGGATTTAGTATAATATATTGAAAGAGTAAAATCGGGCCCCAGGTAAACAACTATGTTCCGAGCTCAGCTTTAAGATTTCTGTGTATGGTGTTATAATTTATTTGTCATTAAACGTGAAAAGGATTGGTTATTATAAATTAGGTTTACCAAAGAGTCTAGAAGATTTTTTTTTCTAGGCAGGGGGAAATACATTTCGTACACTACCGGGTCCTTTACTGGGATTAAAAGGCAATGAGAATTATCCACTGAAGATAGTGCGGATAACAGAGTCGATTGCCGGCTTGTGTGAAGACTCAGCAAGGTACCCCTCTCTCGGAGACCCATGGGCTAATACTCCACTAAAACCCCCTTCCTCCCATGTGCCCCGCGCTTATGGTAGGAAGAGCGTGATACTTAGAACGTAGTTACGCCCACGCTGATCCTACGAATCAGTGCTTGAGAATGCCCCGGAAAGCAGGGCAGACTCACTTCGTCAGCAAGGGTTTGATCCTCTGCTCCCCAGATGCTAGAGGACCCCTGTGAGTCTAGTAGACTTACTCCTCGGCTACCTAAAATGTCAATTAACTTATGGACCAATTAAAATTTAATATGAAATACACAATAGAGAAATTGGCTTTTACATAATATAATGATCGTAAACAATGCTCACAAGTTATTACATTTATTTATAAGCAAGTCATTACATAACGTGAATTAGAGTTAAATACTTAAACGAGAAAGTCAACCGTGGCTATTTAAGTTTAATAAACCATTATCGGACTCCGAGTGTGACAGATACGCAATATAACCAGTTCTTGACCTTGGTCTTAATCTTAAGTAAGCAAACGTTTTTATAAAATTCATACAAAATAAGATAATCGAATTTTCGTAATAGGGAAGTTAAAAGGAAACGAACGAAACTAATAAAAATTACATAAATAAAACTGATGCACGATTATGCAAATAAGACTTATATAAGTATTTACTAATTGTTTGTTAATGTTAAGGTCAGCAAGTATAAAATTTCAATGTTAAAATTGCAAGATGCGAATATTATCAATCTTATTCAACAGACATACTTAGATAACACACCTGACGTCACCTGACATTTTTCTCTTCTTTTGTTTTTAAATATAGCATCGAGGATTATTTGGATCTATCAAGTATTCATTAATATTTCTTCTAGAATAATCTTAAAGCAAAAAACGCGCCAAACAAGAGCTGGCTGCACATTAATTTCTGTGGCAACCCAGAAAAGTATAATTTCACTAATAAGTTAAAACTAAGTTAGAACAGACGAGTGTGCATGACAAGAGTTATGAATGTCAAAGAGGCAAGTGAGGTGTGTAAGAATAAGCCTAAATGGCACTCTGTTGTTCGTGCCTACCCCGCAAGGGAGCTGGCGTGAAGTTATGTATGTATGTATGTAAGTTAAAACTCCGCTAAATGCACAATTTTTGCTTGAAAACAAGCATGAAAATTCTTGAAATATTTTTAACCGACTTCAAGAAGAAGGAAGGAGGTTCTCAATTCGTCTGTATGTTTTTTATGTTCGATACTTGGATACTCCGTCAATTGCGGCCCGATTTTCAAAATTTTTCTTTTAATCGAAATTTATACTTCCGAATTGGTCCTATAGTCATCATGTCAAGATCTGATGAGTGAAGTCCAGGGGAAATCGAGAGTAACCCTCATTAAAGAACGCCAAGCGCCCGGTTACATTCTTCGAAAAAAAAAACTTGTATAAAAACAAGACTACTTTTCCACCATGAACTCGAAATTTTTCTCATTAGTATTTTTAAAGCCGTCTATCCGTTCTCGTATAAAGATAAAAAATATAAACAGTATATGAACCAGTTTATTAATAAGCGAGCGTTCAATGTTTATTGTTTTTGCGATAGCCCACAATGCTAGTCTTTGGTAAAAAAATACTCCTGTTATGTAGCTGACAGTACCGGTTCTTGATCTTACCAGCTGTTTTAGTAATTGCAGTACCTTTAAAGACACCGTTAATTTTGTTCAAGCAGTAGCAAATGATAACGATCACATGGTCACACTCACTTTTTATAAATGTTATTTACTTTATTATTCAATTAGAATCGAGTTTAAGAGCATTTTAGTATAATATCTGGAGCGCTAAGAGCGCTTATTAATCGATGATCGGAGAAAAAAAAGAAATGGTATCAGTGGATATCCGTAAGTCTTTGCGAGTCTCGCATTACCTTGTTTGTGAAGGAAAACTAAGGTGCCTTGCCACCAGATATGTGCTATGCAACGTTGCTATCGGTGCGTTTGATATCCACCAATCATATTCATTGTACACAGAGCACTGGTGGAAACTGATTCAACTAAGCTACGTTTTTTATATGGAAGGATGCATTCTATGGAGACGAGCTATTGATGCGTGCCTTTCCTATTGTCCATACGTCGCATATTGTGCTTCGCGTCTTCCTTGCACAGCTGCCTTGCGGCGGGGCATTTTCATAACACATCTTATTCGCTGCATGATTTAGCATCAGTGGATATGGTCACATAGATTCGTAGCTTAGCTTTTACGTTTTCGCAGGATAGCTGCATCTCTGGTGGAAAGGCACCCTTAATCGATGGGCCTGTAATCTATCTATATAATATAAAATATTTACAATATACATAATTTTATATTTGTACTTTTCATAACGTGAACAAATGTAAGATGTATATTCTGTTAAAAATTATATAGTTTTAGCAACACACGGATTCGAAATTTACGCGAGCAAAGCTGACAGAATCGATTTTTATGAAAATTTGCATTTGTGTATGTACTATTAAGAAAGCAAATGACCAAAGAATATTTTTTATACTCGAATACATAGGACGGTTTCTGCAACCATGACATGAGCCACGAGAAAATTCTAGTAAATTGATATCTTATTAAAAATGAAACCTCGTCTCAATAATAATGATTGAACTGTAAGCAATTCCTTATGTTAAACATGTGAAGGATAGTTTCATCACACCAATACATAGAACTTTATATAGTACCAGCGTGAGTTTAAAATAGCTTTTTCGTGTTTCGATTGGAGGATTCAATTCGTCTTCCATTGTTCTTGCAATTCACTTTCTCCAGTGCGTGACGTGTTACTGACTGATGAATCAGCTAAGGTTTGAGGTAGACTGTTGTTTTTGATCAGTTCAATAATAATCAAATTAATGAAAAAAGTACTAAATAATTCAAATGAACAAGTTAGCGGTAGGCTAAATAAAACTTTAACAATACTCATTGACACTTGACATCGTTGTCTTCCGTGATCACGGCTACTGAAAAGTAGCCGAAACATCGTAATAATAAAAATCAAATAAATTACCGCGCTTGAAACTGTTAAAGCGTAGTTTTATTATGTATACTAGTTGCGAAAACTTAAGAAAATATTACTTAACGTATTTTTGTAAGAAGATAATCAAACGCGTGTAGTAAATATGTATGTATAATAGTTTATATCCAACTTCTAGATTTCCCTTGCCCGTCCGTTTCAGAGGAAAATATGTTATTGGCTTACCTAAGGCAAATTGGCGATTTGAGATATACATAATCTTGATGTGTAAGTTTCTTCGTCATGTTTTCCTTCACTGTCACCACATACTAAGTTTAACAATAAGCTCATTAGGCCAGAGAAACTGTTTATACGGAGCGTAGTGTCTACCCCGGATGCAAATATGGTTTAGAAAATACACGTCATTGGAATTAGAAGGTTAGTCTGAGTCTGTAACTAAGTCAGTGTAATATTTTTTCGCTAACAGTACTGTGTCGAATTAGGTAAAATTCGTTTTAGCCTGTTTTGTAGGAAGTTAAACAAATGAGCGTACTCTATACCTGATGGTAATTGATCGATGCTCAAGGATCAATTGAGAATACAAACTACTAATTTACAGGATTCTTGCAGACTTTTGAGCCAACAAGAAATGACAAAGGATCGGCAAACCGAGTCTAGCGTAGATTTATTACTCTGAAGTAGCTCGACAATTGTCTACACTCCTATTCACAACTTGAAATTGTAATACATTGCATACAATATCAACTGATAGTTAATAATTAAATAGTAAACCAATGTCATATTGTTTTATTGGCGGCCTTATGTGGGCCAGCGTTATCTCACTTAGTTCACTGTAATGCAGAGTACTTGGGATTCGCGGCAGGATGGGTAACTTTGACGAAATTTCCGTTATGACCTCTGGTCTGGCATCAGCTTTAGACTTCCCCGGTTCTATATTGTTTAAGGACATGCAAAGTTATTGATACTGTTTGTATTACTTTGTTCCTTCTACACAGCTTTGAGAAATAACCAACTATTGTGAGATTTGTTATTTTTTTGCTATATATGTATACTTTCGATGAGGGAAATGAGTATAGAATACTTTATATCCAAGAAAATGCGATATTTACCACAGGATAAGACTAAAATTGAGGGATCCTAGTTAGTTAGTAGAGAGCTTTATTTTTATAATATTTTCTTAAGTTTTCGCGACTTGTATACATAATAAAACTACGTTTTAACGGTTTTCAGCGTCTTCTCTTCTTTTATTTTTCCTTCCACCCATTTTAATATTATATAAAATTATTAGAGCTAGGCATGTTTGCTGAAGAGTTTCTTGCGCCGCTTCTTCTCTTCAAGCCACAACATGTTGCGAAGCGGTAGTAAATTAGATTAAGCTCCCATAGAGTAAATAATAACCATAAACAAAATTAAGACTAAATAATTAAACTTAACAAGTGGGCGGTAGGGTAAATATAACTGTAACAATACTCGTTGACACTTGACATCTTTGTCTTCCGTGATCATGGCCACTAAAAAGTGGCCGAAACGTCGGAAAAAACAAAATCAAATAGCTTTATTTTAAAATAAATTTAAAGTTAAAATACTCAATCCCCAATATCATGGTTTAGAAAAAAAGTGTTTCAATAAAATGTGTTGAGAAATGTCGAGTATTATCTCTTATCGCATCGTTTCATCAGAAGTGTAGAGTATCGTGTATTTTCGTCGTTATTATCTTAGACACGTTCCGAACATAACATTTGATCTCGATTATGTGCAATAAATTCGCAACATAGTAGTTTCCCGTCTCCTAAATTTTGAATCCATAATACGAATAAACGTAGTGAATTTGAAAATATTCTACTTTCAAAGTTGTCAATTTCATATTGTTTCTAAATGATTAAGAAACACAGTACGTGCCATAAAAATCGTAACAAAAAATATATTTATGTGTGTAATACTCGAAAGTGATTAGGAAACTTGTTTTGAACAAACCTATTTAAGTATTTTAGAAATTTGAAGGCTAAATACACACATAAGTTATAGTACAAAGTAATTAATCTTATCTCTTGTTATTTGAAGGCAAAATTAATCATGCTGTTTAAAAGGCGTGTATCTCAGAGGGTTGGTAGCGCAAAAGGATTTAATATTCCGTAGAAAATTTTGTTCTTGTAAATTACACTAACACTGGTACGTCGATATATTTAAGTAGATTAATGCGGGGTTCCATCTATTCATTTACCTTCTAATTTATTAAAATTTGACATAAATTTCATACGAGTAATGTCAATTTTCTGCTAAAACTAAGGTAAAAGAATGAATGGTAAGATATAAAAACCCGATATAAATTGATTCACCGCGTAGGTATATTCAAGCACAAAAATATGTATTTAATTTTTTCAAAATATAATAAGCGTTTTGATTATCTGTAAATGTTTAATATGGTATATTGAATTTATTTGTTTTTATTTATTATTGTCAATGGTATAGTTTACCCTATGTTGTAATATTCCAAGTGCCTTAGAATTTTACTCTATCATCCCAAAGGAATCGTGAAAAAATTCCTAGTTATAGATCTCTTCCAACATCACCTTCACATAACTGAACTGTCAAGATATCAAGTCTCTTAGAAGACTAACTAAAGCTTAGTTGTTCTTGTGATTCAAATTCTTGGTTTTTGTCATTGACATTCTAACACTGCTAGCTAGTGGTTGGTAATCAATCGAAATTCCAAAAACTAAGCCATCCTGCTAATTCTAGTTCATGTCATTAGCCGGCTAAAAACCAGCTGTTGGCTTGCTGGCTAACGGGTGTATGACTCGCCATCCGTAAACTTATTAGTTGACGTTTTTTGGTTTTATTCGACAACCATTATCCAATTAGCGAAGTGGTTGTCAACTTAGCCATGGCCACTTTGTGACAAACCTGTAATTAGCTGGCTTTTATAATAGCTATCCACCTCTACCGCTAGCAATGGTTTTCTAAATAATTTTCGATAATATAAATATAGGTTTTGTGTAGAAAATTCGAGCAACCTTTCTAAGCTCCGTTTGCAGTTTCTAAGTAATAACTTTCGTGATGTCGCATCAATCAATTCATATCACCGACGCGACGTTCCTGTGTTAGTCTGCCGTTTGTGTTATTGTGCCATCGCAAAGTGCGTGGTTAAAATACATTTCATTCTGTTGTAAAAGTTTACTCCATAATTGGTCAATCGAGTAACAGATTGGATATATTGTTTTGCAATCTATCTAATAAATTGAAAATCTGTCCGTGTTAAATTTTGCCTGCCAGTTGAACTTTAATTACCCTGCGATTAATCCAACGAAAGAGGTTTATATCATAAAAAATGTCGACAAGTTCTTTTTTCATCCATCGACATTAACCAAGATGAGGAAACAAACCACCGTTTTAATTTTCACTTCGTGTTCAGTCTCCAACTCCGTTCAGCATCTTAAAATATAAGACTATTAACACGTTATATCATTCGTCACAACGTCTAGCCAGTATTACTTTATAGCATATTTCTTGGGTCGGTCCTATGCGAAGGCAACATAGCCGATGACCTCATATCACCCTCTTAATAATATGTCTGAAGAAAACTACGTAGGCCATTACGTATATATTCTTCTTCGCATCTTGTTATGAGGAAGTTGTTTTTTAACACAACACCATCATCTCAGATGGCTTACAATAAAGTTGTGTTTGAATCTTAATGTTATTTTGAATGTGATCATTTTAGGACTGTCTGTTTTATTATAGTTTTGACAATAAAGAAATAAAAACGAAGTATTTATGATAAGTTTTATTTCTAATTTAAGCTTTATATTTTGTAATTCTATTGAATTGTAAAGAACTGAAACAGATTATAAACGTCCCACGACTCTTGCCTTCCCCATTTTGGAAACTGATAGCATATTCTTCACGCTTGTCCAAAGCAGATTGGCGGATTTCACGCAACGATAATCTCGATGTGCAACATTGCCACGATGTTTTCTTAACTGTGAGTGAATACCTACGCGGTAATTGTACATTATGTGTATTAGTAGTCTAGGGAAACTGCCTAAGCAATGTATATTCTATTGATAGGATTTAAACCTACATCACCAAATCTAGAAGCTGATGCCTTATTTAAGTCTGGGGCTCTTTCAACGCTGTAAATAACCCAAAATTCACTATTTTCAGTTATTCGGAATAATCGTAATGCCCAACTTCTAACCGATTCAGCGGGCAATTAATTAATTTAATAACAATACAATTGAATTGTATAATTGAATTAACAAGTCAATGACAGATTCGATTATGCATTAAAATGAATGTATGTATTGACTAACATTCGGGCCTCGATCGTTTAGTATTAAATTGAAAATGTACTGAATCCTGCTCCAAGTTGCTGGCCTTGATCGCTAACATTCTATTTACTATTGTCGCAAAACGTTTACCAATGGCTTTTCATAAATGTCAATGTTATTTAACAGTACTCTGCTCTTTTGTCTGTTTATTAATTCAGATTTTTATTTTAAATTAACTGTTATCCGCAAATTGCTTGTTATTTAATTTAATTGTTCATAAGTATCAAATGGCTTTATGTAACTAAATTATGTACGTTTACAATTTACTTGGATGTTCAATATATAAAGTGTACAGTTAGAAAGATTTTAATTATTAATATTTTGGTCGGTTAGTTTTGCTCCGTCTTCAAGTTTATTAGCTTTCGGGCTTGAGATGATATTACGATGAAATTAAAATGTATTTTCGAATCCAGGACAGTCTTAGAGTTGCACAACATTTCAATAGGGTAGTTGACAATCAAATCATCCGAGACGCTTTAATTGTCTTACGAAACCTCACAGCTCCTTGATTTTGTATGAGAATATCCGATAAGACGTCATAATCGTAATGAGGCTTGTTAATTAAACGTCTATCAATTATAAAAAAAAATTTTGATCATGATAGTTTTTATTTTATTTATTTTCTAGCTAAATCATCGTATATTATACCGCGACTTCATCCGCGTGGATTTTTTTCGCAGAACTCTAAAAAGAAAAAGGAGCCTAAGTATCCGTGCAGGAGAAAGAATATAATTTTCTGCGCTCGGGCGGCTTGTAGTAAGAGGCGACAAAACAACCTACAGCCAGGTGGTAGGGCATTTGCCCGACTGGATGGCTACCACCCCTGGTCTAAAGTATGTCGCCATAACAACCTTGAGTATGTTCCGGCATTAGTGACCAGGTTCCAGTCTCCTTTAAAAGAGCAGCAGCGTATTTGTGCCACCTTTGGGGTTACAAATGTCCATAGGCGATGGTAACTGCTTTCCATCAAGTGGGCTCTCTGCCTGTCTGCTGAACTCCTGCAATAAAAAAAAATAAGTTGCTTCTACATCAGCTATCTGCCAGTGAGGGTCCCGTCAAAATCGGTCTATCTGTTTCAGAGATTAGCCGGAACATCCTGCCAGGCAGACAAAATTTTAAACATTGATTTTTTGATATACGTACCGTATATACTTTCATATAGATTTAATAAAAATCTGTTATTTTGAAATTACAAACAGACACTTTAATTTTATTTATCTTTATAGATTTGCCTCTCCCTGACAAACGAGTTATATCAGGATTTATCTACTTTTTATTGTTTTGTCTCCATTATTTTCAAAGGACTTTTATCATCATAGTAAAAGTAAGAAGATAGCATGGATTTTATAGTGGCTTTTTGAAATGTTATTATCTTCAGAATTAATCGTAAACTGTGGGTTATCATATACCCAATATCTGCAAGATTATGATCTTAAATGTAGTTTCTTATATTCTAGAATACGAGCTTTAGATCCGTTGAATATTTTCTGCAAATCACTTGGCTATCGACTATCGATCCCTTGACGGGGGTAACCGATTCACTCCTATTTTATATCAGTCCATTAATCTGTACTAGCATTGTATAACTATCTGGCTATCTTTCTGAGAAGGTAGTAAAGCGTGTCTGTGGTTCTTCTAGTCTAATATTCTACAACATATCTCGTTGAAATTCTTAAATTTCTCAGAATAAATATATGTCTATTTGATATTCATCTTAGATACTTAGGGAACATCTCTTCCAGATTTTATGAATATTGTTTTAAAGGACGTGCAAAAGTAACAAATTAACCAAGTAGTTGTAATAGTTATCTAATTTGTTTGTTACTTAGTTTGTCATTTGACATTCCTTCACAGAAATTGATCCTTATATGCTACTCTATCTACCGGTGTAATAATATAGGTGCTATTTTTTGTTCAAAATCAGCGTATTCGGTTCTTAATTATACTTAGGGTAATTAATTTTTCAAAAATGTAATGAGTATTTGTCGCTATTTCGTATAGATTAGGCCTAAGTCCTGCTGTGGACAGGGACTGGCTGAAAAAAAAGTATAGAATAGGATTTAGCCGAATAGGATTTAGCCTAGATTTGGTAGTTGTGGTAGTTTTGGTTTGTAGATTTGGTAGTTGTGGTAGTTTTGTTTTGTAGATTTGGTAGTTTCACTAAAGCCTCACTTGAAAAATTCACTTGTAAAAATATATATATATATATATATATATATATATATATATATATATATGTATATATATATATATATACATATATATATATATACATAAATATTTATATAAATTCCCTGTCACAGTATTTGGCCGCGATGACCTTCGACACTACTCAACCGATTTTGATATTTTTTTTTCATTCTGCCGGATTGGTTCCAACTTAGGACATACGATAGATTTCATTTTAATTTATAATAATAAAAATATTGCTATTTATTTTTTTAACCCGACAGTTCGGTAAGTATCAGTTCTGCTGTCAACAAAGTTTCATAAGCATCAAATAGATGGCGCCATACTATAAGCCCCACCCTTACAGTATTTGGCCGCGATGACCTTCGACACTACTCAACCGATTTTGATATTTTTTTTTTTCATTTTGCCGGATTGGTTCCAACTTAGGACATACGATAGATTTCATTTTAATTTATAATAAAAAAAATATTGCTATTTATTTTTTTAACCCGACAGTTCGGTAAGTATCAGTTCTGCTGTTAACAAAGTTACATAAGCATCAAATAGATGGCGCCATACTATAAGCCCCACCCTTACTTTGATTAATAGTATGCGAACTTTAGTCAATATAAATATAATGTTTATATAAAAAATGAATCGTATAAATGTATGTACGCGCATAACTTGAGAACGATTTTACCAAATTTGTGTGTTGAGTGCATCCTCGGATGATTTAGATTCACAATTGGAGCCGGTAGGAGGCACTAGAATCAAGTCGTACATTTCCATTTTTTCAGGGCTAGACAACGTCTGCTGGGACCGCCGCCGATAATACATCGGCATATATCCTGTGTAATTTTTATGGGAAATCGAAACGTGCGATGCGGACATCCTTAATATTAGTATTAAGGGCTTATATTTTACAAGGACTATTTTGTCACCAAACAGAAACTTTTGAATATGGTCCCGAAAAAAAATTTTTTTTTTTTGAATCACCGTAATACTTTAGTCTTATTGCACTCATTAATTAATTCTCGTTAAGGCCTCCTTCATAGGTTAGCAGATAAGACTGATAAACTATACACTCTCTACCACAAACTTGTCCTAGAAGTCTATCGGTTACATAGAAACTAATGACGAATTACTACAGTTGATTGTTATGCACGGCCATAACCGCACAATTAGAGTTGCACGTTGTGCTCTCGCGCAGCATACAATAATACATTTGCTGACTCGCCTTGCACAGTTTATTGTTCCCATTACTCCCAACATACACATAATATTATATATAATATAAAGCAAACTGTTTCTCCATGTTTGTGAATATAACAATTTTTATGTTTTTTATGTGTAAAAATCTTAGTAGAGCTCAGTTGAGGTGATGAATATCTATGCTTTGTCCTTTAAATCTGAACCCTAAAAAAGCATGTACTCAATAACTTTAAGACTTATAGAGTGACATAACTAAAAGTTGTAAGTAAACAAGAACTTACATATAAAAATAATGCTACGAAATTTGTAGAAAATACTTCTTTAAATATTAATTCGTAAGTGGATTGTAAATCTTGTAATAATGAAAGCTACACGTGAATAAATTAGACGAATTTAATATAGATAAAAAAAACATATTAGTAAAACAAAAGAATATCAGTCCTAAGCCGTATTAATCAACCACATTAAATAGTATTTGTTGGAGATTTCAACATAATTATTTTCTTTAATACCTTTCTTTTACTTTTTAACATCTCAGCGTTTACGATGATATAATAATGCTATTATTTTTCTAAAATACCTTAAACAAAAATTAGTTTGAACAATAACTAAGTGTTGATTACTTTTTGAAATATGGGGTGAAATTTTCGACTAAAAGATTTCCTATAGTTCCGTAGTCTAATGACCAAAACAGACATGTTTGACATCTCTATGAAATTCGTCGTAGTTGGCCGAATGCCCAGCACTTACCCAATTTAGTTTTTATTAATTGTCATGCCTGTCCGTAGCGACATAACAACTTTCATAATGTGCTGTACCCTGAAATCAGCAATTCTATTGTGTCTTTATTTTTATACATGTAGATTAATCAATGATAATGCAGTTTTAACCAAACACGACAGGCACAATAGCCTCGTGACAGTGACACCAATTAACTCACCATTGCCTAACAAGTTCTTAGCGTGAATTATGTACATTAGAAAATCCAATGTGAAGAATCATTTCTCCTATTCACTGCGGAATAATTATTCGGAATCAAACGTATTACACGAATTAACAACGAATTAAGTTCTAGTTCTACACTAGCTATAATTGTATGTATTGATGTTAATATACGATTAAATGAATAATATAATAAACAACGCTTTGTTTGAAAATATGTAATATTACCAATAACATTGTTTCGAATCTTTGCACAGAACATGCAGTTTTTCTAACCGTATATTACTAATTTGAATAAATAATTTGAACAATAGATATACACCTATTGTTAAAATCAGCGTCTGCTAACGGTGAAATATAACGCCGTGAGGAAGCCTGCTCATTATGGATACTGGCCAATTCATCTTGTACAAGCGTAGCTGGTATTGTGTACCGTCCATTTTTCTACTCTAATCTAAATAGTTTAAATTAAAAACTGAAAATATTATCGAAGATTTAAAAGCACGATCTACCCTGCCTTAGCTTGACGCTAACATGATCATGGAACCAATCAAATTGCTATTACAAAAAATGAAATTACTGCATAAAAAATAAAGATTGATACTGTAACACCGCAGCCCGACGAAACCGATTTACTAATGACAATAATAAAAGTTCCATTTTTTGATTGACGGCTTTTATATGAGTGGTGGAGTTGCTCCAAAAGCGGCTATCAGTCATAACTGTAGATTAAAATGTGTATACTTTCATTTAAACGATGTTTCGACGACTTACGCCACGGCCGTGACGACATAAAATGCACTCTACGTTATCAGTGTAACAGAAAATGTTGATAAAGTTAAAATTATAAAGAAACGTGTCAAGTCGCGAATATAGATGTGCATGTTGTTTATTTATTTATAAATTACCGTAACTGATCTCACAAATATTTGGGGATGCTCAATATTTTTCACAAATTGAACCGGATTTGTGAAGAGAATTCTGACTTGAGTATTGTGGATTACCTCTCAGGGAGAACGCGGATGTGCGAAATGCGAATGAAAGTGTGCGGATGAAAGACTGGCTACTCTAGCAAGCCTAATTCCTCTAGGAAATCTCCCAAATTTTGGCGTCGCTGAAGGCCTCCCAAAGGTTATATATGGTTATACGCTAGTCAAGTTAGTCCGTTCTGTAGGATGCCACACTCTTACATTCTGTAGGATCATAGGACGTAGGCGGCTGTTTCTTTTGCGTTTACAAAAGTTACATTGATGCTTTTAATTTAATTACTAAGATTTTGTAATAAAGATTTATCCACAAAAATAATAATAACTTGTTTCTGCTTCACGGTTTTAGCTATCGGATTTACATGAAATTTAGTAGATGTATACTTTTCGATTAGGGGTATCAATATATTATTATTACTAATTCAAAATTAATGCAAGTGAAAAAACGAAATATCACTGTAGAAGAAGTAAAATATTTTTTATGAGTTATCCTTATTTCGCCACAAGTTATTTAAGTTATAACAGCTAAAGTACCATCATAAACATTCTTTGCTGCTAACATATAATAATCTAAAAGCAGTATATCTTCAAAATAATACGTCAACAAGTATTATTAAATGCAACTTTACAGGCAGGTTACTAAAGTTCATAAAAGAAAATCGTGACGTTGGCTGGTCTCAGCTATTCAAGGTTGCTTGCTGTTGCATTATTAATATACGCTTGTGATATCATTCTTATACCTACACAAAATTCAACAAGCATTAGCAGCCGCGTATATAAAAAGCCACAATGTTAGTTTAATGGTTACATGTCCAAAACAAGAAATTAGACAGCCGCAGAATGATGTGTTACATACTTTACATACTTCAACAAGTATTATTAAATGCAACTTTACAGGCAGGTTACTAAAGTTCATCAAAGAAAATCGTGACGTTGGCTGGTCTCAGCTATTCAAGGTTGCTTGCTGTTGCATTATTAATATACGCTTGTGATATCATTCTTATACCTACACAAAATTCAACAAGCATTAGCAGCCGCGTATATAAAAAGCCACAATGTTAGTTTAATGGTTACATGTCCAAAACAAGAAATTAGACAGCCGCAGAATGATGTGTTACATACTTTAAAGTTTAAATGAATACCACACTTAACGAACCCACTTTCCCTTCTTCATTGTGAATATGCTCCATTAAGCACAATTAACTGTAATATTTTAATGTCACCTTTCATTTTATATTTCTAAATCTTTTTTTATTAAAAGTAATGTTTACGTCGCACGTGTAATTGTTTTTATGAAACAGTTCTGCCCATTTCCCAGTTATTTAAGAAAACTGTATGACGTAATTACTCTAATTAATCATTTCTCAGTTATGTTCCATGTATCTAAACATGTTTGAATATGATAGTATTAACTAACTTTTTTATTACAAGTTTACCTACGTGTATAAATTAAAGTAACATTCAAGACCCTATCCTATCCAATTATGATGGTGTTATATCTTAAAATGTGTTTACATTTTAAGCTATGAACATAATATTTAGACATAAGATACTTCTAACTAACATAAATAGACGATTTTTGAAAATTTTCTTCATATTCTTTTATTTTTCGAAAATTTTTATTTACTTAGTAGTTATATTCTGTTAGATTATTGAAGTGCAATAGTAGGAAGACAGACAATGATAATAGTTGTTAATATTCTCAACCCAGTCTTCCAAAAGATACAATATTTTTGTTAAGAATAACAAAAATGGTTACTTCCGCCTTAAGTTATTTTAGGTTAAATTTAAGACGAATAAGCTATCACCTTCCCCTATAATTGCACATGGGAGTAGATACTATATTTAATTTTTAAATTAGTGTTCCATGTGTGTAAAAATGAACAGTACATAGAAAGGACTTTTAAGACATAAATACTAGGTAAGAACTAGCAACCGTTTACCGATTTCAGTACGGGCTTTGCATATTCATTATACTAGACTTTTCCCCGCGGAATATAATATACGCGGGTCAGACCACAGTGCGTGTCTTTAGTTTAAAGAGCAAGCATTGACAGCGTGATAACGGATAAAAAGCGTTTTTTGATCTATTTCTCAGCCATTGTTACAGTAATTTACACACTTTATTGCGGTGAAAAAAAAAATATCAACCTTGATCATATTTTTCATGTAACCATTCTACTCAAAACGCATTTTCGATAAGTTTCCTCGATAGAAAATAATTGCAAAGTGACATCTAAACGTGTTCTTCAATCTTTAATATTGTTATTAATGTTAATCGTACATCGCTAAAATAAATAACAGTAACATATCATAATATAAGAAATATAATCATTATAGTTCCTTTATTCGGTTACTTAGCGAATTTGGAAGTAATTAATTATTTTACTATAAATGACTTCAGAAATCTCGCTTGCCGGTCTCAATGTATGGAATTTATCAATACGCCTGAGGGCTTGATGCTGAGTGGATGCGTCGCTTTGCTTTGCTGGCCATTCGAAATTAAATTTTAAATAAATGAAGGGGCAACAATAACCAGAATTTTAAGGCCAGTGATCGACGCTTATTTGGCGTATACGGTATAAAGGTCTAGTCTAAATCACAGATAGACGATTCGAACCTAACTAGCTTCACTTGCTGTAATTTATTTTTTATTTTTATTATAAATGTAAAGAAGCTCTTTTTCTCTTCTTAAATAATTTTATAAAATGCATTAAAAATAAATTTCTATATTTTTATATTTCATTGTATCTGGACTTTTATATTATTTACAATAAAACATATTTAAATAGTTCTTAAGGGTATGATTAAAATATTTTTCGGTTAATTTATTAACTTTTTATACTAGCTTCATAAATCTTAAAGTGGTTTCATGAACAAAAACAGATGTCCTCTCTTAATTGTTTCAAAAGCACCATCTATATTTCTCAATAGAATATGCCCATGAGAATTATGAAACCATATCAAAAATTCACCATTTTGGTAAGTGTTACGATGGCGAATATAGTTGTTACTAGTACTGATAAGTTAGAAGTTGGTGGTTCGAGTTACGGTGCTTGCTTACTTTTTCTTTTTTTTTTTTAACTTTTATTTAGTCCTATTATGATATTTTATCTATTATTATTTATTTTAAAGTTTTTAGCTATACAGATAACTACAAGTGAAGTGTCTGTTTGTAATGTCAAAATAAAATCCAAACAATCGGACCAGGAGATTCCGAAAATGCAATTTATAGATTTTTTGTCTGTCTGTCTGGATCTTCCGGCAAATCTCTGAAACAGCGGGAGCGATTTTGACGTAATTTTCATTGGCAGATAGCTGATGTTATAAGGAGTAATTTAAGCTACGTTTTTAGGGTTCCGCGAAAAAAATTTCAAACCATTTGTTCCAGCTAATCTCTGAAACGGCTGGACCTATTTTGACGGAAATTTCACTGGCAGATAACTGATGATTGTAAGGGGTAACACAGACTACTTTAAAATTAGGGTTCCGCGAAAAAAAATCCAAAAGTATATTTGTTCTCTCTGTTTGTTATCCTTTTATGGAAAGACTATTGGACCGATTTGGCATAGAGTACATATGTAATTTTAATACCGAGGGTGGCCAAGGGATACTTTTAATCCCGGATAATGGGATAAATTTTGAGATCGATTTATGTACATTATAAAAAGACCGAAAGGGCGGAAATGGCCCAAATGGCCGAAATGGCTGAAATGGCTGTAATGGCTGAAATAGCCGAAATGACCCTAATGGCTGAAATGACTGAAATGTCCGAAATGGCTGAAATGGCCCAAATGGCCGAAATGGCTGAAATGACCCAAATAACAAAATTGGGCAAAATGACGAAAATGGTAAATCATAAAAAAAACCTGTTCCACTTTCTGGGATAACCTTTACATAAATCTATCCCATTATCCGGGATGTAAAGTATCCCTTGTCCACGTCATTATTAAAATTACATATATACCGAATTTCAGACAAATCGGTGTAATAGTTTTACCGTAAAAGCATAACAAACAAACAGACAAATATATTTTTATCCCGGAAACTATCCCGTTTTTCGGGATAAAAAATATCCTATGTTTATCCTCGGCATCGAAAATATTTACATCTGAGTTTCAGCCAAACCGGTCCAGTAGTTTTTCCGTGAAAACGGAACAGACAGACAGACAAAGTTACTTTCCCATTTGTAATATTAATAGGGATACTAGCTGTACCCGGCAGATGTTCTCCTGCCCTTAGAAATAAAAATCTAGAACCCGATTGCAGCGCCATCTACCTGGTTCAAATTTGAATCTATACCATCCCGGGACCCACTTGAATACACACAATAATAATTTCACCTAATCTTGGAATCCAATTACAGCTAAATTAATTATTTTAGATGTATTTTGTCAATAAAATAACTCCGATCGAAGCATCTGTTTAAAATGATATTCAGTTTTTTTACATCCTCTGACGATATTTGTCATAAGGTTACATTAAAAAAGTTTATATTGTCCAAAGCGCTAAGGTTAAATTCGAAATAATTATATATAGTGGTTAAGAAGTATTCTTAAATTTTCTAATTTTCCGCGCAATTATCTTAATTTTTTCTTTCATAAGAACTTTCTCCTGACAATAACAAACACAATAAAAAAAAATGGGATTCATTTTTATACATACATACATACATACATAACTTCACGGCAGTTCCCTTGCGGGGTAGGCACGAACAACAGAGCGCCATTCAGGCTTATTCTTACACACCTCACTTCCTTCTTTGACATTCATAACTCTTGTCATGCACGCTCGTCTGTTCTTAAGGCTCCTGACATCACCTTCTGCTAGTACACGATCAATTTGATCATGGAAGGTGTGTCGTGGCCTTCCACGACTTCTGCATCCATCCACTTTTGCATTGTATATCTGTTTAGTCATTTATATATATATATATATATATATATATATATATATATATATATATATATATATATTTTAATTGCAGGCATTCAGCAGACAGGCAGACGGCCCACTAGATGGAAAGGGGTTCTCATCGCCTATGGACATTTGCAACACCAAAGGTGCTACAAATGCGCTGCTGCTCTCTTAAGGGAAACTGGAACCTGGTCATTAATGCCGGAACACAACGCAAGGTTGTTATGGCAACAAACTTTAGACCAGGGGTGGTAGCCATCCAGTCGGGCGAATGCCCTACCACCTGGCTGTGGGTTGTTTTGTCGCCTCTTACGACAGGCCGCCTCGCCGCAGGAAATTGTATTCTTTCTCTTGATATATGGATTCATTGTTGTTCCATAATACAATAACATACTTTTAATAAAGTTTACCTGTCTAAAAAATGGTTGGAAAAGTAAAAAGAAACGTACAGCCTGCGGATTCGAACCCTGTACCTCCTAGTTACTATTGCGCTTGGTAAACCATTGTGCTAAATTCGCTTAGGTAGTAATGTCAAAATTTCAATACACATTAAGCATATAAACGATCTATCTCACTTTAGGATATTTTGTCTCGCTCTCGTGTTCATGAGCCTCAGAATAAAATAAATTGAATCGAGTGTATTGATTGGCGCGGTGCGCGTTAGTATTTTCGGTTTCAATATTTCGCCACGCTCTAAGTTTTATTAGGCACTGTTCTGACGAAATAAATATCAGCTGCGCGGGGTTGATTATGAGAAACACCGATTTGAATCAAGTCTACATAGCCTCTTAATACAGGTTACATTGTATTAAATTTTTATGTTAGTATTTTTTGCCCCCGGATGATTCACTTCATCTTATATCGCTAGCGCTCGCTAACTATCCCATCTACCGAGATGAAAAGTATCTATGTCCATTTTCAGCATTTAAACCTCATATTAAGTACAAAATTACAGCAAAATCGATCTAGTACTCCAATAGTTTTTCCATGAAAGCTTAACAGATAGACAGGCCGAGTTACTATTGGATTTTTTTTTATAGATGATGTATTTTATATCTATAAATTTGAGAAATATAGATCAACCCGTTCTAGTTTTATTTTTACGATAAAAAGTATAAGTCTCGTCTATCATCTGTAAACTAGAAAAATCATGAAATTGACGAAAATGGCTAATCCATCCATCCATTATCCGAGATGAAAAGTATCCCTTGTCCACCCCCGGTATTAAAATTACATGTATACCGAATTTCAGCCAAAACGGCCAATAGTTTTTCCGTAAAAGCATAACAAACAGAGACAAATATATTTTTATCCCGAAAACTATCCCACTTTTCGGGTTCAGTAGTTTTCTGTGAAAGTGTAACAGACAGACAGTTACTTTCGCATTTATAATATTAATAGGGATTTAGATTAGCAGCCTGTAACTTTAATAAGAAGCAACTGATCTGATGTCCAATAAACTTATGTGTTATTATTACTATTGCCTTTAATCTTAATCGTATACGTAACTAAATTATCTAAATTAGTTTTATCAATTACACCACACGGGGCATGGTTGGTCAAGGTATTTTAAATTATGTAACTCAATTCCGCGTATACGTACATCCTGATGTTTCGCCGCGTAGTAGGTTTTGCCGGTGATCCGATATTCCTGTAACTTGAGTATGTTGAAATCATTACTGGAAAGTGTTTCGGTCTGTTGGAGTTCGCCGACGACGCGCTGGTACAGGTGTGGAAAACAGTGTTGTTGTCATATCGAGTTTAGGTGCGCAGTTTCTTAATGCTTATTGTTATTTAATTCATGAAATAAAGGCCCATAACGTTGTTTGTACCTATAAATATTTTACAGATTATTTATATATATATATTTTATACGCATTAAGACTAATGTACACTAGATGTCTTGGGTATTTTAATCGTAATGTTGAAAGACTATTCCTTGGCATCGAATTCTGGCGCTAAGAAAATTTTCTTTTTTCCGCCGGAAACAGGAAGGCAAAGGATTGAAAGTTAGTATTTACAAGGAATACTTAGTATACACCGATTCCGGTTAAATACGTCCGCTGTGTATTCTGAGTATTGGAGCACTAATTTTGGAGTCGTTCGTATACACTATAAAGCTAGCTGTCATATATATAAGGCCTACTTACTCTCCGTACAACTTTTCTGGAATCGGTATCCCGCTGAGGGTATTCTTTTTTTTTGGTATATTGTATGTTATATTTTCGCGGGCAAAGGCGTTAGAAGGGTCTAGTGCTTAATATATCATATTTATTTGTATTACATTTTCTGAACGTGCCATATGCTATTAGCTTAAAAATATATGTACATATGATTATACTCCACAAGCCTCAGTAGTTATGCGAGTAACTTCTCACTGTCAGTTACAGACAGTTATTGATAAGGAAATCTAGTAGTCTAGACACCTAAATGTAAATAAAAATAGTGAAAAACATAGGAAAATAAATAAAACATTTCAACTAGGATTAGCATATTCTGACGATAGAATACCTTGTAAACTAAATTATAATGTTAAATTAGATTGAAAACAGAAATATGTATTTTTTTAGATTGTGTCACCAATATCAGTTAATTTGAATAAAACCCGATTACATAAGCATAATAGTATCGCAACGACTTATTAGATATACGTACATACGTATAAAATATTTTACAATATATTTTAATTTTATACAAAAGAAACTACCGCTAATAAGATATCTTACTATCACTCTACTTTTAAAATAGTATGATAAAAATAATATTGATTACTCTTTCACTAAATTAGCACGCTATAAAGTTCTATGATATAATAAAAGGTGTCTCATTTGATTTATCTACCAAGTATTCTATGGTATAAACTTCAGATAATTTTTTGTATAAAAAGGAGTAGAATGCGGCACAATTTTTTCGGACCGCTTCCAAAGTAGTACAAAAGTTAACAGAAGTCTGTCAATGCAGCAAAAACTCGTGTTTACTATTGAGTAAATGGAATAAATTGTTATTCCATCTTGTATATATAAATATGTACGCATTACGCTTACATATATGCATTATATTAATTTTGTATGTATTTGCCCCCGAAAGATTGACTTCATTTTATATCGCAAACTATACCACACCCGTCTATATGTAAACTACATAAATGACAAAACTTGACAAAAATGACAAAATAGATAACATGGTCCAAGTCGACCAACTGGACCCGTTAGCATCTGTTTTAATCGGATATGACCAATTTACCGGGGGATGTGTTTGTGGTCAATATATAAATTAATGGCCGTTTCTTATATCTTACCGAAATTTAACATAAGCTCCGTACCAGTAATTTCAAAATTCAACCGACGGTAAGGCAAGTGAATGAATAATAAGATATAGGAAGAGGTCATAAATAGCGTTCACTTGTAGATTATTTACTTTTATATTAAATGTATGCACTTCTAGATATTGCGTATAGCTTAGATACAGAAGTAGATTTCCGCCCAGATGCCGGACAAAGACCTATATTTAAAATAATTAATTACTAGACACGAACGGATTATTTCGAAGATATGGCAACACTAGTTCTGTCGCATTTATACTTCCAACGAACCATAAACAATCGAAGCATGATAAAGTAGTCAAACCATTATAAATCAATCTAGTCGCTTAGTAATGCTATCTTTAATACTCGATTAGTGATCGTTAGATAAATAGTGTTCAACTCAATAATTATAATATCAATTATCGAATGGTTCATAAGATTGTCCTTAGTCAGATTTTATATTATTTAGTTTTAGTATTTAAGTGAGTTAATTTATTGGATTTGAATATAAATTTAAATTAAATTTATTTGATTGTAGTATCATTTATTACATTTGATGTGATTGTGGATATCATATGATTGACTTTTTTTGCAGAAATTGTTTTTATAATAATAGATAGATAGAGGAGACGTGAATACCAAGACACGCTAACTATTATAAATTCGAAATTATAATCAAACATAAATGTTTGGATAATCATAAACGATTATCATCAGCTTATAAATGCACTTCCATACTAGGCACTGGTCTTCTCATTTTATGCTAAAGGTCCGCACTTGTTCAAAAGGGTTTGCATGTTTCGCTTATTCGTAATCCCGATTTGCACGTTTTTTTAACAAACCTCTCTCTTGCTTTGAATACTTAATAATTGATAATAAGAAAAAAGTACATACATAAACAAATTCAGTATTACTCAGAGTACCATTTATAGTGTGTTACACTTTCAACAGGACATAAATTAAGCCTGGCCGTGTAAGGAGCACGAAACGTACGTGCCTTCCGTTGTAAACTCGCCTTATGACTCGAGGATTGTTTAGATTCCAATATATCGGTCATCGCTCCGTTATAATCTTGTAATGATGCAATTAATGCGTATCGTGTAGTACATTGATAGGAGTGTATCCGTAAATAGAAATACGCGATGCAAAAAACTATATTGCATACAAAAATTGAATCAGCGTAGTTTAGATATTTTACGTAGATAGTGTCAAAACAGTTTAAGTTCTACATACTGAATGAAATATTGTATTAAAATGTTAATTTATGCCACATTTTGAATGAATTGTTCCATAATGGGAAACCGTAAAATTATGTGTGTTTGTATGAATGTGTATATTAAGTATATATAACACTGTACCAGGATGTGCCATCGTCACGGAAACGAGAGAACGATACTTTTCAGTTCCGTGTATCTTCCACTATCACCCTCCAAGGATACTTAGCGTGATCAGCATACCGGAAATCGACTGCCTATTAAAGCCTTAATTACACATATTCTAACGTATTTTAGAATTTATATTTTACGTAAAAAATTTTGCAGTACAACTAAAATTATTTTAAAGGTTTACACGAACTTCCACATTACTTAACAAGAGGAATGAGAAATAAACATTTACATACAGAAGTTAAATAATATATACTTAAATGTCAAACGTAAAGTGGCTTAAGAGCAAATACACAAATGACTATATTATATACTTATGAGTATGTGTGACGCGAGGCGCCGTCGGCGTGTCACTTAATAATATATTCTGGCGAAGTGCGTGAGAACTTATCAAAATGAAATATTCCATTATATAAATATTATATATATATATTGGGAAAGTGTAGATAAGTCCGAACGGCTAGTTAGGAACTACAGCAAGCCGTTTTCTGTAACTAAAAACTCCCAAAAAATAATAAATGCTATTATTTTGGGGGTTTCTGCTCGATCGGTTGAATACTCAACAGAAAATATCCTTACTCGAAATATCTTGTTCAAACTATTTTTCGTTAAAAGCGTTTATAATGGCTAGACAACTTTAAATTGTCATCATTTCTCGAAACCCAGATATCTAAAGTGAAACCACCCGTTTATATGTGCATGGACTTTTTACCCTCCCTCTCTTATTTGCCTGAAGTTCCATCATTACATTTATTTATTGTTCTAATTTCACAATACTATTGCATAGCGGTTCATAAGAGTCATACATACATTACTCTCACATTTCAACATATTTTAGTGCCAATAATCAACGAATAAAATTACTATTGCATGTAGACCGACAGACAGAATAAAATGACAAAATTATAATATCTCTGTTGTTACTATTTATCCATTGAACCCTTAAAAGTGGACTTGCAAGAAAATAAAGTAGGTTGAGCGCACTCTAGGGAAGTCCTAGAAGCTGAATGGACATCTCAAAAGCCTTATTGACTATTCAAGGAGGTAGGCCGACTGACTGCGTATTGAGGATAGCGTCTTGTCGGTAGCCAACCAACCATAGTCGATGTCATTTTAGCTTATATTCTCTGGACATAAAGACGGATTCGGCTTAAACGTGAGAAGAGGAACCCCTGACTCAGCGAAATGTCACGAATGTCGCCGCCCTCGGGAATAGAAAATATTTTAACCCATAAACAAATATTATGAAGATAAATTACTAGCATGAAATTATCGAGAAAAGTAGGTTATATTAAAGCGTTGTTTTTGGTATTTAAACAAAAATATTGCTATCTATTTATAACAAAACATTTTGTTGCTCATTCGGCTGGAATGCAAATAAACTTTGACGCACCTTAGTGAAAGGAAGCTCGAACTTTATTGTATCCATTTATTGCATAAGCTTTCTGACCGCTCTAATATATAGTTATTTGTTACTTCTATCCGGGCTAAGCTCACTTTGCGATTCCAAATTAGTTATTGTTAGATCACACTAATTAAGTGAAAGGCGTGAGAAAATTGTTTACAGTATTGTCACATTTATCACCGATATTTCTAGGCAGGTGTAATTTATATTTTGACCGCAAAGTGGTTCTGAAATGTGATAAGCATAATAAAAATGCGAAGTTTTTAGTTGATCTGACCTCGCATAATTGCTTTCTTTGACCTGTTAGAAATCGTGCCTCGCTCAGCCATGACGATTCCTCTGGTCACGTCTTCTCGTTGGATGTTCAATGCTTTCATGTACCATTAATTGTTTATGTCCAGTAATACTCTAGATGCTGTTATTTAACTAATTTAAGATTGGTTTTTCACATCACAGGATAAAAGTTATTCATAGCATTTATCCTGTCTTTAAAGTGCTCCATCTGCTGCAAAATCATGCATGTCTAAATTACTAGCTGCGCCCCGCGGTCTCACCCGCGTGGTGATGGAAAATCGTTATATTTTGGATAATTCAGAATATATCTTTATAAATTATAGCCTGTGTTATTATAATGTGTAAGCTATATTATTGTAAAGTTTCATCAAAATACATTCAGTAGTTTTTGTGTGAAAAAGTAACAAACATACATACATCTTATCCGTGCAGGAACGGAGAAAGAATACAATTTCCTGCGGCCGGGCGGCCTGTCGTAAGAGGCGACAAAACAACCCACAGCCAGGTAGTAGGGCATTTGCCCGACTGGATGGCTACCACCCCTGGTCTAAAGTATGTCGCCATAACAACCTTGAGTTGTGTTCCGGCATTAGTGACCAGGTTCCAGTTTCCCTTAAGAGAGCAGCAGCGCATTTGTAGCAACTTTGCTGTTGCAAATGTCCATAGGCGATGGTAACAGCTTTCCATCGAGTGGGCCGTCTGCCTGTCTGCTGTACTCCTGCAATAAAAAAAAAACATTCTTACAAACTTTCGCGTTTATAATATTAGTAGGAAGGATATTAAGATCCTTATGAGCCTCTTATCTACAGGGGTAGGAAGAGGTAATCTATGTTCCCTTGCCACAATCGTGCAATACACTTTTCGTTTCGTCTACTTTCATAAATTTATTTTTAAAGGTACGCCAGTTTACGGCACTTTTTACCTAACCCATACTCAGAATGTTTGCGATTTGGTCGTGATAATACGCCGCGTTATACTTACAGAAACTAAGCCATCCCACTTTAGTGTAATACACATATTTTGGCAGTCTCCATGCATCCATTCCTTACTAGCCCAAACCATCTCAACATTTTTTTCGGTGATTATTCAATACGGCCGGTAACTCGTTGGCAGCGCCCCTGGTTTTGTAAGCGTCCATAGGCGGCGGCGACCACTTTCCATTAGATGGACTTTTGGCCAGATTTAAGTAATAAAAAAGTAAGTTATTCTTAAGGTACACCACAACACAAACATGCATTCATTAAATGTCACACACAATAACAAAGTAACAAATAAGCGTGTACAACTTCCTAACTTCTTCTTAAATTTAATTGTAAAAAACGGGTACGGAACTAGAGTTTGTAGTTGCTAATAAAAAAAAAAAGTAATAAAAAAATACACGACGTTCCTGCCGTTTGCTGAAAGAAGTTGTCTATAGCAATCATAATAAACAATTACCAACAAAACACTAAATACTCACTATTCAGGCATGTATCAACGTGTATGACTTGTAGTTCTTATCTCCGGCTAGTGATACACGTTATCTTATCATATTTGTAGAAAAGACAACCAAATCCTTTGTCTCTTCTATTTTACTGTCGTTAAGTTAAGTCAAATATGGCGATTAAAATGTATGTCAATATTGATTGTATGAACAGTAAAGTAAATTCTGCAGTATTTTAATTTGCAAAATTCCTTATACGTCCATTGATATTTTCTAAATAATATAGTTATAAAGATCTCATAGATTATTTTTATTATTCAAATATTATGGCGTGTGCTTCGCTTATATTCATATTTGTTATGGATGGGATAAACGGCATCTTATGTCCGTCATAAGAGTTTACCAAACGTTATATAAATCTGTTCATTCGCCAAGATCACTCACTCCAAATATTTGTTTATTTAAAACATAGTAAGTAATAAATTAAATATGTCGTATGATTATAAGTATCACATGTTTTATCATGGAGAGAGAATTAACTGTCAATCAGTAAAATTCGTCTTTCATGTATGTTAATCATTTAAAAATACCCAATATCAACACATTGTTATAGTTTCTTGAATTATAAATGTGATATAACACTACATATTTGTTTGTTATTATTTTATTAGTCCAGGTATAAGAAAGTAAACGTGTAACTAATTAAGACTCCGCCTAACCGAGTCTAAACATCCTCCAATTTGACGTGAAACAGTAGAAGTAATGTCATTAATTTGGGACAGGACGTAGCCGCCCCAGGCGAGGGTGGCTTGCGTACTCCGGGAAAACAAAAAACCGTATAGCCTTGTCGTGGAGCTTGGGTCGGCGCGAGCTTGAGGGCGGAGGCGCGGTGTCGCCGCCGCCGGTCGCCAGTGCACATTCGGATTGCGAGTCAATCGCGCGTTTCAACATATGAACCGCACATCTGCAACACGCAACATTACTATTCAACAGTATCTCAATCGCTTCTAAAGCAATCTATTCATTCAAGAAAGAAGTATTCGAGAATTTTTTTTTGAGAAAAAGTTGAACTCGCGTAAATCGAAAATGCCAGTCGAAACCAAAATAAGCTTTTCCGGTAAGATCATTCATTACATTGTTTAAGTTTTCCCCATAATAGAACTAGACCTGATTAGCAAAAGGAAATGAGAATTTAGTGTTTTATATTTTTTTATAGTAATTTTATTACCTATAAAGTGTAATAGTGATTTTAGTATAGGCAGGATTTATTTACCTTACCTACCTACATGTTTCAGGGAAATTAAAACATAAATTTATTATATTTTGGTGGTCTAAGTATATTAGACCTAATACTACTTAAATATTAATCGTAATCATAACACAAAATTTTGAATACTACACTAATACAATAAAAGAAACTTAAGAAGAAAGAAATAAATTTCTGTTAAAATAGAAATGAAGGCATTGAAATTATATTGAACGATGCAGAATTATCTCTGCTAACAATAAAGTCATATCAAGTGACCACAAAGACCTTTCTTCCACTTAAAATGTTTATAAATAATAATAAAAAATATCTGAATTTACATACATGTCTGTATATTAGTGTAATGTGCATCGGTGGCATATTGACACATTTACAATATTTGCATAGATCGTGCACTCAATTTCAGCATGATAAATAAATGTATTTACACAGATACGATCGCTAACAAGTTAACATACAGTGTTAATGAGACGAAGATGCTAAGTGCTCCAGATACGTCTTACGTTTAATACCTTCGATAGCTACCTTCGTTATCACCGCGATTTTAGCTAACGTAAACAAAATTTTCTTATCTTTGAGGGGGCTATGGCCCCAAAGCTCTCAATTTTAATTGTGCTAATGTCACAATGAAGAAATAAAATGCCGAGTACGTATTATTATAAAAACATTTAAAAAGAAAGGAAAATTAAGGCGTTGAATTTCTAGTACGCTCTCTGTGCTGTAAGTCTATTTATATACCCTGTAGACAAAACAAGACCATGTTTCAATACCTATACCTACTATAGATAACTTTTACGAGTTATTAAAAGAATGTGACACCGAAATATATTTGTTTATTGTCAAATAGAGTAAGGAAAAAGTTAACGTTGATAGATTAAGGATAAGGAAGCTTTGGGTAAAATACTGTAATGGGGTGAAAATAGTCTTTAACATTGATCTCCTCCATTATAGTATTTTTTCAATGTTTAACGTGGAAAAAATATGTAACCAATTGATTCCTTGGTTAAACTGCACTCACATATTATTAAATCTTATGTCTATACGGCGCCAAGTGTCAGTAGAACTTTGATAAAAGTTGTAGACCTCGCAAAGATACATTGTCTTGACTTCCTATTTATAAAATTGACAATACCCACGTCTTTAAAGTAGTTATTATTATTACTTGATTTGGAATTCGAAATTCCGTTTTACTCTTTTATTTAAAGGAGTTGGAGATAAATTCAAAACTTATTGTAACTAAAACTTTCCCAGATCTGTATTAAATTCCAATCGGTAACCTGCTAAAATTGTTGCTCTTTCTGGGATAGCGTGTTCTACCCATTATTAAAGGTAATATACCAAATACCATAACAATTGGCATATTCCTAAGGCCGCGACGAAAAACAACTCACTTTCACAATGTGTTACTATGGATGTTTTTAAGATTGTTTCTATAACACTATTTAACTGTTTATCTCTTTTTCTACTTTATTTAGGTCCCTTATAATAAAGCGATATAGTTGTGATTTTTCGGTTTCAGAAACCAAACAAGTGGCAAATTTCGCTTGTTGCACCACCGCAAGTATTTGTTTAATGGTTAATAACATGATGACTGTCTTATGATCTCATTACTCTATACTGGGCTCAGTTTTTTCAATATATAAATATATAAATAAATAAATAATATTATAAGTATTGACTATAAATGAGATCACAAATAACACTTGACTTTTTCCGCGCCTGTAAATCTAGTGTAACTAATAAGTGGTTAAAGGTATGCTAATTTATTCAACATCATACTTGGTCTTGCAACCAATTTTTAGATTCCTGTTTTATTAAAAGATCTCTTTCTTATTTTAACAATAACGATCGACCTTATAAAGCCAAGCGAACATTGTGTATTAGTCTTAAAAGGAGTTATGGACTGACAACAGTATATAAGATGTTGTTTATGGTAAATGCAGTTTATTGTGTCTCAGATGGTCTTTGCTCAAACTTTCTCTAAAGCACCTTATTTAAATAGATTTATTCATAACAGGTACAAGTAAAATATTGATATCCCGCTAAATATAAGCTCAGTCAAAAATAATAATCCAATAATTTGTCTAAATTATATTACCGTAATGAACACAACATAATAATCTTTCTATCATTAACTATAGTTCAGACTCCGATACGTAATCGATAATTCTTATGAAAGGAACTGCAATTCAGATAACTGTATAATTTATTGTGTTACTCGGTTAGCATAGTTTCATTTGTTAATTATGTATGTAGTCAGATTATGTAACATCGGCCTGGTTATTTTCGTATAACTACCGCTGCCCATATTAAGGCGTGTCCGGTCACCCGTTAACCACCCCTTCAAATATACCCTTGAGTTCCGTAGGCTTCATAGTAATTATTACTAGAAAAAATGTATTATGAAAAACCTCTACTTTATAATTACAACGTGCGTAAAACATTTCTACCCTCACTACTAATAACAGATTTCTTCATTACCTTGTATTAGCACTACTCTGTGCTTAAAAATTATAAGTGTAAAATGACTAACAGGCTATTTTTAGTTGATTATTCTATCAATGCTGGTGGTCTTTATTCGTCTAAGCCTTCATTTTATTATGAGATGTTTACCATGACCGCTGGTACATTGCACTGTTAATCGTGCAATTTTCTGCCATTGCAATGCTCAAAGCATCTAACCTTGTTTGGCTCAAATACATGTCATGCTACATCGCAAACCATAACTGCATCCTGCCCTTGATAAAGCCTTTTTAAATGAAATATGCACTCAGAATAATTACGGAGACACTATATAATGACACCAGAAACGATAATTTACAACCTCATGAAAAATTTATTGCGTCGCATGTTAAAAACTTATCAGTCGACACGCTCGCTTTTGTTAGACAAATTCAACGTTAAACGTGCGGATAGAAAACTATTCAGTTTCGCCATGTCTATATATGTAGTTGACTAGTTGTCAGTAAAAACAGTTGTGTAATAATTTTGTTTCTTTATAGTTTTCTATGTTTGGCTGATTGCGTGACACACGTAATGTTCGTCGGAAAGTGATGTAGGCATATCACCTAACAATTCAGCCAATACGGCTACTATTAACCATTTAAAACATTAAGTGACTGTTGTCATAAAATGTCCAGCGTCGCTCGGTTCTAAAATTTGAAGGCCAAAGTTAATTAACTACTTTATTCTCCATGTAAACGTATTAAGTGTTCAATTATTTGATTACTACGTTTGCATATGTAACCCTCTTTACCCATAAGTAGTTAATATGTCGTTCTAGTGCCAAAATGACCTAACAACTTCCTTACCTCTTATCCTTATCGGAGATGTGCTGTTCGCGTTCAAATTGCTCAATTACGCAAGCCAGTATTGTTGTTGGTCAACCGTAGCGAATCTGCAGAAACAGGTGCGACCTACAGGCACTTTACGTGACTTCCTTACGACATGATTCGTCAAAGAATCATCTTCTGTTATGTTCGCTAGGTAAAGAGGTATTGCAATATTTTACAATCCTATTCTTAGTTATTATTGCTATTATTTTATGCAATACTTTATAGGTGTCGTTAAATATTTATTAAACGATACACTACCTTGAACCACGGGTTTGATTTCTTACACGATTCTTCTCGAGCGTATCAGACCGAACCAAACATATAGGTAATCAATCGTCAAACGGTGACTTGTCTTACATATTTAGTTTTTGCTTTTTGTTATGAAATTGAGATAATAAGACTTTAGTGGAAAATCGCTTGTCATTGTCGTGTTAGATACGTTAGA
Source organism: Dendrolimus kikuchii (assembly GCA_019925095.2). Taxonomy (NCBI): domain Eukaryota; kingdom Metazoa; phylum Arthropoda; class Insecta; order Lepidoptera; family Lasiocampidae; genus Dendrolimus; species Dendrolimus kikuchii. The sequence goes on from CM034392.1 coordinate 19,221,678, forward strand.
AACTTATAAGTTACAGCCTTATTTCGGAATAAAACAAATCTCTTTTGGAAACAAACGTCTGTATCATTGGATAACAGGATCTCGTCTCACGGGACGTTTACGATTATTCTATATCCCCTATTCAAAATAGCCTTGATATTATGTTTCGCCTTGTTGTCATTTTCCCCTTTACAAGACAATCTTGTTATGTCGACTGTAACAACCGGACATATCTTATAGATCTGATGCGTTGATCTGCACATGTGTACAGTAGTGTATATGCTAGAATAGCTGAGTCACTATTGAAAATTAATTTAATAACAACAGGCATCAATCACTTAATCATTTTTTGTGCCCGGCGTCTATTTTGTGATAATGACTTTTTGTCTCTTTCTTCTAATCTTTGGAATGATTTTTAATTAACCTAAGAACAGTATTAATGTTTATTAGGTACCGCGGGTTTTCATATACAATTTGCTTAACATTCTATCCATGGGTTACATCAGTCCAGAATCAAAACATGCATTTTCCTTTATTCTTCTGTTTACTACTATCATGTTAATAAAATGCTAGAAAGGAATTTTCAATTCACGTGACACACGAGTTTGCTAGCAACAACCTAAGTAAATACTTCTGTTAAATAAAATACTGCAAAACAAGTTTTTGTGCAAAATAGACACGCGACCGGTTGAGATCACAATAATGTTTGAAAATTATTTACGTCGTCGTTCTTTATGTCGTCATAACAATGAATAGCAAAATTTTTCTCAGGGGCCCCTTGAAATAACTTACTTTTTCCGTATTTTTTGTTTCGGTTTGGGTAATTTACTTACTTACTTGACTTAAGTATAATCAAATTTTTAACAATCACTGAATCTGGAGTCTTGCCAAATTCAGCTTTGTTAAAGATATTTTTTTATACTCAATGTTACATCTATATAGTTGGTCGAATACGTTTAGTATATTTATAGCTGTCTGCATAGGCGCCTTCTAGTCTAGACGAACATTATCGACGCAACCCGCCTATTCATACCCAATGCACCCCTTACTGAGACCAGGTTTAATCATCCCTTGTTTTCAAGTTCTATTATGTACTAGGAAAGGTTAATAAACTTTTAAGTAGTATGTCTTTATTTATTTACTTAATTGCGTATATAGTTAGTTTAAACATACTAATTAAACAGCTTGTTTAGCCAAGCGATAACTTTTATAACATCAATGTAATTCGCTTTATCTATCTATGCTCTAATATTATTATTGCATTCTCTGCCCTCATAAACCAATTTCTTATCTAGGGATTTAGTAGCCCGTAGGAAATTAGAAAGATAGTTAATTGTTATTAATGAAACCACGATCTGCGTAATTTTTATCGATCATAGATAAAAGTGTGATGACTGAAACGCTTGATACAAAAAGCTATATACCAAGAACTGATGATTTGTACAGACTTATTAATTGGCCATTGAAAGACTTTTTGAAACGTAAATGTAGCGTACAAGAAGTGCGTTATAGAATGATTTTTTAGTATCTAAATAAATAACAATTCTTGAGAGAAAACTTGTTTCCATTTTAAATGTTTGCTGTTTATATACGGCAGCGTAAATGCGCCGGCGTAATTCTCGAATGCGATGCAGAGGCGTTAGTTCTGTCCTTAAAATATTCCTATCTGCAAGATCGTTTACCGCACACGCTCGGTTTTGCATGTGTTAACCATTTACAGTTTCTTACAACTGTCCCGCCTTTGCGAGATTTAGTTAATCAATTTCGAATAATGGATACTAAACTAATACATATTAAACGTTTGACGGAAATAGATTTGTCATTATACCTATCAATGACTAGTGCCTTATCGGATACGCATTGTACTATTTACAAATAGCTGATAAGTTTCCACAATAAAATATATTTATTATTTATATTTATTTGATTACCACTTTAAGCATTTCTTGTAATTTATTTTGTTATAAACACACCGACCTGTAGTTCTATTTACGTATCTAATCTTAACATTTAGTAAATTTATATAATATTAATACTTAGAAAAAAAAATTGTGACGAATTGTGCTAGAAAAATATTTGGTCAATAGAATAAATTAACTCATTTTTTTTATATTTTATGTATTTTTTAATAAATTTGCAGAGAAACACAGACATTATTATATTCGCAAGCTAAGCAAGTTATGCTTGTTTTATGAGTAATATATAAAGCATAATACCTAGCTGGTCCCAAACAACTAGACGAGAGAAAATGGGGGTTAGTTCGTTTGCAAAATGTACTCCACTGGGATCGGACCAGGGGCCCAATTCTGCTATTTCAATATCTTGTCATCGTGAATATATTCAAAGTACGATTCCATTGCGATAATGTCAAAAATTCGTAATTCACTAAATCCACAATATCTTTTCGATATCATCGCAGCGGAATAAAAGTAGAAAAAAAATATTTCCATTAGCAGAAATGGCAAAATGAATATTAAAACGCTTCCAAAATTTTAGACATTTATTTCGCGAGTTATCGCTTATAAATACTACTCTGACAAAAAAGTACCGGGAAAAGATCAATAATACACAAAATGTTAGTTATTCATTCAAATTTATTTTATTACCGTTAAAGTATGCTTCTTCAGAAAGGATACACTTACGCCAACTAATAATCCAATCATCAAAACATTTTTTAAACACTTTTTCCGGAATTGGGTTTAGTTCTCCTCGCGAATTCTCCGTTAAGTCTTCTACCGAATGAAAACGGGTGCCATAAAGTGGTAATTTGAGTTTAGGAAAAAGAAAGAATTCGACTGGAGCCATATCTGGTGAATAAGGTGGTTGCTCGATGGTATTTGTTGAGTTTTTGGTCAAAAATTCGTTCAGAATGATGGCCTTGTACGAAGGCGCGTTATCGTGGTGCAAAATCCAAGAATTTTCTTTACACAAATCTGGTCTTTTTCGTCGAATATGCTCTCTTAAACGCCGCATAACGCTCAAATAATATACTGTATTTACCGTTTGACCATCCGGTAAGAATTCCAAGTGCACAACACTGCGATAGTCAAAGAAAACAGTCAACATGATTTTGACTTTTTATCGGCTTTGGCGTGGTTTTTTCAGTTTCGGTTCAGTTGGACAGCGCCACTCCGAAGCTTGTTGACTAGTTTGCATGTCAAACTAATAAACCCACGTCTCGTCACCAGTAACAATGCGTTTCATGAATGTTAGTTGGGTCGGAATTGACTCGTTCTAGCATGGCCTCTGCGACTCTTATGCGAATGGGTTTTTTGGAGAAAATTTAGGTCTTTTGGGACTAGCCGAGCGGCAACACGTTTCATATCCAAGTGATTATTTAAAATGATACGGATCGACTCGTGAGATACAGAAAGTTCAGCGGCTATTTCTCTGGCACTTGAATGAGTATTTTCAGTCACTATTTCCTACACTTTTGCCATGTTAACTTGATGTTGATGGCCAATGGCCTACCAGGGCAAGGCAAATCTTCCAGCATATCTCGCCTACTTTTGAATGCTTTGTACCACTCATAAGCATGTGTTTTTGATAAAGTCGATTCACCGCAAGCCTTCTGTAACATTTGCAGTGTCTCCAAATACGAAATTCCATTGGCGATACAAAACTTAAAACAAACTCTTTGTTCGATATTTTTGTCCATTATGAAATACACAATAAACACTAGATATGATCTAACTAAAAACAGCACTGTATTTAATCTAAATGACCGATGCAACTCAAACTCCGCATCAAAATGACATTTTTTTTTTTTTGGAACCATAAACAAATCATTCATTCCCGATACTTTTTTGACAGAATGTATTTACAAAGATAAAGTGGCGTGCCAGTGTGTGACCATTCAGGCCGTCATTTATGTAATCTTTAATCCTTAATTAACAGCATCTCTTTTAATGATTACATTTTATTATTCATCTCACGCTTGTTATTATCTGTTTACCGTGGAGGCGGTTACATTCAAGTAAGGTTGTGTAAATTGATTTATTGACAGAACACTTACGTCAGCCGGCGTTAGTTCGAGAAGCGAGACGTAGGCACTCAAGTTCAAGGCGACATAGGAAATTACAACACGTTTACTTTATAAATGACCAGAAACATGTAAAGCCTGTATGTAGTCTGTTTATTGTATACACAAATTAATTTGGCTACTGAAATTTTATAGATTTACTCATCAATTCTTTCCCCCTTAGTTGAGACATCATGTAAACAGCAGCATCGCCGACAATTTTTATATGTACACAGTTGTTATTGAAGGCCCCTTCAGTTCATTTATCCATACCTGAGGCATATCATATGAGGCAACATTGCTGATTCACCGTGTTTAACCTGCGGACTTGTGCAAACGACACGGACAGTTTAGCAACTAAAGGGCTTGTCCCAGAATCCTTTTGTGATAAGATAACGCTTATATTCTACACAGTTGATGTCATTTTTTCTAATAATAATTTTCGTCTGTGATGATCAGACGTTGTTTTGATTTGTTACCAAAACAGTATTCATTAGCATTTGTATGTTAATAAGAAGTATATTAATGTCTACTTCAAATATAATTGTTTTTAAGTCTTAAATTTGCAATATTTACGAATTGGCTTTTATTATCAAAAAAACAAGATCACTCTTAATTATGTAATAAAATCGTTATGTTAATGAAACTTTTAACCATATTCGGTATGCATTTATTCAAGACGTTGGAAGGGCAATGTTTTTGCATTAACACTTGCTTTGATCTTGCTGGTATATCAGCAACTGTTTCTCACGAAAGAATACAGAATACTCTGCATTTTAACACTAATCTTTCTTACTTCTTAAAGCTCATTTTGTTTATAATCTTGGTTTAAATCTTTTTCTCTTCAAAACATAGTAGATGGGTTGGACAATTAGATATTAGTTTAATTTCGACAATAATATTTTTTTAGTATTTTACTTTGAATATCTTTTGTCTTAAGGCACGGTTCCACCAAATTCGTGTTCAACTAATTAACTAACTTTTTAAGTACAACTTCAGCAATGCGTGTATTGAGCTGCAGATACATTTTCGCCTATTGCCACCAGCAATACTGGGCGTAATTTTTGTAAGTATGGAGTGCAGCTTAATTGTGCGCGAATATATTCTCCTTGTGAGCACTCTGCTAGTTTAATCGTTAACATGGACGGAAGGAGACACGTAGTAGCATTTCGAAAATACTAGAATCCAATGAATTTGCATTTTTCAATGATTTTCCTTATCCTCGACATCTCAGTGGTATTATACTTGAAAACCACAACCAACTCTTGGGATGCAACACGCTTTTCATTTCTATTCTTAAAGTTATTATGACTCCCACAGTATTGGATAAGTTTCGACCACATATAAATTATATAGATTTAGTATTTGGCCAGAACATAATGCAATAATGTTGAATTAATTTAGCTTATAATGTTTGCGAACAAAATAATGCTTTCACTCCGGCAGCTGAAGCAAAAATGTGTGCTTGGCCGTGTACGCTGTCATGAATCTGCCGCTCCAACGAGTACGCAAACAAAAGTTCGTGGCTGTGCGCGAACATCGCAATACAGTAAACGCTCATTTTGTTCTCACGCGACTTCACCAAGAGTAACATTTTTGTCGTATACTGTGCATCACAGTGCCGCATACGAATGGAATCTTGCCTTTGTATCTCGACAATGTCCAACAGAAACGGTTTTTATTATTCAGTTGAAATATTTTCCGTAAACTGGAATTTATAAAGCCATACGCTATAAGTCACCAGTAAGACGCAATATTTTAAACTTGTTTATGACTCCTAGCAATACAAAATGTATTTTTAATAAGTGTCAGGAGTTCGCCTAAACGTCAATAAATTTGTGTTAACCTCGCAAATTTGAATGACGTTTCAAGCATTATTCAAACTGTGACCCTCGAATAATAAGTATTATTGGTCATTTTGAGATCCCGAACCTAATTTCAATATCTGCTTTTGTTTCGGATTTTCGAATATGATTTTTTTATTGAAATCATTTTACATTCAAATACTTCAGTCTGCATTTATCAAGATATTTTTAAATAACTTTGTTAGTGATTCTGTTTTCAATTTATCAATTTCCTATTATACTGCAGCTTCATCTGCGTTATTGTGAATGATTTAGGCTGTGGCCGAATGCGTCTTAAAGCGGTAACAAATAATGCCGTGAAGGCATAGCCACACTAGTGTATACTTATGTACATACGTTATCCATCCATATTTAACGTCATTTACAACGTCGCCTCTTAAACCCATCAGCGTGAGACGGCATATATATTCAACATTATCCCAGATGGAGCCGCTATCATATTATGTAGATATTTCGAATTTCACAATGTAGTATTATTGCTTTCGTTTGCTTCATTACATTACCAGTGCTTATTTCATGTTCCATACTCATTTAATTTTCAACAGCAATTCAAGAGCCGCTACTTTCTATCAAAATTGTTTCGAATTGAAAGTTACAGCCCGATCTTTATGAATAAATTGGATTTGGCATCTTACCTATCATACTGGATTAATTATAATGACTTAACACAATAATATTTCGCAATTTAGACACCAGATACGTCGACGTACTGATTACCGTGCAATATTGTTGTAGTGAGCGTGCTTTGATTTATAAATATGTTACTTATACAACATCATTTCATATGTCCCCTGAAATTCTGTCATATGCATTACATATTGACAGATTGATTTTTTTTTAATATGATAGCTCTTTCTCTATTCCCATGTGTAAAACAGATAGAGATTACTACGTGCGCCTCAATATTCAAATAACAAAAGCACCGAATTAAATATCTGATCTTTCGTCCAAAAAAATATTTTGAAAGGATGAAAAATATTGTTTAAATTATGACGTGTATGACATACGAATGCATATATCTAGACATACAAAGGTTCAGCGAAAGATTTCCTTAGAAAAAAAAGAACCAAGTATACTTAACAAGCCGTGTTTTTAGTGAGGTGTATAAGAATAAACCTAAATGGCACTCTGTTGTTCGTGCCTACCCCACAAGGGAACTGGCGTGAAGTTATGTATGTATGTATGTGTATGTTTGTAAATTCCAGCAAATTAAGACTAACATTTGGAGTTTCTTTTGTTCAGCTACCTCATTTGGATCTTATACAACATGCTAGAAGATCGACATAACAGTTTAATGGGGTGCACTCTTATGGGCTGTTATGATTACTCTTAGCTAACAAATCTGCTTTTCTAAGCAAATTTGCTATTGAAAAATATACTTGTGTGGTTTGTGATTCTTATTATGATTGATTCTGAAAATAGTTTATCTTCAAATCGACCTAATTCGATACGATAGTAAATCTGTTAGAGATTTGATTGAAAACACAGATGATATTGTCACAGATATCGATCACCATGTTTTCAAATACATTAATATCATCATTAACATTGTAATCAATAAAACAATGGCCTATAAATCTTGTAACTCCCAATAAGTATCGGTCATAAATAAAAGTTCTGTTAGTGCCATGACTTATGATTCGTTCTTTTAGACAACTGTCAAGAACTTTTTAATTCTCCAAATACCATTTTGGTCAAAAATGTCAAAATTACCATCGATGTTGTTTTGTATTCTTTTTTTATTATTCGCAGGGTATATAAATTAGTTTCAAGTTTGTTTGCGAGGTTTTATAAGGTTTGAACATCTCTGTTTTGCATTTTGATGACACATAGCGTTATTTTCATTCCCTCAAGTGTTTTAGTACAATTATTTGTGTAGTTACATATTCCGTTATGCTGTGGTTCTAATTAAGGAATATATTCACTTCCTAATAAGGTAATATAATTTTATAAAAAATGTTACGATTGATGATCAATGAAATCTTCACTAGTCCCGTTGTTATTGTTTTTGGACTAAGGAACTAATTTGACGAGGGATAGCGGAGCGACGCTAGTCTTTGCTAACTCGGTCAGGTTATTTTTGTTCAACCTTTACCGTGTCATTCATGCTTAGAACATTTTCTTGTTACGTATTTAATTCGGCATAACTACATACATACTAAATCTAGATTGTAACGGTTATAGGTAATTTTAATTTTGATATATCCGACCACTTTTCATGTGTCATTCTGTTATCATGGCACCACTGATAAGTTGGCGAAACGCCCCATTAAAATAAAAAATAAAATAAAAATCACATCCGAAAACAGTTAAAACATAATAATTATTTTGATAAATGATAATAATGATAAATGATAATATCAGCCCACAAAGATCCTATTCTCAGAAACGTATGTTGGTTGAATATTCTCCCCATTTCAAGGTACATACGTATGTTAGACCCGCCATGCTTGTCAAATTGGATTAGCTGGTTGCACACATATGTTTCACATAGTGATTGTAACAATATGAAATCTAGAAAAACTACCTAAACATACATGCACTCATCCAGTATTCGAACCTACACTACTTGTAAGGTACACTGAGCTACCGCGACAATATTATTCACTTTAGTCGAACTTTAATACGCGTAGCCTTTAGTTACCGGTTTATTTGTAAACAAAGCACTTCTTAGATAAGATGAACGAAGAAGTTACATAATTTATTATGTACTATGTAGAAAGCAAAGGAACTTTGAGACCAGTTTCCGATGTTCATGCTGAATTACACACCTATACTCTTAACATTTCTACTTAATTGCTGTAAAATTTTTAACGAAGTTTTCTGGTACTTTGCATTAGCTTAACGGTGTAATTGCCGTTGATAATAGCAATTGCCTGCAAAATGGGGTTGTTGCATCAATTGTTCACGTAGCATACGAGCCGGCTGCAATATTGTCCTTAATTGAAGTATTAGTACACTCAACGAATGAACTGTGATACTCTTTTAATGTAGTTCTTTATACAGGCCGAAAGTTAATGCATTGTTCAGAAACAAGTGTAAAGTGTAATAATTATATAAATAAAAATTAACACGTGTCTGAACAATATTTATCTTTCAGCCATCTTTTTTCTAGATACATACGCATACAAAAACGCAGAATGATAATTATGCATTATCTATATATCTGTATGCTCATATAACAGTACTAGCGGTTTCGGCAGACGTTGTCCTGCCCTGAAAAAATAAAAAATCAAGAACCCGAATCCAGCGCCACCTACCGGGTCTAATTGTGAATCTAAACCATCCCGGGACCCACTCAAACACAATTTTTTACACCCTGGGTAACATTATTTAAGTTTTAGTAGGGATCCCTAATTTTTTTCTAGTAATAAATATTTTTTGAAATCGGTCCAGTCGTTTTTGAGTTAATTCGGTATAAACATACAAATATTTCCTCTTCATTACATTAGTATAGATATGTAACAGCATATAATATTTAGGTTCTAAATAGTGTTTTCTGATTAAGGGGATTAATTTCAATGGTGAATTTATTATACGCAGGTGGAATAATTTTAATAGATTTGTTGAGTAATTTTTTATGGTTGCAGAATATATAATTATTTTTTTAAGATTTAGTAGCTAGATAACGTAAACAGTAAATATTGTTCACCTCTCTGTTTTCGTTTTGCGTCGAAGCATGCACATCACCGATTAGCCTAAACGTTAATAAAAAGCCGAAGAAAAATAATGTATAAAGTAATATATTCGCTTATCTTCCATCTTTACATTCAGTATTTACAATTGCGCAAACGACTTGAACTTGACCAGAAAAAGGTGTCATTATAGTTTCTTTGGATACGGTTTGCTGCCACGTATCTCGCTTCGCGTGTTAATAAGATTTATAAACAAACTCACTTCATACGGCAGTTACATCATGTGTATTTGTTCAGAATCAAGTCATCTATATCTATTAAAATACATATAAATCTGTATCTGAGAAGTATTTCACTGTAACTTATAATTTCATTTTACAAAAGCTTGAACTCTAAGGTTGCTATAAAATACCTTGAATGTATTCCTGTAAATACACATTTGGAGTTAAGTTACCTTAAAATGCTATTCAGTTACAGAAACGTGAAAGTGACCTTGTTTGAATGGTTGTATGTTTGTTTGTTACCTTTGCTCGTTCTTTACGGCTTTGGGAACATGCTGATTATTATAAAATTGGATGTATTGTACTTTTATAATAATACAATATTTTTATTCCTCAAAGTAAAGATATTTTCCACGGGCTACGGATATGCAAGTCTATACGAGTTGTCGTCAAAATTTTCTATGTTATTTTAGGTACTTTCTTATAAAGAAGGAAGTAGTTCATAGTTTACATTTTATTCAGAAAACGGGACTATTTCCGTAATTAATTCAATATTTATGCGAGAAAAACAAATATCAACTCAACGAGGAGATTAATGAAATGGAGAAGCATTACGGGAATAGGCAGTGTATCCACTACGCATACTCAAGGTATAATGGCAGATGTCATAGCAGCTTCCTTACGATCTTTTTCTTTACCGTACGTGGTAAATGTAACAAAAAATTATTTACTTTTGAATAAATATGCGTTATGAATTAACCTTGATCCATAAAACGGGAGTATTAGTATGCGTACATAGTATAGAAGTATAGACCTACGATATTCCGCCCTCGCTTGTTTGAAATTATGACCAGTGTGGAGCAGTATTGGCGTGGGACCATGCGTCTTTTTATTGCTTGACAGTCATGACACCTATGTGGCCTATTATGAACATTTATAATGTGCCTGCTATCAGAAAGGTTATCTTTTTGTTATGAAATTAAACAAATAGTATATTTTTTTCTATACTCACTTTATGTTCTTAAAAGTCAAAACCGGTTCAGTTGTAACACTAAAGCGGTTATTTGTCGCTGCCACCTGATTGTTGTCGCCGTACTTTACATATTCAATAGCTTTGACAAATGTCTCCTTACCATTACAATAGATGTCCGTCATATGACCGACAATCGTGAAAAATGGTCGCCACTTTATGACTATGCCTTTAATTTTTAAATTCTTGGAATTGCAAAGAAAACTTTATTTTTGGTAATATTTCTTCATTTATTTAAATTTAAACATATTGTTTCTTAGGGTCGATCTCTAAGTAACTAAATCATTCGTCTCATTCTAGTGACAGAGGTTCGTATCCTGACTGGGAAGCATGCACCCTTAGGCATTTACCTTGACATCAGTATTATTGCAATTTCTACCTGGTTAGTATAAAGGAAAACATTCTGAGGAAACCTGCACATCGAGATTACTGCTGTCCTAATTTCGATAATCTGCTTGGAGAAACATGTAGGATACGCCATGTGTACTTTTAAAATGGAGAAGACGGAGCCCAGCAGTGGGATGTTTATGGCTTAATATTGTTACGACCTACACGCCGACAATAGTAGATTCACACCTGCATATCATAAAAACACACTTTATTACCTTTACGCATTTGAATTTCTTTTTTAGTCTGTGTTTAAAATTTGTAATTAGAAAACAGCCCATTGTGTATTGTAGTCTTTTATGGCAGTCATTAGCCAGGTGTGTCGAGCTGATTCTAAGAAATTCAGTTTACGCGGTCGGGTAACCATATTGTATCGGTGCAGTATAAAGCAATGTCCCAATGGAGAGATCGGCAGTCAAGCGTGTGTAGTACACACGCTTGACTTTCGGTAATCTATTTAGTGACGAACTTTGCGCGTGTTATTATATTTGTACCTGTGTTATACGTGTTTGTATGGTTCTAATAAATTCTATAATGATTCTAACGGCATTTTTAATTCGAGTCCTGCAACTCGTAATATTATTATTTTATTATTAAAATCATCTAAATTTTGTCTAATTTGAAATATAAGTTACAAAATGATTCTAAGGATAACACAAAGCAGTTCACTAACCCACGCACAGTTCTGTTTTGTTCAATAGTAGCAGATATAGTAGTATCATGTATGTACTTATGTTATGGGTGGGTTTCTGTTATTGAGAGAATGACAATTTTGAAGTGGTTATTATTGGTGTACCTTATAAAAACAAACTAAATTTAATTTATTTAAAATAAGATCAGTTCATCTAATGTAGTGAAGTTTTACTGTGACTGATCGAATTAGCGCCAGTAGCGTTGAAACCAAAACGCCAAAAAATAGAATAAAATGTAATAAAATATGTGATGACTTATAATATATACAATTAAACAGCCAATCAGATAATTATCTTCTACTAGGAATGCCAGCTGTGAAGAAAATAAATGGAGTGTGTAATTTGCGGTCAATCAAAGAGTTAATTAATTCATTTATTGCAACCACACGGCAGTCCTCCATTTTCATAGCACGACAGTTACAATTAAATAGGCACAAAATCCAATTAAGTTGATTAAAAGTTTTATATTTTAATTAAGAGTTATTTGCTCTTTGTCTAATGCCATTAGTAAGTGATGCAATCATTAAATTGGCAAGTTATACAGTAGTTACCCTGCATAAAATTAGTTCATCGTATACTACTTTTGAGTTTTTTAGAGAGTTTCTTCTACTGTGAATTTTGATCTCCTCGGCTTTAAATATGCTAAAGTTTTTTTTTAACCTTATTTATCTATAATATATCTAAGAATGTTCATTATAAAAACCTTTTGAGTAGTTTATTGAAAAACCAAAAATAAGAAATGTTACGGAATGACCCATATTGGTCTTCTAATAAATTACGTAAGTATCAAGAGCCCTTCATCCGATGTCGCCTGAAGGCCCCATTTAAAAAGCAGCGGGGACGCTTGGATTATCATTAAGCGTGATTAAATGATTATATTCTATAAAACCAATTTACTATAAATAAAATATTGTATATAATCAGTAATCGTGTACAATATTTATACCACCCTCGTCACTCCGAATCAGCAGTATCTAAAATACAAATTTTAGTACATTTGCAGGTTTATCTCGTTAATTATTAAAAATCCGTATATGCAAATGAATGCTCAGTGAATTAATTACGTCAAGCACTTTACACGGTGTAGTTCAGCTTTTGTCGTCATATACCTACTAATAGTGTAGGGTTTGTGATGAGTCTTTTCATACTATTGAATTATGATGTAAGAGCCCACGCGCAGCGACAAGGTCGACCTGCTGCGCAGTTGTCGCAGATGATTAATCAGGCTTCGGACGATCAGAACCGGACATACGGTAGAAGTTGCCGGTTGCCTCGCACGTGTGTTTATTAATATCAATCTGATTTTAAAGCATTCCGCACATCAAGACGTGAGTGTCATAATTTGAACTAAAGAAAAATATCAACTAACTTTATTATTATATAAAAGTTATTGCTGACTCACCTAAAATATAATATCTGCCACAACTACTTAAAATGGATTTCAATTAACTTAATAAAACTACGTTTTAACGGTTTTAAGCGCGGTAATTTTATTTGATTTTGGCTTCTCCGACGTTTCGGCCACTTTTCAGTGGCCGTGATCACGGAAGACAAAGATGTCTATGTTCAATTAACTTGTTAATATATTTTGAATTACATAACCAAATGTTATCTAAAGGGGTCTGGAAGAAATTGCTTTTAATGATAATAATAACGTCTATTGTTTTGTGTACCAAAATTTCGTAACATATAAACATATGAAATTGAATATAGTCATTTCAGAATAGAATCTTACAGATTACTTATTGAAAGTCACTCTGCCACCGCTAACAAAACAATTTTAGTTACTGAAAAGAGAAGTTATTATTACTGAAAAGAGGTATTATTATTGTTTGGCAGTTGTAATTAGGCCTACTGTTTACATAAACTGATATTACAAAAGTAGAAATTCTCTTAGAAACTCTGTCATATTTAAATTGTAAACATTATATGATGTCATAAAACGTACGTTCAGATATATATTGTATTTTCACATAAATTTTACTCAGCCATTTGTATCAACATTTCTGTGTTGATTGTTTCTTGGCATGTTTTTCTCCATTTTTTGCTTTAAGTGTTTTTGTTATTTTGTTGTCTTAGACGGCGGTTTCTCGGACACGTTGAGGAAATTAAGCGACGATTCTTCGAGAAAACATTTATCAGGTGAGTTTGACTGTTACTTATAACAAAGCACATAGCATTATCTCAGTTTCTTAGCATTGCATGTGCACTGCATGTTATGTGCTTATTTTATAGTTGCATTACCAGATGCACCTGCTATATCAAATATATCATACCACACATTAGTTATGACTATGTTTCTGTTGTTTCGTTTTCACCTGTTCATATTTATCACTCTTCATTACGTGGAGCAGATTTAATAGAAGCTGACGAGGAAGAGATCTCTTCGACTGTTCTGGACAAACCGCGGTGGCATCGCCGCAAGTCATCCAGTAAGTTCGATCATGCTTCTTCAAGAAATCTGAGGTTGGGGGATATTAATAATAATGTTGTCATGTTAATAAACCATTGCAGAGGTGACGGTCTTTAATTTCACAATTAGCCACTTAAAATAACTACCATCACATTAATAATGTTAGTGCGGAACCAGGATTTAATTTTTTTTATACATCGGTGATATTAACTTGTCGATAATTTTACTTTCTGGGCAGTTACATGATTGTTTTCAATGTGTTGTTTAGAAAGTAAAACTACTGATCCAAATCAATGCATTATATATAGAATGAATATTATAAGCTTGTATAACATTGTTAATCCCAACAAGTTTAATCTATAATACAAGAAGTAATAAATAAAAGTGCTTTATATAATCACTTGAAAAAGATAACCAATACGGCGAATCAATTAATATAACACAATTTACAGTAAAGTCTTAAGTATATGCTATTTTATTTAATGATATATATATACGAGTATGTATTCGATTAAACACAAGTCACATTATGACCTTATGACTACATATTGTGGAATTCAGATTGCGATCAATCGAGATTCAAAAGTTGAAATGCGTCAATCAATTATAGGATACAATGCAGCGATTGCATGTCAACAGACCAGAGGCGATCGCCCACAACCAATTAGATACATTGTCTTTACAATCAATTCGTAATTATTACGTATTGTTCCAACAATCTTATTTATACTTGTCTTACAACCACAAGAAACATGGCCTAATGGAATAATTCCATAATATGACAGTAAATTAAAGTTACAAAAAAACTAAAATGTTTCTACATTTTGTGTTTTGGTCTGCTGCGTTGATAATCCTATGTACATAATACAAGAGATATAATTAGATGTTTGAAGTCGACAAAGAATAACTTGCATGGATAATTAACCTGATCATTAATCTACTTCTAATCATTAACAGCATCAGTTGCTAGTAAAAAAAAGATGTGACAAACAACAAATTTCGTAATGAAGTTTTAGAAAGTTTTTATTTTTTTAAATCTTAAGACCCCCTTTTGTCAAAGCTGCACATTGGAACATTTTTATTGCATTTTCACTATCTCAATATCACTGTACCTAAATCCTAATGCAGCACGGAGGTAGATCGTTAGTGGCTAATGTGTGTATGTGTGTCGCTTTTGTGTGTCATCGCAGCCACCAGCACGTACAGCATGACCACGATGATGGAAGCACTCTGGGAGAAACACCCTCGACGCCTCAGCGAGGCTGGCCTAAGGCGGTCCTCAGGTAATTCCCACATCACATTACTACCCAAAAATATTTTATTATAAACTTTATTACAAGAAGAAAGCGCGGTTTACGTCATCGTTCTTATGATAGCATAAATATTTTTGGGTAAATTCATTTTTGATGGTAGTGGATGAAGTTTTTTCCTCATGCACTTTGCACGCTGACTATTTCGTTTGCGCCGCCAGCACATCTGTGATTGTTCTGCTTCTTATGGTGTTTGCTTCGCTCTTATATTTGGGTGAAAGCATGATTAATAATTTTCGGTGCAATCATTACACTAGTGACAGTCAGCGGCTTTCCAGTCAAATGCAGTTTGTTCCGATTTACGAAAGAAGCGAAAGTTTACAGTATACAAACGAGGTTGGAAATGGTACCTTGGTGGCCGATGCACTTGCATACGATCAAAATATTCATGTCATGTGCATGCGTGCATTGTAAGTGCGTTCAGCGTAAGCGACGCATCTATTCGGTCCATATCTAAATAACTGTAAATTTCAGACTTGGTCACGATGTAAGACAAACTTTCATGAAATGTTTTCTTTTATAGTCTTGCGTCATCTATCAAAGAGTGCTCTTTTACGTAGGTTATCTTTATTGCACGAGATGCTTTAAATAATAATGTTCCTTTTTATTAAAATTGCAGATCACAGTGTTATACTGACTGAAGACACTGACAGTTTTATTATTGGTGAACGTGTATGGGTGGGTGGTACAAAACCCGGACAGATCGCATATATCGGAGAAACACAGTTCGCCCCTGGAGAGTGGGCGGGTATCGTCCTTGATGAGCCAATCGGTAAGTATTTAATGTTACCGACACATTTCCCTTGTACCTATTGCATATTAATTTTTTCGCGCGAAAAGTCTATGAAATATAAAATACACTTTCATTACAGGCAAGAACGACGGTTCCGTAGCCGGTATAAGGTACTTCCAATGTCCAGAGAAACGTGGTGTGTTTTCTCGGTTGACTCGTCTTACCCGCGTGCCGCTGGTTACACACGCTCCACACGACTCTTCCCCTGTTTCCGATGCGGGCAGTGTGTTCGAACGTCCGCCTTCTGGCTCTGCCAGGCCCAGGCGTGCTCTATCACCTAATGGAAGTGTGCGCAGCATCGTCAGCAGTAAGATGAGTTCGTATCTTTTATCTTTCATATTACACAGATTTTATAAGTAATAATGTTTACTAAAATATAATATCAAACCTACAGATGCTTCGATATCGACAACAACGAACGGAGAAATCCGTATGGGCGATCGTGTTATAGTGTCCAGCAGTCGAGGCAGCAAAGCTGGTATACTGCGCTATGTTGGTGCTACTGATTTCGCCCCTGGCGTGTGGGCAGGCGTCGAGCTCGACGACCCACTTGGAAAAAACGACGGTTCAGTTGATGGAAAGAGGTATTTTATTGGAAGCTGCAACAGCTTCAGAATTTATCAACGTCTAAGATCATAGTCAATTGAGTTATGATTTCGATTCAACTTTCAGGTATTTCGAGTGCGCGCCACGCTTCGGCCTGTTCGCTCCGATCTCAAAGGTGTCTCGCTCACCGTCCAATCGCAAACCAGGCGCGTGTGCCATCCATAGCAATGGGCGGGCGACACCTCTTCGCCGCTCCAACTCTAGAGAGTCACTTACATCCCTGGGGACGTCGATCGCGTCGTCTCGCGCGGGGGTGAGGCTCGGTGTGACGTCGCTGGGCGCTCAGGTAGGCTAGCCCCGCGCGCGCTCGGCAGAGCCCCGCTCGCCGCACTCGCCACCACCGCCGCCTCGTGCTCGGCCCCACCGCAGCGCACCCAGCTTACTCGACAAGACGCTGCTCGTGAAGCACGTCAACCATGATCGCTGCGCCATTATCGCCTTACCACAACCGAGGGTTTACTATGATATCGTTTTCCGTCCGAACTCGAATTCAAAATGCAAAGATCTCACTCCACGACGATGGGCAAGTGAGACATTGCCAAAGTCTTGGCGATGTTCAGAAAGTGTTCTCAGTTTCGAGACAAAGTCTTCGGATAGATCGAAGCGCAGCGAGTCGAGCGGTAGCAGCGCCAGTGGCGCTGGCACAGTGTCGTTGTCTGGTCGGGTCCCACGGGGCGGTGGCGGTGAGGTGGTGCGGTGGGCGGGGCGGCCGGCCGCCGTGACGAGGGCCAGCCGCGGGGTCGCCGCAGCTACTGACATTTTTGTGGACATGCCGCCGCCGCGCACGCACTTTTCGGGCTTTGGGAAAAGCTACCATTACTCTTGCGTGTCACCATTCCAGTTCACGTATCCTTATGTCGTGTACATTTAAAGCCTATTGGTGCATTCATAATTTTAGTTGATCCTAAAAAATACGTGTTGGTCTTATATTTTTATTTTTTATTCATATACATGGACTGAGAATCATATTGATACCATAAAAAATTAAGAAACTCAATACGTCCACTTTACCCAAATTTGAATAAATGATGACTGGTCTGTGTGACATGCAAATGCAATTGGTATACTTGTAGAAAGCTTCGTTTGCATGATAATCGATTTTAATATTATATTTTGATCTGTAGCTGGCACCCCTTGGTTTGGTCCTTGTATTTATTGATTTTTTAGTAGATATACCTTTTACTTTAGTGATTTTATTAGACTTTCTGTCATTATTTTATTAATTTTAAAGGGTATTATCTACTCGCTTAGTTCCTTTATTTTATCAAAGACTGCAACGGTCATATCCGACCATATTTCGACTGTGATATTATTTTTAGGATCTACCAGGACTGTGTAACGTAGTGAAGCGTTTTGGTAACTAATCAATATTTTGCCTTTGTACGCCTACTAACACAACGTGCCTGTAATTTTTGAAATTTTGGCATGTCTTGCTGCAAGTTTTTGTTAATATTTCTATTGATTTAAAATCTTGAATATGAGACCAAAGATTAAACTTGTATTTCAAAAACAACCCTTTTTGTAATGACTTCTCTAAATTATATGGGTAAGAAAAACAAGGCCTATGAGTTGTACAATAAATAAATCACTAGTTTTAATTTTCTACACAATCTGTGTTTTCCTTGAATATTTATCAATCTATACCTACTTTACTAATATCGCATATATCATAATTTAATAGACGTGAAGTTATCTATGTATATCTGCATTTTATATATTTAAATATAGTATTTGTATTTTATAAAACTTTTTAGTGTATTATGTATTTAAACGTTTATTATCCTTAGTAATTTTAACGTGTAGTTAGTTTTTAAACATTTTCTTTTTTTGGCTGTGTGGTAGTTGGTATGTCTGAGTAACACACCAGCTATCGTAAATTAAAGGATTTTCAAAATAATGAAAATCTTTTATGGTGTACTTATCTCATTTTGTAGTTTTGAATCTCTTTTTCTAAGTATTTAAAATTATTATTTTAGATTAAACTGTCTTGAAAATTGGACTGTCTTGAAAGTACGCTTGATTTAACATTAACAATATCAAGATTACTTAAATTACGATTCTAATTTCGCGATTCTCTATTATTTTGAATATAAACACACGAATTACAATTATACTACAAGCTATCTGTAAAATGTGTTTTGGATGCAGTTGATAAAACTGCACCAAATGTTTCACGTTCAGTAATATCAACCGCACCAAAGCCGCATACGAGCTGCGTTTAAGCAGTTACCTTGCATTCCAAATGTTGATCTTCTGCATTTGAATTTTTCAAGTGGGCTTTCAGGGTTAAATCGTAAACTATACGAAATAACAAAATATACTCAAAGCAGTCTCGAGGCCGATTTTGATGAAGACTAACGTGATATCATTAGATTTTTGAAAGTCTACCTATTTTGAAAATTACCCTAGTTAGGAATAGAAACGGGTGATTTTGAAAAAGTAAAATAATATTTTGTATTATTACACCAGTAGATAGAGCAGCTTATAAAGAAACTAAGGGATTGGGTTATTTTTTTTCTATATCAGCCGATTCGATTCCTGTTTGTTTTTTTTTTTTCAAAAATCTATGACACCACTTTAGTTTAATTAAAAACGGCCTCGTGGCTTCTTTGAGTATTCTTCGCTATTTCGTATAGTTTAGGATTTGGCCCTGAAGTCCCACTTGAAAAATTCATTCTGTATATTTGAGTATTATTGATCTTCTGAGTATATTATGTAAATTAGAATGCAGTTTTCAATACAGTATTGCACAGCACGGTACACCAGTTTTATACATAGTTTGCAATAACTTGTGTTGTTTTCCCTCATGTTTGTTGCGCATACGCATTGTCACTAACGGCACGGCGGCAGCGTATTGGTGGTCCACGCGCCTCATCCACCCCGGTTTCGGCGAAGAACGCACTCCAGGTACAGTACCCCACTATCGCCGCTCGGTAAACTCATACTTGTCACAATTTAATTGCTCATTCCATACATTTAAAATATTATTTTTACAAAAAAAAAATGTATAATGAGCAGTTAATTTTTTACCAATACGTGAGCAATAATTCAATAAACTATACCGTTTTCATTGCATTTTAAGCTCATCTTAGCATTTTTCGAAGTTTAGTACAAGATTTCTGTAATTTTCTTTGAATAAAATATTGTGCAATAATTGTCAACCTTTTGTACTAAAACTAATTGTAAAGGACAATATTTTTTAATATTAAATTCGATACTTATATGCAGATTATTTTTAAAAGTGGTGTAAGTTTTTGTAGGGTTAAATATCTCGAGAATGCAATGAGAATTAAAAGTTGTGCTTACGTATTACGACTATCAAAGTTCTGCCAGCCGGCGATATCGGGGCTTCCTTTATTAAATCAGTTGAACGTTTTATTAATAAAGTTTTTTATTTACTAATTTAGAACAACGAATGTTTATGTTTTGTTTTTTTGTCGTTTTTGCAATTGGATCTGTAATACTTATGAACTAACTTTAATAAAATGTTAGTGTCTAATTGAGGAACTGCAATGATCGATCAAAGACTATATAATGTCAATATGCTATGCACTTTAAAGTACAAATACAGTTATTTTAATACCTAATCATGTTCCCACAATACGCCAGGTTTAAGCTCAAGTGTATTTTGTAATAGTTGAACTGTATGAATAAGAAATCATGCTTTTGACGACACGATTTTATATA
Organism: Dendrolimus kikuchii; assembly: GCA_019925095.2. Taxonomy (NCBI): domain Eukaryota; kingdom Metazoa; phylum Arthropoda; class Insecta; order Lepidoptera; family Lasiocampidae; genus Dendrolimus; species Dendrolimus kikuchii. The sequence goes on from CM034392.1 coordinate 19,242,317, forward strand.
ATTATTAATTAATTTTATGTAAGTACCAAATCCTCTCTCAATTTTTGATAAAGATCACAAAAAAATTCGACTCTGATTAAATACAAATGATGTAAAACCCGTTGGTTATTTTATATATCAAATGTGTGGAAAATTATGAAAAATTGTATAAAATCACATCGTAACAAAGCAACTGCAAGCTTCATCAGAGCCAAAACTGTGATATTGTTTCATTATTTTATTTATATAATCTATTTATTAAAAAATAATCATCATTGATCATAAGTTTTTTGCTTGGCTTTTGATCAGTTTTATATTGTTTTAAAGTAATTCATATATTATTTTATATTATAAACTGACCAGTGCCTGTAAGTTGAGAATGATATTCATTACGTTTAAGTACTCACTCCGTTTGCATTCCTTTGTACTAAGGAATTTTCTTATATAATTTTTAACTAGTAATTAAAATCTTTACTATTAGTATAACATAATTTTAGAGTAGACGCTAATACTTCGTATTAAGAGTACGATTGGTGTTGATATTAATAAAAACACGTTAATGGACGTTATTGTACTGTATATTAATATCCTTTCCCTCTACTCCTTCTTTGAAGTTCTTAATAAAGTATTGAGATTAATTATTGAGTGGTTTTATTGCACTAATAATGCTGTATGTAAGCTTGTGGACGCATGCTCACTGCTGTTGAATATGAAATTACTTGGTGCTTGCCATTATCCCTGTGTTAGGCGACTGGGGAATAAAGGCCGTTATTTTGAATTATAAATGATCATCGCGCATACCTTGCCTGTATTGATTAAATAATTTATGAAACAAGTCTATGATACACGCCATTGCGTGTATCATAGACTTGTTTAATAAATTATTATTGCTTATAAAATGTTTTATAAAACGCGTAGATTTTCCACGTAAATTTGTGATTCAATGTTTTGCAAGTACCTTGTGATCTTCATATAAAATTAAATTAAGAGATGGTAAAAGCTATAAATTAGCAAGGAAGCCTCAAATTACTGCACAAATATAGTGGTTGCGGGCATGCGCTATGTAAATATATTGCTCTCCAAGGAGTCTTATACCGAAATCTTATTTTAGTAAGAGTTACCATAAAAATGACTGAAATAAATTTTGCTCCAACTGCATTGGGATTCCCTCGAGGGAATGAATGTGGTGGCTCAATTAGCGCACGGCAGTCGTGACTTTCCTTTTAAATTGTTCTCGGTGTAGGTAGGCCTAAGAGAAATTAAAAGAAATTTACGTAGATATACAGTGACATCTTTTATAATTAAACATAATAAAGACGTTTACCTTAAAACTATCGGGCGTGGTTTTTTTTTTTTGCCAAGACGCACATTTTATATCCCTAAATTAAGCAAGTTACTCTTTTTTTATGGGTAATATACAATGGAATACTTTGAGGTCGATCCCAGACACCCAGACCATAGTAAATAACGGAGAAAATTCATTTCCGAAATTTACCATGCCCGGGATCGAACTCGGAGCTTCTGGGTTGCAGTGAGTTAGGCCGACAAAGGTAAATTTTAAGATTAATCAAGTTTTTAATTGTTTTACCGCTTCTTTATTCGAAGTCTTGAATTGAATATAGCTCAGACAATTGGACACAATTTAAAACTATCTCACATTACGTCGTTAGCAGAATGTGTTACAACAAATTACAGTTCTTTACGAGTTTGATACGATTAACCTATTTAATTACTTACATCAATAATTTATGAGGTCTAACGCCCACCCTCGTTTTTAGTAATAACCTTGAATCGGCCTTCACAATTAGCGGTCTAGGTCATGCTATGGTAACTACGAACCATACAATAAAGATCAAAGATAGGGCTGAAAAGCGAGAATGGTTTCATAGTTAAACAAACTTAGCCTTCTAATTAAAATACTTCATACAATATTGAAATAAGTAGATAAAGCTGAGAAAAATGTAGTACATATAATAAACAAAATGAGATATTTCCCGAGTGAAGTCTGAACCGTTTATCGGGAAAAATATAACTTCGTAATACAACATATTTAACACCGTTATAGGGAGTACATAGGTTTATATGCTACATTTCATGATAATCCGCAAAGTGCCAAAGTCATAATAAATAAATAAAATAACAACAAACATATAAAAACATTCATCATTCAGTCCGCATATAATGAAGGGTCGCGTAGAGGTGACAATGTGCACTGTTTGTCATTGTCATTGGCGTTGATTTCCAATAATAAAACAATAGTCTGCTATACGAATATCAAATATACACACACTACAAACCCTCATAAACTAATGAACCATTTTTATTTAAGCCTATTTTCGTTGAAAGTATATTTTATTCTCTATAAACTTGATTTTTTGATAATTCCTACTTCATAATGATAAAGTGTGGAGGGGATACAGTTTTAACGAAAACCGATTATAATTAATTATCTTTCAACTTATTGACTTAAGAACGTCATAATGATTTTTCCGTTTTAAGTTCTTATATTAGTAGTGATTTAGGTACAACAAGTAAATCACTCTTTCCAATTTTACTTTTATATAATCGCCATATCCGGCTGCCCTTGAAAGAAAAGTGACTGTGACGTACCAGTAATTTTTCTTAAGAACTACTGAGTATACATGGATGAAATTGGACAGGAGGGTGTAGTCTAGTCTATTTAGCGCTACAAAGTTATACAAAGTTATGTTGTGAAATCGAGAAAAAAGTAGACTAATCTCTGTTATACATGTAAATAAGGGTTATGTTTTAAGGTATCATTAGTCAGATATTAAAAACTATAATGATGTTTCTTAATAACCTTTTAATGAAGTCAATACGTGGCGAGATATTAGCACCCAGTCGTGAAAATGGTTTTCCTGTTTAAGTCGTATATTATGAAGTGGAAAATTTAAAATCTACGTGGTGTAGCTCAAATAATACTTTCAATACCTATAAATTATGTTGAACAATATCCGTTGAGTAGTTTTTTAAGATATGAGCTATTTTCAATTAAATGCTTTTTTATAGTTCCGTCAAATACTAATAATAGTCGACACATGGCAGCTCTAATTAAACCCTTCGTTGTACACGAACTGGCAAGCACTTACCTACTAGTAATTAAAAAAAATATGTACACTAATATTATGTAACAAAGAGAACTAATAAAAAAATAAGCAGAATAGGGATTCGGCTCGTCTTCCTATCAAAATTTTATCAGAGCGAAAGATTAACCAAGTATTAAGTTAACATAGCTCCAGGAACGGATGGAATTTACTTTGAAACTAAATTTCCTGAAGCGTAAAGGATAAGAACCTTATTTCTACTAAAGCCGGTTCGCTTAAACGCATGTGAAAGAACATGTTTGTTCAGTTTGTACACTTTAGATTCCTAATCTTTTAAACATGTCGGCGAGGCATAAGACTATTTTCATTCATTGAAAATAGCAGCCTGAGTAACTATTGTTTTTTAAACATTTGAGAATGTATGCTTTAGTCTATGGTAAGCAATTACGGCTACGATTTATTTTTGTAGTAAACATTTCCAGTCACTAGCTAAAGGATTTGTTCTTTCTGTATCAAGTTTTCTTTACATATTATAAAACAAAATCGTTTTCCGCGTCTGTGTTTGTATATCCGCTAACTCCTAAACCACGTAACTGATTTTTAAGCGGTTTTCACCATCGGTTAAGATAACTTTCAAAAAAAGTTTTTATATATACTAGCTTTTGCCCGCGGCTTTGCTCGCGATATATAAAAAACCTTATTAATTTTTATGTAAGTAAAATAGAGCTACTTACTAGGATTTGACTCTAGTAAAACTAGTATTCTATAAAAATACTTTTTTATTTTGGAGATTTAATAAAATAAAATTTCCTGTATTCTACATACATTTTCATAACACGTAGTTTCATAAAATATGAATAGATATTTGGCGCATTTTGTCTCTCTACGCAAAGGTGAAATGTTATACCAGATTTAAAATGTGGTTATTTATTTCATGATCAAATAGATACAACTATTATAAATTTAATCATGCACTTAATGCTAAGTCGTTCAATAAGGTTGAAATCAATATTTTAACGCGCCACCCGCATTGCTAGTTCGCTACGTCTTTTGGATCTGAGTACGTACTTACTGTCTATTGAAGTAAATTCTGCACACAGCTGCATAGTTTGTTAGTCTTGCTTTTTTTTCGTATAAATATAAGATTCAGGGGCTTAAAGTAACACATTTTATAGTACAAAATAGTAATATCTCATACATAAGCTTTGATTTTTAAAAACATCAATCTGTAGGTATAACATCGATATGCCTTGAGTAAAAAGTAATAAACTAACCGCAACCTTTTGGAATCGTAATCTAAAAGGTTAGGTCAGATAGTGTCAAGTATTCCGTAACCTGTCGGTTGAAAATTTAACGACACTTGGATACTAATCATCTCTATGACAAGTCTAGATTTGGTCATTTGAATTATTGAACATGCTAAAGAAAAGCTTTATTATCTAAATATTTACGAATTTCTGGACAGTTTAAAACTAATTACATACTCATACGTGGTTTCTGAACATCTGTCTACTACATTAATGCATAAATATTGGAAAGCGTATTTTATTGATCTGCGATGCTATTTTTACGTATGTACACCGATAAAACGGTTCGCTGCAATTTCCTTTACCTGTCACCTGTCTGTTCCATATAATTCCAGTCGAGCGGAGAATATTACTTTACGTTCCCATGTTTCTCAACCTGTCAATGTTCAAGAACAGGCTATTTGGATGTTTTTATTAGTGGATATTAATTGTAAAAAATAAAATAATAATTGTAGAATACATAATAAACAACGGTTATGTCCACATTCTAAAGTCGAGAACAGAATACATAACACTAAAATATCGCACTGGACTGTAAATAATACTTGTAGGTACTCGTGTAAGCCATGTACATTCGTAACACCTACTCGGAATTTTCATTTCTGTCTGTTCTTTTCTTAAAGCTCGATGCAAGATTGATTGTTGTCCTGGAATGCGAACCTAAGTCTTAATTCAAATTAGTATTTTTATTAAAATTATGTTTGCAGAAATTATATAAATGATTAATTTGTTAATATAACTCATTATAATTTAATCAAAATGGAGAACTACACGGGGCAGACAGACATTAGATACCTAGTGTTTCTTTGTGGATTGCTTAAAACATTGCTCGGTCTACACCATATTCATCTTAGCATGAGACAAAGTGTAAACAAAGAAAACAGTATTTGTCATTTAATTAATGTAAGGTGTCTACTACCGTCTTATTTATTTGTTAAACAAAAGGAAAACAAACAAATAACTGAAAACATAATACAAGGAAAAACTTAACAAAATCGCACTGTCCCATCAACAAGCTGCTCGATAGTAAAGATGGCCGATATAACCCGACCGATGATAAGACACCTTAAAATGTGAAATAGTATTAAAACGTGCTGACTTTAAGAATCATATCTTTTGTAGGTTTTTTTAGTATGTAATGTTTCCAATTTATAATTTATTTAAAGTTAAAAAATTGATTAAAAATTATAAGAGTGTTCCAATTTAAAATAATTAAGTTAATAAGTGAAATTAAGTTATTAGTAATAATTGTTATTTAAAGTTTTACTAATGTATTCCTTTCTTAGTTTCTCAAATTAATATTTTTACAAAATTAAATGTAACTTATAACATTTTTTTATGATTGGTTTACAACTTGTCTCACTGTTCCCTGAATACAGTATAATTAAAGTATTATTCAAATTTAAGTACAAAAAAATAAATGCCTAAATCACAAATTTCTACTTAATTCTAAAATTTAACCAATATTGTAATTTTGTTTTTATACACATGATATGTAATTTAATTATCTTGTATCATTTAATTATAAAATATGAATGTTTAGAAAATTAATGGTAATTTTTTAGATGGATATCACACCACGTTTGATGTTAAACAAGGCCGTTCATAACATTATTATATACACAGAAATGCTCTTGTTACTCGGATTTCACTTTGGTATAATATGTTTTACGTTCCCCCGACGGCTGAGGGGCGGACGTGGGGGCCTCTCCACAATATCGCCCTGAAACAACTGGCTGCTCAACCAACTCTGCATTTACATGTTATCGACTTTCCGAGGACTCTAATACAGAAGAACAACAGAAGTGTCGTTGGTATTAAGTTATTTTATATTTATACTAATTTTATCATTTATACAAACCTGGGCATTTCAAATGCGTTGTTTTGTTTTCGGAAATTGATATACACTTACACACGCCATACACTAGGCTAGCTGGCTGCAGCAGCCAAACTGCGGCAACCAAAATATAGAGCAACCTAACTATTTAAGCGTTCTAGTAGTTGGTGCAACCAGAAATTCTTCGTTGCCTACTATGTGAGCTTCAATGAGCTGATCATACATCTGAACGGCTGCCGCAACCAGGTTGCCTAGAGCGCGGCCTGCGTTATTGTTTTTTTAAATAGTTTGATATATTTAAGCAAGGTGTTTACTTTATACTACTAGATAATGTTAACTTAGTGATAATATGTAAGTTATAGTTGCTTATTGACAACAGTATTAAATATACATACAACCAAATTTTATTTATAGCTTTAATAAATGGAACATATTATTTTAGTTCCGGTTTAGAATAATATAAATGTATTGTTATTATTATGCTATTATGTTATATAGATAAATAGATAACTAAGTTTCATGTATTATTTTTAAATATAAACATATTATACTGGTGTATTGAGGAACATGTAATTAACAAAAATGTATAAATTGTAAGATTTAGTGCTCTTGACCTCGTTATAATTTACGTAATTTTAAATGTATTTATTCTCTGAATAACAGGAACTTCTGAGAGAGAAGCAACAACATCTGGAGCGGCTGATGCGTGAACGAGAGCTTGAGAGATCTGAAGTAGCCAAAATATCACTGCAAGCAGACAGAGCTGAAAGTGCCTTAGCCCAGCTAAAGAAAGTAGCTGCTCAGGTAAATACGAGTATAATTATCATCAATTTACTGTTATTTATGAGCTAGATTCCATACGGTTGAAGGCTATTTTTAAATATTTTATTAAGGACCAGCTGTTACCAACAACTTCCACCGCGTAGAATTTAATTTATTTTCATTTGCTTTCCGGTGCAGCGACGGCGGAGGCGTGCGCGTGGGTCTTTCATTTTTTTTCTAATTTAAAAGTAATCTAAATTACTCTTTATAACATGAGCTATTTGCCAGTGAAAGTCCCGTCGAAATCGGTCCAGCCGTTTTAGCGATTAGCTGGAACAAACAGATAGTCGTAAATTTAAAATTGCTTTTTTGATATAAGTACCGTATATACTTTCATATACATTGAGTAAAAAGTTGTTATTTTGAAATTACAAACAGACCCTTTAATTTATTATAGATATTTTGCATATACGATACATAAGGCTTAGGCGTATAATGACTTATTTGAAAAACACAGTCGGCTATGAAGTTTTGCATAAATCAAGATTTTTTTTAAAGTGAGAAAGATGGGCATACTAGTAGACTCACCTCCTCCGATAGACATCATCGTTTATAACATTATTAGGTTTCGCCATAAACATGTTTGCCCATTTTGAGACATTAGTTATAATATAGCCTCGGTGCCACTAATTTTACTGCTCACCTGTGTACTTCCCGGATCAGAGTGAAACTATTTGGCGACTAGATAAGCATAAGTGGTACCTACGCATACGAGCCTTTCACATAGCCCTACCACCAGAATATACACAGCGTGGAATCTTAAATTCATAATTTTCAACAAAGTCGAACTATCTTGCCCAAATATAAGTTCTGGTGTACGTTCTCATCCAATAGATAATATTCCGTACTATAATTAATCTTTTTTTTAGAACAATACTAAGTTGTAAATCAAGGTATATAAATAATATAAGTAAAATAACAATATAGAAGTCGAGAACCTCCTTTTTTTAAATCGTTTAAAAAGCTTCCATTCAAGTCGTGCATAGCGGGTAGTCCAACGTTAGAATCTAAAAAAAAACTGTATGTGATTTAGCTTTGATCATTCTGTTGCTTAGGATTCGTAAACATGGAAAAGTCGTGATGTGTTTTAAAAAAGTGACTTTATTTTTGTCTAATCCTTAAAAGGCACATGCCAGTTCAAAACTGAATCATGTTTCAAATTCCATTTGTCTGGTAAATGACTTCCGTAACTGACTGTACCTAAATAATCTTTACTGTCTTTGATCTATGATCTGAGTTACTGTAAATTTTGTTTAAAGCGTTGGATCGTTTTCAAACCAAACCGGGCTTACCGTATCTATCGGCTTTGGAAGATCAAAGCTGACCTACTTTCGTCTAAGCATCTTAACCTAAATATTTCAATACACACGCTGCTTACTTGCCGCATAATTTCTTTGTTGGAAAATAAAAATAGATGCGATTGCATTTCATTAATTGCCAATAGAAATAATATTGCTTTTAGGCTCTGTTTGCTTAATAATAATATCAAATTTGTTTAGGTAGGTAGTCGTCTCTTCCATCTTAGGATAATTGTCTAATTTTTCTCCCAGTAATCAAACCTACATATATTATGTATATAAATGAGCTAATAAACAATTATTTTAATATATGCATTTGTAAAACTAAACAGGCACGAACAAGTAATGGTATAATGTGGTTACCGTCGCCCATGGATATCTGCAACATTAAGGGCCGATTTTTCAATCATTAGACAAAAAATACCAGTCGAAATTATAACCTGAGTGAATTCAAAAGTAAAATTAGTCAGCTATTTTATTCACACAACTGACATTTTAAATTTTTTCATGTTATACTTTGTTCTATAAAAAACCTTTATCTGCTTATTGAAAAATCTGCTCTAACAATTAAAAATTCGTCTAAACTTTAAAAAAGTATCTAATAACGCTCTTTCCGTAAAGAGCACTATATTATAAAGCTCTGGGAAAGGGTGTTCAGTCAAAAATTTACCCACCTAGAATAAGGTGCTCACGTCATACGGTAACCGTGTAACAAACATCCACGATTTTGGTAGCAAAGAAGTTTAAGGCCATAATAGTTATTATAGCAAAATTAATTTTCAGACTAATACAGAGAATGGCAAACTCAAGGCAGAGCTGGACAAGATTAACAAACTACTCGAAGATGAGAAGCAGAAGGTGGAAGATCTCATGTTCAGGAACGAAGAGGAGAATATTAATAGAGAAGATTATAATGTAAGTGATGAATTATATTAAAAAAAGTAAAATAATGCACGATATAGTGGGACTAAATTCTGATTGTTGTGCTTGTTGTTTCAGAAATACAAAGAAGCTATGGAGGTAAGTGATATGCAATATTTAATCATTTAAAAAATAAAAATAAAATCTGTTTATGATAATAAATAATACTGGGCTAAGTTCACTACAGAATGCAGTAAATGTATACTCGAGTTTATATTTGATCTGACTTGTTCGAAATTCTGCAAGAAATTTATCTTTTTTGAAGAATTCATTCTTTTTAAGTGCCACTATTGCTAATTTATTTTTTATCCATAATCACGCGTAAATCAATTATTTAAAAAAAAAGTAGAAGGCGGAGGCCTGCTACAAATGCCGTAGGCTGCGTCCGGAGTGACGCTGTATGCGACCGACAGATGCTTAGCATAGAAATAAATTACAGTAGTCCCTCCTGTTTGTGCGCCGCGTCAGGCGTTTGAGAAAGAGCACTAGTTTATTTTCATAATGAGCATTCGTCAATCGTGTCACACCGTCCGTAGTCTACGGCGTATGTAACACCACCGCCCAAAAAACTTAATAAATTGTAGTTAATACACTCAATCGGTCTTATTCATAGACAGTTAGAGTAAGTTTGAACGCTTTTTATGATGCTTAAACAAGCGATCGAACTTACTCTAGCTTTCTATGAATAAGACGGAATATCTATTATATTCTCATATGTATCTGATAATGTCTCCTATTCATATCTTTCCTACAGCAAGAGAAAGCTGTTCGTGAGCAGCGCATCCGGGACCTTGAAGCGGAGGCAGCATTGCAAGCAGCACGTGCCGAAACTACAGCTACAGCTCTGCGGGCGATGGAAGAACAGCGCAGTGCTGAAGCGGCTGCGGTTGCTGAACAACACAAGGAAGAACTCACGGCTGCTCACAGTATGTCAACCCTTATTTATTTTTCTCTAGTCAAATATATTATTTGATTTATTGGACGAAAGTCAAGAAGGTGAAAATGATTAAAAAAGTTATATTTAAAAAAAAATTGGTGTTATATAAAGTGTATACGTCCATCCATAAGATCTACCGCTATTAGGTTGCGGTATTATTTAATTAAAAATACAGACAAAGCATATAAAATCTGAATCCAAAACATATAGGCATTCAAAAATATTTAGACAAAATACGAAATTTATTTTATTTGTATTTTTAGCTTTGTCATCGGAATTGCAAAAGCTTTTAGACGAAGCATACGCTCTTCTTAGGGAAAAAGAAAATGAAAAGGATTCACTCGGTAAAAGTATGTCTGAAGAGCTCACGAAAGTTAAAATGGAATCAGAAAAAGCACTGAACGAAGCCAAAATGAAAATGGCTATAGCACAAACAGAATACGAGACACAAGTATCTGTGCTAACGGCAAAGTTGCAATTAATTGAATCCAAACTGGAAACGGAAAAACAGAGCTTAGAAAGATCCAACAAAGAAAATAGTCAAACAATTGCAGATTTGAACACAAAAATAACTCAGTTACAAGCTACGGTCGACGACAAAACGTTAGAATTGAACAAAGGTAAGCATACAATTTTTTGGTTATAAATGATTAGATTTTATTTAAATATGTAATTACAATAAATTCTTTAACACTATTTTTCAGTAATCAGTATAAGCAAAGAGCATGAAGTAAATCTTAATAAAGAAGTTACAAAACTTAAAATGGAACTGAGTGCTAAATTGTTAGACTTGGAGCAATTGGAAGACTCTAAAAAGAAACAAGAAGCAACCTTCAAATCACTGCAAGATGAAATCGCTCGAGTTAGGGAAGAATATGCTACTAAAGTCAATGAATATGAAAGTATATTAAATGAAACGTCTCTAGAAAATGAAAAGAATATGACAGAAATTGTTGAGTTGAAACAAAGTCTAACCGCAAAAGTCAAAGAATATGAGAAGTTGCTTTCAGATTCTAGCTCAACTACAAGTGCCACAGAAAAACTGATAAGCGAATATAAGCAAACTATCCACGAGAGAGACAAGGAAATTATAAAACTTAAAGATGATTTTGAAGAGGCTACAGCCAATTTTAACATAAAACATAGTAAAATAGCCGAGGAACATAAAAAAGAGATAGAAGATCGTAATACTAAGATAGAAGAACTATTAAAAGAAATCGAGAGCCACAAACAGACGTTGGATCAGAATAAAATTGATTTTGACACTCTTAATTCACAGTTTATTTCGAACGCTGATGAACTAAAAGCTCTAAAAGAAGAAAATATGAAACTTAAACAAAACATTGCTGAATTAAGTGAAAGTAATAACGATCTTAAATCTAAAGTGTCGGCAATGGAACTAGAAATTGGAGAATATAAACGTCAACTTGAAGGTGCCCATGAAAAATGTGAAGAAATACAAAAGGCTAAAGAAAACGTGGAAACAGAATATTTGAACCTGACAGGACAAACTTCAGATTCAAACGAACAGTTTAACAAATTGTCACATCACCTTAAAGAAACCGAAAAGGAATTACAGAACTTCAAAGATAAGCATAGAGAAGCTGTAAACAATTGTGCACGAATAGAACAAGAATTAAAACAAAAAATAATTAAATTACACGAAGACTTTTCATTAGAACGCACCCAGTTAGTGCAGTCTGTGAATGAGAATATTGAGAAGTTAAAGGAAGCAGAAATAAAACTTAAAGAATTAGAAACGCATGTAACCGACAAAAATAATCATTTAAAAGATATGCAATGTAGTAATGATAATCTTTCAGATGAAAATACTATTTTGAAGAAAGAAATAGAAGCTCTAAAAATAAAAGAACAGGAACAATTTAATGAATTTATTTCGATACAAAAGAAATTGGAAATTGATATAGATAGATACAAAGAAGAGATATCTTTATTAAAAGAAGAAGGTGCTTCATCTGAAGTAAAACTCATAGAGAAAGTGGATCAATTAACAGAGGCTCAAAACGATCTAAATAACAAACTTGAGGAAGCTAGAAAACATGAAGGCTCCTTACAAAAGGTACTAGATGAAATGACAGCTCAGCTCAATAACCAAAAACTGCAACATGAGAAAGAGGTAATTCAGGTCCAAAATCAGTTAACAGCCTTAACCGAGGAAACTAATCAGTTGAAAATCGAGGAAAATAGACTTAAGGAGACCCTTGAAGAAAAACAACACAGTTTGAAAGATTTATCATTAAAATTAGAAATGCTAGAAGTTGACTTGAAATCTAATTTAGAAATGGTTGCTGAGAAAGATCGCCAAATTGCACAAACAAATGAAGAGCTTAGTAAAGCCATAGAACTCAAAAAACTATTAGAAGAGAAATTCAATAATGCTCAGTTAGAAATTTCAACAGTCAAGCAACAATATGAAAATCTTATAGCCAATTCTTTCGCTGAAGAATCACTACTTAATGAACAGTTAAGTCAGGTGGAGAATTTGAGGAAGGAAATAGGCGTGTTAATTCAAGACAAGACAACACTAGAAACAAAATGCAATGAAACTTTGAACGAATTGGATAAATTAAAAGAAGACCACGTTTTAACTTTAAATAAACTCAATGAAAATATTGGTATTAACATCGAAATTAAGAAAACTTTAGAAGAAAAAGAAAAATTATTACAATCACAATCTGAGTTGACAAAGACTGAATCAAATAAAGTTAAAGACTTGGAAGAAGAACTTCTTCATATAAAACAGGAGTTGACTAACAAAACTACTGTTATTCAAGAAAAAGAAACAGAACTTTATAAACTGCAAGAAACTTTACAAGCAGGTTCAAGTGAAAGCTTACTAGTGGTTACACAAATTCAATCACAATATGACGATCTAAATGAAAGGTATAAAAAGGAAGTAGAATCTCTAAACAATAGTGTTAAAAGCTTACAAAATCAAATTACGGAAAAGGAAAAAGCTGTGCACGAAACAATGGAATTAAAAGAAAAAGTTGACGAATTACAAAAACTAATAGCCAAATCTGACGAAGATGTAAAACAATTAACTAATATTAATGAAGCACAGAAACAAAATTATGAAGATTTGAATAAGCAACTTCAAGCACAGTTTGATGAATATAAGAAAGAAAGTAAGCACACTAAACATGAATTGAACACTAAATTAAATCAATATGAGAAGGAACTGGAAGATTCTAAAGAAAAACTCAAGATAGAAATAGAAAAACATACTCAAATACAGCAAACATTGTCTGATGCAGAGAAGAAAATATTGGAGTTGTCACAAAAATTAGATTTGGTAGAAATTCAACAAAGTACTGATGTTGAAAAGGATAGCAAATTAGAGAAATTAACTATGGAATTACAAGCTGCCAAACATTGCCTAGCGGAGAGTGTGTCAAACAACGAAACAATAGTTAATAAACTTAAATCTGACATTGACAATAAAATCAGAGATTTGACTGAGAAAGATGACTTAATACAGCGATTACAAGAAGAAGTTACGGTAAGATACGTTTTAATTCCTGCGATGTTAAATCGTTACTTCTAATTCACAGAGTGAGCGAGCGCGTTACGATAGCGACCAGCGAGTTTCTGAACAGACTTATAACATTTACTAAAATTTAAAAAAATGTTACTTTAGACTTAATGTTTCAACTTTTCATAGCCAATTAAACTAAAATAATACTAAACACATTTCACAATTTTGAAAATATTAACACGTATTTTGGTTTGATGTGTTTTTTTGTATTTTTTGGGGTTTTAAACAACCCACTAAAATATGATACAGGACAATAATCCAATATTTTTATTAACTCCTGTATATTTCCTACGAGTAGATTATCAAAATGTGTAGGTTCTACTCGTACATTACATAGTAGAGCCGTGCTGGAAACATTATCTAGGGCCCGCTCAGTCGGTTTGATACCACGCTCTCACAGAATTTTGGCGTGAAATGGTGCCTTGAGCTAATCAGGTTTCGTGCGATGAATGAGAGTTCCGATTGCGTACTTCCCCCTCCCGCTATCCCATCACCGTATATCGATCCCATATGTCATCCCCTCTATCTTATTCCTCTTTCTCGCCCCCCTAACCTAGTCCTCCTGTCTGATCTCTCTTTCTCGTCACCCTATCCCCTCCTCATTATCCCATCCTAAAGGTTGGGAACGCGTTGGCTGCACTTCCACTGGGCTGTCTACATCTTTACCAACTTCGCAAAATTAAAAAAAAACATGACTTAGTTTTATAAAAAATAGTATGCTTTATCAACCGTCAATTTGTAATCTATAAATATTATAACATTCTGATCAATGCCGTGTATGTACATTAAAGCCATAAAAAGAAACTGGAATAGACTATAATTATAAACAACAGAGAACACAATGCAATTTTCTAGATTTTTTGTCCTTGTTCGGGGTTCACGTAAAAACTACTGGGCTGAGTTCGATGCGGTTTTCACTGATCGACACCTAATTCTTAAACTTAAAATCTGCGCTACTTTTTACCCCGGGAATCATTTGAAATTGACAGATTGATAAAAAAATTGAATTCCAATCCGATTATTCACTGATCGATAGATTTTATGCAATAAAATGTGTGATGTTTTTATCCCGGGAATGGATTAAATTTGTTCGAGTGCTTAAAAATTAGCTTATTCCGATGAAACTGTATCGGAATAAGCTAACTAACTAAAATGATATGTTACATTCTTTTTGAAATGCTGCGGTACTATGTCTCGGGAATTTCAAATCGAGCGTGGACGAAATCGCGCGCATGTCGTAATCGTTATTATATTATTGTATAATTTATAAGTGGTGTCTGTTTTCAGAATCAAAAAGCCCAAATAGAAATAACAGAAAGAGAGAAGCTTTTATTACAAAAAGAAATAGCGACGATACCGAGGGAAATCAAAGACAAGAATGATAATAACGCTATGGGTGTAATGGGAGAGGGAGATAATGTCACACAAAAGTAAGATCCTTTTATGTTTTCTACGTAGCTTTGCCTATTACAATATCCTTTGGTAATCTTCGCATTTTGTGGCATACAAAATTTTCCTATGTTCTTTCAATGGTCTGTAAAGCATGCGATATAAGTAATTTCTTGAAAATTAGTTTCTTAAATACTAAACAACAACGCACACATAACTTGCATCAAAGCACAATATAATATCTAAACCTTATTCCAATAATACTTAATCCGACAAAATATGAAAGTGAAAGATTTTTTTATAGCTGGTGTACAGGAAACATACCGACGACCCTCCTGATGGAAAGCGGTTACAGTCGCCTATGAACATTGAACAATTTGTTTATGTTCTGTATTTTAACCTGTATATTACTTTTATCTCATCATTGAAAAATTAACACTTATGAATATGTAAATATACATACATACATAACTTCACGCCAGTTCCCTTGCGGGGTAGGCACGAACAACAGAGCGCCCTTTAAGGTTAATCTTACACACCTCACTTGCTTCTTTCACATTCATAACTCTTGTCATGCACGCTCGTCTGTTCTTAAGGCTCCTGACATCACCTTTATGTAAATGTGTTAGATTTATATATATTTAAATGCAAAATTAAAGACTGGTTAACTTAACAATAACTATTCTAATTACGGAAAGTCAATAAGAAATGAAAGTCGCCTTCAAAAGATAATGATCCATCAATGTGTGGCTTTCCCTTTGCGCTATGACATGGGGCTCTTTAAGGAGGGCGTTAAAAATTTTTCTTAGAGGTCGGCAATGCGTTGTGAACATCCCTTGTGTTGCAAGCGTCTATAGGCGACGGTAACCACTTTCCATCAGGTGGGCCGTCTGCCTGTTTGCCTGCTTCAGGCAATAAAAAAATATGTATATTTCTTTATCTTCTCTTTAAATGTTACTGCCTATTATAATTTGTGTATCTATCCAATGTCAAGTTCCAGCAATTAAACTTACTAAACTATTTATTAAGTTGCAGAATAATCTCCAAGCCAAATTGTAGGTCTGTGACAAACAAACTAGGCACAGACACATTTTACTAAACGATTAAGATTTTCAACACAAATCCACGATTTTTTGTTAAGGACAATCAATCTCCTACAAATTGTTCAGCTTTTAACCAATGTTATACACTTTTTGAAAATAAAACTGCAGCAGAAAATCCTCTCCCCAAAGTTCCCACCGAAAACTCGAGTGTATATTTAAAAAAAACTTGTTCATAATTTTCAGATCTGTGGAGGAAAAAGAAATGTTGGATGGTCAAGTGAGCTTCCTGAACTCTGTGATCGTGGATATGCAACGCAAGAACGAGCAGCTCATGGCCAGGGTTCAAGCCCTGGAGGGCGGAGCCATCATCAACGAACCACCACTTTTGTAAATATTTATAATACATTCAAATGAAACCTTGTTCACACTTGTAAGTTTTGCTCACATAAGCCTCTAAGACTAAGCGAACTCAGCTATGAAACAATGAATCTGGTATTGACAAGTGTAATGTGTGCTTAGTTCTAGGCGCTTAAGTGAGTAATACCTGCAGGTGTATATCCTGACTAATATCTGCTATGGAACCCAATTCAACCTTTAAAATACAATTGTTGTTTTAATTCTTAAAGTTTTTATTGAAAGCTGTTCAGCTGTTTCGGAGTGATTCAATTTACAAACTCTAAGAACGTCGCTTTATGGTTAGCGAATCGTAAAAAATAATAGGTTGTCACTAAAATTTTGGCTTTTATTGTGATAAAAGAAATACTATTGATGTAGATTTGCAATTATCATGGCAGACATAGAAAATCTATGTAATGCAAAGTGACTGTGGTCGTTGATAGTTACATGAACAACATGAAGATATATTTTGAGAAGGTTTTAAGGTTTGACTTACAAGGCCTTCTGAAACATTCTTATATAGATTTAAGGTCTTAAACCTAGCCTCAGCCAAATTATAGGTTTTTGTCAAGTATCAAACCCGCAGAATATAATCAATAGAAAAGGCAAACTAATTCTTTTGTATGTGTCACAAGTAAGTGACGCCAAGGACTACAGGCTGTGTATAGATTCGTAAAGTTAAGCCAGAGTACTTTCCTATTGTATCCAATTTTGTGATATGGACAGTTTTTAAAGACTTCTTATTCACAATAGATAAATTGGTTCAGTTTATGGTTGACCAAAATAAGACTCATATAATCTGTTTATGGAGTGAATTTTAAAATATAAAAATGATTTAGCTCTTCTGATTTCAATGAGCAAAGCATTTCAAAAAGAAAATGATCTATATAAGGAGTTGGAATAGATTTGTACCATTTTCATTTTATTATTAAGCTTGCCAACAACTGATGCATGCTTAATTAAATTAAATATATAATATGGTAATGATCTTATACTAAATGTACAGTCTCTTAAAGACAAACATAACTTGCTTAATATAAAGAAAATATACAAAAAAATCAGTGTAAAACGCTAGACTTAAGTTTTATTACTTAATAGAATGTGATTTTTTTTTAAATTTGTGTAAAGACACGTAGTGAAAGAGACAGCTTTATGAATTTCATAAATCGAGCATATACCGCCATTTTATCGTAAGCGACATTTGGACCTAAGTATATTTTTGTTCCAAAAGGTGGTTTAAACTGTTATTTTGTTTTAATACTTTCAGTTTTTGAATCAGTAAAGTCTAATCAAACTAAAACTGAAAGCCATAAAAAATAATAGAAAAAACTACCTTTTGCAACAAAAAATATAGTTAGGTCCAAATGTCGCTTATGATAAAAGGCGGTAAATATTGTTTTGTGTATAGTAATGGCAAGAAGGCCCGCGCGGTGGCTCCTCGATTATTCTGCGATATTTGCGACGTGTTCGATGCACATGACACGGAGGACTGTCCGAAGC
The DNA here is from genome assembly GCA_019925095.2 of Dendrolimus kikuchii. Taxonomy (NCBI): domain Eukaryota; kingdom Metazoa; phylum Arthropoda; class Insecta; order Lepidoptera; family Lasiocampidae; genus Dendrolimus; species Dendrolimus kikuchii. The sequence continues at coordinate 19,260,370 of CM034392.1, forward strand.
AGGCGGCCGACGTGGACGCGCCGCCGCTGCCCAACACGCCGAAGCGCGCGCCGCCACCTCCGAGGCCCTACTGCGACATTTGCGAAGGTACGTTCAGCTTTATATGAGTTCTGGAGGGGAGGCACGTTTCAGCAACGATAGGGGCTTCCTATCCGACTTTGCCGAACCCTAATATACCCTCTTCTCTACTACATACTGTTCAATCCAAAGACTCCCACATATCTTAAAAAACGGTTTAGTTTCTCAAACGTTGTGACAAAAAAATCTAAGATCACCAGTAAATTTGTGTTTAAATATACCTTCACATAAGTATACATTTTATGCCAAATCATTCACAGTTATTGCCTGCTAGGATATGGAATGCATTACCGTCTTACCGATGGATATAATGTGTGCGCAATCAATCCACTCATTTAACAAACTAGTTAAAGGATACTTTCTCAATTTACGATCTGAATATGTCATTATTATCTATTCTGTGTACTTGTATATTATATATGTATGTTAAATTATGCATATGTACTTATTATTTACATTGTCTATTTTTATTAATCCTAACTATATTTTTATGTAATAAATTACTATATTCTACAGATTTATGCTATAAATACTTATTATTAATATAATTAGTTTCTACACACAATTTATGATGCATATATTTGTTCTGTGCAAATATCGAGGGGTGAAAGGCTATTTGTTTTAAGCGACATTTTGTGACAGAATTGACTTGATGGTTTTCTTGCATCCTAATGTCTCAAACTTAAGGAATTATAATGAACCTGGTTTCCAACTAAAAACTACAGATTTTTTTCTTTTGTAAATATAATATGTAGTTTACTAATGAAGTCTTTTTGTGGGTCATTGAAACTTCAAACTCCTTTATCGGCACAATTTCGCAAATGTCGCTTAAAACAAATAACCTTGGACCCCTCGATATGATTTTACATCCAAAGGTTGTCTGGAAGAAATCGCTCATAGCGATAAGACCATCAATTGTACTCTTTTTGTTACGTCTTTATACTTTTTGTTGTTTTATTTGTAAGTTGTATGCACTGTAAAACAAAGTATATAATAAATCAATAACAGTGTAGAACTCACCCTCTAGCCTGGTGGACCGACGATCTGTTAGATGAGTAAAGTGAAGGACCGGGATATGTCTCAAGCTTGGAGAGGCCTATATCCAGCAGTGGACTCTAAGAATGTCTGATGGTTATTATTAATAATAGATGTACCAAAGACCGCGCGAAGCGGAGAACAAATAGTGGGTAAGCGGAATATGGACTCCAACGCGGACACATCGAAAACAATCGACCATTAACGCTAAAAGGATAATATTGATTATTCTAGTATTAATGTAATGTTTAAACAATTATATTTTTCCTATTCTTTGTCTGTTAATAGTTGTATACTAATATTATAAAGAGGTAAAGTTTGTGACGTTGTAGGGGGTAATCTCTGGATCTACTAAACCGATTTTAAAAATTCATTTACTGTTCGAAAGCTACGTTAACAGGGAGTGTCATAGGCTATATAACATGACGCTATATACCACGGGAGCGGGTCAGAGCGCGGGTGAAACCGCGCCGGACCGCTAGTTGATTAATAAGTTGACTCAAACGCCGCTATTCTTTGCCATTTGGGTACAGATTTTCCCATCCGACCTTTTACTTTACTTACCCCTTTTGTTGAGAATCTTCTTGAGCACAACTCTGTGATAGCTTTTATCCATTTAAATAACTTCTCTAATTATGTGCACTGTCTATTGTCATTTCAGTGTTTTTACAGTTGCTTCATCAATTCTTGATTATCAAATATTCAAAAGGTACCTATAGTCTCAAATATGAACTGATTTTCATGAAATTGGGCACATGTGTATGTCTTATTAAAACTACGTTTTAACGGTTTTAAGCGCGTTATTTTATTTGCGTGATCATGTACTGTCAATATCACTTGACATGTTTTTCGTGTTGCCGGCTACTGAAAAGTGTTTGAAACGTCGGATTAACGAAAAAAAATACCGCGCTTAAAACTGTTAAAATGTAGTTTTATTATGTGTACTAGTCGCGAATATTTAAGATAATACTAAATATGTATGTCCTTAGACACGGAGGTTAAATTATAAGGATAATTATAGTAGTTATTAATTTATACAGCATTTAAAATAAAGTTGTCAATATAAAACCTTTATAGTATTATTAAAGGAAAAAAAGTATTTGACATTGGAAATTGTTTTTTTCAGTGTTTGGACATGCAACAGAAAACTGTGATGAAGAAGAAACTTTTTAAAATGGTTATTTATTGATTCGCCTAGATTGAAATGTTTCTGTTATTGTTGTTAATCGTTTTAGCTGTGTATTAATTTATTATTGTTTACCATTAATGGTATCACTTTGTTTATTAGATTAAAAAATCTAGAAAAAATATTTGTAAATAAGTATCACTGATTTTATTTATAAGTTATCGGATTGCATGTTATTTTATCCACACAATCAGGTGAAAGGTCTAATCATTTTTTCATTTGCATTATCTGGCTATAATGCTCATTGAGAAATATTTTGATTTTCTTTTTATTGCACAAATCATTTTCCATCACAATCATGATTTAACTGACATCTTAATTGTTACTCAATATAATAATATTATTAAACACCAAAATACTGTTTTATAAGCAATAAATTTAATTGGATAAATATATTGTTTTATTTTGCAATGTCACCTTTACCCTAGGCCCAACCGTGTAGGCCAACTGGTTTAATATTTTTCTGTATTGTGTAGGCAAACATTAGGTCAATACTCAGAGATCCTTTTAACACTTAAAAACAATGTGTATGCAGAGATACACAAGTTCTTTACTTGTGTATCAAATAGTGTATTAATTTATTATTTAAACAGTAATTAAAATTTCTTCGATCTTAGTATAAGATATTATTTTAATAACTTTTCTATTATATCTAAATGGTAGGATTTATGATGACATGTTACTTGGGCAGCAGCAAAATACCAGATTAAATTGCCAGAACATTATTGCAATGAATAATAACTCTTAAAGTGCGCAGTGCGCATCTGTTGTTTACAAATAGTATATCTAAAACAATAGCTTCGTGTGCAATTAAAAGGCAATCTTGCTTTTTGATCATGAGTACACAGACACAATAAAAAGCCATACCTACTCAAGATTTCTTCACTTATAATTTATGTTGAAACTAAAAGATTCAACATAAACAATAACATACCTATTACATGTGTTCCAACACAATTTTACTACGCATATGTAGGTTTGACTGTTTTGATTCATGTTGATACAGCCCTATATTAAATGCTTCTCATGATGACTTGCTGATTCTGTAACTGACTATTTAAAATATTTGAGAAATATAAAAATCAGACTTTTATATAAAAAAATAATTAACTTAAAATGGAACTGAACCAGAATGATGATCTTAGACAGAATGTTTCTAGTTCAAAACACCTAAATAGTGCTGCACTAACATATACTCTCACTGCATTGAATAGTTTTCACTTAACACAGATAACATTAATATAATAGGAGATCTGTAATTAAGAGGTTGTCAAAGAAACAATATTATAAAAATGTAACTTATTATATTCATTAAGTATACTAATTTTCAATTTCTTAAAATTTATAATTTCAAACTAGTCTAAACCTTCTTTCTTCTCTTTTATGGCTTCCTGTAACAAATTAAAATTTTTGCATTATTAAAAAATGTATAGAGAATCATATTTCTCATAAACGCCTGAAAATCTGCTTAAGTAGTGATTTTATGCAGGTTTTAAATTAAACCCACATAGTTGAAATGAGATGTGTCATAGCTACATAATTACTACTTCATACAAATAATAACACTGAAAAATGATCTAAAACTGTATATATGTTAATATGAGAATAATGCTTACCTTAAATCTCTCTTCAAAAAGTGACAACTCGGATGTAAGATCAGTGATGGCATTCATGAATGCTTCCTGTGGAGTATAGTCAGATGTAGTCTGGATACGCAGCACAAACTTGTGTTCCAATGGATGAGGCAATTTGTATCCAGCAAAAAGTACTTTTGGATCTTTTAACAATTGACTGAAACAAATACTTATTTTAATAAACAATTAAAACACAGGCTGCATTTTGACAGAGAGTGGCATGTAGACCCCCAAACTCATAACATCATAAGCCTTTTATAGCCACTAGACCTGTTATTTAGGACATGTTTTGAATGAATAATGGGAAAAACAAAAATATGTTAGATAAACAAGGTTATGTCAATTTTGTTAATAACAAAGTGTGATTGTGTTTAGGAATACACTGATACTTAATATATAAACACTAAAACTGTTTTTGAGTTTAGTAAACCAGTTTCGAATTAGTTTACTATTATTTTTTAAGTATAAAAACAGCATTTTTTGCTTACATATTGCAACAATGGTTACAAATTAGTTATAACACTCTTTGACCACTGAATGGCACACTTGCTTGTCTTGTAGGTTTTAGTTGAAAGTTGTGACCAGTGACTAGAATGGTGAATTAAAAACCATTAAAACATAGTTTTATTATGTATACAAGTCATGAAAACTTAAGAAAATATTATGGTGAATTAAGTTAGGTTAGACTTTAAACCAAAGCACATGAGTCTAGCGAGTGTAGTGGGTATACAGCGTCAGCGGTTAGCAAGTGCCAGAACAAACTGTCACCATCATCACAAGATAACAAAATGAATGGAACAATAAAAAATCATATCATCATATAACTAAATGTTTCCCAGAAATAGGGGGTTGTAGAAGGGAGTACTCCTCCCCCACTTCTTAAAATTCATTAATTTAATCTAAAGTTTAACCAAAACATGAATTAGTAAGTTGATAATAACTTTAGGGGTTAGATAGTTATAGGGTGCAGTTATTTATTATGAACACAACAACCAAACTTTTTTAATATAGATTACAATGCTTATAAAGCACCTTAGCCTTTGTGGTTATTTTTTTTAATAATCACCCAAAATTCACTTTGTCGCAAACAATAAATAAATGCATCCTATAACTATACCGCACCCGCAGACAGGGCTGGGCAAAATACATGGTTTCCTTTAATTGAAATACAAATTACAAAATACTGTCTCGCATGTATTTAAAATACGAAATACAAAATACTTTTAAGTCGGGTATTTGAAATATAAAATACAAAATACAGCATTTCAACTATATGTATTTAAAATACAAAATACAAATTACAAAATACCGTCAGGTGTTAGGTTATGTAAATAAAATAGTCATAAAAATCAAATAATAATTATTATTAGGTCCTTGCCTATGAAATTGCCGTTTTTTCTGAAATAAGTTAACTTAATTTTATTATATTTTTTTTATTCTAATCTCCACGGCCTTGAAAATAAGAACATTTCTATCTTGTAGGTACGCGTAGATTTTGGCGGTTCCACCCGGATCTATGCGTGCTTATATCGGTCCCATGACAGGGGGGAATGCATAAGGACTAAAACAGCTCGCTTTTTTGAACACGTTCATGAGGTGACCGACAAAGTTTTTGGGCAGTATCCTTTAGCAAAGATAGTCATACTCGAGAATTTTAATGCTCATCACGCTGAGTGGTTGGGTTCCCCGAGAACTGATCTGCCAGGGACTACTGCCTACGATTTTGCTCTCGCCCCTGGATTCACTCAGATAATGAGTTTATCCGAATACCGGATAGAGTGGATCATGAGCCTTCTTTGCTGGATCTTCTGCTGACCACACACCCGGAGAACTACCAAATCTCCATCAGTGCTCCACTGGGAACCTCTGATCATTGTCTCGTATCTTCAGTGGAGCCCCTTCCTATTCTCGATTGGACTCGTCTCACTGGACGAGGGAAGGTGTGGCGATACAGGTCAGCAGATTGGGATGGACTCCGTGAATTCTATGCATCCTTCCCATGGAGGCAGTTATGTTTCTCGTCGGAAGATTCTGATCCGAGCACAGACTCGATCGCCGATGTAGTACTGCAGGGAATAGAATGTTTAATTCCAAACTCAACTGTACCTATCGGTAGTACGAGTAAACCACTATAGTTCGATAAGTCCAGCAGTGAGGCTGTAAAGCTAAAGCAACAGGCTTATCGAACCTGGACTACAGAGCGGGCTCGTCAGGATCCAAGTTCCTCTGACCTGAAAAAGAGATACAATGCCGCCCCCAGGTCCCTCAAAAAACAGTTAGCGAGAGCAAAATTCGATCACATCAGCAGAATTGGTGAGCGCCTCTCTAGCTACTCTTCTGGGACTAGAGCTTTTTGGGCCCTCGCCAAAGCTGTCGAAGGAAACTTTTGTCGGGCGTCTCTTCCACCTCTGCGCACAGTGGACGACCGTCTGGTTCACGCCGCCAAAGATAAAGTCAATCTTCTGGGTGAAATCTTTGCGGCCAATTCAACTCTTGAGACATAGGAGAAACAGTAACAGACACGTCGAATAGGCCTATAGCAAGAACCTTTTTGCTCTCAATGGTGATGGAGCGTATTATCAACGCGCAGCTTCTGTGTTACCTCGAAGATTCCCAGCTGCTAAATGATCGGCAATACGGCTTCCGCCACGGTCGCTCAGCTCGGGATCTCTTGGTTTACCTAATCCACCGTTGGTTTGAAGCCACTGAGAGCAAAGGGGAAGCACTGGCAGTTAGGCTAGAATTCTAGATATTGCTAAGGCCTTCGACCGGGTCTGGCACAGGGCTCTTCTATCGGAGCGGCCATCGTATGGGATACCCGAAGGGCCTTGCACCTGGCTATCCAGCTTTTTTGATGAGCGCAGCATTTAAGTCATTGTCGATGGTTGTTGCTCAAGTTTCAAGCCCATCGATGGATGCCCAGGATTATGTGCTATCGCCAACGTCGTTCATCTTACATATCAATGATATGTTGTCTATTCGCAACATTCATTCTAACGCGGATGACAGCACAGGCGACGCGCAGTACTCTGGTCGTGCAAACGTCCCTCGATCATTTGTGGAGGAAAGTTGGGTTAGACTTGTATCTGAAGTAGAGTATTCCTTAGAGAGAGTCTCTGAATGGGGAAGACAAAACCTTGTCCATTTCAACCCCAAGAAGACATAGGTCTACGTATTCTCTGCCAAAAAACTCCATTCGAGCAATCGCTTCAGTTCCAAGGAACTCCCCTTACCACCTCCATGAGTATTGGGATCCTCAGTGTTGACATCGCGATCGATGTTCAGGGGCCATCTTGAAGGCAAGGCAAAACTTGCCTCTAAGAAGCTAGGAATGTTAAACCGGTCCAAGCAGTACTTCACAACTCGGCAATGCTTTGTGCTTTATAAAATCCAGGTGAGACCGCATATGGAGTACTGCTCACACTTTTGGACTGGAGCATCTGGCTACCAAATAGATCCTCTAGACTGTATTAAACGTCGAGCCGTTCGCGTTGTTGATCACCTATACTCACTCACAGACGGTCTAGATACGCTTGGCCTTATGAAAGACTTCGCTTCTCTCTGTGTATTCTACTGACTGTATAACGGGTAGTATTCGGAAGAACTGTATAGAATGGTGTATTTGTCCTCTTTCTACCATTGAACCGCTCGCCATGTGTTGGGATTTCACCCCCACTTCCTTTCGCTCATGTACGCAACGGTTCTGTAGAACCTTTTTCTTGCATACCGTGGGGATTTGGAATGAGCTCCCAGCCCAGGTTTTTCCACAGCGCTACGATATGGAGTTTTTCAAAAAGGGTGTCATAAAATTTCTTCGAGGCCGGAAGCGGATTGTTGAAATCTCTGGTGTTGCAAATGTCCATAAGCGACAGTAACCGCTTTCTATCAGGTGGGCCGTCAGCCTGTCTGCTGTACTCCAGCTATAAAAAAAGGTCGAAATTTCCAGAATGGAAGCGGGAAAACCGATAACAAGTGGTGCGTTCATTGTAGTGTTCGCTCATAAAGGTCGTTGATGTTGCTTGTCGCTCTAGCCGCGTTGCTGCCACGACGGTACTCTTATTCCATAATTACTCGAATTTTTAACTATCCATGATGACGAAAAAGATTCAAATGGGATGAAAACATAACGCTTATCAATAAATAAATGACTAATTTTTAAAAAAGAATTTCACGTTTTCAAAGTAAAATTAATTTGAAATTATATATCTTAGCCAAATGGCCAGTACTGCAGAACGTACCTAATATTAGCGGTCACCATTTTGCTTATGAAAGCTATCGAGCGCTATTTTCTGAAAAACACACCCATCAATAAGGTAGCTAAATGTATTTTGTGAAATGTATTTTGCAACCATAAGTATTTGAAATACTAATTACAAAATACCTCAGCGTCAGGTATTTGAAATACTAATTACAAATTACATTTTTAAGAAGTAATTGAAATACAAATACAAAATACGTATTTCTATTTCAATTACGTATTTTAATTACAAGTATTTCAAATACTGCCCAACCCTGCCCGCAGATATATTTTATAGAGCATTATCTATAGTGAACGGGGTGTAGTGCACCCGGGTGCAGGGTCTTAGGTGTCTATAAAAGGTTAATTGATAGCACCCATACATCACATAGCTAGAGCCGGGGCTGGTTAATCAACATTTTATTGACATGTTACTAGACACAACAATAAACTCACTGCCTGATCATATTCCCAAGTGTGTGATCTTCTTTATTGACTGTAAATATTGCAGCATTAGTTACTTTAGTGTCTTCCTCTTTTTGTACCCTAAAAAAGCGAATATTTGTTACTATAATTCACAAGGAGTTATTAATAGTTTGTTTACTAACGATAAAATACAAAGTAAAATGACATACTTCTTTTCTCCGTCATAAAGAAGAAATGATTCGAATGTGGGAGGAGCATTCATTCTTGCAGTAGTTTAATGCCGTTTTAAGAGTAGATCACTGTGAAGTAAATTATTACAAAAATACAACTTTATCTCCAAAAACAAATAAATAGATACAAAACAACATAAAGTGGAAAACAATTCACAATTTCACACTTATTTGACAAATGACATTGACGGCTCACAGGGACAACAATAACGGATAGCGTAATTTTTTTAAGTCAACAACTTATTAAAAATAATTTCTTAGCGCAATTTTATCAAGAATATAAAATAGGTAAGTACTAAAATGGTTTAATAATTCAGTAACACATTTGCATTTCATAATGTTTAAGATACAGAGTTTTATGTTGTCAAGACTCAACCACAAGAAAGATTTTCTTGTATTTGTACGTGGGGACGCCAAGTAATTTATTTTGTTTATGATCTCTCCTACACTTTTTTCAGAGTAGATAGATATTCTTTGAATTGAATCAAAAAACGTTATTGTCCCTTTTATAGTCTCAATTAAAAATTTCAGTAAACGTTTTTATTATTTAAAACATTTTTTTGTAATCAAACATCGAAAAAATCCGTCATAAATTGAAAGTTTTTTTTGGTTAATATAAAATTTAAAAATACCTATGTTATTAAACGTTGACTGAAAGAAGTTTTGAGATTTGCTATAAAACAACAAGAACGGACTGGTGGCGCCAGCTGAGATTTCAGTTTGTCACCGCTTGTAGACGGCACCTTTTTTTTTGCTGGCCAGGGGAATACTTTTCGTACCATACAGAGTTCCTTTCGGCTGTGGGGTGGGACCGGACCGCGGTGATAAGCGCCGCGCAGCGTATGCGAAGACAGTGCGGAACCAACTACTCCAACCGGCGTTTGTGTAGAAGAACATGAGCTGACGAGCGAAGCTACACCCCTTGTTTAAACGCGCAGCTGTGGAGTATGGCCTCAACCAGTCCCCTCAGCGAATCGGTCGGCCCTACGATGACCTCGAGCTCGAATATCTGAAGTTGCTATGCAGCGCATTCGACCACCATGTGAAACGCTGTGTCTAGCGCGCCGCACTGGCGGCACTGAGGGGAACGCAGACACCTCAAAATCTGATGCAAATTCTTATCGAAGCATCCGTACCCAGTAAGTATTGCGTCATCCTAAAAGTTAAGAGTCCCACGTTTCCGCGCGACCCATTATAGTAGGTAGGGACGAACCGCCTCCACTGTATAAGTACCGGCTTCAGGAGATTCTAAATCTCTGCCAAGTTTGGATCACGGTCACGGTTTCCCGCGTCCTGATCGGCTCAATCCTAGCTCTAGTATCCTGTCGGAAGCAACCTTTGTAAGCACGTCCTCCTGGAGTTCCTAGTGCAGATCTCCCGTAAAGGGTGTCGCTGCCATCGATGACACTGTAGAAGTGTAGATGGCACCTATAGGCATTGCCATTGTGCTGCGTCTCCTACACAGAGCACATGTACTCTGGGGCTTTGCGCTACTATTCTGTGAATCTATTATATTGTTTTGTGTACTATTTCTATATTTAAACTATGGAGGGTAAAGGTAGAGAGAACCATTTCGTATGGGAGAATAGTTGAAGAAGTGTCCAGCTGTAATCTATAAATAACAGTCCAAAAATCGTCAAGAATGGCGCTGGTGTAGACAAAGGGTATGATGCGGCTACATATGAATGTAGCCGCTGTAGACGAAGTATGCTAAGCTAAAAATTAACATCTTTGGCGATTAAAGTCGTTGGTGATAGTACACTATTAAAAACATCAACTATTCACGTACTACAAAATAATTTAGTAAATATAACTTCAGACTTGTTATATGAAAACGTGAATTTTATTACGTAAACTTTGAATAATAGTGATTTTATAATATTTAATTTTATAAAACTAAAATACTTCATAATAAATACTTTATAATACTACTCTAATAACTTTTGGCGGTTTCTTTAAAATTCATCCTGATGCTAATTTAATGTATTTCAATGGAGATTTCTTCATATACAGAGACGGTTCTCCTTCGAACGTTGTCGACCCACCCATACCCGCACCTCGCCGCCGACACCCGCCAGCGGTGGGGTGCCACGCCACCGCCACGCAAGTGCGACAGCGGTGCGGTCACAGTTAGTCTAGTTTGGCGGCGCGATGGCAATGTCGTGTACACTAGCCCTTACCACTTATGTTTTATTGCGCTATTACTATCGCTTACCAAGTCCACTTTTTATCTTAAAATCCTAGCTGAAAACGTTCTTTATAAAAAACGAATAAATGAAACTAAAAGTACAGCAGAAAACACCGTTTATTTTATAATTATGAGAGAATTTCAGATTGATAACCTACGTACAGAATAATGACTATAAAACCAATCTAACTTCAATCTTACAATGTGTGTATGTGTATTTGTCCAGAACTTCATTGTAATAATTATTAATAATAAACAGGTAATTGAATTATTAAGTATATAATTTAACATTTGTTTAGTATTCAGCGTTACATAATTGTGAGACAATCTGAAGTATGAAATTATATATTTCGAAATAAATTATTTTTTAAATTTCAAAACAGGAATTTCAATCAGAACTTGAGATAATTAAATAATCACAAAACATGTTTTTCTAAATTAAAACAAATCTTATATAAATAAACAATCAATAAACTCTAGAAATAATGTTTCACATCATTCAACAGCAAGCAACATCGAAAATTTAATAAGAACAAAGCACAAATTGTGGAAATTTGAAGAATTACGAACATTTAACTACAAATTGAAGTCTAGCGACTCTACTTGTAAACAATATACAGATGTAGAACATTACAGTACCTTTGGGGTTTAATTAGACTCGTCAAAAGTCAGAGAAAGCAGTAAGAGGAAGATACGCAATAGACCTTGCATACAACAATCGTCGCACTATATATGCGAAACATTTCTCCAATTAGAATATACCTATTTCTACTGAAGGTATTATTGCTGTATTTTCATTTGGCGACATTGTAGACACCATTTTGTTCAATAATACAGATATAACTTTACACAAGCTTAGCAAATGTTTTAATTTCCAATACGACGACAATAATTATAGAAGACTTAATTTAATTTGAAAATAACGTTTGAATCGTACATAATTTCGACAAAGCCGTAAAGGCCTCTTCAGGTTCCCTGCAGAAGGCTGCGGCAGGACTGAGTTTGTATGAAAAGCCATCCATTGCGCAGTCGTCTATCGTTACCTTCGAGCGCCCATAGTTTCGTACGGACTAAACCGGGACTGAATATTCCTATCTTACTTTTAATTTGAATGTTCGTTGTTCCATTATGATTGATTAACTGGGTATAATTTTAATTAATTTTGGAATGATTATTAAATTGATACTTGAAAACGTTTAACAGAGCTACAGATTCGAATCCTCTTTAATGACTATTAAATACCGTTATTAAGGTTACATGGTTACGTAGATTTTAACATTGAAGATTATGATTTTGATAATTTATTTCATCCAAATATAATGAACAGAAAATTGTAGACTAAGCGTAATAAACAGCACTGCTTTACTGGATTACTTTAACACTTACTAGCTATCGTTTGTTAATGTAATAAAATGCTATAAGAATTGACACATAAGTATATAAACTATACTAATTGTGTACTTATACAAAATTAGCAATCCAATCAACAATATGCATACTATTGATTATGAAAATACGATACTTTATTATGATTAATATTGAGATTTCTTAGAACGCACGTGCCACAACTGACGGGGCGGCGCCTCGGGCGCAGCGTGTCGCGCGATCCCAATATCCGCGGCTCCTGCGGCCGAAACTTGAACACGAGATCCTCACTTATAAATATGTACACTAGTAACAGAAGATACAATTGCAATATTACGATATTAGAATAATAGAGATCATCAAAAGCTGACTAGAAGTTCGGTTTGACCTACTCTAAATAAAGTTATATTACAAATAACAGCTTCGGTGCGAAGGGTTTTTCGACAAGCGAACCCTTCCGTCCTCCGCACGTCCACGACGGGCCACGCCGCAGCGGGGGCCCTCACTTGTGCGAATGTACCCAACGGGTGGCGTCGCGCGGCACCCGCCGCACACTGAGGATCACTACCATTAAATTCAAATTGGTGTCAGGTACGCGGCCTCCCCTCGAGAGGCCATTTTAATATACTTAGACTAGGGATGACAGAGATGCGTCTAGCTGTGTCAGCGCGATGATGCGTCGCAGTGCAAGCGGGCTCGTGGGGTCGCGGCGTCGCGTCGATTCGCGCGCCGAGCGACGCCGTCAGCGGGAGCATGAACCTTGCACTGACTGCTATGAATTCATTGAAGCTACCGAGAGAAAAGGTATTACCTAATTTCTCTACCGTTACGAAGGCAACTAGATGAAATCCTACTTCTTAAGGATAAAAATCTAATTATCTATAAGTATAAATGTTAAAATTAACATTGCTTCGTGTTCTTACATACTCGGTTGTATATAGTATATAACTAGGATAATGAGTACGAGACGAATGAGGCTATGGGCACGGGCACGCCAAGCCGCCTCTCGGGTTTCTTAGTGCCGTTTTATTCTCCCGCGACTCACTCCGCGACAATATGTCATTCCACGCTACATACTCCTTCGTAATATTATTAATTATCTTATAAGAAATGCTAAATGTAATCTTGGTGCTTAAGTGTTCGAGTGATTTTCACTACGATAATATTACAAACAAAATACTGCCAATATCTATGTATGTATATATATATTGCTGAAGACATGGTATTCAAATTTATTAAAAAGTATATCCTAGCTAAAACAGCTACATTATATATTACTGTACAACGAATTGCATCTTAAAGATATTAAATTAAAATGACACTCTAAACAGAAATTTGATCAAAGCCAAAAAAATTGTATGACTCGTTTAAACTATGTATTTAATATTGAAAAGTTTTACTCTTAATTTTTTATTTAAAGTTACATTCACAATAACAATTCATTATCATAAAGTTAACTAAACAACAACTGCATCTACTATCACACATTTGAAAGTTTAAAACAATTTTACAATTGTAATCGAACTTCGTTATTGCTACGGCGGCGCGCGCGCCGGTGCGATATGTGAGCACGGCGGCCACCGGGGGCCGGGTGCCAAGAGGCCGCCGGGGCCAGGGGCCACAGCCGCGATGGCCCGCTCAATAACCACAAGACCTTCACGTATACCGTCAAATCTGCAAAATACACTGATCGATTCATCGCACTTAACAGTATTTCTATATCTCGTCAAATGCTGTTTTATCACGAAATTTAATAATGTACTGTAATCGTAATTACCATTTAAGTAAGGTAGATTAAAATTCAAAATGTTTGTAATTCACAGATTTGATAATAGGTATTATAAGAGAGATATTAGTCGCAATATCCCATCGTATCCATAATGCGACACGTTTATCGTCTACATTTTAAGGTAGAATCTACAATGACTGCTGCCATTTGTTAGCTCAAAATACTGTTCCCAACAGGGATATATAAACACGTCACTGTTAACCGATTATTTCAATAAAATCGATGGCAAAACAATAATGAAATCCCATGCACTTGATAAATCAGTTTCAGCTATATGGGCAAGTTTATTCATAAAATGAGTTTCCTTTAATACATAGGGGTTGAACTGTTATATCTTATTTTTACTAATCTACACTCTTACATGAATCAATATATATAATAAAATATTTTAAATTATTATTTTTGAACAGTTTTGAAAATTTGAGTACTCTATTTTTATATTCTTTAATCTGATCTGATGGTTGAAAAACGTAACATGACGTAAGTAATGCGTGTGTTTGATTAGATATGAATGTATGTACGTATCGACTAACTTTTATTGGTTGATTATTGCATTCTATGTTCATTTAACATATACTATAATATTATATAAATTAAGTTATATAATGATATCTGATCTATAAGGTTTAAACACCAGAACCATACGTCGACTTTCATTATCGCTCGCGTGGTTATAAGGAGCAATAATGATGGGTTTTTATAAACACCTACCAACGTGTATAATAAATACCTCAAATACTGAATAAAGTTTGAACATTACAGGCGAACTAACAACAAATGAGACGTATTTATATGGTTTAGTGATAATTTGCTCGGCTGCAGCATGTCGTTTATTGCCAGGCGGTATGTAGGCACCGGAATGTATGCATTTTGTTCTTACTGCTTTGCGGTCCTGTCAAATGGAAAACAATTCTATAATTATTTACATCACATTACATAATATAGTCTCTACCTGTAATTTTCACTATAACTAGTAGATTTTATTCATTTACTAGCTACCTTAATTGATAAATCTAGGTAGTAAGATCACTTTCTAATTCCAAGTCTTTATCTATAAATTTGTATAATTAGGTACTACAGTAGTTTCATCTATGTAGATCTTGAACGTTTAATTACGTATCGATATATCTTTTTTAATGTACTCTAAAGATCAGTCTTCGGAAAATGTGATGCTTGTAAAAAATATTAAAATACATAAACCTACATATAAAAAATACTATCCCTTAAATATACTTTTAAAGAGGTGCATAAATATAAAATGTGCTTTTATAATGTATCATTCCGATGATATTATGCATCATTCCATTGTAATGATATTTGTTCTAATATGCGTTGTGAATATATCGATAAATTTATAAAAAAAATTCAAACCGAATAAGCAAAGTAACAAAGTATTATAGAATATTAATAAAAAGTAGTAAATATTATTAGTAATTTAAATTAGAGCAATAGTCATTCAAGGGAGGTTTCATAAATTATTATTGTAGTAGATTCATAGAAGTTAAAATAATTTTTTCAACACATTTGCACAAAAGATGCGTTTACAAAGCCTGTATACATTGTTCAAAAGCTAAAAATTACGCACCATACAACAGAATGTGCAGATAAAATAGGTACTTTCACGTAAGTACCTATTTTACCGCATACTCCGTTGTATAGCGTCGTGCTTATCCTTTATGGTATTTTTTAATTTTCATAAAGAAATACATGAGGAATCCACCAAGGAGTTTCACATTACTAGAATAAATGAGCTAGAGTTGAAGGTAGAAATTTGATATAACTTAATATGGATTTTTCTCGCAAATGTGTTGAAATATTTTTTTATTAAATGAATATAAATAATAATTTATCAAACATCCAGTTATAACCAATCGTAGCTAATTATTAGCGATATTAATCCTAGGAGCATAAGTCTTCTTAGAACGATTATAAATCGTTGTAAGAAAATGTCAAGTCGTCAATGTTTGCGCATGCAAATTTCAAATCCCAATCAAAATAAATTTACCAGTGTATATAATAACCTGGGCCAAATGTGTGTGTTTTGATCCGATATATTAATGACGTATTCAAAAATGAACTATCTAATCTGTCTCGGACATGAGTATATAATCTAACTATGGATGCTGTTTTCTATGAAGCCCATTAAGGATGCGCGTCAAACCTGCCCCTTTGAACCTTTTAGAAGAACGTGTTATACACGTAGCCAGTCGCAATGAGGCCGAGCACGAGCAGGCACAGCATAATCATTATCTTCTTCTGCACATTGGACAAACACAACATACAATTAGTGGCTAGAAGTGGCCGGCGAGTGGCTAGGCCTCTGGTCCGGTTCACGCACCGAGGCCTTCCACTCGCGGTCATCGGGGGGTGGGTGTTTACCTTTGAGCATTTGGTGTGAGTGATATCGCACCGCTCACAGGGAGCTCCACACGTAGCCGACGATCACAAGGCCCAGTATCAGCAGGCACACTAGGATCATTATCTTCTTCTGCATACGGGGATCGTCGTATCGTTGGCGATCGTTGCCAATGGTGAGCATGTAACATTACGCTTTAGACATACTCTTGGCCCCGGCGCTGCGCTTTGGGCCTTTACGGTATGCAATCTTACACATCGCTTTTAAATATCAACAACACAGCATCAATACTATCAAAGTTTCGCTTCAACAGCTAGGTGGGTGCGTCATTTGCCATATACTAAACAGATATTGCAGGTGTGTAAATAAAAAAAGGTCATAATTCAAATAAAATAAATAAATGTAATCTTCAAATTATAAACATATTTACAACATGAGTAAAGTTTACAGATTATTTATAATAATAATAATAACAGTTTGATAAAGCTCCCAGTTGTGCGGAAACTTGGGCCCAGATTCTAGAATAATACTCGTGCTTACAAAACCAATGTTTGGGTTGAAAACTTTTACTAA
Organism: Dendrolimus kikuchii; assembly: GCA_019925095.2. Taxonomy (NCBI): domain Eukaryota; kingdom Metazoa; phylum Arthropoda; class Insecta; order Lepidoptera; family Lasiocampidae; genus Dendrolimus; species Dendrolimus kikuchii. The sequence continues at coordinate 19,277,467 of CM034392.1, forward strand.
TTCTTCTCAAAAGACAAAAACTGTACACGGTTTTACACAACTTATAATTCCGATACGATCGATTCCGATATGTAAATAATCTATATTGACATCGAACTTTATTCGCAAGCGAAAATGGTAGAGTTGCTTACTCTGCATTCTTAGCTCTGTTCCGCTTACACGATACGTAACTTTTTCGCGCTACTAAGATCGATCTAATGCGCAGGTACGTCGAAAGTAGTCATTAGTTGTGTAAAACTGTACATGAGTAATATTCTAGATTATAGACCTTCTACTACATCCACACTTGTGTTCTTTGGTCGTTCCTCTATCGCTGTGTTGCACGTTCAGGTATACATATTAAAGTATGGAAGATTGACACAAAACTACTGTTGTTATTGTATTGTAGTCTAAGAAAATTAACAAAATCTAACAAGTCTGAAGTCAATGATAGACCATACTAACACATTCGTAATAAATAGCAGGGCTTGAAGTTGAAGCCCATTTAATTTTTTTATATCAATTACCGCGCCAATGCAAAGCCACGATGACTGAATAGACCAAAGTAATATGTTTCGGATGCAGACTAGGAATTATTTACATACTAATTTTAATGAAACAAAATTATTAAATTAATTAAGTAATTGAGAAAGTTAAACACAAGAAAAATGATTATAAATTAACTCACAGTCTTATAATTAAACCGACGTATGCATGACAATAGATTATTTCAATATAGGCTTTGAGCTGTTTTTGATTATTCAAACAACATCGAATATCTTAATCACAGTAAGAGAAGTGATATTAATTTTATATTTTATGTTCTCAGACGAACAAAATAGGTAGACCTAGCTCCGAACTCGCAGCGTGAAGGCGTTTAAAGGAAGCTGATCGCACCACAGTGCCTTACGAGAACTTGCAATTAGTAAGGATAGAAGTCTAATAGTTTCCAGTGGATACATTACTATTACCCACACAGACACAAACCACGTGTATAATACATAAATTTATGCACACAAGTTTAAAGAAATGCTTCATTTGATTTGATGCCTTTGTTCACGTACGTTCCGTCTAAACTTTTATTTCGTCCGAGTTTGTCTTTCTACCGACGTGGAAGAACACAAATACCGTTTGTCTAATAACCTTTCATTTGAGCTTTCCCGCGTCGACACGCATACATTACTATTTGCACCTATTTGCTGACTATATTAGGTATTAAATATAAAATGCTATCTATTAAATGCAAATTACTTTTTTAAGAAAAGGGATTTGAACGGCTGGAACAGATATCTCAAAAATAATATTAATTACTAATATTAACGTGAATCTATACATATAATAAAAATCAGCTATTGTTATTTAGATATGGTATCTATAATATAAAATAACAAAATAAAAAGATATTTTTAATTATACGATTATAATTTTACCATGGAAAAATGTGGCAATCGAAAACTTTCTTTAGTTGTAATCAATACATTGATAACTTATACATAGCATTCTGATAAATATAAAATTATATTATGTGTAATACGACCCAACGATTTCTCTAATTTAATTCTTTGTCTTAAACAAAATAAATTACTGTAATGTTGCGAAAATAACAATCACTGATTTTAAATATTGGTATAAAAATAAGGATCCTGTCTCACTGGTAAGCGTTAAAGCCTATGAACATATTAAAAATAAAAATTAACCTTTTATTACTCGAATTCATACACACATGCACATAATACGTGTATGTGTGTTATAAAGAACATTCCTATATTACATAAATGTGAATGTTATTGACTGTTTGTAATTTTTCTATGTTTTTTCTTTCCTCTTTACAATCTTAAATATATGAACAGCTTTTCATAAAAACTTGTACACGAGGACGTTATAGCGCTGAGATGATTTTTATCTCAGATAACACCTATAAAGTCAAATTCAAGCGAGGAAAGCCACGGAAAAATGTCTAGTAAGTATTAATAAACAAGTTATACAAAAGTTTTAAACGTATAAAAATCATATACGTGTGGATTGATTAATTGTTAGCACCTTTTCGTAGCCCAGTGACACAGGTCTTAAATGCTTTAAAAACTAACATGTTACAGTATATGAAAATTATTATAAATACTGATCAGTATTTCACGAACAGAAATAAAAGAGAAAAAAGTAGCAACCTAAATAAAATTCAAGATTAACAAAAGAATATTGTACCTATAAACACAGTTTAACTATCATGCAGTTGATAAAAATAATTTAATGTATGATACAAACCGCAACTTTAAAATTATAAAGATTCATTCAAAACTTGTTTGAATACATTTTACCAAACCAGTCAACAGATATGGTACAGAAAAATAGAAATCGGCGGGATAATATAAAAGCTAACGAAAACAAAGTAAAATCCGTTATTTCAACTTCAAAGTTCTATAAAAACATCTATTACACAATAAAAAATATTTTTGATGTGGTGAATGCAATTTTCCATGCCTTAATTATCTTTTTAACTCTTTATGGGTCAGCTGATCAATGTGACTCAAAAAACCGAACTTTTACAGCGTGTTTCAGTAGTAGCTCACAACGCCCAAAATGCTCCGTTAGCCGTTCCACAGGGCGACCGCGGTCCCTGTGGTCATGGTGAAAACGAACGCTCACAACGACCCATGTCAAGATGTGGGTCGAATAACCGTTCCACTTGAGTTTCCCATTGTAACGCCGGAAAACAAGTGGAACGGGAAAAATCGCGGTCGTGAACGTGGTAGTTGTGAGTCTCTAATGGAACGTAGCCATAATCATACGTCATTAAAAATTTTAAAATATGAAACACGAAATACTATGAGCATCATTTGTTTTTTAAAGAACTTCTCAAAAATTGTCACTCTTATCTAGCAACCAATGGCTGTGTAAAAGAAATTTCTTACAAAATCATTTATCTATAGAAACTTATTGATTTAGTTTCATATTCTATTTACATATACTTGTATAGTAGTTTAAATATTCTAAGCTACCACAAGATACTGTAATTGATGTTAGAGATAAATTTGGATTTAGATTTTAGAATACGTCTTATAACATCGCAGACATAAGCGAAGTCTGTCTTTCATGACGTGAACATTATATATTCGTAAACGTTGGTAGAGATTGGCGTTGATGAATTTAACCGTGGAAGAGGCCTCGCGAGGCCTACGCCTGCCAGGGCTGCGGAGAGGCTAGGTCATATACCCGTAGCCCTGGCATAAGGCGAAAGACGGAACACCCAGGGGATTTAGTGGGTATCCCTAACTGGGGAGTGGCAATAGCATGGCACCGGTTTTGACTGGGTATGCTAGTACCACCCCCGATCTGGCGAATCCCACAATCCCCCCCCCCCCCCAAGGTTCTGCCCTTGTCGCGGCTTAGTCCTCAAACGGATTTCCCCTGGTTAAAAAATAAATACAATGATGAATTTAACCTCCGTGTTACACTTGCCAATTTTTCAAGTGAATTTGAAGGCCTGATTTTGTATATTGATGATTTAATTTCGTACAGTTTACGAAATAGCGAACATCACTCAAAACAGTCTCGGGGCAGATTTTAACGAGAACTAGTCATTAGATTTTTCAAAAATCAATTACCCTTGTCAGGAAACGAATCGTCTGATTTTGAAAAAAAAAAACCCACGTACACCAAATCATAGTGTAGCTTGTAAGTATCAATTTGTGTGAAGGAATGTCAAAGGGCAAACCAAGGAAATTAGTTGACTTTCTATTCGTATAAGTTAATAAACACTATGTACTACATCGCTGCCAGAGGAAAGCGTATCTTATTCTGTTTTGGTTAATAGTCTAATGGTGTTTTTTTATATCAAAATGCAAGAGTTGTGGCGCGCCCTGTAATTGCAAGATTAACGGGCTATTACGGAGCTAAATGTTTTACTAGGCGAGTGTCATTCCTAGTATTCTTTCATGGTACAGAAACATAGACAATTATTTATTTATATCCTTAAATAATGGAATCATAGAACAGATATCTATACTTATCATTTTTGTGTATAAAGGTGGCGCCCATATCAAAATAGACTGTACAATAGATAAACTGTGTAATATTATTAGAAATTAATAAATTAACATTCCATTACAAACAATTGTTGAATTGTATCAACAATACAAAATCTTAACATTACATAATATATTATCTTTTGTGCGTTGTTCTGCAATATAACATAGACAATTTAACCGACTTTTTTTTAATAATATTAAATTAATCACGGGAAATCAGTGCTATAATTTACAAAGAATTCGACAAAAAAAAATATACCATAATAATTTTTGTTTTTAACGAAATATCATTACTTAGTACGATAATATTTGTGTACTTGTGCCCTAATTCAAGATTGTGATGCATATAAACTAATATATTATTAAGTGTGTATATACAGACAATTATAATACTTAAATGATTACTGATATCTTATACAGCCAATTATAGCGAAGCTATAAATATAACTAGTATATTATTAATTAATCTAAAGCACAATCTTTCTTATTGCACTTTACACAATATTGTCTTCAAAAACTCTAATATTAGATTTATATGTATAGTATGCATAATATAATATTATAAACAGTAGGATTATCGAATTGCTTCGCTTTTTAATCAAATCATGTTATATCATGGTAACATGAAGTTATTAGTGATATACATGTTTCTAATATTAACCAGAAAATAAATATTACTTGCAATATTATTATATAATATAAATCCTCCAAAGAATTCTGTTTCATACACTAAGGAAATTTATTCTTTTTTTAATAAATGGCAACATATTTTCGATTTTTTAAACATTAGGTTCGCTTTTGATCACGGCTTCAAATAATTAATGCTAATTGCTAAGCGATAGTTGTAGTAAGTCTTTAAAGTAATTCTTGTAATATATTTTTCGTAGTGTAACCTTGCACACCGCCAAAACACTGAAGAACCGTGCCAACTATAATGGTGTATACTTAAATATCCTAACAAAATCAAATAAACGTCTGCTGTATTTATAAACAAAATGCAAGCAACGCTACATTCAAATAATACACCGTGATAATCAAGTATGTAGATTTGAAATCTACATAATATGTGTATAGCAAAGAATATCAATGTTGTGTACATATATTTGATTTAACAGGATTGTCTCTCTCATACACAGTGTCCGTACATGGTGTGAGAAGGGGCCGATGGTGACGTCACGCCTCCGCTCGTCCCGCGCTGACTTAACGCAGCGCAACTATTAGCACTATTATTAATACAACCAGCGTAACGGACAGGCATATTATGATGAAGATTTTTTTCTGCAATGATAAAGGAAAAAGAAAAAGAAAATAAAATCGCTGAAATAATAAACCTTGGATGCATTCGGATAAATATATTAATTTAAATTCTATAAAAACTAAAATATTAGTATTATTAGACAAATCAATTGCTCTTTTAATTGGGAAACTGTTAATTCAACTAATTAATTGATGGAGGATACTAAAATTAATTAACTATTTTATACAAATGCAATTATATATGTAGAAGCATTTAAAAAGACACTTCTATACATCTTATAATAAAAGGACGTGATAACAAATCAACAGCGTAGTGCTTAAAATTAGAGCTTAAACTTATTAAAAAGCCTGGTGCAACAGAAATTATAAAAAGTAATAAAAACTATAATGCACATACCATCACCATCAGCCATGCTACATACAAACCCCAAGCACTTGAAACATTTAGTTTTTCACAAGACATTTTGCTTTGTGTGTCCTAAATTTTTATACAATTTATAGTCCTTTTGTTTCAATTGGTTAAAAACGTCTTGTGAATAAACAGTCACAAACATAAACAAAACAACAACATCCATTTTTTTTTTTAAATTATAACAAGAGTAGATTCAAGATACAAATTTCGAAATTTTCTACCTTTAAGCGCCCTGTAAACGTTCAAATTGTTTGTCAAATTTATTTGATTGTATGTAGCTTTCTTTGATGCGTTCGTCAAGCAACCTACGTGTTTGAAGAAAAAGTGGATTGACGCTGTATTGGTAGTCAGAAGAGCGGCGATATTACGGACAAAGAATTTATGTTGAATTTTATACCTTTTTATTTTAACCATTCTCTGCTTTACCGTCTCTTATTTCTTTTTTATTGATACTTTAAACTCTAAAATACTTTATCCATAATTATGTACGCGCATTATATGCGTTCGATAAGAAACGTCACATCACTATAAGGAACAAATCTATACCACGAAAAAGTTTGACAAATATGTTTAAACCTGTATGCTATTGTTTGACGAAAACGTGAAGTTTAACAAACAAATTTGTCAAACGTATTTGAACTTTTAATAGGCCATTTAAAGTTAAGCAAAATACAAATAGTCAAAGGGATTACTTGTTTTATTTAAACAGATACATTGTACATCATAAATCAGAATTGTTTGTTACACGAACAACTACATTTTAAGTCTATATCGGTATGGTCGGTACCAACTGCATTGTTTCATACACACTACCATGTATATCAGGTGGTAAGACTCTGATGTTGACGATACTCTGCCATTTACGACACGCTGCTTTGTATAGACGTTTTATATTATCTTTATTAGCACTATTAATAATACAAGCAGCGTAACAGATAGGCATATTATGATGAAGATCTTTTTCTGTAATAACAAAAGAAAAACAAAATAAAGATAAATAATACGAAAAATAGTTTTCTAAAATATTGATATAGTTTAGTAAACACTATATTGTGTATAGTATTGCCCGTTAGCGGTGATACTAACGAAAGCACTTGACATATTTTTGAGTTAAGTCCTAAGACAATTTGTAAGATTTATAAGTGGCTTATAGTTTCATCTAGGTGTCTGTAACGAAGACATATAGGTTGTATATTTCAAGTAGGCCTTCAGGGCCAAATTTTAAAATATACGAAATAGAGAAAAATACTCTAAGGAGTCTCGAGGTCAATTTTGACGAAAACTAAAGTGGGTGTTATTAGATTATTGAAAAACCATGTTATTCTACCCCAATTAATCAAGTCAATCAAGGGGTAAACATCGCATGTGGTCAAATGACTGGCGCAATTTGATGTTAAATTAATGTATGGAAAATAGAATATTTTATTTAAATTCATCCCTTTTCCTCCGTTTGCCATTTGATGTTTCTTCACAAAAATTGATCCTTGGAAGCTACAGTATGATTTAGTATAATAATACATGTTATTTATTTTCAAAATCGGTCAATTTCATATCTGACTAGGGCAATTGCTGTGCTGAAAAGTGGCTATGCAAAAGTCGAATGATTTTCGTTTTCATCAAAATCGGTCTAAGACTCCTTTGAATATTTTTGGCTATTTCGTATACTTTACGATTTGGACCTGAAGGCCCCCTTGAAAAATCATCTGTATAATACATCATATCACGCCTGTTTCCATTGAGATTGATAGAGACGATGAATCTCAAGAACAACATGCGCAACATTAAAAGTTTTGGTTCAATACAAAACAATTAATTTGTTGATGATGACTAACTAATTAAAAATGCTCAATATGAAAGATATTTCTAATTAATTAAATAAAATATGTCAGGCTTAGTAAATATTTTCGCGACTAGTATTCATAATCAAACTACGTTTTTACGGTTTTAATCGAGGTAATTTGTTTGATCTTTATTATTCCGACGTTTCGGCCACTTTTCAGTAGCAGTGCTCACGGAAGACAAAGATGTCAAATATCAATGAGTATTGTTACTGCATGACTGATCATGGCTACTGAAAAGTGGCCGAAACGACGGAATAATAAAAATCAAATAAATTACCGCGATTAAAACCGTTAAAACGTAGTTTCATTAATACTTACTCAAGTTCAAAAGAGCTTTAATAATTGCAGGCATGTCGCGCAGAATATCTACTAAAATATATTAAGCATTGCGATTAGCTTAATGAAAAAATATTAAATTCAAAAGACCATGAAATCTTCTTTAAATATTAACTAGAGTTTTCTTATTCAAACTGTTGTTTGTTTAGGTCATGAACCTTGTTATTATGAGATTGACAAAAATGACATCACCCGTTGGCGTAAATCAAATGGAACTCTATTGCCGTTACCATGCCAGCTGGCAAGAATTCAACATTATTATCGCTGGACATACAACGATCGCTCAGAATTATACACTTCATACTTCATGTTAAAAAGGAATTGCATGCAAAATAGGGATTAATTGAAAAATACTAATGCCCGTTGGCTGTTACTTGAGTCCTGCGACATGCTATTGACACGTTGCTATTGTGTTTGCGAAGCCTTAGATGTGAATTAGAAAAAAGTGACGCTGGAGTAAACCTTATTATTATTATTAATATAGATAGGAATAACAAGTTATTAGCGAACTTTGGAGAGAGATGAGAGCACCACAGTACCACATTGTGTTTTAGATGAGCTGTCTTACATTCATTCACTTTATGAAGCATTGGATGACACATATTTTTATTTATTTCTCAATCTATTTATCGATATATAACTTGTAAGGAGTGATCATTTTCTTTTTAACACGAGAAATGAAATCGTAACATTTATCAAGGAAGCTGGATACCTACGAAGAATATTGTCATTCGCTCAGTAAAAAAGGTATTTCTGAAGATTATAGATGTTTTTTCAGAACAAATCGGTCAGTCTAAATAAGTTCCTTTTTAATTTCATATTTAAATATCGTATGAGAACTAAATAAATTTCCACATATATCGTATACATAAAACAACGAAGACTCTGCATTAATTAACCCTAGTGGCATGTAGGGAACATAGTGGAACAAACCATCTAGGCCACATATTAAAGTACTGAGATATTTATCCTCAATATTCTTCTTCCATAATTTTATCAATATTATCATTTTTATTCAGTTTAATTAAATAGTCTAATAGTTTTTTTATAATTTTAAATATTGCTATACACACAATTTAAAGGACAACTCAGATTTTAACTTAAAATTAGCAAAGGAAAAGCTATTTAAGAAGCACCATCCAACGCTTAATAAAATAAATAGACCGTAGAGACAGTTGTTATATTTGTGTGATATACATTTCGACGAGGCAACGCTCGTCATTTGGTTTACCTTCCGCGCCTTGCACTGGTATATGCGGGCTTTATTAATCTCGGTGCGTCCCGTCTCCACGTAGTCTGTGGTCTGCGTCACGTGGTACTCGATGCGGTCTATCAGCTCACCCTGGTGCGCTAACGCCGCGCCGCTGGGGGGAGGGGCAAAGCTAACCGCCGATTGGTTCATACCGTTACGAATCCCGAGATATGCAAGTGGGTTACACCAACCGAATGAAGACAACTCGAGTTCAATATCGAATGTTAAGAGGAGAAAATTCACCGCATACAACATTATCAGCCACAAAAGATGTTAAAAAATATAATAATACATGTATTATACAATATATAATAATGAGTGTTAATTTTGTAATAACATTTTATTAAGTTTTATAAATTTATGACACATAGTTAGTTGTTATATAATAACGTGTTGAGTTAAAAAGACAGTTCTTATGAGTTTATATTAGTTATTATATAACAAGAGGTAATCATAATACAGAAGGCAAATTACGCACACACCAAGTTGTAAATAAGTGACACATACAAGTAATATCAGATTAGTATAAAAAGCCCATTTTAACTCAGTGTTAGTTGGAGCGACATAAACAGTTAGTAAAACAACAGTTAAAGCGAACTCGTGTTAAACACACAACCATCAAAAATAAACAAACAAAGAAAACAAAGTGTGAACCAATCACCGATCATCAACGTAAACAAATGCACGGGTATGAACAAATCAAAAGTCATTCAACATAATAACGATAACAGGAACCGGAAGTAGGCCAGGGCAGCGGATTTCGGACGAGGACAAACAAAAACGAGAAAAAAAACATAATTAGTAACGCATGAATTGACACTGGAATGATGACTTACCCGTCGAGCTTTGCTCTGATATTTTAGGGCCTTCTTTGTGTCTTGTGTTGCAGTTTGGACATAGTCCACGGCGTGTTCAACATGATATTCAATGCGGTCGATCATTTCACCCTGCATCCACACGACCATGTTAGGTTGCAAACATATACCCTTCAGTAAACTCACGACCATTTACATGTAAAATATTTTTTATTCTTCGAATATAATTGATAATTTACTAAGTTAGTTCATCCTATATTGTGAGCAGGTACTGTTAGAGTACTAGAGGCCCATTTATGTGATCGCTTACCCTTTTCATATCCATCTCTTCAAACCTTCGTATCTCTTTCTACAAATTTCTTGAAATTCGACTACTTGTTTGCAACATCATGTAGTTTATAGCTTTCTGTTGCAGATGACTGACTATAGTTAATAATGACCGTTTACAATCCGGCCGAATTACCCGGCCTTTCTTAACGTTAAAAAATACTTTAACAGTTACATATGTCAGCTCTGAATTTAGAACTATTTAGTGTTCCATACAACTGTATTTATTTTGATAATTTCAGCCACATTTATACTGTTTACCTCCTTTATTTTTAGGGAGGTTATAAAATCGATCAATACATCAGCGTTTTTTAACGATGTCTATGCCATCATGGACATCATGATGATCGTAAGTAGCTTTAAGGTTGTGTCAGGATCCCAATGGCATGATATGATCAAATCCAACAACTAACCCCTCTAATATTTTATCATGTTGCCATATGCCAGGACCTCGGAGACCTAGACTCTTCCGATAATCCTGACAACGGCATCTTGCCTAATAGAGAGAATTATTCCCTTTCTGTCACTACTGTTTTTACCACACGGCGAGATTATGGGTACATATCAATATAACTGGAAATAATTTGCAATTTATGAAGTAATTTCTCCTAGGACAATGGATAGAAGAATGTTGCAAGTACTAAAAAGGACACAGGTAATGACTACTTTGTAACACTGAGTAACAACATCAGCACTTTGCTTTGGGATGAATGGATAAAATTAATAAAAAATATTTGACCTGGCTTTCGACGAGCATCGCCATGTCCATAAACATGTCGTGCAACTCTCGAATAGATGTCTCCAATTTGATGATATCCGCATGTCGCGCTTCGATGTCTGCCAGAGTTTGCTTTGCTTGTTGTGTCTCCATTATTATCTGAAATTGTCAATTTGCAAGTGATGAAATCTATATCTGTTGTAAACCATAATGATAATCTTTGGTAGCAAATCGAACTATTTTATTATTTTTGAATATTACTATCTATTCTTCATACCAGAAATAAATTTGTCTAGAAACCTGTTGTATGAGATTAGTAAGAAGTAGATTGTATCAAAAACTGTAACCTATCGTGGTTACCAGTATTTCACTCCATGGCTACAAAATACAATGAGTTCTTAGAACATTCTTAATCCTTTTGCCAATCTATGTCCACTGCTAGACATTGGCCTCCACAAGTTTCTGATACATATCCCAGTTCCACATCTGATTTCATTCAAACCTTATTTATATTTACAAACATAAAAAAGAAATTAAATTTAAAAGTATATGAATGCAACTGAGTTTGTGTTTGTACAAAATGTACGGGAGAGAGTGAGTGTTAATACACATTTAGTTAATATATGTAGTGTGTACATGCATGTGTGTCTGTGTATGTATTATAATTAATCTAAAGATGCAAGAGATATTGATAGTTTTTAATTATCTATAATAACCTAATTGTATCGATTGAAAATCATAGTGTTTTCGGTTCCTTTACATAATTGAATAAAGTTGACCTTCTGTTTGTTCATAATTTAGCATTTTCGATAATTTCGTGATTTTTTCTTTGAAGGCGTATTTCTGAATAACAATACAATACAATATATACGTATATACTGTATAAATTATTATTCACTACATTATAAAGGTATATAGTTCCAAAAAGAGATATTAGCGCAATATAAGTTGTCGCTTAAAAATCTGTATAGCCATTGTTGATACGTCCATTTTTTTTTTGCTTGAAGACAAAATTGAAATTTAATGCTACCTTTAGTTTTGGCTTAACCTGCAATATGTTGAGCCCTCTCCACTTCAATGACATTGATTTTTCTCAACCTCCCCAACATGCAAGACAATATTTAAGGATATTTTGCTAGAGGACAATTTTTACATATATATTTTTTTTTTTAAATTAACCTATTGATCAGCAACGAACTTTAGTATTCACGCAAAAATGAAATAAGAGTGTCAATATGAGCCTTAAAGTGAACGTTGAATCTAGCACGATACCAAGACACTTAATTGAGTCAGACCTTTCGGGCAACGGGCAGTTTATAGTTTAAGCCTGAGTTACTTCAAGAATATACAACCATGGTGATTATTGATGGGCCAAGAAGTTTGTATTTCGCAGAAAGGATTCAGTGTTTGGTTTTACTGACGTAACGTGCTTAAGTACTGGATTTTAGCCGATTACAAACCTTACAAAGACCAGCTTGAGCATCGATAAATAAGTTACACCAACTGTTTTCCTTAAATAAAAGAGCAATATCATGCGAAAGAGATGAATTTTTATCACTATATCAGATAAGAAAAAGCGTGGGCCCAAATATACTCCATTGAAGAACGCCTAAACTAAATACGCTCATCACTAAGCAATAGTCAACTTTTTTTCTAACTGAACTCTATAATGAAAGTAAGTATATAATATTATTTCGCTTTGTTAAGAGGTGTAGAATAGACAGTTCGAAATTAATCATTATTTTTAATCTCATTGTAAGTGAACTAAATGTTTTATTGGAAATAAAGTTAAACCTAGAAGTTGTGCCAAATGCTTAATCGAAGTTTAAGATCAGGCATTTTTGCTTTTCATAAATACTAGACAAATTGTTACAAACTAGTTTAAGAACAGCGTCACTGGAAGATTTTTCAGAATGAAAACTTTTTTTTCTTCTTTAAAATGTGTCGATATTTATTTTTTTTTAAACAGGCCAAAATAGTTTTGACCAATGTTATGGTCAACTTATGAAAATTCATGAGACAATAACGAATAAATCGTTTAAAAGTATATGTTATTTTCATAATGTTATCAGTGCAAATAGATTTTATTTCGCAGGGTATGCCGTTATTGATTTCCGTTACAAAATTAATTTTAAATTTCTATGTCGTGTTACATGACTGTTGCTATTATTTACAGAGTGCCTGAATGCTTGCCGAGGTTGTTAGAGTTTAGATATCGATATCTGTGATGGTTACCGTGAGGTACTGCCAATTTTATTTGAATAATCTATAATATTATAAAATTCTAAACATGCCGGCCGTGAACATTGAAGCTATTAAAAAAAACCCAACAGTAATAGACTATATGAACTACGGAGAAAACGATGCAATTTTTTTTATATATACTTGTGATCCATGTCTCGCGGAAACCATCCCATTTTGCCGGATAAAAGTATCCTTTGTTCATCTCCCTTATCGAAAGTGCATATATATTATGATAAAATCGACCGATGGACCCATTGTCATAGCCGTGATGAATTATCAAAAAAAAAGTTTTAGCATTAATGAGTGTGCAGTCATATTTTCAATTCTTAAGTACACTTTTGTATTGACGTGTTTAATGTATACAACGCAAGATATTTACCCCCTGTGTGAATACAGCCGGGTTCCCCTGTTCGAGCATCTCTTCCAGCTCGTCATCGGTGGTGGCTCGACCTGTGATCTCCAGCTGCCTCTGTATCCTGTTTTTGCACCTGTCCCTGTAGTCGGTCTGGGTACGATTGTATTCAGTCATCACCTCGACGAACTTGCGCGACAAAGTGGAGTGTTGTGTCTTTCTTATCCTGAGATCGGCAGATGATTTGTTCGAATGCTCCTCTTGTTCGATGTTCTGCTCTATGTCTGTGAAATTAAGAGATATCGCGTATTTTAATGACTAAGGTTCGAGTTCAAATCCTAATAACGAGTTTGCGGTGGCTGATAAGGAGCTGATCCCTTTCCCACCCCCATCTCCGCAACCCCTTTCCGCGTATAAGGCATATACATACAGCCGTTTTCCTCATGCCAGGACTGAGAGAATGCTCGTCTAGTGATCTCTCCCTTACATATAGAAAATCCTCTATTGGAATAAGGCGCAGATGAGACACCTGCTAGAGTCGTGCCGCTGGCTAGGCTTTGAACCTACGACCCTAGGTGAGAGTGATTGAATGAACACCAGGGTAGACTTAATACGTATCTGGCAGTCGCCGCGAGTGTCATATTACCTCACTGCTCTTAAAAAAATATATTGCGAAGCTGGAAAACAAGCACGACGGCCTACCCATTGAAAAGCGGTTGCCGTCGCCCATGCCACATCAGGCGCTTTACTAAACCAACGTGTTGACAGCCTTTAGAATGGGATAGAGGGGGATAGGAGAATAGGGGTAGGAGAGATTAGATAAAGGGGATATGATTGGAGGACTGTATAGGAGGCATGTGATAAAGGTGATGGAATAGAGAAATCACACCGGAGGAATTGGATGGAGGCCATGGAATAGAAGAATAGAATATGGGGAGGGGGAAATAGGCCATTGGGACTCTCATACATCGTACAAAAAACGATTAGCTCAATACTAACCGTTTACGTCAATATTCTGTCAGAGTGTGGTATCACATCGATATAACCGGCCCAGCGAGCTGTAATCAAAATGTGATTCCAACATAGCTCTACCACGTCGAGCAATGAAGTTCGCATAATGCATTTCCAATTTGCAAACAAAAATTGCAATTCTTTATGTTTTCAGGTGCTGGCGTCAAAATTACAGTTATGACCGATATGTGTGAAACTTTAAAATTCATATGATTACAAGCGACGCGGATACACACACAGTTTTCTTTTCTAAAACGGGTTGGAATAGAAATTGGTGATATTACATCGTCACGTTAATTGACTTTATTACTTCCAGAGAAGGACAGGATTAAGGGGATAAGAATATTGTCTGACAATAATCTCTACCCGAAAAAAATGGGCATTATTAATAATTTAACTGCAAAACTGTTAATCATTAAAAGTTGTTCACTTTGCGCTTCTATTTATCAATCAGTTATGGTATTTGGGTTCAGGATCAAAAATCTTGACCAGAAATATCGCACATATGGGATTATTTCGCTGAATTTGTAATGTTAATTTTAAAAACTGAATAAAATACATATTTAAGCAGAGATACGTAAATAGTAACACAACTTACGTTTTAATTTTCCTCTAACTTTGTTGGCAGTTTTCTTAACATCGGCCATGAGATCTTCTAATTCGTGCTTTGTTTCTGAAAATGAGTGATAGATACATTTTTATTAAAGGTAAAAAATAATTTTTCACATAGTTAGAATGACTTGTGGTGTCAATTAAGTGTTCTGGTGGACCGTTTCGCAGATGAGCACAATACAGATTAAAATTTTCACAAATTTCGTAGTTTATTTATCGTTAGTTCCTAACTTAGCCACGATAATCTTTTCTGTATAGTTCCGACAAAGATGAGCTTAGTCTCCTCTCCAAGCTTCTAAAATTAACATCAAAGCCCCAGATCTAAGCAGTCAATGGCGAGATAAATCAAGAGCTGTATAAACAATTCGAGTTCCTAATTGATTTTAATGGCATAAATTAAATTGAGTATTACTAATCCTATGCATAAGACGAGTACGTTATAATCGGCTTTCTATTCATTGATCGACTGTTACACTCGTAAACCCTTAGAATTGTACGACACTGTAATAAAGAAGATATATTATTGTATCGCCTTATGTATTGTCTTGCTAGATTTAATTAATGAACACAGGAGGTTTAAAATATAGCCTTAATATGTAGTCACATTATTCTAAAGAGTCGCTTAAAAAGTAATGAAATATAAAGTCCTCAAGAGTTGCTCTAAAATCTAGTTCCCTATGACGGTTAACTAAATCCATTATTAAACAGTTCAAATCAAGTCACACGCAATTCTTCATGTTGACTTCGGTTCAAGTTCTGGTGGCAAACTTTTATAGATTAAGCAGGTTTTCTCTACTTAATGAATATGAACGATGAACATCGTTCAGCAACAAGTCAAACTTACAACAATTAATGTTGAAGTGTGTCGATGGAAAAAGTTTGCCGTTATATTTAGAGCCTGGTCCGAAGCATCTTTACAAAATACTATTGGAAACTACTTACTATTAGAAGTAATCAACGAAATAGGTATTGAGAGTGGTCTTGTAACAAAGTACTTAGAGATCTTTAACAAGTTTTGTTCGAAAACTCCAAACAATACTCGTGGTCGTGTTACATACGGAAGAGCCTGAGAAACATTACGTAATCCATTTTCAAAATGAAGGCCGAATCGATATCTTGTTTAGAGGAAAATTACTTCCAAAATTACGATTATGTGAACTAATTGAAGCCTTCATCAACATATCTCCGATTTCGTATAAGCCATGAAGAACAACAAAGTGCAGGACATAAATAGAAAACAGCTAAAACAGTATATCTCGCTAGTTTAATGTTTTAAATCAAAATAAAATATAATGGGAGTATTTTTTTGCTTCAAATATCAACACACACTCAACCAATATTAACATACGTTCTGTGTCATTTACACAAACTATAATATAAAGCCTGTGTAACGCAAAAGTGCGAATAAATGGCCGAAAGCTGTCCTGCAGCGTAGCTTTTGGTAGAATTGTGGAGGATTTAAATATGGATTTTATACTGGAGTTAATAAACAACCCCTACATAATGTGTAGAGTATTAAACTTTTTACCGACGCTTTTTCTGTTCGACCGCTTGAGGCATGTTCATACTCTACTTATAAACTTTGTTATAGCAATTCTTTTTAAAATTAGGTCACTGGCTATAGCAACACACAGCAATAAATGTTTGAGGGGTTCGAGGGTCAATACATACGTTTCATACCCATAAAAAAGAAATGTTCAACATGGTGTATGAACGAATAAGAAAATGTGACTTCATTTAGTATACTTTTTCACGATATAATGTCGCGATCGGTTCAAAAGTGGGCTATCAAAGATTTGCTAAGTATAAGACATTTTACATAATACCTATGTTACTTTAACGCTTAACAAAAAAATATCGAATTATTTTTGAAATTCATTTCTATTACTTTTGCGAATTAGAAATGACTTATCAATAATGCGTTTTTTAATCATTTCTGGAATCAGATTGAATCTTACAAACCGGTAACAAGCCACACAAATTAACACAATTGAATGAGTACACAAAAATGGTTTGAAACTGTGTGTTTTATGTATGTACTAAAAATCCTCGAATTAACTCTTTAATATTAATTATCTAAAGTATTTTTAGAAAACCGTTTTCCCTTATTATCTCACATAGCCTTTTATGAACGTCTTAATATCTGAAAACTGACATCCTTTTGGTAATTCCGGTTTACATAACTACGATCAATTAATTGGTTCTCTACACAGCGTAGCTTGTCTTGCAACACAGAATTTCACAGTCTAGATTGCTGAGGCAGTATGGCCATTGGCCTGGCTGACGAAAAAATTTCTACTCTCCGTGCATATTTATTTCTGCGCGAAATTCCGTAAAATATTTTCCTAAAAAGCTATTAGATTATTAATATTTTACAAAATATGAAGGAATAGGAATTATATTACATTACTTATTAACTTATAAGGAAGAAGAATTTGTTCGTTCATTCCATTGGAAATAGAATTCATCGAAATAATTGCCCGACTCACAAAAACCTTTAGAAAAAAATTCATTCATATTTGGGTTGATCCTCTGCCTTCTATTGTGTCAGTAGAAAATTTAATGATTGCTCATTTTGTAACCGATCTCAGGATAAAAAATGGTTTTAAAAAAATAAAAAAATATTTATCTCATATTTCATTCTAAGCCATTTTTATTATAACAATAGGTTACTGTAATAAATATCTGCCTGTGTGAAAAAAACGTTCGTAAAAGTTTAGTAGTAACTCTATACAAACTCGATTCTTACGGAATCAACAAGTCATGCTGTCCTAAAATAAGTCTATTTTATTCATTAAATGTACTTCATTCATGCCTCTCAAGAACAATAATAAATGCTATAAGGTAATAGAAAGAGCGGTAATACTTTTTCATCACATTTTTCGAAAGTTAAAAATTACGCACGTGTGGAAAATAGGTACGTAGATGAAAAAAATGTATAAGAAGTCCACCAAGGAGTTTCACACTAGTAAAATAAATAAGCTGAATAATCAAACCTGCTTGAAAGCGCTTTTGATGAATACAATATAGAGTACCTAGTTTACCACACGTTCTATTGTGTGTTGCATAATTTTCAACTTTCGAACAATGTTTACAGGCTTCGTAGATGCATTTTTAAAGCAAATGTGTTGAAAATAACTATTACTTTCAATGCTAATAATCTGTAATACTCTCTCTATACCTTCTTAGCAAATATTTAAAATCAAGCTATTATATATATTTACAGTGGTTAAATTTCAATTAGAAAAGATTTCGTTTTAAGAAATTTTGATTATTTTTAGAAGTTATTAAGCTTCAACAACAAGAATATCAAGTTTGACGTCTCAATATCAATTTCAAAGAGCTCTTTATTTGATAAATTAATGTTCTGTTTCATCTGGGATAATGTTAGTGATAGTGACTGTAGCCAAATGCTTCTTGTTTATAGCATCAAAAAATAACGCGTTAACGATCATGTATATACATACGTTATCTATAAACGTTTATTGTCATTAATAATTAATAACAATATTGCATCACAAATCACGCATTAAACCCATCGCTACATCTGCGTGAAATGGTCACTAATACTAACCTTATCCCAGATGTAGCAGAGGCATCAGACAATTTCCTCAGAATGAAACTTAAAACTAATGGAATAGGACAAAGGAATATAACATGACGTTTTGTCTTTGACTTGTGCCAATAAATAAATAGACGAACACCCGATCCCTAGAGAAATTTCGAAGATTGGTCGCACAAAATATCTTCTAGTGCAGATTTACGCAACGCCCATTTTTCACGTACCAGATTCTAGTGACATGTTCCATTTCAATTTTTAACAATTTTCATTATCACTTATCCATCAATGTGACATATCTTATACTAATATATAAAGCTGAAGAGTTTGTTTGCTTGAAAGCGCTAATCTCGGGAACTACTGCTCTGATTTGAAAAATTCTTTCAGTGTTAGATAGCCCATTTATCGAAGAAGGCTATATATCATCAAGACCAATAGGAGCGGAGCACCAATGAAGAATGTTTCAAAATCGGAGGGTTTTTTTAACTTACTTTTTTTTACTATTCCACGCGGACGAAGTCGCGGGCAGAAGCTAGTTTTACAATACACTTCAAAACAATATCCACCGCATAAATGAACGAGCGGTAAATATGTTGGCATCCTCTGATTTTTAGCATATCATGATAATTATAATTACTATTTATATAATGAATAATAGATACTCTACTTGACTACGGATCTCTAAAAAGATTTAATGAAAAATAGCAGATATCAAAATAACATGTTATATTGAAATCCGTTTTCAGTAAATATATTTTTAGGCGTTACCACCGACTCTCAAATATTAGGACGTGGGAGGTAATACATTTTTCAAGCCTTTGGACGTGAATATTTCCCCATCCATTTATGTAAATAAAAGTCTAGTATATCTATTGTAAAGATTTTTCAAAACCTGACATACGATATCCCACCTATTATGACTATGTAGAGGAAACTATACCATTATTGGAACCCTATTAATTTATACAAAACATTAAGAAATATTAATATTTTCTTTTCAATTTGTAGACATAAAATGATAATAATATTATTGTATGGCTATAAAATGAAAGTATTAAGATTTCTTAATATCTCGAATAAATTGGTTGATTGTCAATAATTGGGTGGGCTGCCAAGAAATTGTATAGTTTACCCTATATTAAAAATTTCCACCCCCAATTTTATTATCATTCACAATTTCACCACACCATGTACACTTTATGTACGTTTATACATATATAATACACCGTTACACCAAGATTCCTCTTTACACACCTAAGGTTTTTCGAGAAAAATGGTTGTGGCATACAAAGACAGACGACCAGACATGAGAATTCTAAAAAAGGGCTCAGTCTCATAGTCATAGTCCAAAATGTTCACGTAACCCTAAAAAGGAATTTTTAGATAGAACAAACGCGTGTATAAAATATTCTCGTGACTTGTTTGATAATAGCGACAGTTTGAATGGCTTATTTCAGGGTATTTAGGTCGGGTCAACTGCTAATCGCGACTATTCGTGACGCTCCTGCCGACTCCACGATTATCGAGGGTGCTCCTATCAAAAACCACTTAATAGCCCCCTTCATCTATGTTTGTGATAATAAGGTGTATAAATTTTATTTACTATTCATTTTTTTATATAACAAAACAATCTAATTATATACAGCTGTGAGCGACGCGGCCGCCCATCGTTGTAACAAAAACAATCGTCATGCTGTTATTAGTGAATCAATAAAATTGAATAAATTTTGTTGAAAGTAATCGATGGCATTCAATAACATTGAATGATTCAAGTTTATATGGATCACTGGTTGGTTCGTCCAAATTGAAAGGCAGAAATGAACCGTCTGATATTATTTGCTTTATTATTTATTGTTGAGGTTCTTTTATTGGCGAACAATACACTCTTATCTAGCTATCATTTAAATTGAAAACGATATCGAGTGCCGAAAGGCTATTTGGTTAAAGCAATATTATAAAAACCATGTAGGTATTATTTTTAATGTTAAGCATATTTAAAACATACGAAATTATAAAGAACTTGGATTCCTATTTTTCTTATTCAAATATCGAATATATTTTTTTAATAATAAGATTTTTAAATATGCCCTGAAAAGTTGTCAAAATGTCGTTCAGAGCACAATTATTAATCTTCACCCCTTGGTTAATATTATAACTAAACCCATACTCTATACGAATATTAAGGCAACGTTCATTTTACAACCTGGTACTGTTCTAGAAGTAAAATTTATCTGTCTGTACACTATTGCGGCAAAACCATTGACCAATCTTGTCATCGACACCGTGTGCAAAGCTCTAGTTCAAATAAGCAGAATAGTTTAGTCGGATCAAATAAAGATTTTCCGAAGCTCCCAACAATCAGTATGTAAGTGTTAAATTCCTGTTGCTTTCAGAGCATTTGCTTTGCAGCCACTTTGCTACTTTCTTTCCCGTTACGCACGGTCTTCTGCGGTTTTAATTATGAGACTACTGACTCGCACAACATCCCCCTCGATATCAAGCCAGAATGTCTTTTTCCTACCCATTTGATGCGGTATAGCAAGACATTTACTGCCGCTTTCAGTAAAACTTCCTTAACTTAGTCAACACAGTAGGCAAAACTCTCGATATTATCTGCTATATCACAGACATAAAGGCTGTTGCGGATGCCGTGGTTTCTATCGCGTAACGAGTTTTACTTCACGTGACTCAAACCTATTCACCGCAGCATACTCATCTGCGCGAAACTGAAGCACAGGTCACGTTTCAATGTCAAAAAAATAGTTTAAAGATTTATTGAATCTAAACAAAACGTCTTTAGCTTTTCTATATAGAAAAGTTAATTCTAGTTAAAAACCTTTTGAAGCTACCACATAAATGAATCACGCAGGCGGATGATTGAACTGGAGGCGTATAAATGAAAAAAAGAAAACGAAATAGTTGTGGGTGTTGACATTTGCAATGGTATTTATAAATCTAATTATAGCAATACAGTTGAAACGAGAAGGCAATAATAATATCAGACTCCCTAGAAATGTGATAACACAACGTTCCAAGTATTCTCGCAAAAGGCATACAGACTAACTCCTACGTGTCTGGGTAAATGCCACTAACTTTGCCCTTATTATTTGCTGTGTGGGGGTATATTGCGATCTAACTTAACTGCCCACGCTTAACAACATCAATACCCATAAATTTTCCAAGAGTAATTTATCAGTTGTACGACGATATGAGCGGGCTATTTTTAGAAATTTCGTACATTTTCATAACAAAAATTTTAAAGTTTGAAAGGTGTTTTAACTTATTTGAGTAGCCAACATTTGTTACTATACGGTGCTCTATTAAACTAGATCAGTTTTCTCAAAATAAAATGTTTCAGTATCATAGAGATTAATTAACGCTAAGCATCATTGAAATTTATAACCATAACCAGTAATATTTAATATCAATTATTATGATTACAATGTACGTGTGGGAAATACTTACTTTCATCCGACTGGGGCGCTGATAGTATGGCACTATGCTTCTTCTTCACTTCCTCGACGTTGGCCTGAATTTTGTCTATCATCTCTCGTATCTCTTCCACCTGCACAAAAACATAGCTAGTTATATCCTACTACTTTGTATATTGAGCACTAGCAGGCTAGTATTTCAATTTAGATAGATCGGAAGCCAAGGAAGCGGACCGTCAAATCGTTCGAAACGCTTTTTAGAAATTTACAGAATGTCGCAGTCTTATAGATTTTGTACAACGTACCTACTTATAACATCGTAAGTAGAACACAGTAGAAACAAGCAAAAAAAGTCAAATAGAATTATTTCTATCGTCATATTTTAAAAGGTAGATGATAAAATGTTATTTTAACGCGTATTCTTTACATTACAATTTTCAGAATTTATTGTAACATGTGTCCGCATCCCTATTGTATCTATCACAGTAAGCCAATATTGGCACGTGATTCTGACGTGAGAATGATAGACAATGACAGCTTAGCAAAATAAAACAATATAAGTTACTGTAAATTATAGGAAAATAAAAAACTTTATCGCTTCAATTCATTACTTCGAGTAAGACAAATAGACCATAAGTGTTTCTAATTACCTTTAGGTATCAAAACCCGAATAAACATCGAAAAATATAATATTTTTTAAGTTTTCGCGACTTGTATACATAATAAAACTACGCTTTAACGGTTTTAAGCGCGGTAATTTATTCGACCTTTTCAGTGACCGAAACGTCGGAATAACCAAAATCAAGTTAAAACGTAATTTTATTATCGAAAAATATATCAATCAAACTTCTTAAAGTTAGCCAATTGTTTCCAAGTTCCATTTAAGTTATATCGTTCCTTTGCATTGGAGTGCAGTACACAGTTTATCTCTACATCAGATTTAAGAGGGTCTGTGAGTCTAGCCGTTGTGGCGGCGGCATGTGTTGGCTGGGAGCCAACGAAACCAACCTGACCTAGCTTCAACCAGCATTACAGTTACCGTTTATCGAAAAAAATGTACAGAGTAAAACCTTGTTCTTGATCTAGTGCAAAGCAGACCCAGATTTCCAACAAAGGCATGTAATCCTTAGCTTTCTCGGGTATACCGTTGATCTTTTTTTGCACAATATACTAAAACTATAACTACATTAGATCCTTCTACTCGACATCGCTCGAGTAAACTACGGGTCGATTCTAACTAACCTAAATTAGGTTCGAAAACTCTAGCATTTTTGGATTTTAAAAATAATCCTACGGTCGTCACATATTCCTAAAAAGGCTATTGAGCTCTAACATAAAAATGAATTACCTATTTTCTAATAGACCGAATGAAAGTACAATATATTATAATTATGTATTTATATACCAAATTTCATGACGTTGATTTATTCCCAAGACTGTTTTTTTTTTATTGCAGGAAATCAGCAGACAGGCAGACGGCCTACTTGATAGAAAGCGGTTACCATCGCCTATGGACATTTGCAACAGCAATGTTGCTACAAATGCGCTGCTGCTCTCTTAAGGGAAACTGGAACCTAGTCACTAATGCCGGAACACAACTCAAGGTTGTTATGGCGACATACTTTAGACCAGGGGTGGTAGCCATCCAGTCGGGCAAATGCCCTCCCACCTGGCAAACAACTCCTGGCAACTGTGAGGATAAATGAAACAAACGTATAAATAAACATGCAAATATAGAAGAAAGATTGGACTGAAAAATTCATGTTCGAAGTGCCAATAGAAATGCAATTACACTTTACATTTCAATATCAGTTGTAAAAACTCAAACAAATGCTATAAAACTGGCATATTGCAAACACAGTATTAGGTAAATAGTTTATACCTTGGCAACCTACATGGCAATACCGGTGCATTTGCACTTATCGACACTACCCTGTAATTGTGAGTTAACAGAGCAATTTTCAATGTAATTGACTGACTGTAGGTATGTTTTATTTAATTGATTTTCACGTTAAAAAAATATTTATGAAAGAATTTATTGCTTCAATAGTAAAAAATAGTTTGTCGCGTGTTTAAAGCTTTTTTTTTATTAATTTGAATATATCTTTGTGGAGTATAAAACATCAAGTATATTAATTAATAACACGCTGCTTGAAGGCTGTTTAGAGGGAATGAGGGTCTGACCACTATGATTTATCACAATATGTTGGATTTTATTGATCAGTATTTTTTTATAGAATGGAAGAAATGAGTCATATAAATATGATAAATTTTCATACAAACCAATGCACGCATTTAGGACACAACGACAATTGGATCGATTGAAATGACAGATTACAGCTGTGGAGGAAGAATTTAAAAGTTTTATAAGTATATTTTAGCGCAGACAGGAAATGACAGACTGATGATATTTGACTCTTAATTATACAGCTAATTTAAAACTATGTATACACTATATTGACATTATGCAGCTAGTTAGCTAAGTGGTTTTCTTTACCTGACAGAACGTGGGCGCTTTTGAGACTGTATTCGACGTGAAAGGTATCTCTGATAAAATATATCCTACGTAGCATACTGTTAGCATACGTTTTGATAAGTTTAAATAAATTAAAACAATATTTCCTTCGGAAGAATTATACATGAATATTTAGAAATCTGGCAGTTCACGTACAATGAATGAACTGGCAAACCTTTACTCTATTCATTATTCAACAAAATCATTCATGAAATGAATGGAATTTCTGTTTCTCAATTCTTAGCCTCAAACTTTTAGAATTTTATGTATCCTACCTGTCTGAAACTTTGTCTCGAATAATTTTCGAAACGGCTGAACAGATTTTAATGAAAATATTAAGGATTAAATCAAGAATCTTAAACTTCTGTGTATGTTCCATTCAGATATGTTGCAGGGTTCGGAGGACATGGATAAATATTAGTACAGCGCGAACGAAGTCGCGGGCGCTGCCAGATTATTAAATTTAAATGAGTAGTGTTTACAATTTTTAATATGAAAACCAAATACTTTTCGTTGAGGAAACGTGACAAAAATCATAATTTAATAAAACATCGTCTACCGCTCACCTTAAGGAACACGGTAACGAAATGAGTCATGGGAAAAACATTTTTTAATTTGTACAACAATCTTATCGATTCAGCATTGTTTTGTATGCTAAACCTACTGATGCAATCGTTATTATTAAAATAGAAATACTGTTTTGCAATGTAATATACACTGTGTTTTTAAGTTTGCTTGTTAATTTTCTACACGTTCTTTGGAAAGGAACGTATAGATATTATTCGTTAACGGGGATGAACGTAGGTTATTCTTCCACCCCGGTTAATGGAATAGTTTCGGCGAGGTGCAAATAGATTGAACCCGCGCGGAAAGGTTTTGCGACATTGCGATGGTTTAGCAAATTGCAAATAGTGGAGATTTTAATAGCAAATGAAAATGTGGTGGGTGTATTCCCTATAAGTAATGGGTCAAACGTTATAGTGATAACAATGTAGTTTGAAATTGATAACTTTAATCGGGTGCTCGACTATACACGTTTGTCTTAACCACCTGTGATAACTGAATGTGTTCAATATCATTGGAGAATTTCAAGTATTTTGGAGATACAATTTTTCAACAATCTCTCGTATTTCATCTTCATTCGATAGCCGATGAGATAGTAATAATTATTATAAATGTTAAAATGTAATAAAAGAAAAGGATACGCATTCGTACATTCTTGGGCCCACGTTATAAAAAGATGAGAATGATTTTAGGGTTTATTTTTATTAAATTGATATTTTTTAATTGTTGTAGATTTAGTTATCTATATAACTAAAAATGAATCGTAAAAATGTATGGACGCGCATAACTTGAGAACGACTATACCGATTGTTATGAATTTTTTTTGTGTATGTTTGGGTGGATAGTTAGATTTGACAATTGAAACCGGTAGGTGGCGCTGGGATCGGGTCTTAGAATTTTATTTATCAGGGGAGGACGACGTCTGCCAGGACCTCTAGTTTTGAATAAATTAATCGTGTGGTGTAAGTGTTTTCATACTATTAATTGTTAGAATTAATTCACATAAAACAATTATAAAAATCGATAACTTATCTTATTTGTAACTTTATTTTTCAGATTTCTCGTCTTCCAGATAGATTTTAGGGCTGATGTTTTCCATTTTGCAATAAAAAAATATAAAGCTTTTTTTACGACATATCTCAACATTCACGTTTCTTTAACCCAGTAGTCCCCGTCACCTTTTACCTATTGTGAAAGTATTACACAACTTCGTAACTCCTTTGAAATCTAAATCTTAAGAAATAAAACAGTATATAGGCGTAGACGGCTTGCACTACAACAAAAGGGGTCGATTATGCCGTAGTAAAAGCGGCCGATGAGATTGTACTAATCGGGCACGTTGCTAGGCCGAAGTGAAGTTCATGGCCGGGATGGTATTGGGTCGATATGAGACTGTCGCACTCGTATCGCACGACACTTCTCACAGTGAGTCATCAATTAATCAGATTACAGCGATAACAGCTATCGCCTGGCCGACCGCCGATAACGGCCCAATCGCGAATAATGTTGGTAAACGTTTACGCCATGCGCTTGTATACGATACTGTGTAACTTAATATCCTTAATAATGGACATTCCTATTACATTCCCTACACGAGCTAAAAGGTATAAAAATAATATCAGACAATAAATATCGTATAGCAAGCTGAAGCTACAACAGTTTCTTAAGAGAATCGCGTGATACACAAACCTGGGACCATTAAGCCCAAGAGTAATTTCGATATGAGGTTTTCATCAATACTGCAACGCGTCACTTTAAAACAACATACTATGTACATATTGTAAAATTAACACTATAGTACTGTAATAACTGTCGATTAATTTCTTCTTTCATAAACAGAAAACATATTCAATTTTTGTAATCCGCTAGTCCGAATTAGACACCATGATAGTTTTCTCTTTCTTAAATTATTAATAAAATAAAAAATTAGTAATTTTAAGTTCTGATAAAAATAGAGTTTCTTCTGATATAATATTTTTAGACTGGACACAAACAACATAATTATTAAACTAACTAGTTTCATGAATGACGGGTTGTACACAAACAATGCTCCAATCTGAAAAGCTTTAACAAAGTTTGATGCTTAAGGGGATGCTTTGAAGGCATAGCTCCACACATTACATCTTTAAATGAGGTGCCTAACGACTGAAGGAACTTAAGGCCCTCGGGCTGTTTCCGTTATGAATGCCCTCGGTGCTCACTTTTCACTTGCTTCCACAGGATTTTGTTATAGCGCTTATACGTTAGCGATTGCTTCGTGGCTCTATATACATAATTTGATTTAATATTTAAATTTATACATCTTGAAAATAGCTGAGCTCGATCCGATGTTAAATTTGAAAACAATTATAAAAGTAGGACTTACTCTATTACTTAAAAAGTACTTTACTCAGTGGGTACTTTTTAATTTTCCAGTATAAGTATCCTATTCACACTGAGGGTTTAGTCTCAAACGCCTTTCTTCGTTCGTTTTGATGGTAGCTTACAAGAGGATTCGATGAAAGACGTTTAGTAGTAAGCCCTTTCAGAACTCGAAAGAAGTATAAAATAAGAAAAATATCAGGTATTGTGCAAGGCAGAATCTTTACGACTTTGGAGGCGATCTCAACACCGTAATGAATTTTCAACATCTACTCAATGTTAGTGTCGCCGAAGACTACAAACTTTCAATCGGCCGATAGTTTAATCCAACAATATAGTTGGGTTGAAAGTGAGTGCGCAAACCAGCCAACAGTCGTCCGATCGATTACATTCGCTAGAGCTGGTGAAGAGACCATTCGCGTGGAATGTTGCCCAATTATATTATTTATATTATTGCCTTGATACATAGGAGAGATAGATGAAGGAGAGATCGAGAGTATTGGGTACATCCCATCTACAGTAATAGATTATTAGCAGGAAACTTTTACACGATTCATTCTAAATTACTAGATTTCCCGAAAAAAATATTTTCCTATTATCTAATGAGCATAACCAGTTTCAATGAAAATAAGCTAAATCCAATTAGGAACAACTGCTTCACAGATTATTTCTCATAGTTTTTTCTTTTGATTGACAAGAGTTAATTAACGCGGAGTGAACTGAAGCTATCGGCCAATGAAACAATCGGCAAGTGTGCGGGTGGGGAAGAGCGTCAAACTGATTAAGCGATCGGCCAATAGTTCGTCGATAATTTAGTTTGAAGGCAATTGTGAAGCCCATCAAACTTTTTTTTCGGCCGATACTGAATCACCATAATTTGTGCATTTGCATACCTCTTCATACTGATTAGCAAGCCGACCAAACTATCGGCCGATAGAAAGTGTGTAGTCTGTGGGGGCGCTTACACTCAAAGATGACGAAAATCGAAAAAAAATTCAACAGTCAGTTACGTGTTTGACGTGGGTTATGAATGGGTGACGTTATGAATGGGTTCATAAAACTGTTTTTTTAGCAATTTTCCTATACCCGTTCTATACCTTTCTGTTTCTGATAAATATAGCTGTATCATTAGCAGATTGACGGACATAACGATTGTATATAGTAAACGGTGTAGTAACAAACATAATTATATGATGATACTATAAAAATACTTTAGCCAAACTATAAGACAGACCAAAGTAACGATTTTAGATGTAAACCCTATATTTTATAGGCCGCTCATTGGGAGATTGATGTCATGATATTGCATGACGTAATGTGCACTACCCCCAACATATCTGTGACATGAGCCATGCGTCGCGACAGCAGCCGACGGCACATCGCCACACATACAAAGTACATACAAAATAATAACATGTAAATGAATTGCAAGATTATAATGAACACAGAGCACAGCCTGAATATTTATGACACTCCCGAGTCCTGTTCTGGATTTAATGAAAACGCATGTGAATTTCGTAACCACGAATGTGAGTAGGTTGTTTACTTTTCACCTTTGTGAGATACGGGAAATGTTTAAATATACGCAGCTAGCAGCAAGTGTCCATCGCCTTATAACGCTTTACGCATAATACTCGTACGTGACTCATTTCCTAAAACGGAAAACATCTCGACCAAAAAATTCTAACAATGTCGCCATGATTACATAAATGAAGCATTCGATTTGAGCTAGTGTTTTACACTGGATATTATTACTAATGAGTCTTCCTTGTAGATATTGCAATTTATTCAAATATGCACACTTTGTAGTATGTAGTAGCTTAATAATAATAGGCTTGCCGAATTAAAAAGTAAGATGTTACACTTCCCGATTACACATATAGGTATGTCGTAATATTTCAATCCTTATGTAGATAGATAGAAACTCTTAATTGTACACCAATTACACCATTACAGAAAACTGTGTACAAAGGGCGGTCTTAATCTACTTATCAGTTGACACTTATTCATTTTTAACCTAAAAAGCTATTCCTGCTGGCTCAAAATTCCGCCTACATGTCGAATAAAAACATATATTAACGAACAACTCCGGACGGTTACATTATTTATAAAGGTATAAAGATTTCACTTCAAACATTGCTGAGGTTTGTACACATACGTTTGCTTTTGGAACATGGAACCTAACTGTAACGCGATATTACCTTTATAGCTGGTTCCTATATCTTACAGACCGTTCATTTACTTGCCTTACTATTGTTTAAAATTTGGTACTAGTCCCATACATCTAATGTCAAAATTAAACCGATGATAGGGCAATAGAATGAATCACCTAAACGAAGGTTCAATGAGATAAAGACATTAAACAATTCAATAAACACGTTTCCCACAACTTGTCTAAATGCCTTCACATTATACGTTAACGTTCATTATAGTAATGTATTAAAAGCCTTTGTGAAGGTATAACGTGGGAGTTTGTGAGGAATTATCCACATGTGACTACTGCATTTCATTAGCAATTAGCTCCAGGCAAGCATTAGCGAACCGCAATGGGCATTGTTAAACCATTACTTCAATGGATGAAACGGTTGGACGTTATGTTGGTCTATAAAAATAGAAACATCCAAGAAAAATGTTAAAAGCCACGGAGAATTGTCCTCGCGCAAATTTTTCGATTTGTTTCCTTAAAAGTAAAATACAATGTATATTCTAATATACACTAATATTACAGCCACTAATCTGATTCATACTAGCCTGTAAATATAATAATGCTCTTTTATGGATTTTTCAAACACTTAAAATTATTTTTCTCTACATTTTTATAGTATACAATACATTCTATTTATATATCTCACTAGGATATACCCACGATTTCGTCCACGCTTGACTTGAATTTTCTGCTGGATTCTCGGGACAGCACGTATTGCGGCATTTAAAAAAAGAATGTAAGCCATCGTTTTACTGGTAACTGTATCGTTATAAGCTAATTTTTATGCATCCGAATGACTTCAAACCGCTCCCGGCACCAAAATTCCCGCGGGATTACCGGAATAAAAAATATCACACATTTCATTACATAAATTTGCTATCGATCAGTAAAAAAATCACATTGGAATTCGATTTTTTTTATCTGGAATTTTTAAATCGTTTCCAGAAAAATTCCCACGGAATTTCCAGAACAAAAAGTAGCGCAGAGTTTGAGTCTAGGAATTAGCTGTCGATCAGCGAATATCTCATCGAAGCACGGGTTACGTGAATCCCAAACAAACAGACAAAAAAATCTAAAAAAAATTGCATCGTGTCTCCATCGTTTATAGTCTATTACAGTTTTTTTTAATAACTTCAATGTGCAGACACAGCATGCTTAGAATTTTATATTATTATAGAATATCGGTTTTTTTTTCAGTAGTAATGAATATTTTATGACATATTATATAGGCAGCTTCTGTTAATAAACTGACTTTAGACAAAGGAAACAAATACTAAATTACATTTTTTCCTGCTAAGCAGCACCATGATTTCACGACTCGTAATTGTACTACATAGATACTAGAAGACCGAGGATGGCAGATCGTATAATGATGTATCCTTATCAAAACTGTTCGCGAACTCGACCCTAAACCACATTTGAAATTTAAATCATAAGTATACAATATACAGAAACTGAAATACCGTGCGAATATTACTCAGCTGAAATACCGTGTTTGTTTTGTTGTAATATAAATTCGTATCTTCATAGAGCTGATAATACACGGTTCCGCGAAATTGGTTCTATTTGGATGAAAGACGCCGAACTGAAAGGATAGGACTGTTAGTACTCAATGACATTAAATGACTCATTTTTATGTTAACATATCTCAATTTGGTTGCTTCGTCTTAAATGAAAGATAAAAAGGAACCGTGTAGGCATTACCTTTAATTAAAAATTGAACATTGTAATAAAACTACATTTTAACAGTTTTAAGCGTGGTATTTTATTCGATTATTATTTTTATTGCGACCACTTTTAGTAGCAGTTTAGTAGTCGGGATCACGGAAAACAAAGATTTCAAGTGTCAATGAGTACAAGTTAGTTATTCTTTTGCCTACCCCCAACTTGTTCAATTTCTTAGTTTTCCGTGATCACGGCTACTGAAAAGCGGCGGAATCCTCGGAAAAAAATCAAATAAAATACCGCATTATAACTAGTCGCGATAATTAAAGAAAATCTTGAATATTCTGTTTCACGAAGGTTACAGTTTTAATGCAAAGATTCAATAAAACAGACGCAATAACAGCTGCGATGCGGCCTCTAATCCTCGACGTCGAGCTGCTTAATGTGAATGAAGCCCTTAAACACCACGCAAAGTAAGTCCTTAATACATTATTGCAATGTCAGCGCAATTAAAGTTTGCAATTACTGTACAAACTATTCGAGTCGAGTCGAGTTTATGCTACTTATTGTTCGTTGGTCTTAATTCTGGATTAAAAAATAAAAATTACATACTTACAACTCTTTATTTATCATATTTCATCGTTCATAAGGCTATTCTTAAAGCAGTTCAATAAATAATTTTGTTCTAGTAACTGGGTTTACCATAAATAAATCAGCAAAGGTTCGCAATAACAAAACAGAATTGTTGAGAAAAATTCACCGCATCCGACGGAATTTCTTTTATGCCCAAGTTTCCGCTGTTAAAGATTGTACGCAGCGGGAAAACTTTAAATCGTTTTCTGTTGTCATTGTCGTAAAACTTTATATTTCTTGGGGGCGAGAGAATGTCTGTAATGTAACTTAATTACGAGTTTTGCATAATAATGTGAATAATATAATATCTGATTACTTAATGAGGTTATGTTATCAAAACTTAAAGCGAAAGAAATCTATTAAAAGAAGTGGCAAATGAATGAGTGAAATTGAATTAGACATAGATATAAATCTATATATGGGATGAAAGAAATCAGATTTGAAGGGGGTGCCCCGTAGAGGGTGGAGGGGGAGCGAGACGGAATGCTCCTCAGTCTCAAAGGAAGATCATCCAGCGGGGCTATAGTTGTTCCTCGCAGGCCTAGGCCCGTCTGTTATAGTTGAAAATTTGTATATATTCTTTGTATGTTTCGGGAAACGTTTGTGACATCAATTATTGCACAGCGCCATCTATTGGCTCGTAACTGTTCCACTACAGAATAAACACAATTTCAATATTGTTAAAAGCATACCATATCTGAGGTGCTGTTATGCAATAAACAAAAAAAAAATGTGCACTAGAGTTTACCCCGCGGGTGCTAGTGCGTGCCTCCTGTTTAAAAAGCAGGCGCTAATACAGCTTTCATTGTACTACATCTTTACGTTAGTGCTATTTGCCCTCAGAAGATTCACTTAATTTTATATCACAAACTATCTCATCTCCCGGCATGAGAAGTATTCATGTCCATTTTCGGTATCATAACTATATTTAAACTAATTTACAGCAAAACCGATCCAATACTCCAGTAGTTTTTTCGTAAAAGCTTAACAGATAGGCAGATCGTGTTACTATAGCATTTTTTATATACATGATGAATTTTAGAAACTTATGTTTATAGATATAAAAATTCAAATCATGCTATAGTATATATTTCTTATGAAATGATTGGTCTCCCATACAAACTTTCTTCCTCTATTTCAACCCATTCTAGTTTTATTTGTCTATCCCTGTCTGTCTATCTGAAAACTACATGAATTACAAAAATGCTCAAAATTACTAAAATGGCCGAAATGACCGAAATGACGAAAATGGAAAATCACAAAAGGAACCTATCCTTCTTTCTGGGATAACCTTTATATATCTATCCCATTATCCGGGATGAAAAGTAGCCCTTGTCCACTCTCGATATTAAAGTTACATATATACCGAATTTCAGCCAAATCGGTCCAAAAGTTTTTCCGTAAAAGCATAACAAACAGAGAGGCAAATATAATTGTATCCCGGAAACTATCCCATTTTTTGGGATAAAAAGTATGTTCATTCTCGAGATCGAAAAAATATATATACTGAGTTTCAGCTAAATCGGTCCAGCAGTTTTTCCGTGATAACGGACCAGACAGACAGACAGGGTTACTTTTACATTTATAATATGAATAGGGATTTGTACAAGCTACGGGTATATTGTTCACATAAAAACAATCTTTAACTAAGTTCAAATTGCTCAATGTAAATTTTATATAAAGTTATACAAATCTTGCTTTCAACCTCCTTCATTGGAATGCATTAGACTGTCAAAACAATTTTGAAACTGTAAGTTACAATAATTTTTGTATATACATAATTCACAAGTGTCGCATAAGTTAATATAATTCATATTTAGGTGCAGGTGCGTACTTATATCTCATTTTATTTTGTTGCACGCAGTAAAAACGCTGCCATAATCAAGATTGCAAACAGTATCAACTATTAATATCAGTGTAAATATACAGTGTATAGGGTTGGCGGGCTCTTACTGATATCGTATTTTTAGTTTGTTTGTCTAAACATTAACAATATTTAGAGAAAATGTTAATTATAGAAGCAACATTATTACCTCACTGTTTGCTTTAGATAATAGAACTAATTCTTCTTGGTAAAGATAATAACGTGCCCTCGTTGAAATTAACTAGGTGAAAATCCGTCAACAAATACTTTGGTTCGCGGAAATTTAATAAAGACATTTACTAATAGAAGGGTGTATAATTGTATGTTACTGTACTATTCAGATTTGGCCCTTCGCTTAGCGGACCTTGCCTTTCTGCCCAATTACCCTCAGTTCCGTGACCGACATCCTTCGGATTTATCAAAGGAAGCTTTACAATAAAAGCTTCTCAAGTAGAATGATAATCATGTCATCATTTTTCATAAATTTTATAATTACATTAAGCTTAATGTGATTTCTTTTAATACTGTCCGGGGCTTTTCAGTGACATTAATCTCGCAGTTATTATCTATGA
The DNA here is from genome assembly GCA_019925095.2 of Dendrolimus kikuchii. Classification (NCBI taxonomy): domain Eukaryota; kingdom Metazoa; phylum Arthropoda; class Insecta; order Lepidoptera; family Lasiocampidae; genus Dendrolimus; species Dendrolimus kikuchii. Next base: position 19,312,018 of record CM034392.1, read on the forward strand.
CTTGAAAGAAAAAAAGAAAGAAAAGATTTATTGACTTAAAAAATACGACGCTATACATAAAAAACACATAATACATTCAAAAATTCATTTCATTTTCAAAACTGTTCAATATCTAAGTCTAATATCAAATTCTCGCTGCGTCTGGAGTATCCGTCTCAGGTCCGATTTCTTTATCCATTACGAATGGCCTTCGGTATTCGTTATTATGAGATCATAACATAACATTGCTCACAACGTTAATCTAATATTTCTTGAACCCACCCTTTATATTGAAACCTAGCGGAGGTGGCATGTCTTATCATTTGTTGCCTACATAACTTGGCGAATTACGTAAATCGTGGCCTTTCCAACGTAGGGGAATATTTGCAGTATCTTCTATAGCCACGGGTGTGCAGGTTGTCGCGGATGTGGGACCTCCTGACGTGTGACTACACACACTCACCGCAACAAATTCATCTCCGTGTTAAACAGTTCAAAGTTCATACCTTCCAATAAGCGTTATATACTTATAAATATAACGTAAAAAATGAGATCTTGCAATAATAATAGTTTTTAATAACATAACCCATAAACGTGATTGTATGGGATAGGGAAATCCCGTAGAAAAGCCCAAGTAATTATTTTATAGATGTGAGATAAATCTAATCTAATTCTAATTAATTAATTTTATTATTTGTTTGACAAACACACCTATTGTATTATCCCCAAGCTAAGCAAGTTACGTTTGTGTTATGGGTAATATACAATGGACCACTCTGGGGCTAATCCCAGACACCCAGACCATAGAAAATAAAAGAAAGTTCATTTCCGAAATTTACTATGCCAGGAGTCGAACCCGGAGCCTCTGGGTTCCAGCGAGTTCAGCCGGCTAAGATTTAGCCCACTCAACCACAGAGGTCGTAATAAATATATAAATAAGAAGTGTTTTGTAATAATCTGAGATTTAAAAACTTTCACAAATAAATCCTAAATGCAACCATGATGCCAAATCTCAGCAAAGTAATTTGATTCCGCGCAAGCTTCAATTGTTTTAATTAAGTCTATGAATGATTCATGCGACTACTGGGTCATCAGTAAATTGACTTCCCCTTTGTATCCTGTTGTGACATGGAAATGTAATGATGAAAAAACTACGAAATTCAAACGTGTGTAGGTAAATCATGGCAAAACATTGTCAAAGACATTTGCGTCTGAATGCAAAGGCAATAAATTCGAATCTGACTGTGTTAGTATGCACCGCTTATGGAGTTTCTTACTGCAATATGTGAATTGTTATAATTCTCTTGTGTTGACAATGAAGGAAAACAATGCGAGATAATCTGTAAACGCTTGCCAAAAGCGGGTTGGCACTTGGCAGGTATGCCGACCGCTTCCCCATAAAGCAGAGGCCAGACTCTAATAGTGGAGCGTTTATGGGTTAATATTATTATTGGAGTATGGACGATACACCGCAGCAATAAGAAAAAACAAGATATAAATTCAAACTCTATGAAAAGAAATGTTACACGGCTCTGATGCCTAAAATTTATTCTATAAATACTTGTTTGTTAATACGTAATGTTACCTTGACTTTATTAGTTAAATAAAAAGAGTATTTTTACGTTACTTTTTCGGTGAAACACACTGCTATAATTCAGTCAGCAATAAATTTGGAGCAAAAAAAATAAGAAAGGCTTTCAAATTTCATAGTAAATATTACATAGCCAGACATAATAAACGTAAATTCGAAACTTATTAGATGTGACGAAAATAAATTATTTATTAACACCATGGCGTCATCGATATATAAACTCATGTTTTCCTGCGAGACTGCAATTATAAGCAAGGCGAACTACTTATATTTTTGTCGTTAAATATGAAGTTTTTGAAGTATTTTATCATAAATTCGATTACAGATAATTTGGACCTACAACAATTCATTTTAGGTGCGGGATGGAAATGTTTGCTGTTTGCGTGAGGACAGATAATGAGGTAGTGTGAGAATCAAAACCGCCACAATATTCCTTCTATCACTTCAAGTCAGGGGCGTTGAACGACAGCTTAGCTACCGCCACGGAATGGCACGGGCTTACAGGTAGAAATACAAACGATACATCGATGTTTTTAATGAGCTGTGTTGAATTTGTCTTACCCGCAGGCAAGGCCCTTCCATATTGCCGGGAGGGATCGGACCTCCCAGTGAACTTCCACTTATTTATAGAGTGAGAACAGCGCATGCAGAACACGTGCTGGCCCTTGTCTATGTAGTCTTGGTGCAAATAACGACTGATGTTGTGCCCCAAGGGCCGTGACTTACGTTCCACGGTCTTCCCTTTCTTTTCATTCGAATTGAACCAGTTGAAATTAATTGTGTCGACCAATATTAAAATATGGTACATGCGCGATGAAGAATATTTAGAGACTTAGCTAGTTAAACAAAGGCCAACTTGGTCATGCCAACTACTTGAAGAAATTAAATTGACCAAGTCAAGGCATTACTGCTCTTAAAAGTAAAACAAACTAGAACACCTTTGTAACTGAATTATTAAAAAGAATATTCGTGCATTTTCAGGATTCCGTAGCCATTTTGCTAAAATTTGAACGCATATACAATTCCTCATCATTAACAGACGGTCTGTTTTACTAAAAAAATGTTGAGTTTGGAAATGAAAGGTGAACAAATACGGCAGGAAAGAGTATTACTTTATATCTACATTAGATGAATAGATAGAATCGCGAAAAATCGAAAAATTTGGTTTTTCTTTTTATAGTCAACTGAAAAATCAGGGGGAAAAAACGTTTCGTTACCTTTACGGAATATTGTACGTAGAATGACACGAACTTAGCTATTTTTCTCATTTATCATGTAATAAATCCTCACATACTTAATATATAAAACATTTTTTTGAGTTTTTGTTTGTTTAATATGGCCTTAGGTATGAATCGATTTTTATAAATCGTGTACCTCAATGTATTTTATCCATACAAGGACAGACACAGCACAGTTTTTATCTTGGAAAGCCAAATAATTTCCGTAAGATACGAACTCCAAGTTTAGGTGAGTAACCCTAACCAATTTTCCTAGATTTTAGAACACGTCGTTCGCCATAATTATATTATTTTACCTCGTGATGAAACCTGCACATGGAGACAACTGATGTGTCAAGCCTTTCAAACCGCTTTGGACAAACGTGGCGAGTATGCTGTCCATTCCCCTATAATGAGAGGTCCGAACCTAGCATTGAGACGTTTAAGGGCTGTTATTATATATTATTGTACCTATTTTGAAAATAGCGTTTAGGCTCTTTTAAAAAGTTCATAAGTGATTAAAAAAATTGCCAAAACTTACCTCACTGAAGAACTCATCCATAAAGCCACCTTCAACGGCAACGTTGACGTCGTCAGGCCCGACATCGTCATCGTCGCTCTGCGCCTGCAAAAGATACAAAAATATGAATAAGTCAACAACGATATCTAATCTGTAAGATAATACATAGATAGCATTATGTATCCCGCGAGACATCAAAATAAATTGAGGGATAGCAATGAAATGCACGACATGAAAATGTTTACAAAAGATTTCGTGTTATCTGCTTCAGCGATCAAAGAAAAGCATTTTATCAAACTTTTCTTTCATAATTCGAGACGCGAAAGCATCGGGGGTCGACATCAGCTGGCCAGGCGCACGTAAAGCAAAATAGATTCCACTTAGTTGAGGCGAGCTAGCCATTATTCAATTTATACGAACTCGGGGACTTCCGCGTGTTCAGAAATGCCTGTTGCCCTTATAGTTCACCGTATGGTTAAGGGATACGGATATAAGTGCTCGATAATCTTAAATGTATTAGAGGATATATTTAAATAGATACATATCTATATACAGAGTTAATACTAACCCTAATAAATCAATGTCTATAAGTATAAAGTCAAGTTGAATTATACTAGACAGAAAATCGAGCTACCTAAAATAGGTTTTACAAGGCCAGACAAAATGTGATGTCCCTTTTACTTTTATGTCTTTATGGACTTTACCCCAGAGTATATAGTTAGGAGCTTTATTTGAATTAATACTATTATTAAAGCAGTTAACTAACCTTTGCAGGCAATTACTAAATATGGACGAGGAGTTTTCGGAGTACAAGTTAGCTATAACCACGTCGGCTATGCAAAAATAGATGGAGCGAGAGAGAGAGAGAGAGAGAGAGAGAGAGAGAGAGAGAGAGAGAGAGAGAGAGAGAGAGAGAAATAACAACATAGCACACAATGCCCTTTGAATTTACGACGCAAAATGTAATTGTCCATAACATATAAAAGGCCCTTTACTTGCCTACACCGTCATACTGATTTAACATAATGGCGTAGTGGATATAAAAGGAATGTTTTTTTGCAAAACCCATACCATCCACCCATCATCTTGCAGCTTAAAAGTTTGATTTAACCAAGTTTATCGGCTAGCTGAAAATAGAGCGTCCTCAAGATATAATTTTAATCAACAAACATGGACTGTTATAGCAGAGTAGTCAATCCAATTAAAATTCTATTTATATTTCATTGATATGGCAATGTTTATGTGGTTTATATTGTACGTTTACGCATTTATACGACGAATAATCCATTTTCTGTATATCTATATATATGAAAATCAATTACTGTTCGTTAGTCTCGCTAAAACTCGAGAACGGCTGGAATTATTTGGCTAATTTTGGTTTTTAATTATTTGTGAAAGTCCAGGGAAAGTTTAAAAGGTGAGTAAATATGAAATTTCGCTTTCCCTTAGAAACTATTCCTACCTGTCAAACATTTGACGTTTGTCCCGTCGTCGTTCAGAAATCAACGTTTTTTATTTATTGATTCTGAGGCGGTACGAATTTTGCCGGGTCAGCTAGTTACATTCTAAAAAGTTAATAGTGTTTAGTGATTACGTTTATATAATACGAGCCTAAAGGAGTAACGCTGCTAGACTCGAACCTTCCTATTTATTTATTTTTTATTGCAGGAGTTCAGCAGACAGGCAGATGACTCACTTGATGGAAAGCGGTTACCGTCGCCAAGGACATTTGCAACAACAAAGGTATTACAAATGCGCTCTTTTAGACAAACGGACGATGTATGCTTTGCTCTTGTGCAATGTCAAATGGTGTGTTAATATATTGTTACAACCTAGGCGCCGACAAAATCAAATTCACATCTGCATATCTGTAAAAGCACATTTATTACCCGTCGGCATTTTAACTAATAACTAACATCATTGAAACTATTGTAATTCTTTTATGATCGTCTTCTTTTGTTTACTTATTTATTGGCATACCGGCCTATTGTTGTATTGTAATCGTTCACAGCCATCTGCGGCTGTAATCATTAGCCAGGTGTTACGGATTTTAAAGTACAAGCTGATTCTAGGAAATTCAGTCCACGTTGCCGGGCGGGCATATTGCATTTGTACAGTATAAAGCGATAGCCTGAGGGAGGGAGGGGTAGTCCAGCGAGAATCACGATCGAAGCGAAACGTGTGTATTACAATTGGTAATCTATTAGTGACGGACTTTGCGCGTTTTATTGAATTACGACCTTCTGTATTACGTTTGGATTTATTGTGTTCAGTTATAATTGTACCTGTGTTATACGAGTTTGTATAGTTCTAATAATCTCTATAATAATTCCAACGGCATTTTTAATTCGAGTCTCGCACTCGTAACAATATCTTGATATGAGAGATTTCCTCTCGATATTTTACTGGCAAGCACATGGTGATTGTAACAATATCCATAGAATAGGGCAGAAAATCTGTACTAGTGCAAGCAGTGGATACTTCTAGGGTTTGAAACTCATGTTACCCTTGAGAAGTAAAGCCATGTAATTTCAGAGAATATAGTCCAGAATTGCATCATGAAAAGGATAAGATTGGCCCCTCAAAACCAGAACTGTATTGATGAAGAACCATCATAACAATAAATTCAATGGAATGGTCTGCCCGATTGTGAGTAGACCAACATTTGCTAGGATTAAAGCGTTGGCTAGAACCGTATTGTTCCACGCGCCGAACTCGAGTACTACATAGAAGTATTGTGTTAGCTTTTGTGACTAGTTATCTAACTGCTATCTCCGAGCAGTGGATTACAGTGCAAAAGTATTTGAACCGTAATACACAAAACAACAATAAACTGAGTTGCTATTGCGGCGTAGTTTTGTATATTTCGCTTTCGAAACAATAAATATTTTTTCAGGCGTACGCTTTGATATCATGACGTGCAACACTATACTGATGGTCAAAAATACTACATATTACATGTGCTTTTGTGCCGATATCAGAATAAGAATTCACTAACACTAACTCTTCGGACAACCGAATAAGACAAAATGGGTCTCCGAGGCGTGTTTCACTTGTTACCAGGCAGGGCGATAATTCCAGGGCGACGAGGTCAAGGTCACGTCTCGCCCAGACAAAGGACTATACAATTATAGTACCAAAGCTTTACCAAGCGTCTAATTTAGTAACAGTATTATGAATTTATAAACCACCAGTTTATTCTCATTAATCTTTTCCATTAGGTCCAAAAAAATATTCGCCAGGCGCATTTCGGACTACACACGGTGAATAAATAGTTCTGTAGTGTAGACGGAACATGCATGGTTTTTGTCATTTGGCCACAGATGCCTGAAGATCTAGAAAAGTGTATAACCGTAAATGAAAAATACCTCTAATCTTAGACGTATATTGTTCCAACTATTTTTTGTTGTAAGCATTTTATAATATAACCTCCTTATTTTTTTTGTGGAAATGCAGTTGAAAAGTTAGAGGAAAACAGCACTCACTTTTTTACGTCTTTTTAACCCTTCAATTGCAAATATTTGTACGGTGTTTCACAAATAAAACATTTTTCAGTAATTTCATAACACCGTTGGAATCATAAAAACATTTAGATAATCTCGAAATTATACAAATATCAACCTCAAGTAGACTGCGTCTCACGAAAAAAGTCCCGGTGCAAAACATGGTACTAATTAAATTGATCAGCCCAGCCACATTGTTATGTTGTTTTTATTAAGTGTTTTAATGTACATGTTATTAATACTATTAAATCGGAATCATTCTATAATTATTTTACATTTCTAACATTCTGTTGCACAGCCGTCTGTCTGCGGCACTTTTGTCATAAGACAGTCTAACATAGTTGTGACATTACACAGACAAACGAACTAATAGACAGACCGTTGTTATCGTTGGCTACAGAAATATAAGAAATAGCATAAAAGATATAATATAAACAGTAAAACACCAAAATTTAAACTCATTTTAGTAGGATATATACTAAAATGAGTTTAAATTTAGAACGAATTAAAAATCATATAACTGGCTGGAAAAAAGTATAAATCAAACGAACCAGCAATAGTTAATTAAGCCCGCACACAGGATGAACTGTTTTCGTGTTTTGCAGTGTGGCGACCGCCGGCGAATTGTGGAGTAACATCACGTATTTCAATCGAACCCTAATCTGATAACGTCAGACGTATTGGCATCCTGACGCAAACCATTTCATCATACAAATCAATTTACAACTGTTTTATGCTACCGCTTTTGTTACAATTTAACAATCCTAAAAAGGTACTATTAAATAAATATAAGTAACAACTATGTTTAAAAAAGAATGACCAGATTAGATGTAGAAGGCTGCGCAGTATCTACTTTTATTTTATTTTTAAATCAGTCCTTTGTTGACAATAGCAGCCATAAAGTTTGGCACAGACTATGTCATATTTATTGATGCATGCAAAGTGGTACATTTTACATCAATTAAAAGCAAATTACAACATTAACATAATCAAAGCACATAACGTAAACGATGTGCTCATCTCGACATAAGGATAATTTGCTTGAATGTTTAATTAGTTAATTGTATGTGTTCTCGTTTAATAATTCGACGGGGTTTCATTAAACAAGCGAGGCAAAGGGGTAAACCGCGAGCGTAACCCGGACGGTAGCAAAAATCCTGGGCTAGCAGTTAAACCCAAAATGCTTCAATGAAAAATTTCCTCAAAGAGCAACGCAGCGATTTTCACTCGTACGGGTTTTTCACTGCAATTCAAGATAGAAGACTGCGATAATAGGATAGTACTCTACAAGTTATGTTTTCGAGTGCACATTTTTGCGGTTATATTATTTTTGATATATCTTATTATGTATTTGGGTGTTCGTTCATCTTCGTTCTGCCAATTGGTAAAAATGTATAGATTTTTTTATTTATTTATTCATCCATTCATGTAAAATGTTATTGCTATCTTAAGGTTCTCTTACACGGGCAATGTTTTGAGCAGTCATTGCTTGGTTACAGTAAAGGATCAATCTGGAGCAATTAAGTAGAGTAATTGCAATAAAATGCGGCAATTGTTTCGAGAATATTGGTTCTGATTGCTCCATATATTCCACATTTCTCAACGTTTCCATATGAGTTGCCGAATATCCAATTGGTTTGGAAAATTTTAGACAATTTTATTTCTATCGCGTTTCTACGTCTAACTACGTCTCGTTTTCGCGAGAGGAACAGGTCGGCGGCGAGAGCTGCTTAATTTTTTAAATTGTTCCATATTGCATGGTATTGTGTGGCCGTATCTCAGCAACATCTTGCTACATATTGGTATCGCCCTAAATTGCTTGATGTAGTCGTAACGTCATAGTTGACGAGAATTGACCAGGATTGAAAAATTTTAGTTACTCGTGTAAGAGCACCATAATAATTAAAGCGATAATAATTTTGATTTCTATACAAATCTTGAATCTATGGGGTACTTTAAACCATATAGAGGTTTACATTTTATATAGACTATAAAGTTAGACTAGTAAGTTAATTATATGTAACGTTTAAAAAATATTGCTGCACGCCAACGTTATCTTCGCAATTATACTCTGATTTTTAATTTATTGGACTAAAATGACAGCTGCGATCGATCGAGCTTTTTTTGTCGTCGGCACTGTGAGTTGAATCCAATAGAATTGCTAGTAAAATTCTGCAGGATTCAATTCATAGCGGTGAGTTGTTGACTTGTTTATTCAACTCGCACAAATCACTTTGAATTATAAAAAAGTCGATCGCAGTTATTATTTAAGTTCAGGTTATTTAAAAGCAGAGTGTAGATCTTGTTCATCCAAAAGTTGACTGGAAGAGATTGCTTTTAAGTAATAAGGCCCTTGTACTACCGTATTAAGTATTTAAGTTTGTCATGCACTTTTATTCTATCATGTTGGAGTATAATACTAATCTCTATATATCTATATCTTCTATCTATATCTATTCTATATAAATATTATAAACGCGAAAATTTGTAAGAATGGATGTATGTTTGTTACTCTTTCACGTAAAAACTACTGAATGGATTTTGATGAAACTTTCCAATAATATAGCTTACGCATCAGAATAACACATAGGCTAAAGGCATAAGGCCTAAGGCTAATTTATAAAGATGTAATGTGAATTATCCAAAATATAACGATTTTCCTTCACCATGCGGGTGAAACCGCGGGCACAGCTAGTATAATATATATAAACTACATTTATATATAATATATATAAAATAAATATTATATATGTATTATTTTATATACATATAATAATATAGACGTTAATGTAAGCACCTTATTCTTAACCTATTGTTTAGTGATATACATACTTCAATGCCCGTTCTGTTAATTTCCATAAGGAACACGAAGATATCTAAATCTTCGTTCTCTTCACAAATCTCGTTCAATATACGAAGAGCCCGCTAGTTAAAAGTGCTTTTATAGAAGAAGCGCATTTCTACTGGCAGTTACATACTGTTATGTAATACGTGATAGTTGATTTCTCTGTTCATTGGCAGAACTTAATAAAACTTTCGATGATAACTGGTTGGAACGGGGTATGTTGAGCAGTTTTTCAGACGTAGGGTATTATTTTTATTCGTTATTTCAGGGCACTATAGTAAAATGAAAAAACAATTGCAAGTTACTCACCTATCCGGCACCCTTACTGTGTGTACACGCATTTGGTCAACTTTTTTCATAATAATATTGAAGTGAAACTTTTGTATAGACGAGGGTCTTAGGATTTTTTTGTCATGAAAAAGCGTTACGGCCGCGTGGAGGAGCGGCATAAATTTAGACTAGACGTGGTGAGAAGCGGTATAATTTTAGAGTAGACTATGGATGCGTTTATTGGTTATGGATCGAATCCAGTTTTTTTGTTTGATAAAATAAATAAAAAATGCTTTCATTAAAATGTACCTAACCTAACCAAATCATAATTTTAACTTGAAGTTTTACGGTCTAGTTTTCAAATTGGATAAGTACATTAACAATCTGCCCGTAAAATTGCAACTTAAAATTTTGTTGTGATTGTTGCCACTTGTCCGTTGAAGTTTTACTTCTATTATGTCCCAGCACACATTTCGATCTTATTACTGGTGTCTTTTTTTGGGTCGAAAAATATAAAGCACGCTACAGAAATCAATTTAAATATAAGGTATATTAGCCAAGAAAGATGTCTTATTTTACAAATAAAACCTAAAGTTTAAGTCATTGAAAATTGAAAGTAATATTAAGCGCTAGAGAAGATTCCTATTATAACTTTGGAAATTAAGTATCCGTTGAATTTAAATCAGTAACCACCAACTCCCAAGTGCTATGCCGTAATATACTTTTTATACATATGCATTAGAAAAAATAAAATGCCTTTGCCATGTAATATATATATAATAATGTAATGCGTTTGGAATTTTACTAAAGAAAAATATACTTGATTAGTACTGAAGAAGACTACAAATAGTGTGCAACCTTGTCATTGAAATCAGAAACTACAATTAAAATATGTACTTTCTTTCACTGCTAGAGTATAGTAAACAGGTTGACGGCTCTGATGGAAGGTGGTTAATTACGTTTGCAATAAGAGAGGTGCTACCAGTGTGTTACAGGCGTCGAAGGGGGGCCTGGAACTTGGCTAATAATGTCGAAACATAACTCAGGGTTGTTATGGCGTCACACTCTGGACCAAGTGTGGTAGCTATCCAGGTAAGCAAAAGCGCGACCATCTGGCCTGGTTAATAGAGTTAAAGATTAGTCTATATTTGTTTGGAATATTTACATGTCTAACTAGACAAAAACTTCATACAAACTGTAAATTGTGTAATTGTGACTCACACGTGTATATGTTTATAGTTAAAGGTCGATATGCAGTTTCTCCCCGGAATGGCTACTTTATCCTGGGTTTAACCAAGGCCTTTCAACAAAACCCGAAATAAATCCCAATCTCGGTCTTTGACTAAAGTATTTTTAGTCACACCTAGAAGTACCTAACTTTTTAGTCAAACGTTGAATGTAAAATAATCTGTTTCGGGCTTTGCTTAGTCGATCTTAGAAGCGACTTCAGAAGTCAGGTTCTTCTAGAATTTGGCTGAGATATTAAGAAACCTAGGAGCGCCATAGCTTCGATGTTTGACACACACACACACGCACACACACACGCACACACGCGCGCACACGCACACACACACACGCACACACACACGCACGCACACACACACGCGCACACACACACACACACACACACACACACACACACACACACACACACACACACACACACACACACACACACACACACACACACACACACACACACACACACACACACACCCACACATATATATATCTACATACATACATAACTTCACGCCAGTTCCCTTGCGGGGTAGGCACGAACAACAGAGCGCCATTTAGGCCCATTCTTACACACCTCACTTGCTTCTTTGACATTCATAACTCTTGTCATGCACACTCGTCTGTTCTTAAGGCTCCTGACATCACCCTCCGCTAGTAAACTCATGCCAACTGAACAATATATAACATTACCCGTGAGCCTGTTCGTTGTATCAAGATTAAAAGACGTAATAGAAAGTCGGATGCAATTATTCAGGGAATGAAAGAAAAATAACAAGACAGAAACAATGGTTGATACTAGGGAGTAAAACTGGAATCTGGGTCAATGCGAGGCGGGCATCCCTAAATCTTGGCACATAATTACGGAGCCGTGGGAGCGTGGCGTGCCATCCAGTAGATCGCTTGTCACCTCTTGTAACTTTTGACCCGGCCTATTTGTGGCGCCTGAGACTCGCGGCATTGATAAATATTAAATAATACTCATGGAAAGAATGTATGGGTTTATATTATCTACATTTACAGGGATGGTATATCAATTGCATCTCACTAACCTTGTTGCCTAGAAGGACTTCACCAAAATAATCTAATTCATTATAATTTTGAGCACATATCCCGAAATTATTGAAGGTCGCCCGTTCGTCTTGGCAACAATGTAGTAGAGAAAACGACCCCGTCCCTGAGGTCTTACTCTCATTCGTTTTCGTCCAATCAATCCGAAAGAGTGAATGAAATTTTAGATAGAAGAAAGAAAGAACGAGAATTTCTTTAAAACTACATTAATATAGTCTAGATATAACACAAAAAATATACTACTAAAATATATACCGGAACATACAATGAAAAATGTACTTCAATATAATAAAATTGGGTGCGTGTGCATTTGACACGCAGTAGAAGTGAAACTTCAGAGATTATACTGACAGATAATTCTTTCCTAACTTTTATTATTATAAAAATAATTCCTTTCGCCAACATCCATCAACATTATTATAACCCAAAATAAATTTTCAATTTTTCTCTGTTCTAGTCTTAAAATATTATTATCAGTTTTATTTCCGTCCAAATTGGATCTATATTTAATCATCGGTCTTATTGAGTCTCTAATCTGTGCTGCACAATGTAAAACTTGTATCTCATTCTCTCGCAGGCTTAGTCCTATAGATTTATGTGTTTATCTCTTTTTAGTGTGGCTTTTTCATTTTATTGAATTTCAAAGCACAACGATTCTAAAGAAGATTCACTTCGATAAACAAACAAAAAGTTCTAAAACGAACGACGGAAGACGTTTTAGAGTAAGTCCTCTGTGCCGTCTTCTGTCCTGTCTCGTCACTCTAGTAAAATAATCCCGTTATATGTATATGTTAAAGCTGTGATTTAATAAAGCTGTAGCCCAGCTACAGCTGGGATTAATTTCCGGACCGAATGAAAAATAAGTAGAATAATCTGTCAATTTTCAAAGCCGTTAAGAAGGAACTAACGAGTCCATCCAAAGGAAGTCACTTTGACTTTATATTAGTATGGAAGACTTGCCTTCATATTATGTTATTCTCCACAAGTTAACTCAGATTTTTTTTTTGTAGTCTGCTAATATTACACAACATAAGCAGAAGAGATGATAAAATCGCCTCTTGCGAGTCGTCTGGCTACTAAAACAAACACAGCTAAAGGTTAGCACTAGCTGATTTGCCTAAAAGCTTCAGAAAGTTCTCGATGTACCAAGGAAAGTGGTACTGGATAGAAAAGCGTACTGCGATTTTATAATGCCAGCGGAAAATGATTGTAGGTAGACATAATGAAAAATAACCAACGTTATTCATGGACATTCGCAACTCTAACATTTATAATCTTATCCACGTGACAAAAATATAGCTATTATATACAAAATCAGTTAACAATTAGTAAGCATTAATTTTAATTTCTAGTCTTATTTCAATATTTGAGTCTGTATATGTATCTCTTCGTCGCGTCCGTTTGTTGCAAATTCAAGAATAGCTTATGGTTAGTAAATTCTCCATTTTAATTAAAGTAATATTTTAAAAAATAGAGCTAATACTTCAATCAACATAATAATATCCAGCAGGGGGGCTTTGTTACGAAGCCTTAGATGAGTAGTGACACCTCGTACCTGCTAAGACTCAAGCGCCAGGGGTGGAAGTGATAAATGGCATCACGTCAGACGTAGCTTCGGTGAACCTGCAGCCCACCGCTCTACACTCCTTAGCCACTCACACCCATGTTGCCCCTGACTTCTATGGTGTTTTTTGGGGCCCATGCAGGGAGTGGTGAGTCACCGTCAGCCCATTTTTCCATGTTCCCTGAACATTGCGACGGGCAGACGCCATAGTCCCCATATTGCCAGATCTCTAGTACCACTAGCAGTTCACCCCAATAGCCCGGTACTTTTTGTCCTCATTTCCCACAATAGTCCTACACTCGCCGGTGCTTGTTTGTCCTTGGGTACATTATTATATGGTGTAAACGGGAATAATTTACATTTTTGTCAAGGGGCTTCTACATGTTGGCCTTCCCATGGCCCCACGCAAGCCCTCCAAATGTCCGGGCCATTTTTACGGCCCGTGGTCTTCCAAGAGATACATTATTATTTGTATTATTCATAGAATAAAATACGAACCAAAAATACAAATATTTTAACTGAGTTTAGCCTACATTAAAAAATAGTCATTACAATTGTATGAATAAAATAGTTCAATTAATTCACTTTTACATTGATTTAACATTTTTTTATTGCAGGAGTTCAGCAGATAGACAGGCAGACGGCCCACTTTATGGAAAGCGGTTACCATCACCTATGGACATTTGCAACACCAAAGGTGCTTCTACAAATGCGCTGCTGCTGCAATTAGGATTTGCAACACTAGTGGCGTCGCCATCGAGTTACTAAGTTCGAAGAAATGTAGTGACTTACTTTTTAACCAACCCTACTCATAGCTGAGAACGAGATCCTCGTAAGGAAATTTTCTACAAATCTACAATATTCGAAGAATAAATGGCCCACAGAACCGTTGTGTAGTTGAGTATGATAGCTCAAGTAAATTAGAATCACTATTTGTGATTGGCTCGTTGATTAAAAGAACTCGTCCCGAAACCATGAAAGCAGCCGTATGTCAACGTTAAGGCTTAAATATTAATAAATGTCTTTGATATTCGATACCATTTCATAATATACGTATGTATAAATTCTAAAAGTGGGGCACCCAGGCTGTATTATCGCCCACATTGAACCGCCCCGTTTTAAGTGCGGCGACGTATAAACATTAATAACGTTGCGTTGAAATAAATTTTGAGGTTGAAAAAAGTTGAAGGGATTTTTAGCAAACTCACCGGAGACGAGGTTAGGGATCATGCTTTTACGTCAATAAGTTACGATCGCAATTGCGTTAAATCCTACTAATATTATAAACGCGAAAGTTTGTAAGAATGTATGGATGTATGTTTCTTACTCTTTCACGAAAAAACTACTGAATGGATTTCGATGAAACTTTACGATAATATAGCTTACACATCAGAATTACACGGAAGCTATAATTTATAAAGATATAGTGTCAATTATCCAAAATATAGCAATTTTCCATCACCACGCGGGTGAAACCGCGGGGCGCAGCTAGTATAGTACGTAAGCCTGAGAAGGCTCACAACTGAAACGCGGGATGAGAATATTAAAATCAGACGCCAGAAATTCGCTAGATTAGATAAAAAGTTCTAAGTAAAAGAAAAATATAAGCTCTTACTTAGAGTTTAGGAACATAATTATATGTATATAGTACTAGCTGATGCCCGCGATTTCGTCCGCGTGGTGCGGTTTTTTAATTGTCCCACGGGAACTCTTTAATTTTTCGGGAAAAGTAAAGTCAAAAGTATCCTATATGTTGACCAGGGATATAAGCTACCACCATACAAAATTTCATTTAAATTAGTCCAGTCGTTTCGGAGATTAGCCGGTACAGACAGACAAACAGAAAAACAAAAAATTTGAAAAAAATCTAAATTAGTTGTATTTCACTTCTTAGAAACTAACTCAGTTTTTAGCATTTTTTTTCATTGTACAGAAATTCGACCTCTACAATTTTATTATATGTATAGATTAGCTACGTTGTATTTCAATTTAATATGAAATATAAAAGACTTTTTGTCGTGAAACTTTGGTTTGAATGAATTACTATTAATTAATAGGACATGTCCCCAGGCTAAGTATATTATTAAAACAAAATCTTATTTATTATTCAATGACTCCATTTCATGCCATAGTAATAATATATTTAGGGAAACCATCGCACACCTGTACGACCAAATTGGCCTATTAATATGAAAGCACCGAAATTGGTTTTGTATTTGTTTACGATCTGTTTTCCTGATAACACGTTCAAACAAGGAGTTATTGTAAAGGTTGGATGTATTTACCGAACACCATGTATATTAATAGACGGCATATTAACAAATAAACACTTTTGAGGTAAAACAATTTTAGAGTAAATTTTAATACTAAATGGGGATGAACTTAAAAATCAAAATAAAACAACTTTTCTTTAAAAAAAGGCTTTGTTAATATAAACACAGCTATTAAAAAATCGCAATATCTAAATGTATCGAAAAACATGTACAAATTTTCTAATTTACACATTAGGGACAATCTAAAAATTATGTATCGTGCAAAAAAGGAACTAAAACTTAGCAGTTATCAGAAATACATCAATATTTTTAAACTCTGGTTATAGGCTAGATTTGATCAACAAAATTACAAACCAAGTACGGATGATGAAAACTTTTGCAAATGGCTTGGAGTATTAACGCCCCAATGCAAAATTCGAGGTTGCAGAATCGACAAAGTTTACAGTGTTTGAGTGTGTTGTGTGACCTATTTCATAGGACACCAAATGGCATAAATCAAAATCCGCGGCTGCACACATCCAGTGTGTTTACGGGTGGCTGGAAATAAACCTTGACAGCCTTCCCAATGCCACAGTACGCTTATTTACGATCACTAAACTCTGGTTTTACAAGGCTTATTCGCAACAGCGGTGTCATGCGGCCATTTTCTCACCTAGAAACAACGGTTAGAAAATGTTTTCCCTTAAGCTATATAAATCCGTAGATTATCGACGTGTTTCGAATCCAAGGTCCGATATTATGCTTGATTACGTACACGTGATTCGCAGGGTTCGTTTTATGCATGCTATAAAAACCCTGCGCTATAGGTACATGTTCTATTTCAAGGCGATAAATCTAATGGACAGCCTTGAATAGTCTTAATTTTTCAATGAACTGTATTATCTAATCTTTTTCATTCAATTCTACTCTTGACGTCTTTGGTGTTATTGATTGTATTACTGAATACACAAAACGTTTAATATAGGGTGTATGTGACGCCAGTACGATCACGTTTTACCCAAAGTTGGAAGTTACGTGGGAAATAAATGTATCGACAATGTATGTGTCTTCACGATAGGCATAGGTACAATAATGTTTGCTGGGCATGATAAAGGTGATATGCGTACATTTATATTCACAATAAGGTAAACTGAAGACTGGTGTGGAGAAGGAAAACCAAGAAAGCAGACGCTGAGCTCCGAAGACGACGCTCAGGTAGCAACCAGGATTTATATACTCTATACTAATATTATAAAGAGGAAAGATTTGTATTTTTGTATGTTTGTAAAAGTCTAAAACTACTGGACCGAATTCAAAAATTCTTTCAGCATTAGAATGTTTTTTTTTTGTTTTGAGGCGAGGGAAAATGCTTAACCGATTTACGCACAAACTGGATCGTTGCTAGGGGAACGACACGCGTCGGTCGGGGGCGATAACACTGCAGCAATAGTATGCTCTTGGCAGCGCTTCGTCCGCGATCGACGTCACAGAATAGTGTGGAAGACTCCGAGCGTTGCTGCACGGGCGAGCAACCCCAATACCCACTAAAAAACCCCTCCTCCCTGACGACCCTGCGCTCTGTATGTGTTGGAAAGGCTGAGATTTAGAACATAGTTACGCCCAGCCGATCCAGCGCAATAAAGTGCCTGGAGTGTGCCCTGGGAGAACACACCCCACTTCGTTGTGCGGGGGTAGAAGGTCCTTTGCTCTCCTAGCAAGCTAAAGGCCCCCCGCGGTAAACGGAACCTAACTCAGGGAGGGAAGTAATGCGCGTACCTGCCTCTCCGGGTGCCAGCTGAAGGCCGGCGACCTCGAGAAGACGCATTGGCACGCGCTGCAGGACTTCTCTCCTTGTCTCGTTCTGCGGCCTCCTTGAGTGACATTACTGTCTCGCAAAAAGTAACCGCAGCCGCCCAATTGTCGCTGCTCTGCAGCATGGGCTTGACCAAGTTGCAGAGCGAGTCGACTGGACCTACGTGCGTCTCAAGTTCGAAACGCTGCGGCGCCCATGCGGCGCACTCGACTAGCGTGTGTAACGCCGTGTCGGGCGCGCCGCACTGGCGGCAGTCCGGGGAAGGCAAGCAGCCCACAATGCGACACAGATACTTATCGAAACATCCGTGTCCGGTAAGTATCTGTGTCGTCCTGAAGGTTAGGGTACCGCTGGTGCGGTTGACCCATTCCGTCAGCTGTGGCCTGATTGCATCCACCGTGTAGCCGCCATAGGCCGCAGGGTTGTCGAGCTCTTGAGACCAGACGGCGATCATGGAGGCGGTTTCCCGCTTCCTAATCGCCTCGATTTCAACCTGACAGGTCAGGCCTCTAGCTAGGGCATCCTGCCGGGTGCGGCGCACCACTGTCAGGACGTCCGCCTGGAGATGCCAGGGCGGATCGCCTGCCAGGAGGGTGGCTGCCGTCCGTGACACTGTGCGATATCCCCGTATGGTCCTCACGGCCAGAACCTGCTGCGCCCGATGCAGCAGGGTTCTGTTGTGGCGGTGAAGTGCAATGGACCAGACGGGTGCACCGTACAGTGCCATACTCCTCAGGATGCCAGAGTAAAGTTTCCGCGTCGCACCTCCCGGGCTCCCTACGTTGGGAAGCAGCCTCGAGAGTGCGCCCGCGGATTTGACGAGTTTGGAAACTAGCTGCTCAAAGTGCGCTTTGAACACCCATTTCCCATCGAGAACTAGCCCCAGATATTTCATCATCTCTAATGGCCACCCCTTGGACCGAAACGGTCAAGTCCGCAGGGGGATTGCGAAATTTCCTATGGAACATGATGGCCTCCGTTTTCGCGGGGGAGACCCTTAAGCCCAGCCTAGCTATTCGATCTAGGAAAATCGCCAACCCGGCGTTGGCGACGTCCACGGATTCCGCAAATGACGCAGCGCGTGCCGTGAGTAGGGTGTCGTCCGCAAAGCAGATCAGCCCTACCCCGGGCAGGACCGGAACCCGAAGGATCCAGTCATAACCTACGTTCCAAAGAATCGGCCCGAGGACCGACCCCTGTGGAACGCCGCACGCGACGCGTCGACGACCTAACTCGGGATTGCCGGACTCACCGCCCTCCCAAAGGACATGTCGATCCTGCAGGTACGCGCCCAACAGCCTCGTGAGGTACGGGGGGACTCCATGAGCATTAGAATGTTACATTATCCCTGAGTAACATAGGCTATATTTATTAGAGCCGGTAGGTGGTGCTGGAATCGGGTTCTAGATTTTATTTTTTCGGGGCAGGACAACCTCTGCCGAGACCACTAAGTATTTGATAAATCCCTATTAATATTATAAATGCGAAAGTAACTCTGTCTGTCTGTCTGTCTGTCTGTCTGTCTGTCTGTCTGTCTGTCTGTCTGTCTGTTCCGTTTTCACGTAAAAACTACTGGACCGATTTGGCTGAAACTCAGTATATATATATTTTCGATGCCGAGAATGAACATAGGATACTTTTTATCCCGGAAAATGGGATAGTTTCCGGGATAAAAGTATATTCGTCTCTCTGTTTGTTATCCTTTTACGGAAAGACTTTTGGACCGATTTGGCTGATACTCGGTACATATGTAATTTGAATACCGAGGGTGGACATGGGATATTTTTCATCCCGGATAATGGGATAGATTTTGGGATAGATTTATGTAAAGATTATCCCAAAAGTGGGACAGGCTTTGGTTGGTTTGTGATTTTCCATTTTCATCATTTTGGTTATTTTGTCCTTTTTGCCCTGTTGCCCATTTGCGCTTTTGCCCTTTTGCCCTTCTGCCCTTCTGCTCTTAAGCCCTTAAGCCCTTTTGCGCTTTTGCCATTTTGCCCTTTTGTCCTTTTGCCCTTTTGTCCTTTTGCCCTTTTGTCCTTTTGCCCTTTTGCGCTTTTGCCCTTTTGCCCTTTTTGCCCTTTTTGCCCTTTTGCCCTTTTGCCCTTTTGCCCTTTTGCTCTTTTGCTCTTCGACTCTTTTTTGTCCTTTTTGTCCATGTTGCTTTTTTTGTCGTTTTTGCTGATGTTGTCCCTTTTGTCATTTTTGTAGTTTTCATTGACGGGGGATAGATAAATAAAACTAGGACTGTTTGTAATAGAGGAT
Organism: Dendrolimus kikuchii; assembly: GCA_019925095.2. NCBI lineage: Eukaryota > Metazoa > Arthropoda > Insecta > Lepidoptera > Lasiocampidae > Dendrolimus > Dendrolimus kikuchii. The sequence goes on from CM034392.1 coordinate 19,332,147, forward strand.
GAAAGTTTGGATGAGACCAATCATTTCTCAAGTTCATAGACATAAAAATGCATCGTCTATAAAAATGCGATAGTAAATCGATATGTCTTTCTGTTAAGTTTTCGGAAAACACTGGGAATACGGGATCGTTTTTATTGTAATTTTGTTTAAATGTAGTTTTAATGCCGAAAATGGACATATATACTCATGCCAAGAGATCGGCATGAGAATATATCAAGCATCGAGTTTGCGATATAAAATGAAGTGAATTTTTCGGGGGCAAATGGCACTAACATAAAAATAGTGTACATTGTAACCTGTATTAACGCCTGCTCTTTAAACAAGAAGCAGGAACTAGAGGTTAACCCGCGGCGCAGCCGCGGGGTAAACTCTAGTTCATTCAATAAATCGTAAAAGGTAAGGATTTGTAAATACAAACCTAAATTAATTAAACTCCGGTAAAGTTTTAATTGAATTTCATGCTTAGGCCAAATTTCGGATAATGTGCCTTATTTACACTGTTAAATTATACACGGTAATATACTACAGAAAAAGCAGACATTGTTGAATCGATGCTAGCCTATAATAAAAACTTCATTGCTATGACGTAACGGCGTACCCCGACCAATAAAAATGCTGAGCTAAAATGCAAACAAGCGTGCAAGCGACGACAATAGGAGTATATCCACAGTGTGCATTGACTGTAGCCAGAACAAGGCGACGAACACTGCGGCAGGCCTTATATAACCACCCTCACAACGCCTGTACCACCGCAACCCGTCTAGAGAATATACTTCCGAAAGCGCCTGCAACTCTACGATTACGTATGGGCTACCTCCCATTCCCTCAACAGATATAATTATAAAGAAAACCACATTTATTACAATCCGCGCAACTTTAAACCCAACGTCTGTAAGAGCTTTCAAGTCTATCGTCAAAATTCTACTAAAATAAATTCAAAGAAATTAATTATTCTTATCATTCAGTTACTTTTAATGATTGAACAGCATTTGTCTTCGTATACAAATATGATACAGGCTTGTTTATATGTTTCTTTGCTCCGTCTTAACGGCCTTGAGAATTGGCCAATTATAATTAAGTTTTCTATCTCACAATTAAAACATGTTAGCGAACATGCTTTTACGATTTCGTAACCTATCCCGCCTGCGCCTGCTGATTCGATCCATCAATTATATACGAGACAATAACGGCTTAACTTTTAATCAGTTTGCGATGTTACCTACATTATTATGTAGCGGCATATAGAATACACCTATTTCATTTATATAGGTAATTTAAGTGTTTTTCAAAAAACTGGCTGCTAAATAGACAGACAGATGGACATAACTATTTCAAAGTGTTTCGTTTATACCAAAACGTACTTATACGTTTCTAAAAAGCTAATTCCAAATCCTAAAAAGCTTTTAATATCGACGCCTCATAAAAAATATTCCTTTAATCCGTGCAACAGAAACTGAAGTCTTTAATTTTCTATTATTATTATTTACAGACGAAATAGATATCTAAAATACAAGGCAAAGTTCACGTGTTTCAAGAAATAAAATCCCAGACAAAAATACGGACATTCCATCTGTGTAGCGGTAAATAAATAAGACGATAAAATATGTGAGGATATCGCGTCACCCTATCGGAACGAAATCCGGACTAGTTTATCACCTGGGACAAATGAGCCGGGAAGGGACCACCGACGACCGTTACTCGTCTTCTGAATCCTTAAAACTTATTCGACCCTCATAAAAGGTCGCCTACATATGGGAACATTGAATCAATGATCACAATTCGGTCCAGCGGCACGAAATCTTTGCATTTACAAAATCAGACGGTGTGTGAAATTCGATGAATCAATAAAATAATTTTCACACTCCAGCAAATAATTTTTTATGGAGTTTCAGCGAGATTGCCCCAACTTTAGGGTTCTTTAGCCATTTTGATAAAAACGAAACTTTTATACCATATGTACACATATATATGTATATCACAACCCTCTTACTTGCAAAAACAATTGGCTCTTTACAGATATAAAAGTTGTCTTTTACTATGTATAGAATGGTTTAGTGAAATCTATACATATTATATAATTACTTGGCCCCAATGACTGGCATATCAACGCACAGCAATTCCTGGGGCTAGGATAACGAACATTTGCATGTGTGTTCTTTCTATACTGTAAGTGAGGCACAAAAATTTTTTTTTTGAAAATTCAATTAAATGTTTGTAATACTTCACTTTCAATGTAAGAAGCACGAAATTTTATATACCTGCTGGTTAGAAATAAATGTATAGATATATCGGAGAGTTTTAGGGAATTCGAACCCAAGAGGGTCAAAAAACTGTTTAAACTATGACTACTTTAAATCTACGCGGACGAAGCCGTGGGCGGCAAGTTACGAATATAACTAAATATTAGAAGTGACAGCCATACATGTCATTGAAGATTGAAAACAAATCAACGCACATAAATGTGGGTAACGTCTGGTACGTCTTGAAATATCGTAACAGTATAATTATGTACCTATACTAATCATTTTTATATAAGTAACATTATATATATATATATATATATATATATATATATATATATATATATATAATGTATATCAGGTTTATACTTAGTCTGGTCATAAATACTGTTACAATTAAAAAGAAACGAAATATTACATTTGAATTTGGAATCTGTCATTTTTGTATGGTTGTTCATTGTGTTTTCTCATTTTGGCGAAAATACATTGTACAACATTTTGCGATATTAAAATGGAGTGGAGCGATAAAGAGAACCGAATCGCTGTGATTACATTCAAATGTTTGTGTACCGGGCTATTAATAGGTACAATGAGACCTTCTCTGTTTATGACAGAAAAAGATCTGTCGTCCACGTAGTGTTCGTACGAAAAAGGTGGCAAAGCTGTAAGGGAAAGAATTCGAAGAAATCCTGTCCGAAAGCAAAAGATTTTATCTCGGGAGATGACAATATCACCTAGAACCATGTCGCGTATTTTAAAAGATGACTTAGGACTTGCAGCCTATAAGAGACTCACTGGTCATTTTTTAACTCATAATTTAAAAAAGAATAGGGTGGTAAAATCGAAACAACTACTGAAGCGGTACGTAAAGGGAGGTCACAGAAAAATTTTGTTTACGGATGAGAAAATATTTACAATTGAGCAACATTTTAACAAAAAAAATGACCGTATTTATGCTCAAAGCTCTAAGGAAGGTTCTCAATTAGTCGACAGATTGCAGCGTGGACATTATCCGTCTTCAGTGATGGTTTGGTGGGGTTTTAGCTATGAAGGAGTGACTGAGCCATATTTTTGTGAAAAAGGTATCAAAACATCCGCACAAGTGTATCGATATATCATTCTCGAGAAGGTAGTTAAGCCTCTTAACCACACCATGTTCAATAACCAAGAATGGTCCTTCTAGCAAGACTCGGCGCCGGGTCATAAAGCTCGGTCCACGCAGTCTTGGTTGGAAACGAACGTTTCGGACTTCATCAGAACTGAAGACTGGCCGTCGTCTAATCCCGATCTTAATCCACTGGATTATGATTTATGGTCAGTTTTAGATATTACGGCTTGCTCTAAACGCCATGATAATTTGGAGTCCCTAAAACAATCCATACGATTGGCAGTGAAGAATTTTCCCATGGAAAGAGTGCGTATTTCTATTGATAACTGGCCTCAACGTTTAAAGGACTGTATTGCAGCCAATGAAGACCACTTCGAATAAGCTTTTTATATTTAAATTGTTTTATATTTATGTATTAAACTAACACACTGTAAAACTTATATAAATGTTATTTGCACTAGAAAAAAAGTTCTTTGTTACAATATTTATGGCAATACTAGGTATTTGGCTAAAAAAATATGACCATGTCTCTGAATATCGCGAAGAGCTTAAGTGGTTGTCAATCTCACTTCGCCAGAATGCTCATCTTCTCCATATATGTATAGCATACTGTTTATTCTTTCCACACCTTCCTATCTTAAGGATCATATCGATCCTCCCTACATCTCACGCCTTTTATTTGCGCTGTTCTCATAATCTTGCCTTAAAAATATCTGCACACGTTTCTATATTCTACACCAAATCCTTCGCTGTGCAGGTTATCCGTCTGTGGAATTCATTGCCCAAAAACGTAAGACAGGCAAAGGCACTCCCCATTAAAAAAAAACTGGTATGAGAATATTATCTCATACTATAATAAATATTTAATTTTAATACCTAATTGCAAGTAAATTAACTTATTAGTATATATATATATATATATATATTAATATATTATGTACTAGCTGTGCCCGCGACGTCGTCCGCGTGTAATTTGTTTTCAAAACCCTCCGTTTTTGAAACATTCTTCATTGGTGCTCTGCTCCTATTGGTCGCAGCGTGATGATATATAGCTTATAGCTTTCCTCGATAAAAGGGCTATCTAACACTAAAAGAATTTTTGAAATCAGACCAGTAGTTCCTGAGATTAGCGCGTTCAATCAAACAAACAAACACACTCTTCAGCTTTATATATTAGTATAAGTTTATTACTATTATTAATACTGTATAGCTATTGATGTTGCTATACACATATTAATATGTGTTATTGTTTATTTATTTTAGGTTTATGTATTGTGTAATATATATATCCTACTTATATTATATATGGACGTATTTAATGTGACTACTGTAAATTGTTGATTTAATGTGTATGTGGTGAACAATAAAGCGTTTTCTTTTTTATTGTATACTAGCTGACCCGGCAAACTTCGTATTGCCTCGGAATCAATAAATAAAAAACGTTGATTTCTGAATGTCGGGACGAACATCAAACGTTGGACATTCAAAACCAAAAAATGAAAAACCCTCTACTTTTAAATTGAATTTGATTTCTAAACGACTTTTAAATTTAATTGATTTCTAAACGACGGGACGAACATCAAATGTTTGACAGGAATAGTTTCTAAGGGAAAGCAAAATTGTTGTTTTTACTATATTCCAAACATTTTTTTATATTACTCACTTTTTCAACCTTCCCTGGACTTCCACAAATAATTCAAAACCAAAATTAGCCAAATCAGTCCAGCCGTTCTCGAGTTTTAGTGAGACTAACGAACAGCAATTGATTTTTATATATATACTTATAGATGACGTTGTAAAGTCAAAAAAAGTTTGTAACGTGTCATAAATATGAAGTACTTATTTCAATTTGATAATAATTATGGTTTCGTGGCCAAACTGCAAAGTCTTCACTGGACGTAGACAGATACGCGATTTGCCGATTTTTTTAGGTTCAAACACTACAACAAGGGAGCATTATACTGGATGGCGTGGAGCAGAGATAATTTAAACGATAACAATGTAACAAGCGTGCCGTGTTCTCGCATTCAACCTGCGTTACAATGTCACGAATCTGCCGCTAAGATAATCCGGACAGGTGTATCTATAGTGCGCCTATTTACAGTAAATTAGGAACACATTCATATTTGCAAGGAAAACGCATATACTATTATTGCGTATCGTGAATCACCGAATTATCTACCATAATACAAACATTCAGGAACAAGTAAAACACAGATCAACGCCCCCAGGAAACGGAACATTAATCCTTTAATATGTCACGAGTTTTATTTAGAAAACTTAGGATACTCAATTGACTATGCGTGGATCATTTTATTCAATACAGAGACGGGGTCTTTCTGGGCCAAAGAAATGTATTAAATTGAGGTATGGCTTAATGAGTTATATTTTTCTACTACAGAATAGAAACCATCAGTCTAAATTCTACCTGGAAGATGAGAAATCTTATAAATTATCGATAACTATTATCCATAATGTGAATGAATGTAAATAAATAAAAATGTGAAAACACACCACACGATTAATTTATTTAAAATAACCTACACTTATTATAAAAAAAACAACATAATACAAAGAAACCTTAAAATCACTCATCTTTTTATAATCTGGACCCATGAGATTGCTCATGAATGTATCAAAGCGTATGCATATCCTTATCTCGTAAGAATATATAAGTTACTAGGATATGCCCGCAACTACGTCCACGCTCAACTTGAAATTCCCGCGGGATTGCAGAGACGCAATAATTTGTGTATTTTTTAAATAGTGCGGTAATCCGCAGCATTAAAAAAAATGTAACCTATCGTTTAGTGAAAAGTGTGTCAGAATGAGCTAAGTTTTATGCACCCAAACTATTACGAACCGCTTCCGGGAAAATTTCTGCGGTATTCCGGGGGTAAAAAGCTCACACCTTTTATTACATTAAATTTTCTATCGGTCAGTACAAAAATCAAATTGGAATTCGATTATTTTTAATTTGGCCATTTTAAATAATTTTCAGAAAATATCTCGCGTGATTCCCAGGATAACAAGTAGCGCACATTTTGAGTATAAGAATTTGATGTCGATCAGCGACAACCGCATCGAAATCGACCCAGTAGTTTTTACTTGAATCCTGAACAAACATACAAACCGATAAACAGACTAGAAATCTAAAAAATTGCATCCTGCGATCTCCATCGTTTATATAGTTTATTCCAGTTGATTTTTTTTTGACATGTTTAGTTTTATAATCCCTATTAATATTATAAATGCGAAAGTAACTCTGTCTGTCTGTCTGTCTGTCTGTTCCGTTTTCACGTAAAAACTACTGGACCGATTTGGCTGAGACTCAGTATATATATATATTTTCGATGCCGAGAATGAACATAGGATACTTTTTATCCCGGAAAATGGGATAGTATCCGGGATAAAAATATATTTGTCTTTTTGTTTGTTATCCTTTTATGGAAAGACTATTGGACGGATTTGGCTGAAACTCGGTACATATATAATTTGAATACCGAGAGTGGCCAAGGGATACTTTTTATCCCGGATAATGTGATACATATTGGTATAGATTTATGTAAAGTTTATCCCGGAAACTAGGACTGGTTTTGTGATTCCGTCCACTGGGTCTACTGGGTCCACTGGGTCCACTTGGTCCACTGGGTCCACTGGGTCCACTTGGACCACTGTGTCCACTTGGTCCCCTTGGTCCACTGGGTCCACTTGGTCCACTTGGTCCACTGGGTCCACTTGGTCCACTTGGTTCACTTGGTCCACTGGGTCCACTTGGTCCACTGAGTTTACTAGGTCCACTGGGTCCATTTGGAACACTTAGCCTACTGGGTCCACTTAGACTACTGGGTCCACTGGTCCCACTGGGTTTACTGGGTCCACTTGAACCACTGGGTCCACTGAGTTTACTAGGTCCACTGGGTCCATTTGGAACACTTAGCCTACTGGGTCAACTGGGTCCACTGGGCTCACTGGGGCCACTTAGACTACTGGGTCCACTTGGTCCAATAGGTCCACTTGGTCCATTGGGTCCACTTGGTCCACTGGATCCACTTGGTCCACTGGGTCCACTTGGTCCATTTAGTCCACTGGGTCCACTTGGTCCACTGAGTTTACTGGGTCCGCTGGGTCCATTTGGAACACTTAGCCTACTGGGTCAACTGGGTCCACTTAGATTAGTGGGTCCACTGGGCCCACTGGGTCCACTTGAACCATTGGGTCCACTGGGTCTACTTGGTCCACTAGACTCACTGGGTCCACTTGGTCCACTAAGTCCGTTGCGTCCACTGGGTCCACTTTGTCCACTGGATCCACTGGGTCCAGTTGGTCCACTGGGCCCACTGGTTCCACTTGGTCCACTTGGTCTATGTTATCTATTTTGTCATTTTTGTCAAGTTTTGTCATTTATGTAGTTTACATATAGACGGGGGTGGTATAGTTTGCGATATAAAATTAAGTGAATCTTTCGAGGGCAAATACATAAAAAAATAATACAATGTAACCTGAACTACTTGCTCTTTAAACAAGAGACACGCACTAGAGGTTGACCCGCGGCGCAGCCGCTGGGTAAACTCTAGTGTAGATATATAGGAGATATTAGTGTATGTCTTTGAAGACCACGGGCCATAAAAATGGCCCGGACATTTGGGGGGCTTGCGTGGGGCCATGGGAAGGCCAACACGTAGACTAGGTAGGGCTATTGGGGTGAATTGCTAGTGGTACTAGGGGTCTGGGAATATGGGGACTATGGCGTCTTCCCGTCGCAATGTTCAGGAAACATGGAAAAACGGGCAGACGGTGACTCGCCATTAGGAGATATTTATTATTATGCTTGATAATAGTATGACATTGGCTTTGAATGTTCACAAATGTTTATTTTTAAGCCTGTTTACCAAAATAAGCGTTCACTACCACAATTCCTATTGCACAAAGACAGGGTAATAATACTCACAAAAAAAAAAATAGAAAATGGGGCATAGCTGTCGTGGTGTTTATTTATTATTCGCAATATTAAGTTCCGTCACGTAGAAGTTTCTATTAAGTATCTCAAGTGGCCTCAGAGAATATTACCGTTAATTTGTATTTTATGTACGAGCTTAACTTGAAATTAGAGACTTTGTCGGAGTGGTTAAACGTTCTTTAGTATGGTAGTGACAAAAATTTCAGCCACTATTAAAATTGTTTTTAGATAAAACTAATAATAAACACTATCACTTTTTTAAATGGCCTACTAAATAACTACATTACCCAATCGCATAGTTTGCTCATCAATAAATATGTAACTTTACGCAAAACTTAAAGACGTCTATGAAGTTTGTATAATTCATTACGCAGAACACAATTATAAGGTACATGCTGTGGTACGTAGGGGAAGAGAGTTGCGCTCTCGTTTGTCCGCTATCCAGACTCACATAGCATCTCTTTTGCTCTTCACACTGTCTGACCTGCGAAAAATCGGAGCTACCATCTGTTGAGGCGCATATAAATTTTGCGCGTACTATACCCATCTGTAGGGCCGTCTTAACCATATTGGGTGCCGGGGTCACCTTATGAGAGAGTAACATTTCAAATAGGCGATGTTTTTTTGGTATAATAATCTGACGGGGATTTTGTCTATTTATAATTATTTTTTTTCAAAACGGCTACGTAACCCTAGTAAAAAGTTAAACACTTCTATGTACCTAACTGCAACGGGCAACGTGCTACACTGAAATAACGATTTTGTAACATGTGACTGCATCGATCCATAGTAAACCGTGTCCATGGCTTAATCCCGAATGGCTTTTCAGGGTTTTACAATTTGTGCCGTCAGCATTAAGGTGATTCATCTGTGTCGATTAAAACGATCGCTGAATAAAGGGGCGTGTTTATCTGCCATTCTTTTTTCCCGCTTAAATTTGTTACCCTCTATGGTTTTATTATCGACTTTTATACAAACGAATAATGTGGTTTAGATAGCTGTATATTGTAATTTTATATTTTTACAAGTCAAACCAAGTGGAAATGTTACATACTCGTACATGCGACTTTTACAAAATTCATTGAAATAATCACCCCAAGATCTTTCTCTGCGGGTTCCCTAGACTGCACTTTTTTCAGTTTTAAAGATAAAATTTGCATAAGTACCTACTAAAATCTCCTGTTCTATTTTCTATCTCCTATTCTATTTTTTATTTTTATAAATTCTATCTCGAAAAACTTATCTTGTTCCTACCATCTCTATGCAGACGATTTGCAGATTTATATTCAGGCGCCTAAAGACAATTTTCATGACGCTATTAAGCTTATCAATGATGATCTGAACCGCATATACAACTGGAGTACCTGCCATGGACTTAAGAGTCAATCCCAATAAAACTCAGGCCATCATCATTGGTAGCTCGCGAGCCATAGCTAAAATAGATTTTTCACTGTTTCCCGATGTGATCTTTCATGATACGTCTATTCTTATCAGGGATCAAGTCAAGAATCTTGGCGTAACAATGGACAACGAATTGTGTTGGCGACCCCACATTACTGAATTAAGCCGCAAGATTTTTGCACCCTATGCATCGCTTAGGAGACTGAAAAATTTCCTTCCGACTGCCACTAGGATTTCGCTTGCTCAATCAATTCTACTACCCATCCTCGACTATGCTGATGCTTGCTATCTTAACCTCACTCAAGAGCAAATTATTAAGCTCGAGCGTCTTCAAAATGTTTGCATAAGGTTCATATTTGGTTTAAAAAAATATGACCGCGTTTCTGAATATCGCAAAAAGCTCGAGTGGTTGCCTATCTCACTTCGTTGGAATGCTCATCTTCTCAACTTACTATATCGTATACTGTTTATACCTTATACCCCTCCTTATCTTCAGGAATGTTTCAACTTCCTTCAAACGTCACATACACTCAATTTGCGCTCCACTAATAATCTCCTGTTAATGGCACCTACACACTCTTCAACATTTTATTCCAACTCCTTCGCCATGCAGGCTGTCTTACTTTGGAACTCTTTGCCCACTGATGTCAGAAAAGCTAAATCTTTTGCCATATTTAAAAATTCATTTAGGAATCATTATTGAAGTCTTACGCAATAATGTATGTGCTAGTTTACAATAGACTGTAATCTCCTGTCCATGTATGCCATTTTTTTTCCTTTTCCTTTTCCATAATAATTACAGATAATTTAAGAATTTCCTTTGAGTCAGGTTGCCTGGAAAAGACCGCCTTTTCTTTTACCAAGTAACTATTGTCTTTTTGTGTATTTTTTTGTAATTTTTGTTTTGGTGAACAATAAAGTATTGTATATGTCTATTTCTATGTCTAAAATTGGTTCATATCTAAAATAAAAAAAATTAAAAATAAAACCTTAGGAATTTGAAAGTATGTATTCCATTAAAACCTCCTAGTCTGTTCCAAGATATTCTACATGAATATGAGGAAGATATTCTGTCCCAAAGACAATTTATTGGAAAAAGTTAATGGAAAGATTAAAAGATAAATGAAGCGTACGTGTGTGGTTATTAGTATTACATTGCATATTACAATATTTCTATAATATATAAAATGGAATAAATTTAGGTTCAAGCATTTTATTCGTATTACTAAACTATTATCTTAAAAGAAACATTAACTAACACGTATCCAGGGACATCGATTGCGACGTCAAGGCACGAATCGCAGGAGCTTGGGCCAAATGGGGTGAGGTAATTCATGTCATTTTCGAACCCAAAACCCCGGTTAAGCTGAAAGAACATGTCTAATAATCCTAGATAAATCGCTAGATATGTACTATTGTATGGCAGCGAATCGTGCCTGTGTTTGAGCGACGTAAGTAGACGTAGGATCTACGTTTTAAGGAGACGAATATAATTATTTGGAGTCTATATCATTGTAGACAAACTGCAGGAGAGTCGCCTGCGTCGGTCTGATCATTACAACCCTGCAAGATCACGGACTCCCAGTAAAAGCAGTAAATGAAGAAGAAAAAATATAAAAACGTAGGTACTCGCTAGAATGACGATGAAACTGATTATATAAGTATATAAAGAAGCATAGTTTGGCACGGTTAATATTTTAGATACTTACTCATGTTTAATCAAAGACATGAAAGAACAAAATAATAGACTCCAGTAGGTACGAAAAGAAGACTAATAGTCTTTGTGATACCTAATATTAATTGGTGATGACATGAATAATATAATAATAATGAATAAAGAACAGCGTTTGATGTACGTGTTTAAACATCTTCCAACCTAAGATACATAAAAATCTGTACGATATGGAGATTTAAGGCATTAGGCATGTCTACACGCATACATTTCATTCAATCGTCGCTCAACCAATACTATCGCAAAAACGAAAGCAACAATCGCAGTTTTTCTCTTTTATAACGAAACTACTTAATTTCTTAGAGGAATCGCAAATTTCATTCTATGTCACGTATTAATTTACAGAACTTCACTATTAACGTTTCTTATCAAGTCTTCTGAATATTTGCCCCATATAGTTCAGTCAAATAAGGTCTGAAATCAAAAATTTTAATCAATGTTTATATCACAAAGTAAGAGAAAATAACCTAATCTATTTGAATGAACATATCATAAAATAGAGAGAGTGAGAAAATTATGATTCTCCTATAATGCCTTCTCACTCTTTTGAGAAGCAAGTGTATTCATTATAGGAGAATCGAGTAAGAACTCGGACATCGTAATGTCAGAGCTTGCGCAACACTCATCGTCGAGCATGAATATGAGTAAGCAATTAAGCAATAGTCCTCTCGTTTTAACGCGGGACTTATTACAACAGCCTAGGATTTGATTTTTTTTATACCCGTGTAAATTCACACCTACCGAAATATTTTTTCAATGGTAACATTTGATCAATTTTACGAGGAAAATGGCAAAAAAAACATTAACTATCAAACATTCAAATTTCAATTTGAAAATTTCAAGTTGTTATATTTTTTAACAATAACAAAAAAAAAAACAGTGTTTCTAGAATTTAAAATATTTTTTAAGCAATAAAAAAAATTCCCTTACTATACCTACGATTTTTTTTAAATTTAGCCTCATCTCTGAAACTTAAAACCTCCCAACTCGGTTAACTTTGACTGGAGAAAAAAAGTTACACAACTTTTTTATATAAAATCTTAAGCTCTACAAATTTTTAGTAGAACTTTTTGTCTAGTTTTTACCGTTTTCGAGTAAGTACAAAATGAAACTTAAATAAAATTTACTCTTGCAGCCACCACAACCTTTACACATTGTTTTTGTATCATTAAAAGTACAATATATCAAAAATGCAAAATTGAATGCCAAAATATACATAAATATCAAATGAGATATGATATTATTTGACTGACTTTTGACTGGACTAATTGCTGAACGTTTGTTTATTTCAATGATAGCCAAAGTAGTATTTAGGCACTGAATCTATCCCTTCAACGTTAACCACAAGTTGTAGAGCCAATCACTAACCTAACAAAATTCTATATTACGTATTGCATGTTTTTTACAACAAAGAATACTGGTGAGTTTAGTTATTCATTACAACTCGGTTCGACCAGTCAAAAAATTACACCTTGTACTTACATACTTTACTAACGCTTGTATTGAGGACAGCATTGTGCAACAGAAGTTGTATCGTTACAAAATATAAAACACGAACAACATTAAAGTTTTAATTTCAGTTCAGGAAAGCTCGGAACGTATCGATTACAATCTGCTAAGTGTTTATAGTGGAACGACGCTTGATTTATGTTTGGATGGAAGTCCGTTCATTCCGTCCAAACTAGAGCTCACAGGAAATGCACAAGTGACATGCCTCTTGACATATTAAATACGGGTATACCCAGTATCACTTCTCTCGAGAATTAATCACAATTCAATGACGTGTCCAGGTAGCAAAATATGTTAGGGCTTTCTACGTGCCTTCGTTCGTGCAAATTTTAAATGCAAACGGGCAAAAGAAACTGACAGAGATATTTTTCAAAATAAAATGTGCTTGCTATCAAAACAAGGTAACCCTTATATTAATTTTTAAATCCAAAAATAAGTTTATGGCTTATAACAATTCTTTTTAGGGTTAAGTTCGCTTTTATACATCACCAATATTTTGTAGTTTTATAAGTAACTATTTTCTGTACAATAAAGAACAATTCTAGACCCCCTGATGTTATGAAAATAATGTTACATACAAATTTTATATAAGTTCATTTTTTTCGAATAACAGCTGGTCTAGAGTTGCCTTAAGCTAATTTTTACTCTTTTGATATTATTTTGAAAAATTAACATAGGTTTTCCGGAACGCTCTATATATAAAATTTCAATATGCTAGATTCGTTCAGCGTAGCTTATGAAAATTTTCAGATAAAAAGATTTAGAAAAATTAGGTAAAAAGCAAGCTATGGTCATCCCCGTTATCGAAAGTTGGTATTCTATATACAAACAAAAAATATATATAGAATACCAATTTTATTACAATCACTTCATTCCCAAATCCGTGAAGAATAAACAAAGGAACATACCAAAACAAAGCCGATTAATTTATACATTTTAATGCGAATACCAACAATTATTTTTAAAGACCTGCCTGTCTGTCTATACCAATAGAATTAAAGTCTGTCTGCGATTGGAAAATAAATGCCAAAACTGAATTCGAAAGAAAGGATCTGAACGGATTTTAATGAGAATTTTAGGGATTAGAACATCAATTTTATTTTAAACAATTCTCTATGGAATTCCGCCCTTTGTGAATTATTAATGTTAGTAGTTTTAGTGTTAAAGTTCATTTTTGTATTAGTGTACAATAATGTGTTATCGTTCTTGTTTCATTTCTATATCTGGCAGAGGTCAGAAGATATGAATATAAAATCGGAGTCATATAAGATAATTTGTTTCTCAAAAAAAAAAGAAAATGATTTCAATATTTAACAGTTAATTTAAATACAGAAAATATCAATTTAAAACCTCTAAGCAACGTCACCGTGTAATCAGTTTTTATTGTCAGAAGCTGTTAATAAATAACGGTGCCAATAATAAATCAAGTAAAAAACAAATCGGCGCCAATAAATTTTAAATAGGATAATTCGGCATAGTCACTTCGCGTTCTATCGATCACGTGCGACTCACAGACTGGAGGTTCTATTTTGGCTTATCGCCAGTAGCATTAGCACAGATATTCCTGGCTCTGAATCTGCCGTACAATGATCTATGTACTATTAAGCTACTTTAACCATATATTACTTTGGCGATAAAAAGGAATAAGAGTAATTTGTACAGACTGCATTTTTCTGTAACGGCGAAGAAAGATCACACATTTTGCAATTGTACTACGAAAGTCTTAAGATCTCGTGTAACCAAAAATATCTCATATCCACATAAGAAATGCTGTTCAAACTAATATTAGGTGAAAATTTTACCAATAATTAACAATAATAGTGCTAACAACCGTGAAGGAAAACATCGCGATGCAACCTGCACATCGAGATAACCAATGCGTGAAACCTGCCAAGCCGTCTTGGACAAGCGTGGCGGGTATATTGTCCGTGCCCCTATAATGGGAGACCCAGCAGTGGGCCATTTATAGGATGTTATTATTATAAGAAAAATATATCATCAAAGTTACTTGTTAAAGGGGGCTGAAAATTTAATTTAATTTATATAGTTCTGATAATCTCCAAGTAACGTGGTTATGGCATAAAAGACAGACGGACATGATAATATGTTAAAGGTGCTGTTTTTGTCTTTTGGTTTCAAAGGCGCACACAAATAATGTTTCGTTACACTTCATAATTCAATAAAAATGAATATAAACAACCCAACACTAGTCAGGAGTCGTGTAGCTACACGGATTCGCTTTTATCCTAGTTCCTATCTTTTATATCGTGCTTAAATTTTATATTGTCAAAGCATATTATTCTGATACAATCACCATTTTGATAACAATGGAATCTTTAATGTAAGCATTAACATTTTCTTACGTTATTCAGTTCTGCAGCAATGTAAGTTTTTTAATAATACTGATATTAGACAGATCAATCAAATCGATTTAATTTGATTGAAAGACGCAGAACTGAAAGGAAATGACGATATTTAATTATTCAATTTGAAGTTTACATGGATCACTTTTGTTACTTCGTGCAAATTGATTCAAGTTTGTTAAATAATGCAATTTTCGTCTCAATATTTTTTCTAATTTATTAATTTAGACGGATCACAGTGATGCGCCTAAATTAATAAATCAGAAAAAAATATTTAGACGAAAATTGCATTATTTGACAAACTTGAATCTATCAATATAACAGTACCTGTGTCGGCCACATCGTTCGCCCGAGACTTACAATCTAATTCATATTAAGTTAGAGTAAGTTTGTAAGCTTCTTTAAGAGCCTTAAAGAAGCCTTGGACTTTATGTTCATAATTTTTGTGGACCTTGCGAATTATCGAAATTAAATATACGCGAATGTTTAAGATAATATAGCTGTTTCAATCTCAATTTTTTTTTTATATCCGCTTCAAAATCATTTGCACACAAAGTTTTAAGACAGACAAATTTCTAAAAACAGTTATTTATGATTCGGCGTTACATAAATAGGTCTTTTTACTTAAGCCGCTTACTCGTCTGCGAGCCGTAACTATTATCGAGCGGATACAAACGCGAGCGCGTCGGGTGTTGCTCGCCTCTAGCTCGCGAGCCATGTACAACACACTATGATTTTTGGTTACAGTAACTGCAACGGTTACGGTTCGCAGGTGATTATGCGGCTTTAAATTTTATCATTCATATTGAAATGACAGACAGACAATTCATTTTTATTTAGTAGTACAGATTTAACTTTGTTAGATGTAAGGAAGTCCGTTAAAGAAACTCCATTCATAAAGACGTCTAGTGAGATAGTTTCTAAAAATAGTCACGACTCACGACGCACGTGAGTCAGCTGGTTGCAGTGCATGTGACGTTGCCTCAGTCACCACAATAGCGCTCGCGCTGCAGCCTTAATCTCTCGCTGGCAA
The DNA here is from genome assembly GCA_019925095.2 of Dendrolimus kikuchii. Classification (NCBI taxonomy): domain Eukaryota; kingdom Metazoa; phylum Arthropoda; class Insecta; order Lepidoptera; family Lasiocampidae; genus Dendrolimus; species Dendrolimus kikuchii. The sequence goes on from CM034392.1 coordinate 19,348,493, forward strand.
TGTTGACTTTTAACAAAAAAACTTTCCAACTAAAAAGCATTAGAAAAAGCATACATTTTTATTGCTGTTTTATGTTTTCTACACTTGATATTTTACTTTATTTATAAGATCACGTCCTATCGACCCTCTCAAACACGGTTTCCTTGCATCCGGATTTTTTCTGCAATTAAGATAATTACACTTTACTGAGAAACTATCAAACTTTCAGATTTGGACTTTGACATAGTAATTTCAATTTATTTCTGGATGTGTTATCTATCAGAAAAATATTATTTTACACACATAAAAAATTAGAAGATATAACAAATTTATTAATTAGAATTTTATTGTATTCCTAACGCCATGTGTCGAAAATTATAAAACTAATAAGACATGTCATCATGTCATATCAACTGCATTGTTACTACTAACACCATCTGTCCGAAAAGTAAAGAACTAATATCGATGTAAAGATGTAAAACGGAAACAGAATGTTGTTTAGTTAAAAATACGCCGCATTTTATGGTTAATCAAAAATAAATAATTGGTAATTAATTAATTACTACTAGGTAGAAATCTTCGCGAGCCCTCCTAAAGCGCCGTTTTTTGCTACTTAAATTAAAGCTACGTTTTTACGGGTTTTAAGTAAAATATTTTCCGTCTTGTTTTTCATTTTAACCAAATATTTCGACCGCTTTTTAGTAACTGTCATCAACTGACTACAAAGTTTGACTGTGTTTAAGAAAAAAAACCAATATTTTTATGAATAAAAACAACAGTTAATATGCTTATATTTTTACGCATTACAACAATTATTTATATAACGTCATATATCTACAGAATCGTATCATAATATACATCTAGCCGTACCATCTGCATGAAGCTCACTCAAATGCACGATGTACGTACGAGGATGAATGATGTAGATTATGCAACGACATAATTATTAATTATTTATAATTTAATGTCTGAAAAAATTATCTGGGATTTAATTCTATTGATCTGGTAACCCAAATCCCAAATATACAACTATTTCGTTCGAAGAGGAAATAACATATCGTTAGCTTTACGAGTTTAGAAACTCCAAGCCCAAAGATACAAGTTAAGAGCAAATGGGTTCCAAAAAGAGATAAAAGTTCTTTATCACATTCCGCCCCGCGAATAAGATTATCGAGGTATATTCTTTTCGCGTGGAATGTTTGAGTTCATATAGGCTGCGTAAAGTTTGACAACATGATTTATCTTTTGAGTACCTGCGACGGAAACTAAAAGGTTGAATGGTGGTTTGCGCCGCAATATCGTTACTCTGTGGACTAAACACCAATATTTCGCATGAACGTTCAATACGAGCATAGTTGCTATATAAAATGCCATACGAACAGTATCAACCCTTAAATGCCCATCAGCAGAAAAACTGGTAGTATACCCCGCAACCTTTATCTAAATCAGATTGTAGGATTTCACATATCGGTAAATTCGATGAAATGAAATCTTTATTTGTATGATACATGGATACAAGGTGTCAAATATGATGGTCAGAACATGTTTCGCCATTTTCTGGCATACTAATTTTTCTTAAAACTTATATAGTAAGTACAGTATTTTTACATATCATTACTTGTGCTGGTTTTCACAAAAGGTTTTTCTTCACCGGTCACTGTTTAGAATTTTAACAACAAGTATATTATTATATCAGAACTGCACGCTTGTTGATTAAAATTCTGATTTACATAATTTAAACAAGACAATATAATCCAGGTGCCTTACTACCTCCCTAACCATTTGGGAGTGAGATCAAACATAATCCACCATTTTGATGTACAGTAATACATGGCGGTACCTTTACAGGCCAATAGACAGAGACGCATCTATTCTATGTAGAATGTAATATTTTATTTTGAATTTTTGGCGGGAACTGAAAGGGGACGTTGTGCTGTGCAGTTTTATTTTCTAAAAATGTGTAAAATTACTCTAAAATGAACAATAGTTGTAGGATATTGATAGTTTTTGAGTAGTGATTATGTGTTTTTGTGAGAAATGTGAACTGTATAGTCAAATGTGGCCTTTCGAGTTTTCACAAGAACTCCGTTGAATGGTGTGGATTGTAGCCTACGATACAACTGCGCCTGGCTTAAAGGCCTAGTTGCCAAGCCTTAAACATATAAAAAAAATATATATATTTATATTTATACCGACCGGTATAGTCATTATTCAATTAAGATTTGAATAAGCCAAACAGATTACAGCAAAACTACTTGATTGGTTTCCGATAAGCGAGACGAGAAATTTTATAATTATGATTGGAAACGAATCTAAAACACATACAGATAACCCACTCGTATAAATAGTCTTGATTAAATCGAATAGAGAGGCCGACAGTCAAATCAACTGAGTTACTCTTCATCGTCACAAAATATTGCAACTTCATACATTTTGTACGAGCTGTGGAGGGTAGGAGTAAGGTGAACTATCTCATATGAAGAATAGTTGAAGAAATATCCAGTTGTAAGCTGTAAATAACAGTTCAAAATCCGTCCAGAATGGCGCTGGTGTAGACAAAGGGTATGAATGTAGTCGTTTCTCCTTTGTTTTTTTTTTATGTCGCAGGGGAATGTCTTTTCTTGGGACACCATCCTCGGGCCTGGGGGGAAGGCTTTACACCGAGGGATGTGTGGGACTTTTGATCGGCCATATGCCCACCGTGGCCTCCGAGCGGAGGGAAGGGGGATGGCCGGCCGTCAAACTACCCACCAAACCTAACCTGCGCCCCCCTCCTATGCGCTTTTATGGTGTGCCACAGGAACTTGATCATAGGTACTACATCTGTGGCACCCTGACGCCTGGCTATCTCACTTAAGGTACCTCCGGGGGAGGGTACCCTCTTCACCAACAGGGGGCGGGGAAGTCCGCGGGATCCCCCACTGGTCCACGCGGCCCCCTGTGATGGATTACGGGAGGAGTTGCGCGTAGCGGCGCCTACGACCCCGAAGCCGCTTTCTGCGGATGGAATACGCTGCCGCGCTCTCCTGCCTTTCTCTCTCAGCCGCCTCCTTCTGGGCCATAATTGACTCGCAGAAGGAGGCTACGGCTAACCGTTTTTCTTTGCTCCGGAGCATGGCCTCGACCAGGCCCCCGAGAAGCGTCGCCGCCGTCCACGACACCGTACGGTACCCCCGGATGGATCTCACCGCCAGGAACCTCTGAGATCTCTTCAGCAGGGTCCTATTCTTGCGGTGGAGTGAATGGATCCATACGGGGGCCCCGTACAGCGCCATATTCCGAAGGATGCCGGAGTAAAGCCTCCAGGTTGCTGCGCACGGCCCTCCCACGTTAGGAAGGAGTCTGGTCAGTGTAGCAGCGGGGATCCCAGCTTCCCAGATCCCAGCTTCGCGAAGGCACTCGCCCCAAAAACCCCGGTAAAGTTGTAATGTCTTCGGACCAACAACATAAAGTCAAGTCCAATAAAAAAAAAAAACCTTTTCTCGCAAATGTGTTGAAAAACCTTGTATGACACACGTGTGGTTGTTGGTTTTTACAAACTCGTGAGCATGGTAACCAGTATTATTTTTTATTATTTATTAATACATTCGTCTACCTACTCGTTTTAAAAGCTAACTTACCGCATTAGTATCGTAAATGACTATTCTATAACTTTTAGTATTCTGAAATTGAAGTTTCGTGTATGTGGTAAATGCAATTTCAAAATCATTTTCGCCACAAAATTGGAAAGGATATGACGCTACTTTAAAAGTAAATAGGTCTAGTGACGAACTACATACATATTAGGTCTTTACATATGAAATTGGCGTTTTGTAAGGGAGGAACATAAAGTCGATATTTTTAAAATATAATATATTTATTTAATCAAAGTATGTACTATTGCTATCTATGCACTTCTGCCATCTCATAGGCAGTTCATTGATCCCTTTACTAAAAAAAACCATTCGGACAGGAATCAATAAAACCTTTTAAGGCGCTTTGGACTGCCCCATCGGAGTTGATTTTTTTCCCTTGCAAGAAGTTACCCAAATTTCGAAAAAAATGGTAATCTGTTGGAGCAAGGTCCGGGGATTACGGTGGATGTCTTAGACATTCCGATTGAAGCTCCTTTAATTTGGTAGCCGTCTGTTGTGCAGTGTGTGGTCTAGCGTTGTCCTGAAGCAGCAGTGGCCTAGAGCGATTGACCAGCCTCGGTTGTTTAGCAGCTAGCTTTTCCATCATGGTTTGCAGTTGTTGACAATAGACATCCGCCGTAATCGTCTGGCCAGATTTAAGAAAGCTGCAGTGTACGACACCGGCACTAGTCCACCAAACGCTCACAAGTTTTTTTTTTTAGTTAATTTTCGCTTGGGGCAGGATTTGGCTGATTCGCGTTCAGGGTTCAGCCATTGCGATGAGCGTTTCCGATTATCGTACAGGATCCACTTTTCATCACAGGTAATGATTCGATTTAAAATCCTTTCATTATTGTGCCGGTTAAGTAATGTAACGCAGCAGTCGACGCGCGTTTGTCGGTTTGTTACACTCAATTCATGAGGTACTCACCTTTTAAGCTTTTTCACCTTTCCAATTTGCTTCAAGTGGATTAAAACAGTTTTATCACTAACACCGCAGCCTGCAGCTGTGTCGGACGTGGTTTGCGATGGATCCGCTTCCACAATAGCCTTCAATTCTGCATTATCAACTTTGGTCTCCGGCCCTCCACGGGGCTTGTTCTGCAGGCCGAAATTTCCAGAACGAAAACGTTGGAACCTAAAACGCACTGTGTTTTCTTTTGCGACACCGCCGCCATACACATCATTAATCCTTCGAACCGTTTCGGCAGCACTGGTGCCACGATGGAACTCATACTCGTAAATAATGCGATATTTCAAATTTTCCATTTTGTAAACTGAGTGACGCAAAGAAAAAACCAAAAGAGGAAGAAACAAATGAATTACGGTTTTCAAAACACAAAAGCATAAGTAAATAGCTGTAAAATTTGAAATTGGAATTCCTAACCAAAGATGAGATATTTGAGATCAAAGTGGCTAGTACGACAAAACGCCAACTTCATATGCAAGGACCTAATATATGCCTCAATGTCGCACTTTTTAAACGTGGTAAAACTAATGTACTTCTTTTGTTAAGATGTAATCAATTATGCATACCCATCCTATTCTAGTTCGGAGAAAGCAGTATTGTTGGACACCAAAAAGCGTGTTCTGACCTACCAATGAAACCACCCCGATGCTTTATTGTGATCACCATATGCCAGGGCTTTGGGGACTGAAGACACTTCTAATGATCTGAGATAGCCAAATATGAAATAAAAGAAGTTTTAGATTGTCGTGTTGCTGGCTTTTTTCTTGCCGCTTCTCCTCGTTAAACAGCAATGACACGTTACGAAGCAGTGTACATAAAATAGGAAGTAGATAAATTTTCAACTTATATGTATGACTTTTAAAAAATATTCACCAGTGGAACTTAGTGTAAATAACAACTTTTGAATTTGAATTTAATGAGGTAAAGCCAATCTTGACTGTCTTAAATAAAGGCGACTGAGCTTCTGAATCAAGAAACAACTTAAGCCGAATATATCTGTAAAACATTAAAATTGCGAAAGTCACAAGGTACAAGGTAACAAGATAGAATATATAGATTAAGCAAGTTGATGGAATATTTTACGTACTTCCATTATATATGAGTCAATCATCATGTTGTCATCATGGGTTATTTTAAAGGGTAACAGTAAGTCTTGAAAATCTATCGTAAGCACAACATAGAAAACACGCATATTTTTAATTTAAAATAGGTACTGAGAATTATCTTTTTAAGTGTTATCAATATTGTATCTGTAGTTTTATCAACAGTCGAATAGACTAGAGGAAACTAATAAAATTCAATAACATTTTAACAGCCGAGAAATTATATGCAGCAATACAATTGTACTTACAAAAATAATAACGGAACAATGCTGTGTGATTTGTTTGGTGGGCTGATGTTTATGTGAAGTCTGGTGAAGGTCACAGGCCGGATGACGTCCTCGGCCACTGATAACAGTGTTGGCAAACGTTTTAACTGTACAACTAAAGAATGTGTTCATGAGGTCATAAATGGGAATGAATTTTAATGATTTGTTAATTTTTTTTATTGCACGAGTTCAGCATACAGGCAGACGGCCCATTTGTAACACCAAAGGACATTTGTAACAACAAAGGTGCTCTCAATGTGCTGCCACTCTCTAAAGGAAGGCTGGAACCTGGCCACTAATGCCGAAACACAACTCAATATTATTTATTATGGCGGCATACTCTAGACCGTGTCCGTGACCGCGTCTGGATGGCTACCACCCCTGGGAGGTAGCCATCCAGACGCCAATACCCTACTACCTGGCAATTTAATTTTAATCATCTATAACAATATACAAATAGAAGAAAAGAAGCGAGATTGGACTAAGCTTATCCGCGGTGGCGGAATTTGATCCGACACAACGCTGATTTTTAGTGCAAATCTCCCTTCAGTGCTATACAAACCTAAAATTGAACTGGAAGAGATAGATGTTTTTATTTTCTAATTTAACAATTTTCCTTAAGACATATACTACTAAGTTATACACAGTCATATTAATACATAGGCAATGCTGCTTGGAAATACTTAATTAAAATATTTTTATATGACCTAATAAATACCAATCGTAAGCTAAGTTTTTGCTCAAACATCTGGAAGTTTTCCTTAAATAAGTATTTCAATGTTATATATTATGTTAAGCATTATTGGAATTCCAGAAACGTCATTCACATTAATAAAAATATATAACATGTTGTACTTGTGAACATACCTATCTAAATGTGGTAGCAAAAGTTCTTTTGAGTTAGAATGGTTACCTCATCATCCTAATTGTTAAAACAGTAACGAACTGTTTCACAGACATTGAAATGGTTATACTATTGCTGAAGTACACCTTAACATAAAACAAACAGTGAAAACGCCAAAGTAACATAAGCAGTAGTCTCTTAAACTATAATAAAATAGCTTTAAAAAAAACTAAACATGTCACGGGTGTACAATGTAGTATTAGCACTTTTCTATATTGTAAAATTAAATTGTGTAATTCTATTCGATTAAGTAATTACAGCCCTATGGAAGAATGCCTACGGAAACTCGCAGTTATGAAAATAGGTTCGCATGAAATATGCATCGAGTTTGACTGGAACTTTGCAGCGCAACATATTCTGCTAATACCTTTTAGAAATAATTAGATATATATGAGCGTACGGAATCGTGAACATTTAAAATTCCATCAACTTTCCGAAACAAATTTTATATCATCGCAATAAAAAAAAATGAATTAAAAAATGAACATTTGACAAGATCATGCTTATTATACAATTATATGCCCGCGACTTTATCCACGTTGGACAGGTAACAAAACTTAGTTATTTTTTGCTAAATATAAAAATCAAAGATTATTTTCAGCAGGGTAATGGATTTCTAAGTATTGCTATAGGTGATTCCCGAAAACTCGAGATAAGTAATGTTACTAAAGTAAAGACATACACAATTATAATTGTTTTACTGAAAATTTTGCATCGGAATCATTTTTTTTTTCGAACTGGCCATTTAAAACCTTTCCCAACAAAATTCCTGTAGATTTCTCGGGATACACAGTACCGCAGATTTTAAGTCTGGAAATTTATTATCGATCAGCGAAAACCGTATCGAAATCGGACCAGTAGTTTTGTGTAAATGTAAAATGTAAGAAACAAAGGACTACATACATTATTACAATTTTGTAATATTATAGATATTCATTTACATATATTATTTCGATAGGTAAAATAGTAGGCAATTTCTACTTTTTATATTTTTTTATAGGCAGGTACTCAATATGAAACTAATAATATTAAACGATATTAAAATAATAAATATTAATATAAAACATAATTTTTAATACTAAATTGTTGGTCCCTGTTCCGAAGAATGACATTTGCTTTCTGATAGCACCTTTCCGATGGAAGTCAATGATTTTCCGGTTGATTTAGCATCTAACTGAGCGGGAGTTATAAATACTGCTGGATTGCTATTGCACTCATTTTCGGAATATTTGAACAAATTATACAAAACTTCTATAGTTTGAGAAATCCAAAGCTTACCTCGACCACGTTTCAACATCGATACCAATTTTAATTAACAAATTTTAATATCAAATAACAATTAGCAACAAATAATAACACTGAACAGTAAATAACAAGATTGAACCACAAATAAAATCAATTGCTGCATTAATTATCAAACTAAAACCAAATAGTCAGACCTCACAACAATTAGCAAAGTAAATAATTATTATTTACTAGAGTTTTCCCCGCGGCTACGTCGCGTGAAAAACCCTCTATGTTACGTACATAAAAAAAATATTAGGTGTTTTATATACACAAACCTTTATACCTTAGTTTCTTGTTCAATTCATTAGATTTTTTTTTATGTTTATGGCTTGGCAACTAGGCCTTTAAGCCATGCGTAATTGTGTTGTAGGCTACAATCGACGCCGTATAACGGAGTTCTTGTGAAAACTCAAAAGGCCACATTTGACTATACAGTTCACATTTCTGACAAAAACACATAATTACTACTCAAAAACTGTCAATATCCTACAACTATTGTTCATTTTAGAGTGATTTTACACATTTTTAGAAAATAAAACTGCACAGCACAACGTTCCCTTTCAGTTCCCGCCAAAAACTCCCCAATTCATTAGAATTACAAAAGAAACACAGACAACTAAAGAAACTAACTCAATATAGTGTAGACAACTCCACAGCAAAACTTAAAGAAAAGTCGCAGCCAACCTGATTTGAAGTACCTAATACGTAATGAATGACATGTGGGCAACCTGACAACGTATTAGTTACTGAATTACAGCGATGGTTGTCTACATCGCAGTTGCAGCGCCATCTATTTTGCTAATCCGTCTATTTTAAAGAAACGACGTATTTTGTCGGGATAAAATGTATCCTAAGTGTTAATTCAGTCTATAAGCCAGCATTATGTCGAGTTTCAATCATATATGTTTAGTAGTTTCCAAAAAGGATGCTTAGATCATATAAACGTCTAGATCACGCATCAATTGCACAAAAACGGCCCAAAACAAGTGCACCAAAATTGGTGCACTGGCTTCAGTGGCTTCCCACGCTTGTTAGTGTCGTTTCGATTACTTTACTGGTTAGAGCTCTCGCAAAAAAAATCATTATGCCGGCCTGCGCTATTAAAATGTGTCGGAACTATTTTAAAACGGGAAAGGATAAAGATAAGATGTCATTTAATCGGAAAACTTAACACTTTTCTCATGATTTCTTTGTAAAAACGTGAAATTTAATTTCGACATTTTCAAGGTTATCGAATTGATTGATGTTGTCAGGTGACAAGTGTGATTTATTTTCCAAAATTTGGGGACTTTTGTTACGATTTTTTTTATTTATGAAATATGAATAATTGAAAAAATCTATAGAAAACAGACATGTAATGTTTGTGTATCCGGTTTTCTTAAACTAGTTTATATTACGTTTTAGACTTCCTACGGATCCAATTGTAGCATATTGTTGGACAAAGAGATGGATTTTGAAAGAAAATATTTTGAATCATTTTCGGAATTATTTTTGCACTATGTTTTTTATATTTTCTTATCAACGGCACAGTTGTATTGAAATAAAGTACCTGAAATAATTATATATGATCGTGACCGATAAGATGTAAGTTGTGTGAAGGATAATTAGAAAATTTAAGAATACTTAACCACCATATAAAATTATTTCTAATCTAACCTTAGCGCTTTGGACAATATAAACTTTTTAATGTAACCTTATGACGTTTGACATAGAATTGACAGAATGCGTGCTGCAAATATCGTCAAAGAGGATGTAAAAAAAACTGAATATCGTTTAAAGCAGATGCTTCGGTCGGAGTTATCTGTACTAATATTATAAAGAGGTAAAGTTTGTAAGTTTGTGACGTTGTAGGGGATAATCTCGGGATCTACTAAACCGATTTTAAAAATTCTTTTACTGTTGGAAAGCTACGTTAACAGGGAGTGTCATAGGCTATATAACATGACGCTTTATACCACGGGAACGGGACAGACCGCGGGTGAATCCGCTCCGGGCCGCTAGTAATATTATAGATAACTCTTTATTGTCATAATTAAGATATTAAATTTTGTCTATATTCTGTTAGCTGCATCTCCATTAATTCCTAATAAAGAAATAATTTAATATATTAATATGATAAAAAACAAATTTTAGTTCATAAAATAATCAAACTAAACTAGTTTCAATAAAAACTTTTGGATATGAATATTTTTATTTTTATAATAGCCCTTTTCAAGTGGTTTAGTTGCTCTTAAGTCCCTGCATTAAACTATCCCGTGTACCTACCCCGTAGTTCCTACTACTGATATAAACTTTGGATTACACATAAAGCCTACTACCCAATATAAACCTATCGAATCGTTCCAAGTCTACTATTACAAATGATTTCACTGACTTTTAGCGCAGGATAATCTTTGGGTTATAAATAGTCATCTAATAACCTTCGTGAACATGATGTGTAACACAAAAATAATTTGCCATTATGAATAGTTTTTTTAGAATTATTACATTAGTATTGGTAATTAACAGACTTATAAATATGTACTAATAATCTGTACAAGCATTTTATTGCGAATTAAAATTACTACATGTGCTAAAATGTGTTATGAATTCATTTGTGCATGTATTTTTTTATGGTTCGTTCCAAGACACACAACTTTTGTTGCTAATACTTTATTTAAAAAAAAACTAAAACCTCTGAGTAATATTAAATTATATCACATAAAGCGATTAAATCATAACGATCATTTAAACTTTTCACTTACATAAAAAAATATTTAATTATAAAAAATGGGGTAATATTTTTTTCCTGATATCCCGAAAACGCAGAGTGAATTTAGCAACGCTTCGCGTTTTTGATGCCGTTTTTGCCGGTGTTGTTTGTTAATCCTGAGAAACGCTAATGACTTAGAGTATCTAACCATAATAAATTTCATTAACATCGATTTAGAGGCTTAATCATAAAATATAAACTCATAGACAATGACTTACTTTCTCATGTATATTGATAAGAAAGTTACTTTGTTTGTGTTGTTCCTTTATAACAGGCTTGGAAAGGAACCCATTATAATAATAGTTGATAAGTATATATAGGGGTAATTTTCAAGTGGGCCTTCAGGGCCAAATCCTAAACTATACGAAAAAGGGAAAATTAGCCAAAGACATGTATGAATGCTCTTCATTCATATTCAGACTAGAGATGCCACTAATATTCGGCTTCTATTCGATATTTATTAACGACTTTCTCAACTCAACCAAATCGTGAAAAAAACGCACATGTCACTCAAAAATGTATATATTTTAATGGCAAATTATTGATTGTTAAACTACGTTTTAATTAGAGATGCTTCGAATAACTTTTTTACAGGATTTCGGCAGACAGGCAGACGGCCCACTCGATGGGAAGCGGTTACCATAGCCTATGGACATTTGCAACAACAAAGGTGCTAGAAATGCGCTGCTGCTCTCTTAAGGGAGACTGGAACCTGGTCACTAATGCCGGAACACTACTCAAGGTTGTTATGGCGACATACTTTAGACCAGGTGGGGTAGCCATCCAGTCGGGCAAATGCCGGCCACCTGGCTGTAGGTTGTTTTGTCGCCTCTTACGACAGGCCGGCCGGCCGCAGTTGTATTCTTTCTCCGTTCCTGCACGGATAAAATTAAATGAAATGAAATTAATTAATATTCGGCTCGGTCGAATATTCTGTAAATACTTACTATTCGACCGAATACCGAATACTTAAAAAAGTGGCCAAATAGCGAGGAAATCCAATTATTGTGGCATCTCTAACTCAGATATTTCTTTACAGAAATTGATCCTTACAAGCTACATTATGGATTGGTGTCATAATATAATAAGGGTATGTTTTTTACAAAATCAGCTGATTCGATTTCTGCTGACTGGGGTACCTGATTTTTCAGAAATCCAATGATAATACTTTATTAGTTTTCAGCAAAATTGGCCCCGAGAGTCCTTTGAGTTTCCCTTTTTTGGTATAGTTTAGGATTTGGCCTTGAAAAATTTACCTGTATAGTTTCCAAAGTGCTGTTGAACATAGGATACTTTTTATAGTACAAAATGGGACAGTTTACGAGGGACACGATTTATACGAGAGCGATATCGTGTGGAAGGTCGTATACCATAAATTTATGTACGATATTCCTTAATTTCCTTATACTTACACTAGTACATTTCGGACCCATAAACCGCAAGAAGTTTTGCATTTTCCGGATAAAAAATATGCTATGGACTTTTTTGCATCTAAAGAACAATTGTACCATTATTTATTTCAATCGTTTTAGTTCTATTAATGAAAAGGTAATAACCAGACAGTACTTCCCTATTTATAAACAACGTCGAAAGTGTTATAATATGTAAAACAGCTCCCGCAACACGAACTTTGTTGAAAAATCCCCTCATTACAATATCGTGCAAGCTCATAATTATACAGTACATAAATTACGTCATTTAAACTACGAATAGGTTTATAACCTACTCATTTTCTTCAACGGTTTTATATCGTAGGAAGATGTGGGTAGATATCTAATTAAATTTATAATACACATATCGAATTCAATATATAGATTGGTTATGTATCTTCTTTACATAGTATAAAACAGTCTCTTTCTGCGTGTGTTCGTTTATCTGCTGTATATCCGCTAACTCCTTTTAAACCACAACGGATTGTTAAGAGGTTTTCACCATCAGTTAGGTAATTTTTCAAGAAAGGTTAGGTAATATATACTAGCTTTTGCCTGGGGTTTCACTCGTACATACATACATACATACATAACTAACTCGTAATATATAAAAAACCTAATTAAGTTTTTATGTAAGTATAACAGAACTACCTAAATAGGGTTTCACTCCCGGAGCCGCGGGGAAAACTCTAATTGATTATATATTGGCAGAATTAGAGTAATCTATACTAACATATAAATATGAAAGTTTTTTGTTTCAAGTTTGTTCCTTCCTTGTTTTCAACTCAATATTATAAATAAATAGATCATCATGTAATTTTTTACATAATAAGTATTCTTCTAATAATATACAATACAGAATACTTAAATTCCCGGGAACATAACAGTGCAGCCGTGTCAATTTACTATGAATTTTAAAAATTGTGGGTGGCATAATTTTTTGACGATTATTATATTATATTATAGAATCGATTATTTAATTTAATTGAATGATGATTCATTTCTCAGTTCATAGCGAATTATTATTTTGTAAGCTTAGTACGGGCCAATGCTAAATTTGAAATTGAACTGAACAAATCAATGAGCTTTAGCTTGGCGAACTGTCTATGAAGTTAAAATATGGCTAACACCAGCATATAGGTACTAAGCTACATAAATTTCAGCATAATATATCTCAAATAGGTTACAGTATTTATTTGAGGAACAAAATGTGGGCCTTTATATGGTCTTAGGTCACGATACTTAAATGTATTAATGGCTCCATCCAAGCAGATCGCCAATTCAATACTACAAGCTTATGTTTCGAAAGTATCCTAATAGCCGTACAAAACAGACAATCAGGTCAATTACTTTGTTGCCATTGCATAAAAGCCTTGTGTAACATTTATCAATTTTATAAGTACACATAGGCTATTCTGCAGGCTTCTGAATAGGGTTGCCCCAAATCTAGATCTTTGTCCGGAAAGGTGGGGTAATTATAACCAGATTGAAATTCGTTTAGATTAAAAAATAAAACGAAATAAAACCGTTAATTCTTTTTGCTATTCAAAATACAACATTATATATTTGTCATTAATTGTGTAACGGTAATTTAAATAAAATCAGTTTGATGGATTATGTGTGATATAGACCACCTAGAATTGCTTAATAGGCATTGTCCATAAAATGGCATTATGTAAATTCAATTTGTTTAGATTTAATTGATGAAACTATTGATTTGTATACTTCTATGAAACAGGTATTAGCAAATAGTTAAGTGAACCACAATAATATAGTAATAGACATAAAGTAATGCATGATATAACTAATACCATGTAGTATAAATCATATTGTTATGAGTTGTAGGACTCGAATTAAAATGCCCTTAGAATTACTATAGAATTTATTATAACTATACAAACCTGTATAACACATGTACAAATATAATAACACGCGCAAAGTCCGTCACTAAATAGATTACCGAATGTAGTACACACTTCTTGCTTCGCTAGTGGTTATCGCTTGACTGCCGATCTCTCCATTGGGGCATTGCTTTATACTGCACAAATGCAACATGTCTCTCGCCCGCGTGAACTGAATTTCTTAGAATCACACCTGGCGAATGACTACCATAAAAGATTACAATACACAATGGGCTGTTTTTCTAATTAAAAATTTTAAACACAAAGTAAACAAAATAAGTCCAAATGCGGGAAGGTAATAAAGTGTGCTTTTTTGTGAATCCACTTTTGTCGGTTGTAACAATATCAACTTAATAAAATTTTAAAATCACAGTAAAGTGGAAAAAGTATTTTAAAAAATATCCTTAATAAGTGAATTACATTTTTATATTATTTTATCAAATAATTATTGTTCTAATTTGGCTGGACTTCCTTCACAGCTTGTCCTTTGAAAAATATCTCCACAAAGAATATCCATGTCTTTCTATACCTCTTTATTTTGTACCCCAATGGACTTGTATAATAGACTGCTTTAAAATGTCATCCATCTCTGTAAATTTTATCTTTTTGCAGTTTTTTACCCATTCTTTCGGCATTTGTCCTTGAATAAATGCTTCTATCGACTTTCTTAGACATCTATTATGAACTACAACACTTCTGTTTATATGTTCTCCTATTTCTTATCTTCTGCTGCTTTTACCGTTATTTGGATATACTTTCATAGCTTCTCCTTTGATTGTATCTCCTGCCCATTTGTCAATTCCTTCACAGCTTATCTTTGCCAAATGCCTCTCTCAAGAATATTACCCTGTCATTATGTGTCTTTCTTACTTTACAATAGATAACTCATATTAATGTATTTTAAAACATCCTCCCTCCCATATCTATTATTTAAACTTTGCTCCTAATTTCGTCTTTTGAGCACCGCTTAGTTATCTTCTACATCCATTTGCCACTTTTATTTTATACAATGTCCTATCTAATAATACTTTGATTGTTTGAGCACTCTAATTTAGTGACAGGTTATTATTATGTATTTTAATGGAGAATTTTGATTAAATTTATACAATTTGTCAATTTATGACTTAGCCAAAATTTTAAAGGGAATTGTAAGATAAATTATGATTTTTTTTGAATATTTTATATAATAATCTTTCAGTAAACTAACTTAAAAATAAAGCAGTATATGAAGTTTAACCAAAGTTGCAAAATCAAATATAATATGGAAAGAACAAAACTGATGGTTCCTGGTTTAATCATAGCAAGGTTTAATGTCGAATTGTAAAGGTACAACGTATCAATATGGTTTAGCTAAAAAATGGTAAACAATTGTCTCTCCATACATCCCTGCTGGATCCAAGAACAAGGGGTAGCTCCAAGAATTAGTCACTTGACTTTGCAAGAGGAAAACTGTGGCAAAATTCTCATAAACGGGTGATTAGGACCATACAAAGTGGATAAGAGATGCAGAACAAAGACCTTTTCTAATGCATTTAAAATTTACCACAAAAACAATGATAATGAAGCAGAGTATATTTTTCTTTGCCTTTTCTCATACATTTTCGGTCATTACAAAATTCTTTCCTTCTGTTACACACATTAATCTTCCAAGTGTACAAGTATACCCACTCTTTAGTCACATAATTTTCATCCCTACACATTATATGTTTATAGTAATTTCTTAACATCTCAAATCGTGGATAGTGGTCAGATATACAAACCCATAATTAGAACTCTTTTTTGTATAGCAGCTAAGCAGGGTCTACTGAATGTTCAGAACAGACCATGCTTAGCTGTTATACAATATAATACAATAAACAAGCAGGAGTTTTGTGTCACAGAGATTTATATGCTTCATTATATAGTGACACAAGAGAGTTGTGTCAGGAAATTTAAAACATACACCTATCAACACACCCACACCACATATATCAACTTTTTAAGGCATTATACCAATTTGAGTGGAAATAGAGTAAAAAAAGCAAATACAAGGATTTTTTTTAATAAACAATCATAGGCCCTGCCTGACTTGAACTTACTTACATCTTCCATTCACTATATTAATAAAATTAAAAAATAAGACAGAACTTAATCTTGATTTAAATAAAGACTCTCTACCCTACTAAACTAAAATAATTACCTATGATCTTTATCTTTCTTTATGACTTACACTAATAAAATACAGGAAATTTAATTTTTACAATGACTCATACTAGGTGTACATAAGCAGTGTAGATATTGGGAAGTCATATTCCTAAGATAACATTTTAATCAGGCAAGTAATCATAAAAATTATGTTAAGTTTTTGAATAATAAAACAGTGAAAATGTTAACATGTTGCTTGTAATTCTCAGGACATTAAGCCAAAGAGTACTTGAGCGGAAGAGCAGGGTTTTCTCTCTATTGTGAGGTTATCCAAGTGTGAAATTTCTTACAAGGTTGGAGACAACAGAATTGCCTAATATAGGTAAAGTAGGTTCTTGACTCAACAGCGGAACACAACAAATTGTCTCGCTTCAATGACAGCTATCATTCAATGATCTCAAACCAGGGGTGGGGCGATAAGAAGTCCTAACGAAATAGACGTCTTAAAAGTAGTTTCCTCATCAGACGGAAAGTGTACCTACGGATTACCATATTGTATATGGTTAAATGAAGCGTGATTTCAATGCTATTCCTGCATAAATTCGAGGTCACAAGTAGACCTTTGGTTATAGTGGCGCTAAGATACCAAGGCGAAAGAAACTCACCGCCTGAAGCGCCGCAAACCTGTCCTTCGTCATCCTTAACAGAGAATCACACACCGAATAAACGTTTTATCTTGTTACACAATCCCATTCACAGATATTTTCCTAACAAACGTCACTAAACTAAAGGACACGAACACTACGTTCACTTCACTCAAAAAATCGATAGACATGAAAATGAGCAAAATTCCGCTGTCGGCTGTCTCATTTCAGTCATTTCTGATGGTATTTTGCAAAGTTGTAGATGGCGCAGTAATACGCATATGACGTCAAAGAATTCGTCGATAAAACAGCAGTGAACAATTTCAAATTATTTTTGACACCAGTTCATTGATTTACTTTTAAAAAATTATTACTCGCAAATTCTGTTACTTAAAAAATAATAAGAAATTTAAAGATAATAATGTATTTTAAATTTAAATATAAAATTGAATACTGCGTACAAGTTTAATACTATTTACTATATTTTTTTTAACACTGCATTTGACTACGAAGTTATTAGGCTGTCACTGTCAAAGAATTCTTCCGTTTGTACTTGGATTTTATCTTCCGTTTAGTCAAGTGACGCCATTGTGAGCCATAACGACTTTGCTCTGCAACGAGTTAAATCTCTATTTACTTATACAATCTCGGTAATTTGTTCATTTATTTTAGTTCAATCTTTCACAACTATACGGAGCTTCATTTTGTAATATATATTTTAGAAAATCTTTGTGTAATTAAGGTGAAAATTGTGTTTGTGTTCGGTATCATAGAGCTAAATTCCTGTGAGGTGAGGGTTGTTGAGCGCCATTCAGTGAAAACATAAAACAAATTTAAATTATCAGCAACCGGCTTATTGCGTTCGTAATGTTGTAGTTGTAACTCAAAATTTATGTTATTTTGTAGGAATTAAATATACACTCGATCAGTATGTAAATTTGTTACTCATCTTTTCGTTTATATTCTTATAATTATTTATATTTTCAGGATAAAAGAAAGAACCAGAAGTAAACATGGGAGATGATATGCCAACATTTAAATGCGTTCTTGTCGGAGACGGTGGTACTGGCAAGACGACTTTTGTAAAGAGACATTTAACTGGAGAGTTCGAGAAAAGATACGTCGCAACATTAGGTGTCGAAGTGCATCCGTTGGTTTTCCATACAAACCGTGGAGCTATCAGATTTAACGTGTGGGATACTGCTGGTCAGGAAAAGTTCGGAGGATTAAGAGATGGCTATTATATTCAAGGACAATGCGCTATTATCATGTTCGACGTAACATCTCGCGTCACCTACAAAAATGTACCAAACTGGCACAGAGATTTAGTGCGGGTTTGTGAAGGCATTCCAATTGTACTGTGTGGAAATAAAGTAGATATCAAGGATAGAAAGGTTAAAGCTAAATCAATTGTGTTCCACAGAAAAAAGAATCTTCAGGTTAGTTACTTTGTTCTGTTTTCCTATCATATTCGGAATAATTATTTTGTAAATTATATTTTTTTTATTTTTACAGTACTATGATATCTCTGCCAAATCAAATTACAACTTTGAAAAGCCTTTCCTATGGTTAGCTAGGAAATTGATTGGTGATGGCAATCTAGAATTCGTTGCCATGCCAGCTCTGCTGCCTCCAGAAGTCACTATGGATCCTCAATGGCAAAACCAGATAGAGAAGGATCTTAAAGAAGCCCAGGACACAGCATTGCCTGAAGAAGATGAAGACTTATAAAAGAAAAACCTAGTTAATTTAAAATTGCAGTGTCCTCTAAAGTGTTTTAGAGGGTCAAGTTAATGTTTTTACAATATGACATTAAATTTCATTCCACTAGGTTCCAGATAATTGAACTACTGTGAAATTAACTTCTTGTTCATAACATTATCAGCTAAGTTTTTAGCTTTTGTTTGATCACTTAAGACTTGTTCAAATCAATATGCTTTAATTAATTTATGTCTGATGCTTTTTTAAACTGTAGTACATATAATTTTGTATTAAATATATTTAATGATTAATGTTATAGTATCATTCATTTTGGATTTAATGTCTTTCTATTGTCGATTGTTAGCCAAGAGTAGTACTGAGTTTTTTAATCTGTCTAATTCACCTATTCCTATCGAATTCCTTTAAATTCTTCAGTCGTAAGTTATTGCAACTTATTACTCATTGAACTAATGGGTTACATGTAAATAACTAATTGCAGAAAGATTGACTAATCTTGCACTGTAAACTTGTGGTGATAATAATTTTTCAATAAATAATAATAAATTAATTTGTCTTTTATTGCATTAGATTATTTATAAATTTCTTCGTCTTTAATTCAATATATAACTATAATACATCTGAAAAAGGTTCCAGTTTGTAAATTGCGTTTAAAAATGTAATTCGGACCAGGAGACACCGAAAATGCAATTTTTAGAATTCTGTTAGACCATTACGTGAAAACTACTGAACGGATTTAAAGGAAACACGAGCTTATATTCCGAGTCGTAACTTAGGATACTTTTTACCCGATAAATGACGTTTTCGTGGAATATACTGATTCGCGTTTTTTCAATACACTAAGGCTGGCCGCATACGCTCGGTTTCCTGATCAGGAATTCAGATTCGGAATTCCTTGAGACTATCGCAAACGTCCCATTATTTGTATTTAAGTGTATTCGTTATGTTATACGGCCAGTACGTTTCCAGCGGCTGTCGTCAAGGTACGTTATCTAAACAAGAAGAAAGGGAATCGTGGTTATTGAATGCACCCGTTGAATACTCGGAGATTAACAGAGTCAATTCTATCTCAAAAGAGTAAACTTACGCCCACACCCAGAAGAATTCTTCAAGTATTACAGGATTTCAAGGAAACCCTATGATGTGCTTCATAGTGGCATAGGAGAGAAAATAAAAACAAACGAGTTGATTTCGATAGACAACCACTCGGTACAGCGCTAACACGGTTCTGACGGTTCTGAATGCGAATTTCCGTTCGTGTGCGGCAGACGAGTCAAAATGTACGCGAGCACTGTGTTCGATATGCTGACTAGGTTTTTCCGTTCTTACGACCCGAACGCACGGCGCAACTTTTGAACCGAACGTTAGGTTTTTACCGTTCAGAAAAAATAAGAACGTATGCGCCTTGTTGAACATTTTGTATATATAAGCCGCACGCAGAAGTTTTGCTGATGACTACTTGCTATTATTGTATATACTTATGTAAAGTATATACAATAATAAATGTATTGTAACAACTATTTATGTAACCTTTATTGTCAACTTTACTGACCATCGACGCCTTCTGCGCGCGGGTAGTTAGCAGAGCATTCACATTTCCCAATCCAAACTCCTGATCAGGAAACCGAGCGTATGCGGCCAGCCTAATTAATACCTACGTTGTCATAAACAACATCTCATTCATTGTATTACTTCAAATCAGGTTGGCTGCGACTCGCCTCTATGCGCAGTTGTATAGACTTAGTTTCTTTGTTATTGAAGCGAACTTAATAACAAGAAACACTACTACCTAGGGTTTTTCACGCGGCGTAGCCGCGGAGGAAACTAGTTCAATATATATACCTATAAATAATAACTAGGATGTGCCCGCGACTTCGTCTACGCTTGACATGAAATTCCCGGGGCGTAAAATACCGCAGCATTTGAAAAAGAATGTAAGGTATCGTTTTAGTGAAAACTGTGTAGGAATAAGCTAATTTTTATGCATCCAAACAGCTACAAATCGCTCCCGGGATAAAAAAACATTTTATTACATAAAACTTTTTTTTTATTGCAGGAGATCAACAGACAGGCCGATGGCCCACTCGATGGAAAAAGGTTACCATCGCCTATGGACATTTGAAACACCAAAGTTGCTACAAATGCGCTGCTGCTCACTTAAGGGAGACTGGAACTTGCTATCAGGTAGTGAAAAATCACTTTGAATTTTGTTTTTTTTTAATCTGGTCATTTTTAATAATTCTCAGAAAACATCCAGCGGAATTCTCAAGATAAAAAGTAGCGCAAATTTTAAGTTTAAGAATTTGCAGTCAATCAGCGAAAGCTGCATCAAAATCAGCCCAGTAGTTTTTACGTGAATCCCGAAAAAATGGACAAATATATTTAAAAAATACATCGTGTTGTCCATCGTTTATATTTTTATAGTCTATTTCAGTAATTTAAATTTTAAATAGCTTCGTTTTGAAGTTTATAATAATATAAATATGGAAGGTAGAGGTAAGGAAAACCGTCTCATATGGGTGGAAAGTTGAAAAAGGGTCCAGCTATAAACAGTAAATCTTAGATCATATAAACGACATGTTATATCTCAATGCAGTAAATAATAGGTAGTTAAAAAAAGCGTAGGCATATGGTGTGGTCTGAAGGTAGCAGTTGTTAACGGATTAAAGTACGCTCAGTTAGAAAATTTAATATTTCTAGAGCAGTTAGTTGAGTTAGTGATAGGACGCTATTATTAACTGGTCAGGTTGTTACAAGTAGGCATTACTTATGAACAAATAATGATCACGGATAATAAATAAAATTGGCGTATAAATGTGCCTCTGCTGAGTCAGGGCCAAACAGATATAGCCTCCACCGTAATAGCAGAGCGGATTGGTGGGTTTCGCATATCTCGTTTCTCGTTTACATGTTCGCCCTTAGCGCGTGGTAATTGTAACAATATGGACATTAATCAGACAAACATCGTGGGCGGTATTTCCCGGACAGAATTAGAACGAGACGTGCGTATAATTAATTAGACAAAGCTTAATCCAGACCCAGAATATAGGTAACTATTGAAACATCGATACAGAAAAATTACAAACCATATAGCGAGCGCTATTATAATTGTGTACATAGGGCGGTCTTTCGGTATAGTAGTTTTGATCAAATAATGATAGGAATAAAAACTGGGTAGGTAGCATAGAAAACTAATTACCCTGATTTATGAAAAATGAGATATCAATATCAGAAACATTCCACAGGTCCAAAAAAGTGGTAGTTGTATGGCTAAATCACCTCAATGACGTAGGTTTTAATTCGGCAGTGAATACATACCACTTTCGTACTTTTCCAGCTGTTAATCTGAAGAAACTTGCACATCAAGTATTCCTTTGTGTGAAACCCGCCAATCCCAACTTTTACAATTGGAAAAGTCAGTCTAATCAAATGTACCCTGTGAGTCACTCTAGTAGTGTTTCAAGAGCTGGAATGGAGTTGCATGGAAAATCCTAGATTCAAAATAAAACAAATAATTTTAATGCAGTAATTTTATTTGTAAGATTTTTACATTTTTTAAATGCGTACAATAATGAATTACTACCCTAATACTTAAAGTTAACAACTACAACAGATTTACTTCTTGGCGGCCGCCTTTTCCCTGGCCTTCTTTCCTTCCAATAGCTTGAGTCTATCTTCTTCAGACAAGTTGTTGTTGATTTTGGTGATGACTCCAGTTCCTAATGTTAAGTCTCCTAAACGCAGTGTGAACCTCTGTCCAGTCTCACACACCATGGGTTTCAACATTCGCAAATGTAACCTGTCAAAATTAATATAAAATGTTTCTTAAATAAATCAATATGTATAGCATTATGTAAATATTTTTTGCAAGGTTATACAACTTGTTATTAATTTCTGAGATGTATACATAATTTCTTTTTATAATAGGTACATAATTAAATTTTACTGTGATAAATTCAAAGAAGTTGCCCTAATAATTATATTGCATATAATTTTACATAATTACCTATGAAAATAGGCAATTCCCTAAAACTCGAATGAACATAGAAGTATATATGAGAGCTAGAGCACTAGAGGTCTCCTTGTGGTATCACTTACATAATTAACGCTTTTGTTCACTGCAAAAGCTTTGTTTTGGGTGTAAAATAATCTTTACATTGAAAACTTTTCCATACCACAAATATGGAGTACTTAAACTATCCAGTTTATAATAGTGAAACATTAAGTATGAGCAATACTAGTATTTAAATTAAATATAATTTTTATAAAAGGTTATCAATAATCATACTAAAAAGAATTTACACAGATCTTGAATATAAACAATGAAATATTTTATTTATACAGACGACAGACGAGCGTGCATGACAAGAGGTATGAATGTCAAAGAAGCAAGTGAGGTGTGTAAGAATAAGCCTAAATGGCGCTCTGTTGTTCGTGCCTACCCCGCAAGGGAACTGGCGTGAAGTTATGTATGTATGTAAATATTTGATTAGAATATAAATCTAATTAAATTTTTAACAATAAAAACTATCACAGAAAATGCGAGAATTTTCATTACATAGAAGGTCCAAGTTTACATGTAACTCAACAAACTGATCCTAATGAAATGCACATTCCTTTGTAGAAACTGCAAAACATATGCACAGTTTCTACAAAGGAAGACAGAGATTTAAAATTTATCATGAAATATTAGATAGTTGTCACACAAAAATATAAATGAAGCCAAGTATATAATATATATATGTATACAAGTAATATGAAAATAAGTGATTTAATGGAAACTTACGTAGCATCTTCACCCGGCATAACCATCTCCTTATCAGGAATAGTAACTTGCGTGGCACAGTCCCAAGTCATGGAGAACATTTGGAGCTGAATGAACGACGTGAACGGTTTAGACCTTCCACCTTCTTCTTTGCTCAAGATATAAACAGCTGCTTCGACATTGTCATGTGCTTTAACAGTTCCCGGTTTTGCCATAACCATGCCTCGTCTAATTTGTTCTCGTTTCACGGCACGAACAAGGGCGCCGAGCTGATCACCGGCCTGGGCTTCTTCTAGGGTCTTGTGGAACATCTCTACGCCTGTCACTGTTGTCTTCATCACCTTGCCATGTCCAACTATTTCACACTCTGTTCCCTTTTTCAATACACCTGAAATATAGAAGAGTAAATAATAATTGATATGTAGTAAGTTCATTATAGTAAGACATGTGTACCCATGTATAAATCCTATAGTAATATTATAAACAAAAAAGTTTGTAAGGATAGATGTTTGCTACAATTTAATGAAAAGCAACTGAGCAGATTTTGGTGAAACTTTACAGTAATATAATTATAATCATACATGTTATATAAATTCTAATAATATTTACACAAGCATTAAAATAATATTTCATGATCTTACTTCTAGTGTCATTGTAGAAATAATTATTAACTGTTTAGTAAAAATTTATATATACTAACTGATGTGCTATATGACTCCTTTTACTTATACAAACTTCATATGACCTGATAAATTTTTAGGTTTATAAAAAATGTATAAAACTGTAGTTTTATTAAAGTATTAAAATGTTCATTAGTTTTTTTTTCTGTGAAGGTGAAGTTACTGCCTGGCACTAATGGAAGACCAGGGTTGGTTGTTATCAATCAGCATTTGCTGAATTAGGGCCTGTTTAGAGTAAGTTAACCTTTGGCTTTTATTTACCTGTTTATGTATAATTTTTTATTTTAAATAACTCTAAATAAACATTATTTTCTTTCTTTCTATTACATAATAAAAAGTATCATGGTTAATTTAACTCTGTGCTCTCCTGTTGCGGGGTGTAGCCCAGTGTACCCATGTCTAATGTGGATCAATATAGAGACTTTTATCATGGGCTAGATTACGCAAGTGAACCCGGTACTAAATGAAAAAATATAAACCAAAATATATTCCAGTTCATACAAAATTAATGCACACCTCTGTGCAAACGTCCAGTCACAACAGTCCCTCGTCCAGGAATGGAGTGCACAGATTCGACAGGCAAAAGGAAGGGCTTGTCCAGCTCCCGGATTGGTGTTGGGATGAACGAGTCCACTTCTTTCAATAGCTGTGTTATTGCATCAGAACCGATGTCCGGGCTCTTGCCTTCTAGAGCGCATAATGCTGACCCTGAAAATAATCATTAACAAAAAGATTTTAGAGATAGATTAGCTTGTTTAGTACAGGAGCTCCTATAGCCACCTTCCGACTCCATCATCAGATCAGCTCCATGGTACCATATTATTGCATTGTCACGTGATATACACATGCGTGCAAAATTTCAGTTCAATCGGAAACCGGGAAGTTGGTCAAATTTAACTTGCAAGATTCCACACGAAATAAAAGCTTATGAAAAACGAATATAGATAATTACCTAATACTAAACTTTTTTATATCTCATACTATTTTTAAGAAAAACGAATGTGTCGGTAATCTATTGTTTACTAATCACACAAAACTAAACACATTTTGAACAAAGATCATATAAAAAGCAAATCAAACAGAAGTGCATCAACGAAAATGTTAATAAAGTTAAAGCAAAAGGAGTGTGGCAAGACAGTAAGTAGAACAACACTCTCTGCTAACTCAAAATAATTATTTAATTTTCATATAACTAAAATGCCTTCACCTAAATAAGGAATATAAGAAAAGTGTCAGTGGACACATTATTAGTATAAATCATTTCAGTTCCTATATAAATTACTAAGTTAGGCCTGCAACGTCGTCTTCGACTTGAAATTCCCTGGGACACAAATACAACATTTAAGAAAAATTGTATGCTATCGTTTTAGTGGAAACTGTGTCGAAATAAGCTAATTTTTATGCATCCGAACCATTTTTAATCTGGCTTTTTTAAAACATTCTCAGAAAAATTCTCGCCGGATTCCCAAGGTAAAAAATAGCGCAGAGTTTAAGTCCAAGAATTTGCTATCGATAAGTGAAAACCGCATCGAAATAAGCGCAGTAGTTTTTACATGAATCCCAAACAAACAGACAAGAAACCTAAAAAAATTTGCATTGTGTTCTCCGTTGTTTATATAGTCTTTTCCAGTTGGTTTTTTTAAATAGCTTTAATGTACAGACATGGCATGTTTAGAATTTAATAATATTTCATTTTATTATATGTAAGTATAGTATAGATTTATTTAATCTCTTTAGATTATGTTAATGTCTTAAAATAGCATGTGTAAAAAAACTACCTTTAACAACCGGCACTTTATCTCCATCATAGCCCATCTCTGTCATTAGCTCTCTGATCTCCATTTCCACCAGCTCCACCATTTCTTGATCAGCTGCGTCAACTTTGTTAATGAACACTACTACATGTTGAATACCAATCTGCTTGGCAAGGATCAAATGTTCGCGAGTTTGCGGCATCACACCGTCTGTTGCCGCCACTACAAGTATGGCACCATCCATTTGTGCTGTGCCTGTGATCATATTCTGAAAAAAAAAAAAAAAATTACTACATTGACTATGCTCCAATATTTTATTTGGGTTTGTTTGATCATATAAGTTCTTTAATTGCAATTTCACCTGACCTTATAGCATTTGCCTGCGACTTTGTCTATGTTGGACAGGTAACAAAGATTACAGTTATTCTGCTAAATATAAAATCAAAGGTTATTTTCGGCAGGGTAATGGATTTTTTAATATGAAAATAATGAATCCCGGAAATTCCCGAAAATACTCGGGATAAGTTATGTTACTAAAGGCATACACAACTGTATTTGTGTTACTAAAGATTTTATCGATCACTGAAAATTTCGCATCTGAATCAAATTTTTTCCATTAGGCCACTTTGAACCTCTCAAATTCCCGTAAGATATAAAGTATCGCTAATTTTAAGTCCAGTCCGGTTTTCTTTATCTTACACTTGCCTTAGGGAACTTATATTAATTTTTAACCAATAGTAAGGCAAATTAACGGTCAATAAAATATAGGAACCGGCCTCAAATCTGCTTATTATATGTATTGTAGTTGTTATACTAAATATGCGCATCTTATACCTTGATGTAATCAGCATGCCCTGGACAATCAGTGTGACCATAATGTCTTTGTTCTGTTTGGTATTCTACATGAGCAACATTTATTGTTATCCCTCTGGCTTTCTCTTCCGGGGCATTGTCTATGTCTGAATAACCTTTCGACTGGGCTAAGTTGAGATCTGATAATACTGTAAACCAAAATCAGTATTTTTTTAACATCAAGTACAAAAGAGTATAAATGGCCAAGAAAGGAATAATTATATTGTATGGTTTCAAATTAAGCACTATATTCTTGTGTTGTAGGTAATAAACAACATTTAACTGTGAAGCCAATCCCAAGCACTCCTGGATTAGAGTTTATACTACAAAGTTAGTTTGTTTACTCAGCTGGGAATTAAATTTTCTAATTAAGTAGGTGGAATAATACTGAGAGCACTAGGCCATAAAGGCTAACATCAGTTTTCAATTAAAACTATATAATTATAATAAGCAAATTGGAAATATTATAAAGTTTTAGGATAACTCATATCAAAAAAAAATATTTTTAATATATCATCCCAAGTGTAGATTGGCATAAAGTTATTCTAACATACAAGCCTTAATCATTGATGGGAAATAAAAAATAATGAAGGTATTTAAATTCAACTAAATTTTTAAAATAATTTGTCATATAAAATTGTGTATTTGCTAAGTAGCTAGTAGTTAACTTTTTAAATAATCTCACACGTTATGGGTGTTTTTTAGCTTGCTTTTGTACATCAACACTATTGTTATCTTGCCAAATTACATGTATAATACCACTTACTTTTTTATGTTTGTGTAAAACAACAAATAAATTTATTACCTTTGGTAATGGCAGCAGTAAGTGTTGTTTTTCCATGGTCAACATGTCCAATAGTTCCCACATTGCAATGAGGCTTTGTACGTTCAAATACTTGTTTTTCTGCATAGTTCCTTCTGAGTACAATACTAAGAGGAGTTAGTCCTGGCAATATATTTGCATTTCTTACATGGGAATAATGGCTTTGCTTCAATATTATTTTAAGTGCTGTGAAAAAAGTTATTTCATCATTATGCATAAATATAAAATGTCAGTATTTAATACCTTTACAAAATAGTGGTGTGTATAATGTATCCTTAGTCCTGACTAAAGATATATTATACACACGGCTATTTGTATTGTATCCTGTACAATTTGTGTGTTTTATATTTTAAATCAGACATATTATTATCATTTTTAATCATTAAACTCCATAACTAAAATGAAAACACAGAAAAATAATATTATGGGTGAAATTCTGCAGAAATAAGATTTCAAATTAAACTCCTTGACCTATACTAGAAATACAAAATGTATTCCCTATTCCCAAATGTATAACTAAATGATCCAAAACATCATTTAGTTCTGTATTGTGTGAATAGATATCTTCTAGGTAAACATGATAATTATAACCACCATGAGATACAGTTGTGAAAAAGAAACAATGCAGCTCAGATGCTATATATTATTAATGCTAATAATGTTTCATACACTTGCACTCCACACATGGTAAAGAAATTTGCACATTTTGCACTGTCCTTCATTATGTCCTTTGCCTGAATACAATAATTTAGGTGTTCAATGCCGTTGATCCAGTTTCCTGTTTGTTGGTTAAATTTTAAAATGTAACATCTCTATCTGCATTTATTAAGCTGTAAAGTTGCATTTTTAACACTCGTCACCACTATTATGTTTAATAAAAGTCTGAGTATTCTCATAAGTATGTACTTTGTTGTTTTGTTACAACTTAACCTGACCAAATCGAAGTGTAATAGAATAGTCACAACCTACCTAGTTTACACATACTTAACTATATGACACTAGGATAATGATGAGGCATAGTCTATCATTACCTGCATCAATATATAACTATATATTAAATTTAACTTATAACAAGAGATATCCGAAGATAATATATGTGTTATGGTTATTTAGTAGCATAGTTGTTCTTGTCATGTTTCCTTTTAAAGTTAATAATTAATTTTGTTATGTACCCTCTTATTTCTAAATGATACCATCTACCAGCCGCCATTTCCTTAATTGAATAATAATGTTATATTTCTATATATATTCGGTGATTAGTGCCTATTTTGTATAGAGTAAGTAGTTCTCTATAATTTAACATAATTTTATGTAATAATATTTATCTCCAATATGTGGTAATTGTGTACAGATTTTAATTCAAAAGCTCTCAATTGTATATAGACGCTATTCACTACATTTCATTTTCATATTGGCCTATATGATGGATTTATACTGTGTTCGGTTTATTTTATTACATGTAAAACTTTAAGTATAATATTTTATATAATATCATATATAAAATATTATCTAAAATATCCAAACAAATTAGTATTAAATTCTTTTCATTCATAACCCTTTAATTAAAATAGTTTATCATTGACTTTAATCCGCTATCGGTTGTGCTAATTTGCTAAGTTACTTGTACTGTAAAATTGTTGGAGGGATGGCGAGGTGTTCTAAAAATGCTTGTCGGGTGTAAAAAAATCAGTGTATAAAATATGTTAAAACCTTAAGGTTCTCTGATTATAAATGTAGTGAACAGCTGCTGTTCTTTTATTACCATAAACCCTTCTGGGTTGTTGCAAGTATTACATATGTGTAGTGATTGCATAGGAAAGCAGAAATAAATAAATTAATGCTACATCTTAATGTTGCATATAAAAATAAATATATCTTTTCAACTGTCATCTGACCTGATGAACAAAAAATGTACAACTGAATATACATTTTTTCCATAAATTCATTCTGAAACTTAAAGACTACGGTAAAAACTGGTTCTACATTTATTTATTGTACTGGTCAGTGAAGTATGCTATTGATAAAAAAAAGTGATAGTGGGAGCAGCATATGTATAATATGCTGGGTTGGGTAGAAGTTCTCGACTTAATTTTTACGACTAGAGGTCAATATTATACTATATATATACTCTAGGTATACTGATAGAGATGATTGGATTAGGCTGATGTCTATGACTCAAATTATTGAAAGAAGTTACCATACCACCCTCAAAAGCCTAACACCTACTAATTAAAATAATTAATAAGTTCTATTTTTTTGTAAGAGAATAAAAACAGAATCAATAATCTAACCTCAAAATAAATTGGCTTTAGAATATTCTTTCAATCAAAGCTTTAAAAATACTAATGAAGAAGAGATGTTCCAAACAGCTAGTAAATTCTTCCAGTGTTGATGAACAAATTTACAAACAGCCAAGATAGCTTGTACTGAAGACACTTTTACATAATCTCTGATAACCAAATATGCAGTATTAGTTGTGAATATGAAGGTTTTTAAAAATCATACTTTTTTACCGTCTCTCCATTTAGGTCATGTTTACTTACCAGAATATTGCGATAAATGAACTGTACCT
Organism: Dendrolimus kikuchii; assembly: GCA_019925095.2. Lineage (NCBI taxonomy): Eukaryota > Metazoa > Arthropoda > Insecta > Lepidoptera > Lasiocampidae > Dendrolimus > Dendrolimus kikuchii. The sequence goes on from CM034392.1 coordinate 19,378,632, forward strand.
TGTGATAACAATAAAGTAAAGAGTGCCTCACCTGGGTTAACCAAACTCTTAGCAAAAGATATAGTAGCCATTGCTAAAAACAGACCACACCTGATGGTGCTGTAGCAATATAAAACGTTTTCAAAAGTTCCCTTCTGCAAATAATCCACCTGTTTTGTTATCTGATATTAAATTTTTTTGCATGCAGGATTTCTTTAATTTTTCATTTGACCATAAACCAGCCACTAACCATATAAACTATATATAAAATGGAATAGATGAGCTTCTCTAGCATAAAATATTGAAATATCATTTACCCATCCCGTTAGATGGCACTATAAATGATATTGTATTGCTATACATATATACTGGTGGTACTTTACATGGCTATTTATATTTACGTATTTGGCTAATAATTATAACTTGTGGACAGTATATTTGAGAAAGTATTGGACTTATTTGCGTATTTGACAAACAAGGCCACTACTAAATACACGTTACATGCGCTTGTGGGTTAAATTATAGTTTAATTAAAAAAACTTGTATGAAATCAAAATTTTGTTCACATAATAACTTCATGTCTTCATGTAAAAGAGTATAAGATTCACCAAATATAACCAACATTTGTTGTTTCATTTATGCTCTTAAGATCTGTCAACGCGTGGTAATTATTTAACAATATTTTACAGCGTTATCTTAAAGAAAGTCAAGTTCACTAAGTAGAAACTACTTATAATTTTTGATTTCCCTCCCCATCTTGATGTCGCTAGTTTCATATCTTTTTTGTTTTTCCATTATGAAGGGGAGGTACACTGCCACTAACCAGAGACCACATCGAATTGATATTTGCTTTTTTTTGCAGTCCTCAGGTCTAGTAGTCATGTACGATTATCAATAGATGCTTAAATATATTTTAGTCGATTACTCGATTTAAATGTTGATTGAAATCAGCCCAAATATACAATAACATGTACTACTTTAAAATTATTTATTGTATATCAAGGAATTGGATATCAAATCGTATATTTATAGGATAGAGGGATTACAACATTTATTTTTTCACAATGATCATGAGGATAGTTAACTCAAAATACTAAGCGCGCTATTCGAACCAACTTCAAGTCACGCATTAAAGATGCAACGTTTGATTAATCGTCAAATAAGTGAAATCTAATGTTAAAGACCTCCTGCAAGGCTTGTAACTGAGCTCAATTTTCTCTCCCTTCACATTCTGCACAACCAGTAACTTACTATAGCTGAGCTTGCGCCGATCGTCGCAGAAAGTATGGGTAAAACTTATTTTTAGTTATTTCATTTTATAATCATAAGAGGCATTCCTCTCAATAATTGACCAATCATAACTTTCTCTTCTTACACGTTACAGAATGCTAAATAGTATTAATTATTTTTGAAATTCGCACAAAGAGGGGCTTGTTAACATTATGAAAGGGTTTTCAGGTAATACTTACGCTAAAAATTACGTAGTCAAATAACGAAAAAAATAAAGGTTGGAAGAGGCCACCACGCCATACTTTGTAACTAGGGGTTGACATTTTTTTTAATGAAAATAGTTTCATGGGACATCCTTAGTCAGACCTTATAAAAACATAAGGATGTTTTATTTAAGCTGATTGATGGCGAGATACTCATATACGTAGTATCCATGGTAGTTTGTGATACTCATTCCCAAAATCATGAAACTTATGCACCCTCCTCTCCGTTATTTTACTATGAGATTGAAGATTCTAAAAAAATCAAGCTTCAATAATTATTTTACCTAAAATTATTATGAACAATAGCCATTGAGTAGTTTTTGAAATTTATTATATTCGATCTTTTCAATGTCGGCGTACCAGGCATTCTAGAACATAGATAATACTATATGTTCTAGAACATACATACATACATACATAACTTCACGCCAGTTCCTTTGCGGGGTAGGCACGAACAACAGAGCGCCATTTAGGCCCATTCTTACACACCTCACTTGCTTCTTTGACATTCATAACTCTTGTCATGCACACTCGTCTGTTTTTAAGGCTCCTGACATCACCCTCCGCTAGTACACGATCAATTTGATCATGGAAGGTGTGTCGTGGCCTTCCACGACTTCTGCATCCATCCACTTTTGCATTGTATATCTGTTTAGTCATTCTTTCATCATGCATTCTTTCCACATGCCCGAACCACCGGAGCATTCCTTTCCTTACCTTCACCCCGACACTCTCTTTCAGACCAACTCTCTTTCTTACTTCGGTATTACGAACGCGGTCCGCGAGCGTCACTCCGCAGATTTTGCGCAGTGCTCGCATCTCAACCGCGTTTACTCTACTTTCATGCTCTCTCTTCCATACCCAACTCTCGCTTCCATACGTGAGCGTAGGTACCAGCACCGCGTTGTGTATGGCGAGCTGGGCCTTCTGGCTGAGGTTCTTAGCGCCTAGAAGTTTACCTAACGCTCCATTCAAACTATTCCCCAAATTTACTCTTCTATCTATATTGTACCTTCTATCCCTGCTAAAAGCACATCCAAGATATACAAACTCATTCACTTGCTCCAGCATAACATCATCGACCATTATCCTTGCATTCGTTCTGGTTTCTTCTCTTTCAAACACCATAACCTTTGTTTTCTTCGCATTCAAATGTAAGCCTCTCGCCTGACAATCATCTTTCATCATTGTGACTAGTGTTTGCAGTTCTGATGGCGATTCGGCTAAAAGCACGGCATCATCCGCATAAAGCAAGGTGCTTACAACTAGGTCACTCATCCGCACCCCAACATCCATCAATCTTATTCTCTGGAGACAATCGTCCAGGTATAGGATGACCAGCAAAGCCGACAGCACGTTCTTGTTCTAGAACACAGATCACATATACTAGAAATTCTAAAACCGAAGAATATCTTACAACGTGACGATGGCAAGGGATCGGACGGAATGTTACTTGTTGTCACGGATTTGACTTGTGTTGACACACTGGCCCCGACACTTGCCCTGGACCGGCTCCGGGGCAGGAAGACGGCACCGGGACCCGACGGGGTTCCAGGTCGACTCCTCTTCCTGGCCGCTAAACATCTACGCGGCCAGCTGCGGGAACTGTTCGAAGCCTGTATTCGCGCAGGTCGGTTCCCGTCGCAATCGAAGGAGGGGCGTTTGTGCCTGATTCCCAAGGGAGGTCGGCCTCCCAACGATCCGTCCACCTTCAGGCCCATAGTGCTGCTGAACGAGGTCGCTAAGGTCTTCGAAAAGATCTTGGCGGAGCGGCTCGTGAAGCATCTCGACGCGGTGGAGCCGTGGCTTTCAGAAACGCAGTTCGGGTTTCGGCGGAGGCGCTTCACGATGGACGCCTTCGAGACACTGCGAACGTTGACGGACGAAGCCGTCCAAGCGAAGGATGTCGTTCTTGCGGTGTCGCTAGACATAGCGAACACCTTTAACAGCCTCCCTCAAGAGACGATCAGGGAGGGGCTCCGCGCGCATGGAGTCCCCTCGTACCTCACGAGGCTGTTGGGCGCGTACCTGCAGGATCGACATGTCCTTTGGGAGGGCGGTGAGTCCGCCAATCCCGTGTTAGGACGGCGACGCGTCGCGTGCGGCGTTCCACAGGGGTCGGTCCTCGGGCCGATTCTTTGGAACGTAGGTTATGACTGGATCCTTCGGGTTCCGGTCCTGCCCGGGGTAGGGCTGATATGCTTTGCGGACGACACCCTACTCACGGCACGCGCTGCGTCATTTTCGGAATCCGTGGACGTCGCCAACGCCGGGTTGGCGATTGTCGTAGATCGAATAGCTAGGCTGGGCTTGAGGGTCTCTCCCGCGAAAACGGAGGCCATCATGTTCCATAGGAAATTTCGCAATCCCCCCGCGGACTTGACCGTTTCGGTCCAAGGGGTGGCCATTAGAGTAGGGCTCCAGATGAAATATCTGGGGCTAGTTCTCGATGGGAAATGGCTGTTCAAAGCGCACTTTGAGCAGATAGTTCCCAAACTCGTCGAATCCGCGGGCGCACTCTCGAGGCTGCTTCCCAACGTGGGGGGCCCGGGGGGTGCGACGCGGAAACTTTACTCTGGCATCCTGAGGAGTATGGCGCTGTACGGTGCACCCGTCTGGTCCACTGCACTTCACCGCCACAACAGAACCCTGCTGCACCGGGCGCAGCAGGTTCTGGCCGTGAGGACCATACGGGGGTATCGCACAGTGTCGCGGACGGCAGCCACCCTCCTGGCAGGCGATCCGCCCTGGCATCTCCAGGCGAACGTCCTGACAGAGGTGCGTCGCACCCGGCAGGATGCCCTAGCTAGAGGCCTGACCTTCTGTCAGGTCAAAATCGAGGCGATCAGGAAGCGGGAAACCGCCTCCATGATCGCCGTCTGGTCTCAAGAGCTCGACAACCCTGCGGCCTATGGCGGCTACACGGTGGATGCAATCAGGCCACAGCTGACGGAATGGGTCAACCGCACCAGCGGCACCCTGACCTTCAGAACGACGCAGATACTTACCGGACATGGATGTTTCGATAAGTATCTGTATCGCATTGTGGGCTGCTTGCCGTCCCCGGACTGTCGCCAGTGCGGCGCGCCCGACACGGCGCTACACACGCTAGTCGAATGCGCCGCATGAGCACCGCAGCGTTTCGAACTTGAGACGCACGTAGGTCCGGTCGATTCGCTCTGCGACCTGGTCAAGGCCATGCTGCAGAGCGGCGACAATTGGGGAGCTGCGGTTACTTTTTGTGAGACAGTAATGTCACTCAAGGAGGCCGCAGAACGCGATAGGGAGAGAAGTCCTGCAGCGGGTGCTAATCCGTCTTCTCGAGGTCGCCGGCCTTCAGCTGGCACCCGGAGAGGCAGGTACGCGCATTACTTCCCTCCCTGAGTTAGGTTCCGTTTACCGCTGGGGGCCTTTAGCTTGCTAGGAGAGCAAAGGACCTTCTACCCCCGCACAAAGAAGTGGGGTGTGTTCTCCCAGGGCACACTCCAGGCACTTTATTGCGCTGGATCGACTGGGCGTAACTATGTTCTCAGCCTTTCCAACACAAACAAAAGCGCAGGGTCGACAGGGAGGAGGGGGTTTTTAGTGGGTATTGCGGTTGCTCGCTCGTGCAGCAACGCTCGGAGTCTTCCAAACTATTCTGTGACGTCGATCGCGGACGGAGCACTGCCAAGAGCATACTATTGCTGCAGTGTTATCGCCCCCGACCGACGCGTGTCGTTCCCCTAGCAATGGCCCAGTTTGTGCGTAAATCGGTTAAGCATTTTCCCTCGCCTCAAAAAAAAAAACTGGCCCCGACACCATAGATAATCTATATATATAAAAGAAAGTCGTGTTAGTTACACTATTTATAACTCAAGAACGGCTGTAGCGATTTGGCTGAAAATTGGTGGGGAGGTAGCTTGGAATCAGGAGACGGACATAGGATACTTTCATCCCGTAGGAACCGGTAGGTGGCGCTGAGATCGGATTCTAGAATCCTCCTAATCACCTGGAGCTATTTTGTTTTTGTGTGTGTTGAGTGGGTTCCTGGATGGTTTAGATTCGCAATTAGAACCGGTAGGTGGCGCTGGGATCGGGTATTAGATTTTTATTTTTTCAGAGCAGGACAACGTCTGCCGGGGCCGCTAGTAATATATATATAAAACCCGTCACATCTTACGATGACCTAGTCAGGGGCATAGATAATACTCTATATATATAAAATGGTGGCCAGGGGCTAGCAACGCCGCCACTTTAGGCTTCGGCTGAAGACACCAAACGGCGCAAATATGGAGCCTTAGGAAAAGGTTATTTATATATTTGTGCCATTTGGTGTTGAAACATTAGGCACGTGAAGATTAACGTAATGTTACATGTTATGATTGTTACGATTATAATAGAGTAAGTTTGAACGCTTCTTTATGGTTTTAAAGAAGCGTTCAAACTTACTTTAAGTAACTCTTATGAATAAGACAATCAGTATTCATCAAAATAATCCCAATGTTTGTTTGTTTGTTGGTATATTTCCCCAGACAAGAAAGTACATACACAAACAAATTCTAACAAAATATAGTAGATATTGTAAAAAATCAAAATGAAAATTGCGTCACCTGTGAAAGTTGCCCGAACTGATATAGATAATAAGTACAGTAGTATCGCGTAGAATCCACAAATGGCGTTAAAGAGGCATACATTATAAAGCGGTCAGCATTTTTTATTGCTGTTACACTTTTAACCGTCTCCCATCCGCGCAGCGTCTGAACTGAGTAACGTGTGACAAGGAACTTCGTTTCAAAAACATACAACATCATTATTGTCATTATTGTTTATATTTATAAAATATGGAAACAAATAATTAGCAGCAATTAAGTAATTATAAGTGAAATTCAAAAACATAAATCTTCACAGATTAACTTTTACAAACGTTTTTGTAATAGCACTTTCTCATCCGTGCTGCCACTGAATTTGGCTCTTTAGATTCATAGATGGGTAAACTTTATCGATGCCATTTCTAAATTTTTGTATAATAAAACGTAGAAGTGAATAAAAGTAGCAATTAAGTAATTATAAGTGAAATGCAAAAATATATTAGCTTTGACAAACGTTTTTGTATTAACATTTTCCCAATCGTGCTGCCATTGAATTTGCTTCTTTAGATTCATTATTGGCAAATAGGTAAGCTTCATCTGTGCCATTGCCTAAATCTTTTTTAACCTTATTTGTAGTTTTCCGTGTGTTTCTTTCAGCACCTTCGTTCAGAGCTCTAACGTACACATTAGGCGGCGAATGGTTTGGAGTATCTTCATCGAAATCAGAACTATCAGTACCATATTCAATATTGTACTTTCTCTTCATTTTTCTTTCAATTCTCCTCAATTGCTCCTTATCTATTTTCTTTGGTGTAACAATTTTCCCTTTGTATCTGGTAATGAAGCTGTATTTTGCAAGTCTGTTGGACAAAGGGAGTCGAGCCGCGTCCTCGGCTTGGGTCATTGCGGTCTCTATACGTTTTCTATACATATTATTGAGTGTCAGAAGTTTGGTTTCCATATTTTTTTTGCTGGATAAATATGGTTTCAAATTCTCTGGAGTTAACCATGCGCGTGTTGCTTCATGGGCATCAAAGAACACTACATTGTAGTGCGTCTAGAAAAAAAGTTACATATTAGACTAAGAGTTTAAACTTTATCCTAGTGCCATTTAGTTTCTTAGGATTATCGGGCCTGTTTTAGTGGGCGTCAAAATTTATAGCTGTTCTTAATAATATACTAATGTAAATAAATGCGCAATAGACGAATTTTCCACAAAAACAGAATTGCAGCATTTTGTAGTTGATTCAGAAAGGTCCTAAAGTTTAGCGCAGAATAGTCACACTCACGTGACTGAACATCAGTGTTTTTAATAGTTAATATATTTAGCTAATATCATGGAAAAATAATCTAATTCCGTTATAGGTTGTTACAGATTTAAGCATAACATCGGTGAGGGAGGAGAACCAAGCGAAACCTGTAATGATACAATCTGTAATGTTTTGATACAACTTGTTACACAACGACCGCTTCGTCTGACATTATATTAGAATCAACTAAATGCTCAAAATCGAATCATAAATATTACAGGCGAATGCTCGTCAGTCAGGGAGGCAGTATTGTAACTTAATGCTCAAAATCAAATCATACATGTTACATTACAGGTGAATGCTCGCGGTAAGGGAGCACCTTGAGGCCGAGAGTAGACACAAAATGTCTATTCCGGACTACAGATTAGTATGGCGATCTAACGACGGTAACCTTATTCATAATAGATGGTCACCTATTTATTTATATTTTGCTTTAAGAATTATAGTCAAGATGGTGAAGTCCGTCAGTGGGGTACTCAATGTACCTCTCATTATTTTCGTTTGAATAGTTATGACAACAAATCGGTCAGTGAAGTTAAAGACTCCATTAAATTCTGTCTTCGAATTGTACTTGGCGTTAAATTCCGTTTAAAAAAGTTTAAAAACGTGCGGTATATGTACTTATCTCATTGATGGACTTCGCCACCTTGACTAATATGTAGAATACAATATATGTAACTATTGGGTCTTTACATATGAAATTGGCGTTTTGTAAGGGAGGAACATAAAGTCGTTTTTTTTAAATATAATATATTTATTTAATCAAAGTATGTACCATTGCTAGCTATGCACTTCTGACATCTCATAGATAGGTTATTTATTACTGCAACGACCCGTCAAGTTCATTGATCCCTTTACTAAAAAAACTATTAGGACGGGAATCAATAAAATCTTTGAAGGCGCCTTGGACTGCCCTATCCGAGTTGAATTTTTTCCCTTGCAAGAAGTTATCCAAATTTTGAAAAAAAATTGTAATCTGTTGGAGCAAAGTCCGGGGAGAACGGTGGATGTCTTAGACATTCCAATTGAAGTTCCTTTAATTTGGTAGCCGTCTGTTGTGTAGTGTGTGGTCTAGCGTTGTCCTGAAGCAACAGTGGCCTAGAGCGATTGACCAGCCTCGGTTGTTTAGCAGCTAGCTTTTCCATCATACTTTGCAGTTGCTGACAATAAACATCCGCCCTAATCGTCTGGCCAGATTTAAGAAAGCTGTAGTGAACGACACCGGCACTAGTCCACCAAACTCTCACAAGTAATTTTTTTGAGTCAATTTTCGCTTGGGGCAGGATTTGGCTGGTTCGCGTTTAGGGTTCAGCCATTGCGATGAGCGTTTCCGATTATCGTACAGGATCCACTTTTCATCACAGGTAATGATTCGATTTAAAATCCTTTCATTATTGTGCCGGTTGAGTAATGTAACGCAGCAGTCGACGCGCGTTTGTCGGTTTGTTACACTCAATGCATGAGGTACTCACCTTTCAAACTTTTTCACCTTCCCAATTTGCTTCAAGTGGATTAAAACAGTTTTATCACTAACACTGCAGCCTGCAGCTATCTTGGACGTGGTTTGCGATGGAACCGCTTCCATAATAGCTTGCAATTCTGCATTATCAACTTTGGTCTCCGGGTTTGTTCTGCAGGTCGAAATTTCCAGAACGAAAACGTTGGAACCAAAAACGCATTGTGTTTTCTTTTGCGACACCGCCGCCATACACATCATTAATCCTTAGAGCCGTTTCGGCAGCACTGGTGCCACGATGGGACTCGTACTCGTAAATAATGTATTAATATTTTAAGTTTTCCATTTTGTAAACCGAGTGACGCAAAGAAAAAACCAAAAGAGGAAAAAACAAATGAATTACGGTTTTCAAAACACAAAAGCATAAATAAATAGCTGTATAAATTTGAAATTGGAATTCTTGACCAAAGAGGAGATATTTGAGATCAAAGTGGCCAGTACGACAAAACGCCAACTTCATATGTAAGGACCTAATAATATAAATAGTTTCGGTTTAGTTTAAGTGAAGTTTTCTTTAATGCATAATTCCCTGCTACACCTGTGTTAGTGTCAGTGACTGTGTCCAAATGCTACTTATAGCGTTAAAAAATAATGCCGTTAATGACTAGCTAAAGTAGTGTATACACATGACTTATCTGTCAATGTTTAACGTTATTAATAATTTCGCATCACCCTTGTCTACATCTGCATGACACATTCACTAAAACTAACATTATCCCAGGTATAGCAGGGGCATTAGCTTATAAAATTGTAATTAAAAATTACTTTTTTCTTATTCTAAATGTACACTTAAAATATTTTTTATGAGTTGGTACCGGTATATCCGAGAACCCGTCTAGCCAGTAGTACCGTTCGGTGTCGGGGCAGTCGTCGATCATGGCCGGCCACCAGGGCCAGCCCCTCAGACGCCCCCAAACCACAGACCCAGCGGAGTATTCCGCGTGAATGAAATCCTCCTCCTCGCGAATGGTTATTGGAGTTTCAGGCACCGAACAATTGGATTCAGGTTGATCTGTTAATAGCATATTTTTGATGCTATAATAATAAGGGTACTGGCACATGGAGAGCGTGGACTCACATGCCACTTATAACTCATAGATAAGCATATGTTGCGAAAAATAACTGACATATCAAGGTACATACTATACAGACAGATCGACATGACGATTTTATAGGGGTTCTGTTTTTGCCAAAATTACCACAAATCCCTAATAAATCGTTCATAAAATCGAGTAATCATTGTAATTTTACGAGTCTGTTTTCCCCGAGACCTACAACTTGGGTGTCTCGTGTGACTAGGTACCTACTTTCTAGATAAGCGTGCTCCATCATAAAGCATATTTCCGCTCGAAATCGGGCGAGATAATTGTCAAACGTGAACTTATACTATAATAAAATTAAAAATATATTCTCTCAAGCTAAGCGAGTTACGATTGCGAAAAGGGTCATGTGTAATGGACGGTTATGTAACCAGGGCCGATCTTACACACCCAGACCAAAGTAAAAATCAAAAGTTCCCTTACACAATTTACAGGTAGTTAGTTGACTACTAAAGGAAGATCGTCAAAATATATAAATTGATAATATTGCATAAGAGGCAGACATACTGCAGAATGTAAGTAACCAAATTACGTTTGAATTATGGGTAATAAACAATAGACAACTCTGGGACCGATCCCAGAACACCCAGGCAATAGGACAATAGGTAAACAACAAAACGTTCGTTTACGTTTAGTTCATTTATCATGCAGGGGATTCGAATTATAATCTCTGCGTTCTAGTGAGTTAGGCTACCGGAGACTTAGACCACGCCAATATAAAAACTGGAATATGGATTAAAACTAATTTTACTTACCACCATTCATACGGCAGTACCACTTAGCTGGTAGCTCATGTCTGTCCAAGACGTGCGCCACGTACCGCCACTTGTCGCAATCGTCGCATCGTACCCACAGTCCTGGGCTTCGCCGCTTTTGCAGCCATAACAGGCGCTGACGATGTGACAGCCCTGGCATTGGTTGGCTTAAAGCGTCCTTGTAACTTACGCTGATTTATATTTAAATTTAAAACTATTTAATTTACTTTAAACAAGTTACCAAATAAATTAGAAAAATCATGAAGAAAGAATATACTCCTTCCATGGTATTTACCATAGAATATAATATAGAAGTTTATCACCTTTAACCAATTTTGTTTAAAGGTGATAAACTTCTACACATTTTAACGGATTAATTTATATGAACTGTCAGATTTTTATTAGCATAATTTATAAAAGAAAAAAATTATAACATTATGGCTGTAAGTAAGAATATTCAGAACCTATCTAAAATAAAACTAATTAAAACAAAAAAAATCTAGCAAATATATATTACGAACTAAGTTCGGCCCAGCCGACCACACTGCTGTCGTAGTTCAAGGTAGTCTTATGTGGTATGTGTGTGTGTATGAGGGCCTAAAGCGGCCGAATTCGCAGATTTGTATGACGAACATGACAAGTATCAAAAAAGTGGAACTTAATGTCACGTCTACAACTATAAGTAGCTATATCAAGACTCGTGGCAAAGTCAAAGTCGTAGTAAACCTAAGTCTAGATCCGAGGACCTAAAGAGGTCGTTATCGCAGTCAAAGTCAAAATAATTTATTTGTTTGAAACATGGATTTTGCAGATGTTACGCTAAGTCTCAAGGTATGTTTCGCTTAAACAGGCATACATTTTTTTTGTAGTTTTGGTTACAAGCCGTTTGTTGTCCTTATGACTACATAATATAGACATTACGATTATATTATTGATTATATTACTCATTATGATGCTCTTAGTTACAACAAATATTTAATTTACAATTGTTATATCTCTTTCAGTTATATATTATTCATAAAACAATTAAATTAAGATTAAGTATATTAAGTTAACAATTTTATAAAATTTAGTCAATTTATTATATTACGTTCTTATTACTCGTCTGTTTAAAATATTCATCAACGGTATAAAATGCCATGCGTAGCCGCCACTCTGTTACTTTTATTTTAAAATAGATTCATATGATTTTTTTATTTCAGGGGTTCAGCAGACAGGCAGACGGCCTACTTGATGGAAAGCGGTTACCATCGCCTATGGGCATTTGGACCATCAAAGTTGCGACAAATGCGCTGCTGCTCTCTTAAGGGTAGACTGGAACCTGGTCACTAATGCCGGAACAAAACTCAAGGTTGTTATGGTGACATACTTTAGACCAGGGGTGGTAGCCGTCCAGTCGGGCAAATGCCCTACCACCTGGCTGTGGGTTGTTAAGTCGCCTCTTACGACAGCCCGCCCGGCCGCAGGAAATTGTATTCTTTCTCCGTTCCTGCACGGATAGAAATGATGAACAAGATAAGTTTCAACATATCTACACACGTGTCATGAAACGATTCTCCAACGTAGACCGCTTAGGCCCACTGTATTGCACTAATTACTGTAAATTCTGTTAACCACACATTGGCTTCAGAATATTTTGAAAGGATTTACAGCTAAAATTTTATCATATTTAACATCCTACTTTATCGTGTCTAGTGCTGGCTTTAGGGGTAGGTGGCGAGGGTGGCCGACTAGGGCACCCTGGCTTAATTTTTGATGTATTATAAGCTATATTACTGTGAAGTTTCATTAAAATCCGAACAGTAGTTGTTCCGTGGGATAAACGTGCGTATGATAAACATCCACATATCCATATAATCTATAACATCCATATATCCTCAGAAATTTTCACGTTCGTAACATTGCAAATGCATGACTCGCCCGGGGCGTCTAAATTTTTTTTATTTTTTTTTTATTGCAGGAGATCAGCAGACAGGCAGACGGCCCACTTGATGGAAAGCGGTTACCATCGCCTATGGACATTTGCAACACCAAAGTTGCTACAAATGCGCTGCTGCTCTCTTAAGGGAGACTGGAACCTGGTCACTAATGTCGGAACACAACTCAAGGTTGTTATGGCGACATACTTTAGACCAAAATGGTTAAAGCCGATCGTCTATGTATGATTTTTTTACCAATAAGTGAAAGCTTGTCATCAGCATTTTTAAATATTGTTTTTACTATAATTTGTATAGTATTTGTAAGGCTTCCTAAAATAAGATAAATAAAAAAGGATATATTTTTTAAACATAGACTACCCATTGCAAGTATGGGTTCTTTCTTACGTATTCACTGAATACTGGTATTAACACAAGGTACTATTTATTATGATGCCGGGTTTCTCTGTATCTTACTATCCATTCTTTTACCTTACAGCTTGTAGAATATTATTAACATGACTTGCATGAAGTTTACATCTCAAATCTAAACTAGCACATACCAGTACTAAAGCAAATTATTAGATATTAAAGAATATAAATTCCGGTATAACTAGTTATGCCGGATTTTATATTCTTTAAGAAGGGCCTAGCCTCCATGATAGACAACATAAGATTATTAATTTACTATTTTTTTTCATATGGCGATGGGGACGTGGCGCGTGGCTTTACGCGCGAAATCTCTGTAAATTTACCATTTCAATTAAATAAAGTAATTATTTTATTGATATCCACTCATATTTTAATCAGTAAACCTGGCAGGAAATGTGATCATATTCAATTAAATTGCCTGTTTCTGTGATTCATAAGGATTCAAACTTTATGAAAGTAGAAAGCGCAGTCTTTGATTATCTCTGACAAATTATGCTTATTCATCCGATTTCTAAAGATATACTTAGAGACTTAATCAAAGCGTGGAGTTTAATGCAGCAACAGAACAGCGAAGAATTCAAAATGGCAGTTTTACGCAAAACTCCTCGACTTCTCGCTCGAGTTTTCTATGTACAGTAGTCAGTAGATAATATTATATTATTAACTTATTTATACTTATGTAAAGAAGAAAACATTACCTGCTCTTCTGAGATGCTGACATTTCAATCGATGCTGTGTTTTCAGAAAATGTAACACCACGGTTCACCCTCTGAGATAGCTCTTCGGGCAATGGCGTCATTGTCTTATTTTCCTTATGAAATTAAAAAGTTGTAGGTAGATTAGGTTAATCGTATGTTACGTTGCATTGTGGAAGATATCAATCGTCATTTTTAACAAATGTCTCATTCATTTTGTACTTATTTCTAGGTAGGTTTAGGTAGTTATATTGAATAGGTTAAAAAATATCGATGTGGTAATAAAGAAACCAAAGTTGAAACTGAATAAATTGAATGTGAACCTAGGTATACTTTGTAAAAGAATAATGTACCAATTGTTGTTGGGCCTCTTCATTAGGTTCCTGAGCTTTTTCTGTTGGCAAACTAGCTTGATCAGACATTTTTAAAGGGAAATAGGTATTCTTAAATGTTTACTATAGAATAGAACTTTGTAATGTAAAATTGAGGTTGACTTCGCGCCAATAATTGTGAATAAACTTTTTCTTCTACTTTTTTAAAAATAGCTTCACAATATCATAGTCCGTGAAATAGCCAATGTCAAGTTCATTAGTTCACAGATCACATAGGTCCCTTTGGTATCTCACAACGCCCAAAATGCTCCGTCTGCCGTTCCACATGGTGACCAAGGTCCTTATGGTCGTGGCGAAAACGTCACTAATGACGTCATTATTTTCAATCACACATCGCTCACAACGACCCTTGTCAAGAGCTGGGTCGAAGTGGGCGTTGACCACACACCATAAATTCTCTCTTTCGCTTGACATTTAAAAAGGTGCGATTTTAAAATACACCAATGATATTTGTGTAGTTCGTTTTTTTATGTTTATGCCTTGGCAGCTAGGCCTTTAAGCCAGGCGCAATTGTATTGTAGTCTGCAATCGACGCCGTTTAACGGAGTTCTTGTGAAAACTCGAAAGGCCACATTTGACTATACAGTTCACATTTCTCACAAAAGCACATAATTATTATTCAATAACTATCAATATCCTACAACTACTGTTCATTTTAGAGCAATTTTACACATTTTTAGAAAATAAAACTGCACAGCACAACATCCCCTTTCAGTTCCCGTTAAAAACTCCTGTGTATATCGTCATCACTGACATCAACGCTCCATAATCCGTTCCACTAGAGTTTGTGTTTGTAACGCGCACAAGCAAGTGGAACGGGAAAAGTCGCGGTCGAAAATATGGTCGTTGTGAGTCTCTTGTGGAACGTAGCCCCACTATATAATTATGTCAATTTTATCACTGAATAGGGAAGTTTATAAATCATTTTTATTAGAAATCTTTACATAAATAAGAACTAGGGTAAAGCATCCGATTAATGAACAGCCCCTCAGCGAATATAAGGTGACTCATGCAAAACGAGGTTACGGAATTCTTGTGGTATGTATTTCGTGATATAACTCTAAACAAATTATTAAACATATTAAACGAAAATGATACATTTTTGAAAATGAAACCGCACAAAATATAATTATAAAACCCGGACAAAAATTCTTGCATAGAGCCTTTTCTTCTCGAATTAACTGGGTTGATAAATAGCTGCTATCATTGGCAAAACTATTGCCAAACGCTTTGAATCCAGTGCCATCAAAAAATAGAAATGTCTACTGTTTCCGGAAAAGGAAATCTTGAGAAATAGGAAAATCACGTAGTATTAGTTATATACCAAATTACCATTTTTCATAAATTATTTCAAATTGATTTTAATTTAAATACGATATTAGTAATCTTTTAAATATAATAGTAAATTAAAAAGTATTGAAACAACTACAAAATTCACAAAAGTCATCGGTAAAACAAAAGTCATGTCAATTACTTTAAAAATTAAATACAAATTAAAAACGGGATTTTTTTATGAATGTAGTCAAAAATTATTAAAATTGAATGATATTTTACGTAAGAATTGACTATATTTTAATAACATTTTAACTGTATTTTTATAAATAAAAGAAAGCGGAAATGCGCATATAAAAAATTTGGTCTTTGACTGGTTGTTGGCTGGTCAGGTCGCCATTTTTGTGGCGAGCTAGAAAGATCTTTAGGCTCTAAAATTTTCGTCTTTAACGACGAAAGGGAGTAGATTTACTCCCTTTATTGCGCAGAAAGTTTTATACCGCTTATTTACCGCTAGGTAAAGCATAGTAAGTGATAGAAAGAGCAATTTTTGTTTTTGTTGTATTATAAACATGGCTTTCTAAAATGTCGGCCTTGTACGTAATATCGTTATCTCCTCGCGGAGTGTCCCGCTCAGCTTATTCTGCGGATGTTAGAGGAATCCAGGATGGACAAGAAATCTATAAACCGATCAACTCAATCGCAGTCGAGGGCAAATGCCGTCGACTGTAAGAAAAATTCGGGTGAGTTCTTGAAGGTCAACAACGATGATTTGTCTCTTCCTTGTTCACTATCAATAATCAACATTCAATGAAGTTTTGTTTTAATCAATCGTTACGTGACTAAATGTTTAGCTGTTAAAATGTTGTTGAATATCCGTAAAAAAAACATGTTAAGGTGTAAAATTTAATGTCTGTATCAATCTGTTTTCTAGGTAAGTACCTATGTCGTGCGTAGATAATGGGGCTGCTGCTTAGATATCCCGTGCATGAATATTTAGTAATGGGTGGGCGTATTGGGAAGTGGGGAGGTATACTTACCCTTTCTGCAACCCATATTATGGTCCAAAGTTTTTAAAATATTAACTTAGAAATGTTTTCTTAATGGCATACTGAAAGAGGTTTAAAATCAAACTTAGTTATGTCCCTGTGAAATTCAGTATCAAAGGGTATCTAAGTCCATATTTACCAATGAGAGTGTGTCGTTTTAAAACAAAACAGTAATGCCTACTCACCCATTTACTGTGCAAGTGTTCCTCGATTTTTATGCAATTTTAATAATATTTAGCAAGAATTCAAGCAAAACATTATAATTGCACAAGATGGATAGCAACACAAGAAAGAGAAGAGCACAGCTACAAAATGGAAAGTAAATAATGATAATGGGTATCCATGAACTTGTTTGATCTACTTGATGTATAATTTGGTTTACACATTATGTAATAGCGACCTATACTAATCCCTATTAATAATATAAGTGCATAAGTAACTTGTGTCTGAATGTCGGTCTATTACAATTTCACAGAAAAGCTACTGGACCAATTAGACTGAAACCCAGTATATATATATATGTGTGTGTTTGATACCGAAGATGGACACAGGATAATTTATACCCAGAAAAATGGGATAGTTTCCAGGATAAAAGCATATTTTTCTATTTGTCTGTAATGCTTTTGTGAAAAAGATTCGACCAATTTGCCCAAACGGTATATATGTAAGTTCAACATCTAGGACATAGGATACTTTTGATCCTGGAAAAGGGATAGATTTATGTAAAGGTTATCCCAGAGAGTAGGATAGGTTTGGTTTTTTGTGATGTCATTTACATCATTTTTGAGGCAGGCTTGACACCCGGCTACTGTTAAAAATAGGGGATGAAAGTGTATGGGAGGCCAATCATTTCTCAAGTTTATAGATATAAAATGGGATAGTAACTCGGCCTGTCTATCTGTTAAGCTTTCATGGAAAAACTACTGGAGTATTGGATTGGTTTTGCTGTAATTTTATATATATGTAGTTTTAATACTGAAAATGGGACATAGATAATTGTCATTCTGGAATATGGGAATAGCACTGACATAAAAATGTAATACAATGTAACCTGTATTTATGCTTGCTCTTTAAACAACAGGCATGCTGTTGGGTTTAAGCACCGGCGGGGAAAACTCTAGCAGATACAAATATATTTTAAAGAGTTTGTGACCTATGTAATGTTTTATATGTTCTAATTTATATGAAATAGGTGTATAATTTTTTGAAATTATAAATGACTGAATGCCAAAGTATATGGAAAATAGTAATTAGTAACAAATATACCTTTTAATTTCTCAGAAGTGACACACAAGCCTTGGCCACGGAACAACAAGAAACGTGAAGGAAACGGAACTACACCCAAAAATGAACCATATCGCAAGAACACTCCTTCTCAGAGGGGCAGAGGTCAAATTGACAGGAGACCACGTCCTCGTGGTCCCACCGATTTCGCTGTGGGTGGAACGCAGAACCCCGGGTAAGTAAAATTGTCTTATTTAAGAAGAATGGAAAATTCATTTTTTTGTATTTACTAAGAAGGTTGTTCAGGACCTTTAACCATAAATATGTTCAGACATGGACATGAGATCTTATGAAACTTTTGAGTCATTTCAATACCAAAATAAAGGTCTTGTCAAGTAACAACTTGACTTGGTTGTCATTTTGAAATTACTTGAGCAGCGAGATGATTTTGGGCTGGTGTTATTAGAAACTGTGCTTTAAGTTTGCTTTTGATTGCATGATAGTATAATATTATGTTACATTCCTTAAATTGATTTAAGAAACACTAAACGCATTCAACACCCTTAAATACGATTAGCGTCTTGCACAACGCAAAATTTACCGGTAAATACGTTTAAAGAACTGTCAAAGTTAATCATCCAAAAATGGGTATTTAACTGCCTTAAACGCGTTTAAGGACAAAAAAATGTTGAGTAACCTCTTTTCATAAATTAATATTTACTATTCTTTATGAAATTGTCACTTATTAAAAAGTCAATTACAGATTGTCACTCGTATATTATTTGCTTTAATTATTTTTCTCAATTCTAAATACCCATTATTCGTACAAACTTTAACATGGTAGCAGAGTAATAAAGTTAAGGATTTGGATGCGGTAAAGATATTTTAACTTGGAAAGAATAAATACAATATTCTAGCATTGTACTCGGCCTGACGTTCACCATGGATAAGGCGATCGCAGAGGCTTCTAAGGTACAAATAATGCACCTAGATGGTAAAAACTATAAGCATTGGTGGTATCGTATTGAGACAGTGTGTAGGGCAATACCCGGCGCTGAAGAAATTTTGCAAGGAAAACTTCAAAAGCTCGACGAGCCTGTAGCATCTGATGATGCAGATGCTAAAGCAAAATATGAAATAAATTTACAACAATTTCTAAAAATTGACTGTGTCGTTTTAACTCTGATGACGACAAACATGACGGATGAGATTCTAGAACAAGTTATACGATATAAAAGCGCTAAAGAAGTATGTGATGAGCTAGAACGCCTATATAATGGAAGCAGCGAAGACAAACCTGTGATCTTTATCTAAAATTCTTTGATTATAAAAAGGACCCTGAACAAGAGATGGGAAAGCATATATCTGCATTAAAGAACATTTCAACAACTGTTTTCATAAATTAATATTTATTATTCTTTATGAAATTGTAAGTTATTAAAAAGTCAATTACATATTGTCACTCGTATATTAATTTCTTTAATTATTTATCTCAATGCTAAATACCCATAAGATCAAAAATAAAACAACAGCAAAAAATCATTCTTCAGGTTGCCGCCAAAAATTCCGAAGTAAACCTAACCAAACGAACGAAATTTCAAATGTCAAGTTGACATTGGCCAACTAAAATCCCTTTTTACGCAAGAAATAACTAACATTAAAGCTAAATTTCGTGTGTTTGTCCGAAAATATGGATCGCCGCGTGAAACGGAACACATCTGGCTGTTTTACCGACGGCATAAATACATTTAGCTAAATAACATGGGAGACCGCCTTATGCAAGACATCTTAAATACGTTTTGTGTAAAACGTATTTAGGCAGTTTAATATGATTAACTATATGATTAACTAAATTTGATTTAAAGACGATCGTTGTGCTAAGTAGTGGCTATTGTTTAAATTATCAAAGAATATTTTAAATTTAAATGGATGCTAATTATGCTGTTTTAATTTATTAATTTCTTGATGTATAATTGCATAATATGTGATGTCACACTAGGGAGTGAGAAGTCTCACGAATGTGACCAGCTGTGACAAGAATGGGGAGAGCCAAACAAAAAATTCGTGTGGCATGATTTGTGGCCTCTACAGGTAGGTTTGGACTGTTTTTTCATTGTAGGTGGTAAGAAGCAACGGTCGTTCGGAGTGCCCCATCTGCCTGGGCGTGCCGGTGGCGGGGCGCGTGGGCCACTGCGGCCACGTGTACTGCTGGCCATGCGTGCTGCACTACGCGCAGGCGCACGACAAGCAACCACCGCCGTGTCCCGTTTGCGCCACGCCCCTGCACGTCGACGACATGAAACCTGCACTCATGATGCAGTGGGAGATCACCGCCGAGGAGGTACGCTTACTTTTTTACCCACTTTGCTGTCTCCATTAGGGGTCGTCCGTGTAGGATCTGGGCGATCCTCTTTGTTGGCGGGTGATTGTCCAATTTATTTATTTGGACAACACAACAGATAACAATCAATAATTTATTAATATAATATAGTTTGTAAATTATTACGTCTAGATTGAAATCCAAGCGTGCTGAAACATCAGTGTTAAAATAATATTTTCACAAACAAAATTATGTAAATAATATACTGACTTATTTTATTATTATATTAATGCACATTGTTGTTCGTAACCAAGATTTTTTTTTAACTAAAGCTAGATTATTCGTCTTTGACTACATTGAATTGATTAGCGCTTATTATTCTTATATTTGACAGGGAAGGATTCATAATAATTTTATTTTTTATTTATTTTTATTTTTATTTATTTATTGAGAAAACCAACAGCGAATACACAAATATAATATAAAATAGTTTACAATAAAAAGTAAGGCCAATAACAGGTCTTCCTTATTAACTGCCACTTTAGTAACAATTTTACAAATCAAATATTGAATTTAAACAAATAAAGTAAAGTAAAGTCGGGTTGTGTTATGTAAAATTCAGCAAGTCATTAATTATGTTACTTTTAAATTTGTATTTGGAGGACGCAAAAAGATCAATTTTACAAAATTTAGTATTATAAGTACGAGCCATACGAGAAAACAAAGAATTTTGTGTGTAGTTGGTAGAATTACAAGGAACATTCAACAAAGATGTATGACGGGTACGGTATCTAGGTACATTATATGCCAATTTCGAGACGAGCTCAGGACAGTCAACACGGCTATGAACTATTTCATACAGCAATGACATATCTAAAACTGTACGTCTTTCATCCAAGGATAGAAGCCTATGTGAACTACAGCTGTCTTTATAGGAATTGGGACTTATACGACTAAGATAGTTTATATGATTGCAAAAAATTCTTTGTATTCTCTCTAAATAAGATTAGATAATACTTTATTGCTCACCAAAATAAAGGATTACAAAAACAATATGAATAGTTACAATAGATTTTGGCAAAACAACAATCATCTCTTCCAGGTAACCTAACTTAAAAGAAATTCTTAAGTAATCTGGCGATGTAGGTGGAGCAAAAAAAAAGAAAGTACACAAGAACATTTGGTGTGAGATACTTTGACAGCCTCTTCTCGGACTTAGGTATATGCCATTGGTATACCATAGATTATGAATATCACCAGTAGAAATATGTACCATAACATTACAGGTGTCCGAAATGAAGCTCCCATTGATGGAGCAATGGTATATGTTGGTTTATTTCTGTTGATGAAGGAGTGGTTTATTATGTTGGTCTATTGCTGCTTGTTTAAGCCTTTAAGAATGGATTAATTATAATTACATTTGCTATATGGATAGTTATCTTGACAACAGAGATGATCACAGAATACTTCATTGTTATAAAATGACATGAAGCTGATAGTAATGTGAAATTTAATATATATATATTTTTTTATAAACATTGTATATTTCCTAGCTAAATAACTGATCACAGAATACTTTATATGCATTAGAACATATTTCATATAATCATATGAAAGATCGAGTTAGTAAGTTATTTTTTATATAATGTAGTGTTTTATAACAATGTGTCATCTTAGGTAACAATGCGCCTAGTGCGCCGCTTGCGAGGTTCCACTACCGTGGAGGTAGCGCCGCTTCGTGGTCAAGTCACGGAAGAAGGCGCCCTGTCGATCATGCCTCTGGATAATATCAAAGATGCACCATACTGCAAACTGTTCAGTGCTAACAAGAAACAGGTAATGATAAATAAGTATTTCTTATGTACTTTAACAATTGTAACAGAAATTAGCAGATTGACAAGTGTTACCAAACCGATTGTGTTTACAGTTATTTCATGCACTAAATTTTATCAGAAACTAGTTGTTTGCAACATGTTTAAAATTTGCTGTATGCACAAACAATTTTGAGACATTCAAGAAAAATCATCCTGAATGTTCTCATCAAAAAGGTTGAATATTTGAGGTTTTAACTTAGATTCTCTTTGCTATATTTTTTCACTGTATTAAGAAATAGTTTAGTAATTATTTTGTTAAGTTTTAATATATTTGAACTTACCAACTTTAGTACATAAAGAATTGTCAAATTATAGAAACATCTAATAAACTTGAAAGTTAATTTGCACTTCATTATGAAGTATATGAATGTTTTAATATTTCTAGGTGCAAGATATAATGTTGAGAGAGAGAAAAGAAATCGAAAAGCAAATATTAGAAGAGATTGACACAACCGAAATTGTTTTCTTAGAGCAAGCTTTGGAAATGCTTAAACAGAAAGACCAAAGCTTGACTATGCAATATGAAGCACCTAAACTAGAATATGATGAGAATACCATAGAAGAAGCTCCAATTGTCTATGAGAAGCAAGAGATTTCTGTGAATAAGTTGGATTGGTTCGATGTCACCGATGAAGGGGCAGCTGCAGTGGATGTGGTACAAACTCAAATTGAAAATCTAGAACTTTCTAACTTGAATCCAGAAGCACCAGTTTTTAGTCACACCGATATAGCTGCTATTGAATTTCCATTGACTGAGTGTTTGCCACCAGAACCTAATGTAGATGATGAGGTTGCATCTGTAACGGACATTGACAAACAGAATCAAGCTAAATACTTCTATTTTTATCAAGGTATGTCAGTAATTTTGAAAGTGTACCAAAACAAACTTATCATATTTCATAAAAATTTGTTCACTTAGTCTTAGAAGTTCAAACATTGCAAAGTAAACATAGGAAAATACAAACCATTGAAACTTTTGTGGAGTAGATATTGTGCTATAATGAAATTTACGTGATTTGCATAGGATGTTGCTTCAAAGTTTATTCAATCAATCTAATAGAATTTTGCATGTTTTTTATGTTTATTTATGAATTAAATTGTGGATAAATAAGTAGATGGTCTGCCTGATGCAACTGATAGTAAGTCCCCCATAGTCATTGCAGGACTAAGGGAACCGATGTGTTGTTTTTATAACAAATATTTTTATGCTAATTCTGTATAGGCGAATATTCTAGCACTAAAGATAATGGTAAAAGGGAGTTGATTTCTCAGTTTGTACAGGCATGGCAGTTGCATCGCATATGGTGCACATGTGCTAAGTGACCAAGGAATATAGATGAAATGAGTACAAGTTCAAATGCTAGTGACTGCATTTTTTTTTTAAACAAACCTGTAAATTAATTGTCTTGCTAGGCATTTGCCAATATTGTTCTTGTCAAAACGTGATATCAATCCCAGTATTAAGCTAAAACTAATAGTTCAGTATGGTGTGATATTTTGCTTTTTTTTTTTTTTTTTTTTTTTTTTTTATTGTAGGAGATCAGCAGACAGGCAGACGGCCCACTTGATGAAAAGCGGTTACCATCGCCTATGGACATTTGCAACACCAAAGGTGCTACAAATGCGCTGCTGCTCTCTTAAGGGAGACTGGAACCTGGTCACTAATGCCGGAACACAACTCAAGGTTGTTATGGCGACACACTCTAGACCAGGGGTGGTAGCCATCCAGTCGGGCAAATGCCCTACCACCTGGCTGTGGGTTGTTAAGTCGCCTCTTACGACAGGCCGCCAGACCGCAGGAAATTGTATTCTTTCTCCGTTCCTGCACGGATGATGATGATGCTTTAAAATAACTTATGAACAACTAGCTAGGCTCCAATTTTTCATAACCAACTGCTTGTGTGATCAAATGCTGTTGGTGGCACTTTATCAAGCAACTCGTGGCGGTTGGTTCAAAAATAAGAGTAACCTATTTTTCTTTTCAGCTGATGATGGCCAACAAGTTTTCCTTAACAGTCTGAATGTGCGTGTCTTGAACGCGTCGTGGGGAGCTCTGGCCGCGGCCCCTCAGACCATACGCGGCCGCGTCCTGCACAGGGAGACATTGCCATTGAGCGAACAGGTCATTGTATATTCAATTCAAGGGTCATATAAATCTTTCAGGGACAAGGTGTTGATATCAATAAATGTAATGGAGCTCCTTTGAAAATTGATAAAAACGATTACTCTAGTCATAGCCTCCGAGAAGTTTTCATAGATGTTAAGAAACTGGTGAACTTCTTGGAGGAGCTGGGCTGGATGGAGTAATCCCTTGTCCACCCTCGCACTTGAAATAGGCACAATGTTGTTGAGTTGCGGAAACCGCCAGTTTGCAGAAGAAGAAGACTACTCTAGTTTTCATTTGACTCGTAGATTTGCTGTTTTCCAGTATAGGACTATCACAGCCCATAGTAAACAATAATGTTGGTAATGTTGATTGTTACATAAAAACATATAACTTTTTCGATATGTCAAGTTGCTCTCCTCGCAAAGGGTGATGAAATGTTAAATATGAAGAGAAAGAGGAGGCTAACATAAGACAAGTAAAACAAATGATCTTGGAAAGTAATATTTAAAGTGACCAATGTTAGAAAATATAATCGATAAAAAAAATATTGTTACCTCAGTATACATAATATAAGTCGTGCGCAGGTTTGCCGATGATCACCCCTCCCGCTTCCTAGGACAGGGACCGGGGCTTATCTAAGTAGTACTAAGAACTAGACGACCGTGAGTTGCGGTTGTGGGAGGCGGGAGGGGTTGTTATCGGCAAAACTTCTGCGCACAACTTATTATATAGTTATTAGAACATCGTTTGGTTTACCTCAGTTATTTTTACAGCATCATGTGTTATGGTATTCTATTATGGGCTAAAGCAGCTGACGTAAAGATTCCTTGCAAAATATGTGTAAAGTAATTTTTTAACAGTGGCTACACAGTATATTTTTGGAAATGTTCTATATGTTAAGAGAAATATGTCAGATTTATCCAGATTAGGCAATGTGCAAAGTATAATGCTCAACAAAATCCCAGTTTGCACATCTGGGGATAGATTAAATGATAGATAATTTAAAGATAAGATATTTAATTAACTTAATACTAGATAGATATGAGTATGATATGAATACAGGAACACGAGCCGCGGTGTCGTTGCGTGAACTGAATTAATATGATTATCAAAATATAGACTTGTGACTTTCAATAAGTAATCTGTAAGATTCCATTTTGATTTTTTTTTTCACTTTTTCATAAAAAAATCTCTTAAAATTGCCTTGACTAGTGGCTGCTTTACTGTTCGTTAGGCATGGTTAACTAAAGTATATAATTGTCTTGGAAAATTATAATTTTATTTGCTCACATAACTTCAGCTTATCAGAGTATTATTAATGATGTATTTCTTGTCTTTTGGTTTATGCGGTTGGTTTGGCTTAGGAACTTACCTAAATAAAGCAATAGTTATGCCAAATTATGCAGCAAAGATAGGATTGGTTCCAGTCCATTTTTAGAGTGCCATTTAGTCTGCTACCTCGTTGCAACTGACATCACTTTAACCTTTAATTCATTAAGGGGTTTAGGTACTTTATTGCCCTGCCCCTACACTTGGAGCTGCGTTATACGTAAAATTCAATTTGTAATTTCTAAATTTTCAGACTCGTAAGCACATGCCGTACACAGCACATCTACCTCTTTATTGTGCATTTGATGTAGTGGAACTAGATTTACAACCACCTTACGTGACAACCGCAGCTCTACACAACTTTAAAGGTAAAAAAAATAATAGTTAAACTTTTGTTAAACTTATATATATACATACATACATACATACATAACTTCACGCCAGTTCCCTTGCGGGGTAGGCACGGACAACAGAGCGCCATTTAGGCTTATTCTTACACACCTCACTTGCTTCTTTCACATTCATAACTCTTGTCATGCACGCTCGTCTGTTCTTAAGGCTCCTGACACCACCTTCTGCTAGTACACGATCAATTTGATCATGGAAGGTGTATCGTGGCCTTCCACGACTTCTGCATCCATCCACTTTTGCATTGTATATCTGTATCTTATATATATGAACGTCAGAATTGGATATTTGACACTCATTACAATAAATTTCATACATAAAAGAGTGTGCGTTTAAATACCTTACTATGGTCTCATTTTCAAAATTTCGTCAAAGAAATAATTTTAGTTGTTTATGACAATTAAAAGTATCTGCACCTCCAGCAAATAAAGCAGAGATTTTTTTTTTATCGAAAAGAACTGCACGCGGAGGAACGTAGGTACAAAACACATATATCGCGGCGCGACGCGGACCGAAGACTGTTAGGCATGCGCGGGCGACCACCGACGCCAGCCCACCCCCGCATCCTGCCAACCCCCTCTGTTGTCCTACGCGCGCCCTCTGCCGCCCGTTTTCGCCATTTATTTAAAATATAAATAAAACATTAAATAAATAATACATTGCGTCGCTAACAGTATCTCTTGATTTGTCTGTCAAGTAACCCATTTTTTTTTTGTAAAATGTGTCATTTACCCAACTGGGACTTTTCTTTCAGATGAATTGGACCGGCGAGCGCGTACCCGCGCCCGCCAGGAGCGCGACGAGCGTCGTCGCGAGCGCGCCTGGCGCCGCGCCGTCGAGGGGCCCCCCAAGCCGGACTTCTCCTCTGAACTGCTCTTCCCCCCAGCGGCAACTGTATTCCCCAGTTCGCCCCCGGATTCTGGTCAACTATTGACCTTTGAACAACCAAGTCTGTCTACAAGTGTTGGGTCACCTGCACCTTCTGGACCTTCTTTTGCAAAGGTAAAATTTAGAAAAGAATTAATAAGTTTATTCACTAATGGTTGATTCCTATATGTTACCAACCATTCATTTGACTTCCTATCAGTTACTATTTGACTTTATATTTATGGACCATATGTCAAAATTCAACGGATGGTATGGCAAGTGAATGAATAGTAACATATAGGAACCAGCCATAAAGGCGACACACACCAGATAAATAATAATTCCAATATTTTTTTCTAAAAATGAAGGTTTTACAGTAAAAAAAATTAATGAAACATAATTTTTAAGAGTAGTATGGTGCAATTTGACAAATGAGGTTGGCCCTCAGTACTTTGATGGGCCAAAAATTATTCTGACAGAGCACTGATTTTCACTTTTACCTCGTAATCCAAACATATTTTGTTGAGATCCATCAAATTGTTAAAAATATAAAAACACTAGGTTAGATCACAGAGCAGAGAATGCCCCCACCCCAGCTGTGAGGCCCCATATAGAGGGGCATGGTGATACTTTCCATACAAACTGAACCTGCCAATGGGCGTCACCATTTCTACACTCACCTATTGTCTTAGATCAGCCAGTCTATATTTTTTTCATAACAAGAAGTTGGTTTAGGCCTTAATAGCTTGTAAACAATTTACTAGCTATGAAGGCCTAAACCAATTTCTTACACTTGCTCGATTATTAGGTAATAAAATGTGTATTATTATTAGGTGTAAAATAAACTAAATCAATATAGTTGATTAACAAATTTGCTCCAATCAACAATATTTTACATAATTACCGAAATTATCTTCAGAAATTAAAAAAAAACTAAACTATAAACTAGTACAATGAAAGAAACTTCACTTATATACCTATGATAATCCTTTAAGACTATAAGTCGAATACTGAGCCTAGGTCATCGAAGTCAATGGGTAAGTTTTCCAGAAAGCTGGCTATGTTACCTCACTGGATTGCCATACTGATCTGTTGTTCGCGATAGGTACCAGGCCTCTGATCACCCGAAAAGTCAATGAGTTGTTTTGACTGATTTAGTAGAAGCTCTTGTGATGTCAAATTAGTTGTTTATCCCAATAAGTGATCTATTGACTATCAAGTCTATCTGCTTATGTATCTAGGTGCTAAATGCGCATACTAATCATATAGGGAAACAAAATATAATTTTGTGATAAAATTATATATTGTCAATATGATTTTTTATCATAAAATTATATTGTTTTTTTTAAGGAAAAAATATGAACATACAAAATAAATTGGAAAATTGAACATGTCATTTTAATAAGAATAAAAAATAAAAAGGGGTGGTTATTAAAAAGTCGCGTCTAGGTAGTATACTCTATGAATGTATTATAAGGAAGTCGGTTAATTTTGTTATAGATGGCAAGTACGAGTGGCACTTGGCGCGTACGCAAAGTGACAGAGCCCACGCCGCCGCCGCCTCCCGCCGAGGGAGAGGGCTCCGCCCCTCGCACGTTGAGCCTCAGTGAAGCCATCGAAGCGGCGCTGCTCGCCGCGCCTGCGCCCTCGCCCTCGCCCTCTGCCAAGAAAAACAAAAAGTCCAAGCACAAGGTTCTGTTTGCCACCGGTGTGCAACATGCCACATGAACTACACCGTCCAATTAATGGCCGGCTCTTATGTGTTACTATTCATTCATTTGGCCTACCATTGGTTGAATTTTGACATTACTTGTATAGAGTTTATAACAAATTTTAACTAATTGTAAGGCAAATTAACAGTTGGTAATATATAGGAACCGGCCAAAAGAGAATAGACAAAGGCTAATTTACATATTCGTAAGGCATTGTATGGAGCGACGGCTGATATATTTGCATCGGTAGGTTTATTGCCAGTTCCTATATCTTACTATTCATTCGCTTGCCATCAGTTGAATTTTAACATTATTTATATGGAGCTTATGTCTAATTTTTACCGATAGTAGGGCAAACGAACTGTCGGTAAAATTAGGAAAAAGGAAATAATGTCAAACAATAGAGGAGAGAACATTCAAATCAACTCACATACTTGTTATGAACTTACAGAATGTTATATCCTCACAGATTTTATACGAGCATACCTACTTATGACGTCATAAGTGTAGGCACAAGTAAAAGGAGTCAAATAGTGGATTAATTATTGTTTGAAAGTAATTGAAATGATTTCTATCATGATTTTTTAAGTTAGTAAGATCTTATTTTAACGCCTGTTCTTTTATATGTAAAAGTTTTAGAAATTATTTTAACATATGTTTGCATCCCTATTGGCTTTCTTTTTTAATAATAATCGAGGAGGATAAAAATGACATGGTATTTATTTGTATAATAGTATTTTTAGCAGTACTACTTTTATGGTCTTTAGATGTTACACTAAGTATGTTATCATCCTTTTTCTGTCATGTAGGTCTCTTAGTTACAGTATAAAATAAATATTGTAGCTAAAAATGGCCTTAAAACACCAACAAATGAATTTTTAAATCTAAAAGTATGTACAAGTGACTCAAATGATTGTCTATTTAGTCTATAAAGTGGCCTGTTGTACATGTTTTATTTTCAATGATTTGCAGTTTGTAACTTTTTAACAGATTATACCCAATGTGGTATTTTGCCCCTACAGGTCAACGTTGACCTGCAATACATTTAGGATTTATATACTCCGAACCGAGTAGCTGAGAAACTAATTGTCATGAGCACAAGTCCACAGTACTTGTGTTGTCTTGATGCTTAATTTCACATTGTTCGTTAAATGACGCTAGTACTCGTCGTAATTTTGTGCGTATAACATTTGTATTGATTGTGTTAATACTTTTTATATATAAAAATTAAAAGGAAACTACCTACTACTAAGACTTTAAAGTTTTGACTGATTTGATTTAAAATTAGCTTTACATGGTAAAACTAAAAAAAAGCAAGAGAAAGGCCTGTGGCTACATCGAGTCATGTAAGATTTAGAAGCTTTTTGGAGTTACGATTATAATTGGAAGATTGTCAGTCCTAGAATTCTTCAAAGCTCACATGAACTAGTTTTATGTCATCATACAGTATGTGGCGAAACTTTGCGCTTCGAGTGAAGATCCAGTCAAACGTTAATGTTTATAACGCTTTAGGGTGTGGTGTGCAAAAGAGATGGCATGCAAGTCCAGATAGCGGATGAACGAGAGTGCAACATTCCCTCCACTCGAATGATAACTTTGTGAACTATGTTCTGGACAGCAACTTGTACGAACTTCACTCACGCATTAAGTTTTCCTCGTAGTATACTTTGCAAGTAACCGAATGTGTAAATTAGCCCTAAACTTGCTTGTTACAAACATGCAACATATAAACAAACACCTCCGCTTGTTACATATATTTTATTAACATATTTCGGAAATCATAATTATGCATTTTGCATGCATCTTTGTTTCATATTATTTAACATAACACAATAGATGTTGAAGTTCTGGAATTCCGAGTTGCTTTAGACGTAACTATGTATAAGAATTGTAACTGATGTAACTTTTTTATTGACAAAGGAATATAGGTGTTTGATGTCTATTATGTATGTTTATATCATTATTAGAAAAATATTAACTACTAAAGAACAGGATATTTACGTTTGTTTTTAAAGGTTTATTATATACGAGTAAAGTCTATTATTATATATTTGTAGTGTTTCATTAATTAACAGATTAAAGCTTGTACCACAAATGT
Organism: Dendrolimus kikuchii; assembly: GCA_019925095.2. Classification (NCBI taxonomy): domain Eukaryota; kingdom Metazoa; phylum Arthropoda; class Insecta; order Lepidoptera; family Lasiocampidae; genus Dendrolimus; species Dendrolimus kikuchii. The sequence continues at coordinate 19,409,051 of CM034392.1, forward strand.
TTTGCCGAAATAAACAATTAATGAGCGTTCTCGTTTCATTTCTGTAATACTTATCACTAGGGCCCGGATTAATATGTAAATAAATATTGCTATTTCATATAGTTTCTTAACTTATATTTTCCTTTATATTACACTAGCTGATCCGTGCCCACTTAGTTGGGCATCAGAAAAAAATTAAAAAATACTATAATGTAGCTTTCCACTGGTGAAAGAATTTTCAACATCACAAACGCACAAACTACCGCTTTATTTTTTGTTGAGTTTAATTACCATTCCTAAATCTATAATCCCAATCGGTGGCTCAAACCAACCATGGTTCGATAAGCTGTGCGCTGAGGCTGTAAGCTAAAAGCAGGCAGCTTATCGGATATGGAGGGCAGGTAGGCAATGTCAGGATTCGCAAACTCCCGATCTAAGACAATGCCGTCACCTGATCCCTCAAACAGCGGCTCGCGAGAGTAAAGTTTGAACACATCGGCAGAATAGGCGAACGGCTTGCTCGTTTTCTTTTGGAACGTGAGCATTTTGGTCGCTCGCCAAAGCTGTAGAGGGTAATTTCTGTCGGCCGTCCTTTCCATCGTACACAGCAGACGACCAACTGGCTCACACCTCAAGAGATAAAGCCGAACTCTTGGGCAACTCAATATCTTTGCGGCCAATTCGACTCTTGACGACGGAGGCGCAACCCCGCCTACGATTCCGCGGTGTGAGAGCTCTATGAAAGAAGTTCGCTTTACACAGAAAGCGGTTAATAGAGCTCTTAGCTCCCTCGACGTCAAGAAGTCGTCTAGGCCGGACGATATAGCTGCTGTCGTGCTTAGGACTTGTGCTCCAGAGCTATCTTCAGTCCTGGCCCGTCTCTTCACACTCTCTTATACTACCAGCTATGTCCCGTCTTCGTGGAAAGTTGCCCTAGTTCATCCTAACCCTAAAAAAGGTGATAGGACCGACCCATCCAACTGTCGGCCTATAGCGATAACTTCCTTGCTCTCAAAGATGATGGAGCGTTTCATCAACGTGCAGCTTTTGGGTTACCTTGAAGATTCTCAGCTACTCAACGATCGGCAATATGGCTTCCGCCATGGTCGTTCTGCTGGGGATCTCTTGGTATACCTAACACACCGTTGGGCAGAAGCCATTGAGAGCAAGAGAGAAGCCTTGGCAGTTAGCCTTGACATCGCTAAGGCCTTTGATCGGGTCTGGCATAGGGCACTTCTCAAGAAGCTGCCATCATACGGGATACCCGAGGGGCTTTGCAAGTGGCTATCCAGCTTTCTTGGTGGTCGCCGCATCAAAGTCGCTATCGACGGCTGCTGCTCATCCACCAAGCCTATCAATGGTGGTGTGCCACAAGGCGGCGTGTTGTCATAAGGAACACATCTTACTATCTCCAATAGTATCGGGATCCATGGCGTCGACTTAATGAACGACGTGCAGTTTCGTGGTCATCTGGAAGGCAAGGCTAAACTTGCCTCCAAAAAGCTTGGTGTGCTAAACCGGTCCAAGCAGTACTTCACTCCGCGGCAACAACTTGCGCTGTACAAAGCTCAAATCAGACCGCATGTGGAGTACTGCTCACATCTATGGGCCGGAGCACCCGCTTACCAGACTGACCCCCTCGACTCCATCCAGTGTCGCGCCATTCGTATCGTCGACGATCCCATACTAATTCTAATACTTACATTTTTAAACTCGTGATATCTTTCGAATGGAATGTCCGAATTGAATAATTCAAAAAGTTATATAAAGGTATTGAAGCAGTCTTAAATATGAAGTAATTTATTTTGATAAGGATGAATACTAAGATACAAATAAAGAGCCTTTTCTAGCGGCGGCGTTTTAATTATTTTTTTAAAATAAAGGAACACTTATTGTGGCATAACTATAATAGTTAGACATATGGCTGTCGCGATACTTTTTGTAATTTTTTGATAATTTTTGCCGCACACAACGGGTCCTGGTGGGGAGGGCCATTCGTAGATACCGTACAGTGTCGTGGACGGCGTCGACACTCTTGTCAGGCGATCCGCCCTGGCCTCTCCAGGCGGACGTACTTGCCAAAGTTCAGCGCTCCCGACAGAATGCCCTCGCACGTGGCCTGGTTTACTGCCAGACCGAGCTTCAGGCGATCAGGACGCGGGAAACCGCGACCATGATCCAATCTTGGTCAGTACAGTTGGAAAACCCTGTGGCTGGCATTGATACAGTGGAAGCGGTGCGCCCATACCTGTTGCGATGGCTCTCGCGGAAACGCGGGACCCTGACCTTCAGGATGAGGCAGATACTTACCGGGCATGGGTGCTTCGATAAGTATCTGAATCATATCGTGGGCTGCCTGCCTTCACCCCAATGTCGCCAGTGTGGTGCACAAGACACGGCGTTTCATACGCTAGTCGAGTGCGCAGCATGGGCACCACAGAGGTTTGAACTCGAGACAATAATAGGTCCGATCGATTCGTTCGGCAGTCTGGTGCAAGCCATGCTGCAGAGCGATGATCATTCGGTGGGTGCGTCCAATTTCTGCGAGGCTGTAATGTCTCAAAAGGAGGTCGCAGAACGAGATAGGGAGAGAGGTACAAGTGCAAGGGCCCTCTAGCATCTAGGGAGCAGAGGAGTCTTCACCCCTGTTGACGAAGGAGTTTGCCTCTCCCGGGGCATTCTCAAGCACCGATGCGCTAGGATCAGCGTGGGCGTAACTATGCTCAAGTCTCACGCTCTTCCTGCCATAAGCGTGGGGCACATGCGAGGAGGGTGGTTTTAGTGGAGTACTGAGTATTCGACTCTCCACATGAGCCGGTCGATTAGTGTTTGGATTGCCCCCTTGGGAATGCCTCCATAATCGACTATGGTCTAATCCCTAGCAAAGGACCCGGTACTGTCCGAAATGCATTTCCTCCGCCTTAAAAAACAAGCTTGCGAACAGTGAAAGATTTTTTTAAATCGGTTCAGTAGTTTCGGAGACCTACAACGTCACAAACTCACAAACGTTACCTCTTTATAATATTAGTATAGATAAAGTATGATATTTAGATGGAGATAATTCAATATTTATTTTCCATATTTCAGGTATAAACCCATAATAAAAAAAAATTAATCCATATTTTCATCACTCCACATTAGATTACTCAACGTTACAGTAAAATTAATACTACTATTTTTGAAATGGAAAAAGTCTGCGAGTGTTTAAGCCTCAAATAATTTTTTGAAGATGAGGCTCTGCGTAACGATTTGGTGACTAATTATTGCTTTTCATCATACCAGAAAAGGCACTCGAAATTTGTAACAATAAATGATAATTCAAAGATTATAGAAAATATTGAACTTTTTTTGCATTAAAAGGAACCTTTATAGAAGTGATTAAGTAGAAATCAAGCTACGTGCTGGAAAAAATTAAGGATTTGTGTGCAGAATATTAGACGACAACCTAGAAATGCCCTACTTACTAGAGTTAGCAAGTTTAAGTATGCTCCAATAACGTTCTATTAAGTTGGCCATGCAGCCAATACAAAGCATTACTTTTTCCAAACAAAATGAGTTTTAATGTTGAAAATTTAAAGAAAGACGCAATTTTACATTTTTCATACATAATCCAAACTTGTGAAGAAACTGTTCAACACACAAACTACTATGGATACACAAACTACTATGGATATGGTTCAACAGTGTGGAGGTTGATCTGTGTACTGTATCTGTACTGTAGGCAATGGCATTGACTGTCATTTTACAAATTAAAAAATAAACCATTGATTTGTTTCTGTCAAAGTCATTTTCTGCACGCGTTTGTCAGGCTTTTAATTTTGTATTTATTGCATTTTTGGGTGTATTTGGATTTTAATAACTATGGAACCCTCGAAATAAACAGAGGAACAGGATATTGTGGTAGAGAAGTTGCCAATTTACAATAAAAATATGAGTATACCAAGAAAAGATTATATATTTAAGCCATTTAAGGTTACGAAAGTGAAATGCCGAGGGTTTGGGAGACCTAGGCCTCGCAGTGGACATAGAATCGCCTGCGACGACGTGAATATCTATTGTTTTGGTGGCTACAATCCTTCTTTACCTCTAACTAACATACCTAGGGACAATCCCACATGGAGTCCGGAGAGACCACTATTTAAGGAACTATGGAGTTTTTCGATTGCTAGTCGTAAATGGAAACAACATAATGTTGTGGAAAATATGCCTGAAGAGTTAGCATCAAATGCAATGTGTATGAATGGTCGATATTTGATGGTAAGTAGCATACTAAATTTTTTTTAAATATTAGTAATGGTAATCCAAGAAGTACTCATAGAAGGCAAGGGGGTGGCTGCGCTTTGACACAGAGTGGCAAGAGATTAAGGGTAATTTGAGTTTAGGGTTAACATACGCGTTATATAGCCACTAGACCTGACTATGATGATGTAGTGCATAACCACCTCAATGTGCCTACTATATTCGTAACCCCAAATAACCTCACAGCTGTTTGCCAGGGTTGTGTGACCAATTTTTTAATGAAATCTTTGAACCTCCATATCTCAAAAACTATTGGGTTTTTTAGAAAACTGTAAGAACTAAAGTTGTTCAGAATTGTATGTACTTATACATATTTTTGGCTTAGTACAGGATAAGCTTATAACTTTGTATAAGTGCTATAGACAAGTGTGTTTGACTTAAAGCTATCACAATTTTGCAAAATGGTAGTTTAAATTAAAACAATGTTCTGAGAATATATGAGATTATTGTTTTATTTCCTAGATATTTGGTGGTACAGGTGCACCATTCGGGAACAGGTGTAGCAATGATGTAATAGTTTGGAGAACATGCCCTGGTGATGCTAAATTGCAAATATTGGATGCAGTGGGAACAAGACCTCCGGGGCAATATGGTCAAGCAATATTGTGCCACGATGGATGCTTTTATACTATTGGTGGTACTAATGGCTTTGCTTATAATTGTGATATTTATAGGTGAGTTAATCATCTCTTTTTTTGCTAGATACTCTTGGAAACAGTAGACATATTATTAGAAATATGTGCAAAATAGATTAGTGTTCCAATTCCCAATTTCATATCAGTTCAGAATTTCAATACTTCAGTCCAAGTTTAAGATAAGATGATTTTATATCTTAGCAAGTTGAGCAAATTTATGCTGAATTTATGACTGAGACTTGGATGTACTGTAGAATAACTGAACATAAGGTATGCTAATCAACTTCTGCATGGGCTTCTTGATGAATTCATTCTACAAGGAAAAGGCAGAAGATGGATTATGCAGAGGACTAATATTATGACAAAAAACAACTAATAATTTAACGAAAATCCAGTTATTTTTAAGGCTATGAAGAAACATAAATCAAACTTACTTTAAAATTAAAGGCAAACCAAATCCCCAAAAATACAGTACATACATACATACATACATAACTTCACGCCAGTTCCCTTGCGGGGTAGGCACGAACAACAGAGTGCCATTTAGGCTTATTCTTACACACCTCACTTGCCTCTTTGACATTCATAACTCTTGTCATGCAAGCTCGTCTGTTCTTAAGGCTCCTGACATCACCTTCTGCTAGTACACGATCAATTTGATCATGGAAGGTGTGTCGTGGCCTTCCACGACTTCTGCATCCATCCACTTTTGCATTGTATATCTGTTTAGTCATACAGTAAAAGTATATATTAGTATGAATTGTGTACTTTAATTCTATATTTGATAAAACTGATAGATTATAAACTAAACTATATTTAAAGTTATAATGAGAGTGTAATTACTAATTGTTTTAGTTTTGAAATGTAACAGATCAAGATTTTAAAATGTGTTCCAACAAATCTATAGCCCAATCATAGGTTAGGTCTATAATTTGTACTGCACTAGAAAAATCCTAATATTATTTAGTCTCTATAAACAAACATATCTAAACATGTAACAATTATTTGTATATATTATGATGGCCTGAATATGTACCACCATACCATGTCATTGTATGGATCTGAAAAACCATAGATTAGAATGAAGAAAAACTATGGAACTTAAAATTATAGTAATAGCCTACACAAACCTGTGGAGTACCTTATAGTATAAAAAAATATAACATCCCAACTTTCTAATTTATCAGCCATTTTAATAAAGACTGGTAACTTAACATCAAGTGGTTATATGAGAATAAATTAATTAGACTTACATCTTATTGCAGGCTTGATCTTCGAACAATGGTCTGGATTCCGTTATATGTAGGTACCGGCCAAGAGGGTGAACCCATAGGCAGGTATAGACATGAAGTTGCTAGGGTCGGTGACAAACTGTACATTATTGGCGGTGGCACAGGTGAATGGGCATTTGAGCTGATGGAAATCCCAATGTATGACCTACAAACTAATACATGGAGTATATTAATACCTAAAGCAGATGACAGTACGAGTGATACACTTTCACCTTTGCCAAGAAAGTGTCACAGTGCTGTACAAATAGACACACCAGAAGGTGTGCAAATTTTCATTGCTGGTGGTTCAGATGGACAGTCGGTGTTTGATGATATTTGGAGATTGAGCATACCTGAGTTACAGTGGCGCCGTATGCAAAAGACAGTGTTACCGCATCCTTTGTATTTTCATTCATCAACAGTGACTTCTTATGGTTGTATGTATATGTTTGGTGGTATGTGATCTGGCCGATTGCCAGATTTCAAGGGTGCAAGGGTATGCGTGAATGTCTTTACGACGGGTCGATTCAGACTGATCGTTGAGACGCGGAAGTGCGGGGTAAATTACTTTTTCGGGGAATCATCGTTCGTTACGCGGTGGCGTGAACATCCTGGGGCCCGGGGAAAAGGTGACGGCTCCCATTTATAGTGCTGACTAAGTGCTGTTGTCGTCGAGGGGAAGACGAGCAATCTTTGTGACTGGTCTCGTTAAGCTGCCATCCTTGGTGCTGAGTTCTACGACTCGGACGACGTCATCCCTTCCGGGCAGAATCTTCTAGTCTGGGAAGATTATCCTCCTTTATGAGTACCAGCTCACCAATCTTGGGTCGACTGGTTTCCGTAGTCCATTTAGATCGGGATTGGAGAGTGTGCAGGTAGGATTTCGACCACAAGGTCCAAAATCGCTGAGCCAACGCTTGCACTAAGCGAAAACGTCGTAGGGTTGATGGAGGAGAGGATTCATGGGAATGTTCGGGTAATGCGGTAAGTGGGCGACCTATAAGGAAATGACCAGCGGTTAGGACTTCGATGTGAATAGGGCGGAATGTGATGGTAGTTGAAGAACTAGAGTTTTGAGTCTGCTGATTACCGACTCCTGTAATTTTTAGTTCTGTGTGCTCGACAGGCAAACGTAATTTTTGTGTCATAGTTTTAGTTAACAAGGTTAGCATGGAACCGCTGTCTAATAATGCTCTTGCCTTATGAAATTCTCCAGCGTTGTCTGCTAGTTCTAGGGACACAGTGGGTAATAAAACTGGTGGATCGTGTACTGTAATGTGCTGAGTATGTGCTGAAATATGACTGTCATTTTGGTTAGCTTTATCAGAGGAAGTAACAGGGCTGCCGGGCAAGTGATTATTATGATAAACTTTATTATCATAGTGCTGAGTATGAAACTGGGATTTATTTTGTTTACGTGATGTAGTGGATGGTGTATATTGTAGCGATGGTATGGGTGGGTGTAGTGTAGTATTGTGTAAGTGAGTAGCAGGTAGTCATTGTTGTGAATTAATAGGTGAATTACGACGAGAAGAGTTTCTTGATTCCGTGGTTGGGCGGGTGTGTTCTTGTCCTCTTAGTTGTGGGGGCAAGAGGTGAGAATTGTCATATGTGGGTGATTCAAAGCCACTGCGATGTAAGGTGGTATGGTGTTTCTCGCTATCACATTCTCTACACCGTCCTGTGGATCTGCACTCGTCAGAGTAATGGGGTCCTAGACACTTACGGCACCGTTCATGAGCTTGGATAAAATCCCAGCGCCCTTGCGTAGGCTGTCTTAGGTATTCACCGCAGTTCAGCAACCTGTGTCCTCTAACGTGACACCAAGGGCAGTAATAATTATTGGTCGGTGCTGGTGGGTGGGCGGAATCTTGTGCTATGGGCTCGAAATATTGTGTAGACTGTGGGTATCCTTGAGCGTACTGTACAGGGTACGCTTGACTTTGTAGAGGATATGCAGGGCGCGTTAAAGGTGGGCGGACGGAAGTAGTGGGCTGAAAACGAACGTGCCGAATTTCTGGTCTGGGTGCAGAAGCGCGTGGTTGGTACCGTGCTGAGGGAGAAGCACGTTCAGTTTGTCTGTATGTCGGGCTGAGGGGAGTGGGGGGTGGGTTATATGTCTCAGTTTTGTGCATGCAAAATAACATCCTTTAAGGTGGGCACAAGACCCATGCGTCAAATAATGTGCGAAGCTCGCCCTTTAACTTCCGCACTACTATTGACACTAGGACGTAGTAGTCATGTAGTGGTAAGTTTAGGTTTTTAAGCGCCGATTGGGTTGAAATAAGAGGGGCTAAAAATAACTGTCTGATTTGTGAGCGGGTGGTGATGTGGGGTAACTCTAGTATCATATCTATAAACCTATCAATGAGAACTCGGCGATTTTCGTAGCGATTGGCAAGTGTTGTCATCGCTACATCGTAGTTCTCATCGGTAACCTTGAGGTGTGATACCATACTGAGAGCTTCTCCGGAGAGGCAAGAAAATAAATAGTGTAATTTAACTGCACCTGACAAATTACCGGCAGTGTCCGTAAGGCTTTTGAAAATTGTTATGAAAGATGGCCAATCCTCAAGCTTGGAAGAAAATTTGGGTAGATCTATTTTGGGCAGAACAGTAGACGTGGAGAATGTGGGCGAGCTTGGTTTGATGCTTGAGCTGATGGTGATGTTTGCCACCAAAATTTTTTCATATGCTTCTATAGCCGAGGTGTAGTAGTCAAAGTACCATTTTTCCACTTTGTCGTCAAGGTCTTTAGAGTCCAAGATCTCATAATATACTGTATCCAACTTGCCCTTTATATCGTCCAATTTTGTAAAGCGCCCTATGAAATCGTTTACACTATACTTTTTGTCTCCTTTTAATATAAGGTTAGCTATCTCTAATAGGAAAGTTATGTACTTATGGGTTTGCATAAAGATGGCAGATTGCGATTTGGTAGGCATGACGATGAGAAGTGCACAATAAGAAAAGGAAAAGCAAACGAAAAAAAAAAAAAAAATATTTTTTTTTTTTTTTTTTTTTTTTTTTTTTTTTTTTTTACTAATGCTAATAAAGAACACGCAAGAAAGCAGCCAGAGAAACGTAAGAAATACGAAATAAATAAAAATGATTAGGAAAAAAAAATATATATCAAACTGTCGTGTGCGCTGAGTCTTAATAAACACGAAGCTATATATAAGCTATAAAAGTTGCACGGCAAGCTAACCACACCGAGTGAAACGAATATAATATTCAATATTATTATATCGATCCGATATCACGTTTAGTGCAAGTATTCGAGAATAGGTGTGCTGAATAAAGTACAGAATACGTACTCGAGGTTATATTAACCTACCTACGTACCAAAAAATAGTTATCGTGTAGCAATTTGCGTAATTATCTGAGGAATGTGGAATGGGTATTCAAATATATAAGGGCAGAAAACGGGTAAATGGGCAGATTGATAATGATTGTTTATTTAACTTTTTAGGTATGCGAAAATTTACAATTTGGTTTGAATTAACCATAAAATGGCAAAATACGGTTGTTGCAGACTGTATAAATAGGTCGCCAGTTGGAATATTCGGTTCGAAAGACCATATGATCTGGCCGATTGCCAGATTTCAAGGGTGCAAGGGTAAGAGGGAATGGAGATAAATGGACTCACCCGTAATAATATGAGCTGAGTAACCGGAGCGTCTGCGATACAGGAGCAGCAGTGCGTGTTCTCTTGTTATATATCTCCCGCTTCACAACTAGATTCACTTGCCACTTATCACCAAGCTCTTGGAACCCGATTAGTATTGCAATTGGGTGGATATCTCAAATGCGCGCGCGATGCGTGAATGTCTTTACGACGGGTCGATTCAGACTGATCGTTGAGACGCGGAAGTGCGGGGTAAATTACTTTTTCGGGGAATCATCGTTCGTTACGCGGTGGCGTGAACAGTATGTATATACCTATATAATGTATATAACTTTATGGCTGTCGGTTTACTACCCAGGCTATAAAGAAATAACTAACACAAAAATTGGTATTATACAAACATGCAAATATTTTTATTTATTTTACTTTTATATATTAGTATGAATTAAAAGAAATAATACTAATTAATAATAATACTACTTAAGACAGGGATAATCGCCGGTCAGTGTCACGCCACATTTACATTAAATTTGTCAAAGGCCCTCTACGTGTTGGCCTTCCCAAGGCCCCACGCAAGCCCTCCAAATGTCCGGGCCATTGTTATGGCCGGTGGTCTTCAAAGACATACATTATACTACTTATACTTTTATATATTAATTGAAAAACATCTTTTGGCACTGGATAAACAGAAAAGACGGGTTTTAATACAAAATAAATCACAGATCAGGTGGTCTTCAAAGACATACATTATACTACTTATACTTTTATATATTAATTGAAAAACATCTTTTGGCACTGGATAAACAGAAAAGACGGGTTTTAATACAAAATAAATCACAGATCATTTCCTTGCTTACGTGGGACACGTACTGTAATGTAACAGCCATTAGCGATAACTAGGCCAAATTGCGGTGGTTAAGATAAATATATTTTTTTAACAAAAAAGAAACCAACTTCAAGAGTAACTAAAAAGTAAAAATAAATGCTTTCTACATCTTAAAGTTAGCGCAAAGTAAAACTTAAAAATTACCATATTTTGCAAATATGTTGTCTTGAAGTCGGTTTTATTTTTCACTTTAAGTTACGTGTGTGTTATCGAATAAAAATTAAATTTGTTTGATACTATCTTGAAGTTGTACTGAATCCAACAAACACAAAGAGAATGATCAAACTCGGCTCAGAAAGAATAAAGTTATGGTATATATAAAATATGTATATTTATATGACGAATTGAGGACCTCTTCGTTTTTTGAAGTCAGTTAAAAATATAAATATCATTTAAATAAAAACAAATCAGATTTATGCTCAAGCAAAACCGATTTTCTCGTGCTGGGATATTATACCTCTCGGCCTGCAGTTGTGGTTTCGAATCTGTTTCCAAGGGTATGCGAGGTGGTTGTGGCCGCAACAAGTGCGTCGGCGTAGGGCGCGCGTCAGGACGCTGTTGTCGTGGCGGCGATTTCGCGCCAATTCGCGCCCGCAGTGATGGGAAGCACGGCCCGCGGGCGGGACACGCTCGCCTCACCCGCCACCGCTCGTGATCCGAATGTAGATAGTCGTTAATACATAGTTTCCTATACGAAAGTTTAAAAAAATGTTTAAATCAATAATCATGTATTTATTTTATTGAACTTAATTATATTTGCACCCTAAAAGTGTATAATTATGTCCCGAAATCAAAATCTGTCTACGTAGTAGACGTTCGAAGTGTAAAGTTACAATTAATGGCTATGCGGTCAGTGATGATGGAGCTTGTCCACTACGATAAGACTCGTCTACTTGAAGGTGTATAAACTGTTCGGATATGTCTGAGGAATATCAGCTGGTGTCCTCGACGCCAGCGTCGGCACCACACCGCTCGCCTACACCAGAACTTCACGCATTGTATACTACTTTGGAAATTCTCGTGGCTCTGGTGGCTGTTGTGGGGAATGCTATGGTGATTTATGTGTTCCATCGCGATAGAAGGTTGCGTCGTCGGACGAACTATTACATAGTGTCTTTGGCCGTTGCGGATTTTTTGGTTGGACTCCTTGGGATACCGTTTGCGATACTCGCCTCAGTGGGTTTGCCGAAGAATCTTCATGCTTGCCTTTTCACCGTTTCCTTGCTGGTGATGTTGTGTACCATTAGCATCTTTTGCCTGGTGGCTGTATCCGTGGACCGCTACTGGGCAATCCTACACCCGATGTGCTACTCGCGGAATGTGCGCACGAGAACAGCTATTGGTAAGTGATAAAAACCTTAAGCTATATTTCAATTCACAGTTAGTTTATCTGCATTCTTAATGCAAGCTTTACGATTGTATAATTTTTTAAACATCGTTGTTAGGTAGGTACTCTATCATTGTTGCACAAATGAATTAGCTATATTTTTATTATCTCCTATATAATGGATGATCTTTACTATAATAGAAGACAATGGTAACTTGGTAACATGTCCTTTTACGTAGTTTATAAGTATCTAATAAATGTATGAATAATAATTATAATCTATCTCAATATGTGTGTTGATAGTTCATCTTAGAGTCACTATTTTTATGAACACACCATTATTTGGGATTTTGTTGACAAGTTACCAATCCGCGGTGAATCGTGTTATGATTTTGGCACTTTCGCGAAAGTGAAATCGTCGTTGAATCGCATTGTTCTCATTAGACTTTAAATTCTACTTGTAAAGATAACACCACGAACGACTGCATGCAAAAATAGTATCGCAAGTAATAAATACGTAATGTGGTTAACACCTGTTGGAAGGTTTAATATGTATATTAATCAGACATAATAGGTGTTTTCAAAATTCAACTGAGTATTTAGAAGTAATAGAATAACGATTAAATATACATGAACTTTTTTAGAGCATTCCAGATGAAAACTGAATGATGTATTTATAAACAATACTAATTGCGTCACGCGGTTTCACCCGTTTGGTTATGGAAAATCGTTATATTTTGGATAATTCACACTATATCTTTATAAATTATAATCTATGTGTTATTCTGATGTGTAAGATATATTATTGTAAAGTTTCATCAAAATCCATTCGGTAGTTTTTGCGTGAAAGAGTAACAAACATACATCACTTCTTATAAACTTTCGCGTTTATAATATTAGTAGGAGGATTTACCGAATACAAATTAGTGAAATAATAAATAGATAAGAAAACAGTAAGGACCCGAAATATCTTGGTTTTGTATCCTAGTTATTAAATTAAATGGAAAATATATAATTTTAAAATAGACAGTTACGAATTGCTTATTAAAAGCATTAAAATTTTTAATTTAAAATTATCGTTTGACAATAATTATCGAGCAATATTTTTTTTTAAATTTAACACATTTGTATTCGTTCTACCCTTTTTTATGAAGGGAAATTCGTTTACGGATTTGTTACTATATGAAGACTACGACGGGGGCATGTGGGATTTGCCAGCTTGGGGTCCAATTTTGCTATTTCAATATCTTGGCGTTGCGAAGATATTCAAAGTACGATTCTATTGCGATACTGGCAAAAAATCGTATTCGTATTCTACTTCTATTATTCTTCACAATATCTTCTCGACATCGTCGCAGTAGAATAATAGTAGAAAAAAATTGTATTATCATTTGCAGAAATGGCGTTAGCCGAAATGAATATATTGAAAAGCTAGCAAATATGTAAACATTTATTTCGCGAATTTTCGCTTATATTTATAAAGAAAAATTGATGTGCTACGGGCACGCCATTGGAATTAACAGAATGCCGAATTCAGGCAAACCTACGATTGAGACGATAGTATCCGGCGATTTTGACGAGATAGTACTAGCAGAATTGGGCCCTTGGTCCTACCCCGGTGGAGGTTTCCATTGACCGATAGACGCACTAAAATTTCTCGTGTTACTCCCTTCGCTTATAGGCCCTGAGTACACAAACCCTATCCCATCATTCCTATCCACTCCCCTCTATTTTAACCTAGAAGTTGGCAACGTAATTTATACATACATACATACATAACTTCACGCCAGTTCCCTTGCGGGGTAGGCACGAACAACAGTAATTTATAAATTTTAATTAAGGGTAAGAACTGAGGTAAATTACTATTATCAATGCAGCCTTAGAAGTTATATGTAACCGTAATGACGTTCAATTGCGGTTAAGGTGTTGTGTTTATTTTTAAGTATTATTTATTTCTAACGCTATAGGTCATCTGAAGACTACATATAAAAGCTTACTTCTGTTTATAGAATTCCACACGACTATTACAAAGTGATTGAATATTCAAATCATGAATAAGGAAATTCAAATAACCCGTAACATTAGAAACGATAAAAAACTAGAGTTTTCTCCGCGGCTACGCTATGAGTTTTTATATCATTATATTAATACGTGAAGCAAAAACTTTGTACCTCTTTTTACGAAAATTGCGCAGACGGAGGAGTTTGAAATTTCGCACATTTATAATTTATATAGAGAAGGAGTGAAGAATGCTATTTATTTTTTTAAATTATTCATAAAAAATACATTACATCAATAACAAAAACATTACACACACTACCATGTGTTTGACACACACACACACATATATACTCTTTTGTTTATTGTTAAAGTCAAATTAACAATGTAGCCTTGGCGAAATATGTGATTATAGAAGTATAGTCTATAACAACAGAACCTTAATAATGTTCAAACATAGAATTTAAATTAATTATGGTCGAATTTCGATCACTGGGCGACCACTAGTATATAGTATTATCTATGGCTGAGTCAATCTTTGGAAGTAGCTCTATTTTACATAAAAAACCTTCAGGTAAAAATTATCTAACCGATGGTGGAAACACCTTAAAAAACATTCCGACCTCCTAAACCATTAGGAGTTACTAGTATACTCGCGCTGTCTACTTCCCTCGCTACTTTGTTCCTCGCTGCCGTGGAAGTGTTATTATGAAATTCACTATGAAAGTTATTACCTAAAGTTTATTTGATAATGTGTTGCTATCTCAACCAAATTTCGGTTAAGTCGTTATTGTTCATTTCTATTTTATTAATTTGGACTAGTCAACCAAAATGATCCGTATAAAAATAACTTGTATTATTTAAAGTGATTGAATACCGTTGTTGCCTTTTAGTTCTGTGCTGATCAATCATGTTGATTCAATTTAGTTGATCTTTCATATAATATGATATCACATAATATCAGCATTAGTTTAGGGAGCATTATGTTCTGGAAATACATACTATACGGTGTCAAGATTTTCTCAACTGGCAAACGTTGATTAAGCTGTTAAGGCGATATTAGACAGGTCATGCAAATTAAATAAATTTGGTTGAAAAGCATATAATTGAAATGACTCGATGAATGACTTAGATTTATCCAAATTGAAAAACAGAAGTTTACCGTTTAATACCGAGTTTACTCCCCTAGATTCAAATTTCTAAGCTAAGTGACTACTTCTTGCTAGGGTCTGTTACATGTTCACGTCATCCTATTCAGTAGTTATCTGTTTTTCTTAAATATGGTTTTGCACGACACCTGTATCTATTTAGTGTCAAAGATTATGAATATTCAATTTTTATAATAAAATTTGAAGTAATTAGGCAAGAGCCGGACCAATTTGGAAGTTTCAGCCAATTTGTAGGTCTTTGACTGTCCCTAATGAGGGAGTTCGAGTTGCAGCTGAAAAAGAAACATCTCACTAAACAGTCGATATTTTCAAAACAAACACACAATCCATGCTTAAATAATTGTTCAGTTTTGACCAAAATTATATGTTACTGAAAATAAAACTGCACAGCAAAATACCATCTTTCAAGTTCCCATTAAAAACTGCTAAATGTAAGATGCAATTCATTAATGTTAGGTTACAAATAACACAACACATACTGACGTAGTTCTTGTGAAAATTGTGAATCATAACGTTGACGAACAATGTGGATATGATCAATGTATGTAAAATTATACTGAAATTAATCTTTTGGTATACGATATTTGAACACAAAACACGCGATTTATTAGTAAAAGTTTAAAACGCTTCAATCATTGATGGATCAAAGTGGTGTAATCTTAAATAAAAGCAATCGCATCCTTTAATTTTTTCATACCAATGCCGAGATACAAAAAGGCTGATCCTCTGCGTTCTGATTGACAGCATCAATTTATTGTAGCATTGGTATCTACAGTCTATTTCAATCGTCTCTTGAATTCTGAAGCGACGGAGCTTAATATTGTATTTTCCACTTACTGCACTCAGACAACTGATTTCCACGTCAAGAAATTCGGATTGAATTGGAAATAACATTTTTTACAAAAGTGCTAAGTCAGTTCTTCGCATTTGAGACAATAACTACTCGGAATATCTCAAACTATCTTCTTATATGGATTACCTGCGTACCGGGTTTTTGTTTGCAATTTTTGTACTTTAGAGGTGTTAATTATTGAGGAAAACTGCCGGGAATAGAATCTAAAATCTCTGCGTTCCAGTAAACTAGGTTAGCCGAACATTCGGTCTGAGAGGCCATCAAAATTGCATGCAACATACCTGATACACAGGCGAATATACTTATGATATGGGAATTCTGTGAGGAATTACTACCTAGATAAACAGTCATTCATAAATCTTGGATAATCTAGAATACAATAAAACGGCACAAAGAACGGTGGTGTACATAAAAAAGCACCATAGTAAATACTTTGTGATTTTTTATATATTTTTAATCAAACTTGCAGACTGAATGCCTCAAGATAGACTCGGTCTGATTTTATTCACTCCGCATTTGACAACATTTTGTTTATTTCACCAATAGAATCGTGAAGTGGGTTGTATTTAATATTGATATTATTAACAGTAATATAATTGCGCCAGGTGTACAAATTTTTTTTAAATATTTTTTTATTGCATGACTTCAGTAGACAGGCAGACGGCCCACCGGATGGAAAGCGGTTATCATGGCCTATAGACATTTGCAATATTCTGTGTCGTGAATGATATGATGCGATTGGCAAGGATTTTTCCATTATTATAAATTAAATAATATATTCGTAGATCAATATTAGAGATTTGACGTGGTACATAAATACTTCTAAAAATAATAAAGTTTCTTATTAAGGTTATAACTATAACTTCAATAGAATACTACTTAGGGCCGATGTTTAGATCACCAGATAAAAGTTATTCATAGAATAAAGTATAACATAGGAAAATAGAAAAATGTCAATTCTATCAATAATAAAGCAGTTGAAAGGTTTCACTTTTAAATTCACTAAAATTATAATTTATTCGATTGTTAACTTTTATGTGATGATTGAAACATAGGCCCTTAAAATAATATTAAATACAAAATATTTTCATTAATGCAATTTGTATTAAAAGTTTGAATGTTCCAAACTCAATTTAAAATGTAACTAGGTACATATATCACGTGTATATGCTTTGCTTTTCGTCTAGTATAACATTATGCGTCAAATTAATTAAAGACAGCTTGTATTTATTTTCTTGTTATCTGTTAAATTCACCAGTTTATAAATCATAATTTATTAGGCCATTCATCTTCTCCGTAACGACTTGTATTGAAACAATATGCCTATTAGCCACGAGGCGCTACAATAAACGATGCAAACATACATTTTTCTGTTTATTTATGAAACATGAAGTATGGGGGTATGCTTTTGAGCGTTTGGAATGTCTTCAAAAACACTATACGAATTTAAGTGTATCGTGACATATATGTCTGCGTCATCTTCTAGGAATGATTTATTATTGTACAATAATGTATTTTCAACCTGTCTGAATATCTAAAAGGTTCCGTAGGTTATTCGTAATTTATATTTATTGGTACGTTTCTTATACCTACTATTTTAGCAAGGTTAGGAGGTCTGCTTTCAAAATTTAGTTAATACTGTTTTTCACCCAGGGCCTGTAAGCAAGTGGCATTAACTCTAAATGAAGAGAATATAAATGTATTATAATAACACATAAATACTTAACGTAAGGATATGTCATTCAGAGTCATTCCCATTCATTCATTCAACTCACAGTGACGAGTTGTTGATTCAACTCACACAACTCACATAAGAATATAAAAAAAGGTCCATTGCAACTGTCATTTTATTCCAGGTAATTGAAAATCAGAATATACAGGAGTAGATGAGGCCTCTTGTAGAAACATCCTTATTGTAAGACTAGAGGTTTCCCCGCGCTTACGCCGCGTGAAAAACCCTACGTAGCTCTATGTTACTCACATATGTAATTCCATGTTATTTTAATTATTTAACCAAAAACTAAATTAGTATATGTTTAACAAAAAAATTAATATCTCAAGAACTACACATTTCCTGGATATAACGGTTGCAGAAGTAGGTACTTTCTCCTCTCTCAGAACTTACCTCACCAGTCTGTCCTCCTACTACTTAAAATTCAGGTACCAGTTAAAGTTTAACCGCTTTTCATAATGCTGGCTGCACTTGTAAAAGCTAAAAGTGCTCAATAATTTAGTCTGTAGCAGCTCTATTAATTTTGTCACACCCATTACAGGCTAGCGCTGTCATTTAGAGAATTGGGGGTATGTATACTTACATCCTTTCTTATAATAATCTCCTTAATTGAATTAGTAGCCTTGGCTTACTGTAATTCTCTTTCATTACTCGAGTGCTTTTGTGGTCTTTACTGGAAACATTTTTTTATAAAAGAGAAACAAATTACTTGGTTAAGTTACTTATTCAAATACTACTTTATTTTATTCACAATAAAATAATAATGCATCTGAGAAACGACCAAATCTATGGAATCTCCACTATCGAAAGAAAAATCAGTACCGAAAAATCCTCAAGGACGTTGTTGATTATACAAGCCTTTTTAACGCAGGGTGAATAAATTTCGTACCATACTGAGTACCTCTATGTTGTGGGGGCGGGACCGTCCCGCAGCGATTAGCGCCGCGCAGCGTGTGCGAAGACTGGTACAGACGTTCCCAGCTACTCCGTTAAATCTTAACCTGCGTCCCATGCCACGCTTGTGTGGAAGAACATGAGGTCACGAGCGAAGCTACTCCCATGATCAACCGGACAACAAGCATATGTCACCCCGGGACGCAGGGTGACCCACTCCATCAAAAGAGGTTAGACCCGTCGCATCCCCACAATGCACGGATCCCTGCAATGGAATCATGGGAGGATATTTTGTGCATACCTGTGTCTCCGGACGCCAGTCTGATGACGGCGTCCTAGGAGCGCGTGTGCAGCTTTCTCCTTTTCTCTCTCAGCGGTTTCCTTGCGGGATATTGCTGCCTCGCAAAAGGAAGAAACCAATGACCAGTGGTCGTCGCTGTAGAGCATGGCCTCGACCAGTCCCCCCAGTGTATCGATCGGCCCTACGATGGCCTCGAGCTCGAACCTCTGGTCTTGACATGCAGTGCATTCGACCAGCATGTGAAACGCAGTGTCTAGCGCGTCGCACTCACGACATTGAGGGGAAGATAGACATCTGATGCAGATATTTATCGAAGCACTCGTGCCCGGCAAGTGTCTGCGTCATCCTAAAAGGTCAAGGTCCGGCGTTTCCGCGCCGACCCATTGCTATATGTAGGGACGAACCGCCTCCACTATCGGCGTTGATACAAGCCTTAAAATTATAGCTGTATAAAAAAATGATCACTATTAGGACAATAGGCGGTCTTATCGCTAACAGCGAATGTCTTCCAGGCAAACTGGTGTCCAAGGACATTTTAAAACGAAAATTAATTTTTTTTTGGTGGTACAGTTAACTAAAATAAAACTTATATAATCATAATAATCAACTAATAATAAAAAAACCACTATAGATATAAATACGTTATTGTACTATACACATGCGTACATATATCTATATGCGAACAATAATATAATTTTAGTCATGTGTAGTACACGTGTGAGCCCTGTACATTTGTCCCGTACAAAATACATTTGCACCGGTACGGCTCAACATTTGAAAATTTAAGTCATCAGAATTTTTATCGCGCTTCTACTCACGCCTCAAACGTCAGAGGAAGGTGGGAACCAAGCTTATGCTACAGTACAATAACGCCTCTACGGGGTATTCACATGACAAAGAAGGTCATCATAACATGTCCATACTACTACTACTAGTAAAATGATGTGACCGAGGCTGATCACATCCGAATCATAACAAACATTTCTGAACTAAAAGTTTTGAACGGGATAGATGAGCGAATGGCGCTTCCGCCTACCGGCCTCATCGCTTCAAATGTACTGCCGCGGTACAAACCGTACTAATCTCCTTGCCTCATTTGAAGTGGTACATTGTATTAGTTCAGTAGAAAATGTCATGTTACTCAGACAAACTCATTTTATAATTAGGTCCTACACGAAACTAAATATAATTCCGTTAAACACTTGTAGTAATAAACGTAATGTTTAAAAAACTACACAGACATAACACCACTCTACTACTAGTTCTCTCCAAAAACTTCCCTTTGTGATAGTGGTGTTGTAATAAATTTGTGAAACAAAACTTGCTGCCGGCAACTGCAAACTCTTGTAATATAAGTGGGCGTTCACCGTAATATATTATTAGTTACAGCAACTTCCCTTTCCTTAATCGCTATCGACGAAAGAATCTCATTATACAAACAATCACATAGACTTTGATCGGTGTTACTGTTAGTTTTAGATTATAATAAAAATAGCTAAAGAAGGTTGCATTTGGTAATATTAATTTTAGAATTTTATGTAAAAACTTTTGTAAAACGATATGAAATTGCGTTTTGGTGTTTAAAGGCCACTGATGCTTATAATCTGGCTTCGCTTGTATAAACTTCGAATCGCGTGGAATCTGCCCCATTTCTGGAAGTATCCTACGATCATCATCCTTATTGAAAGTATATATATATATATATATATATATATATATATATATATATATATATATATATATATATAATTTAAGTTGATAGAAAAAAAATATGACGTTCTAATTCCAATGACGCGAATAGTTTAGAACCCTAAAAAAGTAGCCTAAGTTATTGCTTATAATATCAGCTATCTGCTAGTGAGAATCGCCTCAAAATTAGTCCAGCCGTTTCAGAGATTAGCCGATACATCCAGACAGACTTTTTGCTCGACTGTATGGCGACCACCCCTGGTCTAGAGTATGCCGCCATAACAACCTTGTGTTGTGTTCCGGCATTACTGACCAGGTTCCAGTTTTCCTTAAGAGAGAAGCAGCGTATTTGTAGCACCTTTGGTGTTACAAATATCCATAGGCGATGGCAACCGCTTTCCATCAAGTGGGCCGTCTGCCTGTCTGCTGAAGTCCTGCAATAAAAAATAAAAATAAAAAGAACAGACAGACAAACAAAAATTTAAAAAATTGATTTTTATATATAAGTACCGTATATACTTTCATATGCGTCTAGTAAAAAGAGCTGTTATTTTGACATTACGAACAGAGACTTCAATTTTATTTATCTTTATAGGTAAATATTACCTACATAATAATTGTTATTATTATTCTGTAAAGATGTAGACAAATTGTTTTAGTATTTATGTTGCTATTGGGACCCTTCCGGTGAACTAATTCTTCAAAACCATTACGAACGGCCAATGCTAATGTCTCTGCTCCATCTGGGATAATGTTAGTATTAAGGACTGTGGCGAAATTAGTTTATATACGTACGTTATCTGTCAATGTTTTACATCGTTAACAATTAATAACAACATCACATCACAAATAACGCATAAAACCCATCGCTATATTTGCGTGAAACTAAAACTAATATATAACTAGATAGTGCAGGAATATAAGATCAAGACGGTAATCCAGGCAATGCCACAGATTACAATTACAATATGAAATATCTTCGTCCTGCCACGCCTCCTTATCTACGAATATAACGTATTAAGCCAGTAACTGTTGCTCAAGGATCGCCTACGGTCGTAATATAATCCGTACAATGCTCAGGAAATTGTCCATCTGAATATCTTACAGGAAGCGGGCATGTCATCACGCGGAGGCAAATATTGCTCAGAGCTCACAGTCCAGGCGGAGGGTATTATGTCGGCCAGTGATATTTCTATGATGAAATGCGGTTCGTATTTAAATATTCAAAAACTTAAAAAAGGAAGCTTTGTGAAAATGTTTTAAGCCATAGAAAATTGAAAGAAAGAAAGAGTTTATTTGATTAGGAAGCGACAATACAAATACAAGTTTAGATGTGGCTATGCCGGATTTTTAGGGTTGGCTCGATCGGTGTGAGACCACGTTCTCACAGAATATTGTCGTGAAACGGTTGACCTTGGCCTTGAGCTAATCGTGTTTCATGCGATGAGAGAGTTCCTATGACCAACTTCCTCTTACACCGTTCCATTCCTATCTATTTTATACCCCATTCTTCCTTTCTGTAGGGTTATTCACAAACGTCGGGAACGTTTCCGTGTAAGAATGGAAAGTTCTCGAGCGAATCAATTTTTTTTTATTTTTTTTATTGTAGTATAGGTTCGCGTTTGACCACAATCTTGCCTTATGTGGGGCGAAGATATGGTCTAGGATGGAGCACGCTTGCCTAGAAGGTACCTATTCACACGGGTCTTGAAGACACCCAGGTTATATGTATTCGGAAAGACGGACTCCGGCAATGAGTTCCACTCCTTTGCGGCGCGTATGATGAAGCTAGATGCAAAGCGCTTCGTTCTAATAGGTGGAATATTCACAATATATCGATGCCGCATGCCGGTTCGTCTGGTTGTTCGATGATGGAAGGGAGATGGCGGGATTAGATTGAAGAGCTCAGCTACACACTCTCCAAAGTGAATCCGATAGAAAACCGACAAGCTGGCAACCCTGCGCCGATGTTCGAGACTTTGCATTTTGTCATCGAAAAGCTGGTCGTTGCCAACCAGCCTCCTGGCTCTCCGCTCAATCGACTCACGTGCTTCGAGTTGGTATTTGGCTGAGCCATCCCAAAGGTGAGAGCAGTACTCCATACATGCTCGTACTTGTGTTTTGTACAACACTAGCAGTTGTTCAGATGTGAAGTACCGTCTCACCTTCGAGAGTATGCCCAGCTTTTTTGCCGCAGTTTGTGCTATACACTCGAATTTGCCATTCTACAGAACGTGAAACGAACACATTCGAGAATATGTTTCCGACAGGATTGTTAATAGCGTTTCACGTTCCGTCGGACTGCAAGTTGATCCGATCAGGAGCTTTCTGTTCTTTCTTTTTTTTATTCTGTTTTTTGGGGGTTCTTTATCCACACGGATACGTCAACCCCATCGTACCCTAATCTAACTTACTCTACATACATTATATTATAAACCAAATAAAACGAAGGTTATCATAATCGGTAGTTGTAGACTTATTTCCAGAATTGATTGGTTGTCACTTCCCCGTGTTTTATTTGACAATGTAGACATAGAAATTAGTGAAACTGTTAAGAATCTGGGAGTCGTCATTAACAGAGAACTGTCTTGGCGGCCTCATGTAACTGAAATCAGTAGGAAACTTTTCGCGTCATCCGCTTTGCTCAGAAGGTTGAAGAATTTCCTACCTACTGCTACTAAGGTTATGCTTGCACAATCCTTGCTTCTCCCCCTACTTGATTATGCAGATGCCTGCTATCTAGACATAACCCAGGAACAACTAGATAAGCTAGAACGCCTTCAAAATGTTTGTATCCGGTTCATATTTGGTTTGCGTAAATATAACCATGTCTCCGAATTTCGTGATAAGCTTAAATGGTTACCTATTCGCTTTCGCCGGAATGTTCACTTACTCTCACTTTTGCACAATATCCTTTATAATCCCTGTTCTCCCCCATATTTAAAGGAACTTTTTAGTTTTCTCTATCAATCTCATTCCTGC
This sequence comes from Dendrolimus kikuchii, assembly GCA_019925095.2. Taxonomy (NCBI): domain Eukaryota; kingdom Metazoa; phylum Arthropoda; class Insecta; order Lepidoptera; family Lasiocampidae; genus Dendrolimus; species Dendrolimus kikuchii. The sequence continues at coordinate 19,432,694 of CM034392.1, forward strand.
AATTTGCGCTCAAATGAAAATCTTTTGTTAACAACACCTGCACACACTTCATCCTTCGTAGGAAATTCTTTTGCCGTACAGGCTGTTCGACTGTGGAACTCCCTCCCCTTTCCAATCAGACAAGCTAAATCAATGACTACATTTAAACGTATGGTCACTGACCATTATTGGTCTATTAAATAAAAATTGTTGCATTAAATTAATGTATCTATTGTTCGTATATATATTTATAATATCATCGTATATCTAATTATATATGTATATCTGTATGTATATATGTATATCTGTATATATGAGTAGATAGTACTTTATTTATATCTTATTTAATTTTTTTTGTAATACACCACCAAAAATCTTATATTGAAATTTCGTTTAAAATCTCCTTAGACACCGGGTTGCCTGGAAGAGATCGCTATAAGCGATAAGGCCGCCCATTGTTCTAATGCAAATGTATCCATATCAATTGTCTAGATTTAAGATTATGGTGAACAATAAAGGAATAAAGAAATACTGAAGTCTCTTCTCTTCTCTGTCTTTTTTTTTTGTTTCTGACACAATTCATCAGCAAATGTTGGACATCTTCCAAATCACCACAAGTAGTGCAGTTTAATGAATCTACTTTCCTCATGAGATAAGAGCTTTCTGTTTTTACACGAAACCGTTTCCGACGTTTGAGGATCATCCCGTCTATTGCTTCCTAATGGCTGGCAACATGTTGGCTTCACATCTGGGGCCCAATTTCGCCATTACTATCTTTTGCTGGAATTTCTTCCAGCACAGCGCTGATTTTTAGTGCCAACCCCGCCTCTTTAATTAATTATTTAACCCGTCGTGGATACATTTTAACGCTGTGAACAAGACACACTCAAATAATATTTAACGATATACATAGGTATACACGACGATATACAAACTAATTGTTATTTACTGCAGTTTGCCTATTCATCCTTACAAATATTTCCATGCGTTACTACTTGAGCTGCTGATATTAGACAAAGCAACAAATGTAATTTGTGTAAACATAACATTGAATTTTATAGTTTTCTTTCAGTTCTGCGCTTTTTATACAAATTGATTCAATTTAGCTGAAGTAGGTAATATTAGTGTTACCTACTGGTTATTTGTTCCAATTTGTGGTAGGTAGTCTAAGCGCTTAGGCATGAATGAATTAATGAATGAAATGAATGAAACGAATGAAACGAATGAAATGGATGATTGAATGAATGAAAACACTTTATTGTTCACCAAAATTTAAACTTAAAAACAAGATACAATAAATGTTGAACAAAGGGCGGCCTTATCGCTTAAAGCGATCTCTTCCAGGCAACCCCTTAAACTAAGGAAAATATTAAAACATGACAGTGGCGGTGTAGACAATAAATAATATAAAATGATCAAAATATATAAAATAAATAAAAATCTTTATTATATACTATATATACACAGTAAATATCATAATACATACAGCACTATTATACCTGAGAGGACCAAAAATAATTAAATAAAAAAAAGCATCTGTGTATGACACCATTGATTTGGTTTCGAATCCTAACTGGTGAACAGGTATTGACGTATTGTTAAAATTATTACATGTTGATGGTGAAAGAAAGTAATGTGGGATCTAGGTAACCGGTGTATGAGACCTGTGCCGATCCGTCTTGTATAAAAATATGCATTGCTGGTCCTCTGAAATTGGTACGCATAAGATCAGCAGTCTGACGCTTATGGGTTAATATAATATTACGATGATGTACATACATACATACATACATAACTTCACGCCAGTTCCCTTGCGGGGTAGGCACGAACAACAGAGCGCCATTTAGGCTTATTCTTACATACCTCACTTGCTTCTTTGACATTCATAACTCTTGTCATGCACGCTCGTCTGTTATTAAGGCTCCTGACATCACTTTCTGCTAGTGCACGATCAATTTGATCATGGAAGGTGTGTCGTGGCCTTCCACGACTTCTGCATCCATCCACTTTTGCATTGTATATCTGTTTATTCATTCTTTCATCATGCATTCTTTCCACATGCCCGAACCACCGGAGCATTCCTTTCCTTACCTTCACCCCGACACTCTCTTTCAGACCAACGATGATGTGCTGCGTATATAGGTAATACTTTAATACAATAATTATTTGTTTGTTGCATTTCAAGGATAATTCTCTTTTTTGTTCATAGAAGGTGATTAGTGATTAAATTTTTTAACTTGCAATTAACTGTTTATACTAAATGCACTACGTAGGTTTTACTGGAAATCGTAGAGTTCATTGACCTTCTGTGTACACCCTCATCGACCAAAACAATTCATAGGGCGCGTCTCATTCACTCCCCCTTTTTGGTACACGAGCTGGGGCGCCAGTCTGGCGCCATCCCGTCTGGTGCGGCGCCAAACGACCCCTCATCCAGAGCGACGTCAGTAGTGCGTCGGGAACCGTCCGTATCGTTGCATTAGGATGCTCCGCTCGCCCTTTGTTTATTTATTATTGATCAACGTTATTGATGTGAGTGCTAGAGTGGGCGGCGGACGTGGTGGACACGGAGCCCACGGAGAAAATGGTGGACACGGCGGACATGGCTTGCACGGAACCTCAGGACACGTCAGCGCACACCACGCCCATTACTCGTACCATCCACCTATCCATATATCTTACACCTGCCGCTTTTGCTCAGGCCCGGCGTATTTTCCAACCTATCATGGATTACCACCCACCTACGTGTACAGATACAGAGAATCTGGAAGCAGATATGGAGATATTCTAACTGGACTTGCTTTATATAATTTAGGAAGAACCCAAAGTGAAAATTGGCAATACAGGCATTACTACTCTCCAAAACCGGACGAGAAATGTTCTCTGCAAGTTATTGATCATTCTCATTTCGAAGAAACAATTATTCCGTGTTTTATGATATCTTCATTTATGCCTGCCCCTGGGGAGGTGCCAGACTTTCACAAAGACCCAAATTTGGTTGATATATCATCATCTCGGATTGACGTCAGACCGTATCTACAGAACAATGGAACTCCGTTAAAGGTGAACAGGGAGCAACAATGTGTTTTATGGCATAATATTACAACATATCAAAGCAGAGATCATGTACCGTGTGCACTGTTGAAGGAGTATGCTGCAACGATGAAGCCTTCGGGAGTACCTGTATACATTTGGCTTCCTACCTTGGTGTTTACTGTACTAGGTATATCGCTCTGCTGTCAGTTATGTAAGTTTAAGAAAAAGAATTCGTATTTCAAAGAAGACGCACCGCTCAGTCAAACTGCTGTAGTCGGTTGTCGTACAACTTATGACTAATTTAGATGTAGAAAATGTTTAAAAATTTAAGCAATGCTTCTAGTCATCGCTATGCTATTGTCGGGTTTTAATGATAATTATGTTCTTAAAGTTTTAGTAGATATTAAAATCTTTCACGCACAATTTATATACATTTTAAATTGTAGTTAAATATTAATAATTAAATTAATTAAAACTTATAATGAAAGATAGCGTCTGTTTGTGTAATTAGTGTTTGTCGTATAAGCTACTAATATAGCTACTGTATATGGTGTCAAAATATAAAATAGTGTTTTAAATTTAGGTATATACCTAATAATAATTATATTTTAGCTAGTAGTAAATGTTACGATATTTACTATTATCATTATTTTGATTATGCAAAGTATGTCTATTTTGACATATTTTAATAAAGCTATTTTTATGTTTGCGAATATATGTGACATTAAAGTGTTTTAAATATATTGTTTTTAATTTTAACTTTATTATATCAATAACATTTGGATTTCATTGTTTGTTATTTTCGCGGCAAATGATTAAATAAATATATATTAGAAATCAGAGTATAATCTTTAAATTATATATTAGATTTACTTTTTTATATTTAAAAAGTTTAGCGTTTTCAGTAGTAAAAGTACCTAAAATAGTCTTTTAATATGGTTGGACTGTAATTAGATTTTCAAATACCACATGTGCCTATGAAAATATACCTAATTATTAAGAGGCAAAAATTTGACAGATAAAAAATTAAAAATATGAATATTCCATATTTGAAAACAATGTTCAATGAATATTTAAAAAACTATGATTACTTTTATACCAAAAAACATAAATGAATGAAAATGAATTTATTTATTTAAAAATGGAATCTGACAGATTACTTATAGAAAGTTATTAGTCTACCACCGCTTCCAAAACAATTTTAGTTACTCTTGAAGGAGGAGAAAGCAGCGCAACAAACTCCCCAGCAATATATCTTTACTTCACAATTATTATTATTATTCGTCTGTTTTTAATGTAAATACAAGGTTTAACAAAGTAATTTATATGAATGATTACTGAAAGAGCTTGGTTGGTGACGATCGCGTAATACTCATTCGGTGCAGTCGTCTAAAAAATGTTTCGTCCTATAATAAGCCTTCTCGCACAAACGTAGCTTTAGTATTTCTTTAAATTTGTTCAATGAAAGCTCTTGAACGTTTTCTGGGATTTTATTGAAGAGCATTATACTTTATCCCATGAAAATATTGTAAACTTTATGGGGCCTGCATGTGGGAGTTTTAATTTTATTTTTGTTTTTAGTATTTTTACAATGTACATCACCCAATCTGGGAAAATCCGAGATATTTTTCTTAACATATAGTATATTTTCAAGTATATACTGCGAAGCCACTGTTAAAATATTTATTTCTTTAAACTTATCTCGCAAGGAATCCCGCGCTCCTATGTTGTAAATTTAGCGAATAGCACGCTTCTGCAGGACAAAAAGCATTTATGTCGGCTGCATTACCCCATAATAGAATACCGTAATCCACAACATCTAGGTTTTTTCCATTTAGCAGTACATCAGTCTTTACAGCTTTACCATTTGGCTAGGGGAATTTAACACATTTAGTTTTTTTGGTGTTTAAAAATGAATTATTCACACTAAATCAGTGTACTAAGTAAGACTTCTACATCATATGAGGGTTGAACGCGGGCAAAACCGCTACGAAAATTTTAATAAATTTATTGAGTTGTACTTTATTTTTTTTTACCAAAAATAAAACCGAATTCACACTAAAAACCAAAAAATAAATATTTAACTGACTTCTTTCTATAATATCTTGAAGTCGGTGTCAAGTAAAACTTAAAAATGACTTTATTTATAGTTTAGTTATATTAAAAAAAATATTTATATATATATTATAATTTAATTTTAGTTTATATTACTTTCACATTATATGACTTTATTTGTCTAAGTCAAAATGACTACATTTTGTAAATTTGTTGTTGTTCTTTTATGTTTTACTTGGCACCGACTTCAAGGTGTTGTAGAAAGAAGTCGGCTAAATATTTATTTTTTGGTTTTTAGTGTTAACTCGGTTTTGCTTTTTTTAGTTTTTTAATTTTTACTTGTGCAAACACTTCAACAACTTTAGAAATAATATATTAAGCACCTGTAGAAAGTGTACAACTGGCACCCGTATACAAATTTGCCATTTCATCCACAAATCAGATATGGACTTGGTGACTATGGGACCATCCATAGGGAGTTAAAAAAAAACAATTTTAAAATCGGTCTACAAGTGACAGGGAAAACATGCCTACAAAAAAATTAAGCGCCTGTAGAAAGTGTAATATTAGCACGCGTATACAAGATTTTTTTTGGAAAAATGTAGGCGTCGGCGCTTTTCAATAAGGGTTACTCTCGATTGCTCTGGGATCAGGGATCCACTCATCAGATCCTGACCTGGTGACCATGGAATCGCCGCGGGAGTATACTTACGAATAAAGTAAAAAATATATATATTAAAATCGATCCACTATTGACGAAGAAATCGCGTAATATAAAAATAAAAAATTAAGCAACTGTAGAAAATGTAAATACTTATACGCATATATAAACTTTTTTTCCAAAATTTAGGCGCACGGCTTTCTTTATTAAAGAATGGTTACTCTCGATTTGCCTGGAATCCACTCACCGGATCCTGACTTGGTGACAGTGGCACCACCTCGGGACTATAGACTTATGACTAAAGAAAAAAATTTGAAAACCGGTTTATAACTGACAAAATAATCGTTTTACGAAGAAGTCTTTTATCAATGTTCGTGGGTTTCTCTAATTACTTAGATTCCACTCATTAGATCCTGACATAATGACAATGTGACCAATTCGGGAGTATAACCTTTCGATTAAAAGAAAAAATTTGAAAATCGGTTCACAATTGACGGAGTAATCGAGTAACGAACATACAAAACAAACATACAGACGAATTAAGACCCTCCTCTTTTTTGAAGTCAGTTAAAATTATGTTTTTAAGATCTTTTAATGTTATAATAGGTATACTGGGTTATCCACTCAGCTTCTGTAGCACATACTCGAATTTTCAGTGATAAATGAAAATTGGAATAATATGTTACCGAAGCTCAGTGGCTGTGTTCATGACTCATTTTTAAACTACTAAAGTAAATAAAATAAAATATTAAAGTACCACGAAAAATGGCCCATATCCAAAAGGTCTTTAAGATGGAAAATAAACATAAAAGTACAAATATTATCTAAAAAACAGAGATAAGAGCTTTTGAAGCCGCCTTGCTCAGTGCTCACATAGATAAGTTTGTAACATATTAATGACGCAAGAACCTTGCATTTCCATGGCTGTGACGAAGGCTCTTAAAATCATATTAACATCCAAACTCAATTTTATATTTATTAATGTGGGTTTCTTTTCCGATAATACTGAGTTTTACCTTGATAATCAATAAAATATTACTGTTCATTAACAAGACAATCTTAGCATTATTTTAAAAATTAAACTACACTATATAAAAGAAACCTAAAATTAAATACTAGAACTAAATAAAAAAGAGGGCATAATTATAGATAACATTTTGGTCCCAAACCACTGTCACTTACCGGGAACGTTCCCAAAAGGCTGGCGGCGTTACCGCGTTGAATAGCAATGCTAACCTTTGAGCAAAATAGTCGCCAGCCTTTTGGTCGCGTGAGAGGTCTACTAAACGTTCGGCGACGTCTCGATAAAGTTTTAGAGTGTTAGGACACCACGGACCCAAAGTTTTTACCCCAAACGCCGCAAATGTGTAACTATTTCCGATGACGGTGTACTTGCAGCACTTGAGGCTGCAGCAGAACCGGCGGTAGCGGACGAATTTGAAAGATGGGACGCCGCCAGTGTGTCAACACAAGTAGCATCCCACACTAAGACGCGGCCCATCTCCCAAGGTACTAACGTCATCCCATCCGGTCTCCTGCCATCGTCGCGGCACAAGCCGTTTGGTTCCAGAACGGCAGATTCCCCGGCGGTGACAAGAGCCCGGTGGTTAATGTCGTCGAGTGCCGCGTGACGAGAAATTCTACCGGCGCTTCTGCGGGGGTGGGTGGGTAATAATGTGGGTTTATTATGAATGTGTGAGCAGGTACGAAATACTTTTGCACTAATACGTATTTCCCCGAAAGGCAGTCTGGGACACAACAATGAGTAATTCCCTTACTATCAGTTTAATTAACTACGCTTCGAACATTGATTTCCAATAAACGTAATCTGCAAGATAAGTTCTGAAATCAACTGGTTTATATGGATTTAGAATACTGTTTTTACTAAAATTATGTATATAATATCTTTTTTTGGAATAAATTTATCAACCGGAATCCTTTCACATTTCTATCGGATATAATTTGGAGAGTGTATTGGAGCTTCTATATCTAATACCGCCATCTCTCTTCCATCATTTGACAACCAAACGTACTGACATGCGGCACTGATGTATGGTGTACAGTCTACCTAGACGAACAAAGCGTTTCGCGTCCATCTTCGAATTGAACTCACTACTGGAGTCCGTCTTCCCCAAACCTAACTTGGGTCTCGTCAAGTCCCGTGTGAATAGGTACCTACTAGGTAAGCGTGCTCCATCTTAAACCATATCTATGCTCGAGATCCGGTGCAATAATGATCAAACGTAAACCTATACTGTAATATTATCCGTGCAGGAACGGAGAAAGAATACAGTTTCCTGCAGCTAGGGGGCCTGTCGTAAGAGGCGACAAAACAACCCACAGCCAGGTGGTAGGGCATTTGCCCGACTGGATGGCTACCACACCTGGTCTAAAGTATGTCGCCATAACAACCTTGAGTTGTGTTCCGTCATTAGTGACGAGGTTCCAGTCTCCCTTTCGAGAGTGGCAGCACATTGGAAGCACCTTTGGTGTTACAAATTACAGGTTTCTGAGTTCACAAAAAATTGAAAAAAGGGACCTTTATAGAGCCCCCTCCCCTAGCTTCACCTCCAGCCCTCAGTACTTTTAGTATGTTGTTCAGAACACCTTCCTCAACAGTTGTGCCAAAATGGCTTCTACACGAACTATTTGTGCTTCGTTGCTTAAACTAATAAGGTAATAGCCGTTTTTGGTGTCCGTAGTCAGTTGACAGAAACGGATTCCTTATAACTTTGTCACGTTCGTGTGTATGTTTAATAAATGTCACAGTTGTTTTACTCGTAGACTAATGATGTTTGTTGTATCCTACAAGTCGCTATACAATGTTGTTGTGATCTTACTAAAAAGTAATATGTAGGTGGTTCACCATACATTGAACTGATGGTTGAAAATAATTTAGTACTATAAGCGAGGAGTATCGTGATGAATGTCATAAAAATATGACTGGTCAGCTATTTTGTATCCAAGTGAGTTTCTTCATTATACGGATGGCCATCCAGCACTTTTATCATTGCCAACAATAAAACTTAATGACTAGCGACTGTGTGTTACGTAATTCATGCTGAAATTGAAGATTTATTGACCCTAGGTACGTACAACTTATGGCCGGTTCCTATATTTTACTATTCATTCACTTGCCTTACCATCGGTTGAATTTTAAAGTTACTTGTACGGAGCTTATGTAAAAATTTAATTGATATTAAGGTAAATGAACAGTTGGTAAGATGCAGGAACAGGCAATTAATTTCTTTTCGTTTTGTTCAAAATATAAAGGTTTATTGAAAAAAAAAAGTTTTAAATACCCAAAATTAAATAAATACTCAACACAGTTAACGTGTTAAAAATAAAATTGTTTCTTACTTTTATTGCAAGTAATATAAGGGATCATCCATAAATCACATCACACGTTTGGGGGGGGGGGGGGGGGGGGATGGAGTCGCCAATGTGTGAAATTCTGTGAAATAGGTCCTAAGTTTCGTGACGTGACATTTCTAAATCTAATAGTGTTTAACCATTACAAAATAATTTTAAAAATAAAATTAATTACGGAACTTCTGTTTTAATTTAATAATTTCTTGGTGCAAAATATGTGATGCCACATTAGGGAGGGAGGAGTCTCACCAATGTCTTTTGATCAGCTGTGATAAGGACGAAGGAGGGATCAAATAATCGTGAAATTCGTGTGACGTAATTTATATTAGATATAAACTCCTAAATAATCTTTTGAAATTGGATCCTTCCTTAATCCTGTTCGTTAATTCGGGATTTACGTTTCTTGCTAACAGTGTTCAGGGAACCCTTTTATGGTCGACTGGGGTGTACTTGTAATGCAATACTGGGAGTGCCTCTGCCAATCACGTCGAACTGTTGTGCGATTTCTGGATTTATTTTTAGAGGTTCTTCTCAATTTCTATATAATTAAGGCTAATACTTTGTAGAACAGAAAGATTATATGTTTTGCGAAAAGCGAAGATTATGACTTGAATTAAGAACAAATATTCAGTACAGCCCGTTATATAGTCAAGGTGGCGAAGTCTGTCAGTGGGGGAACTCCATACACCTCTCATTAATTCCGTGTTTGAAAAGTTATGATGGCAACAAATCAGTCAGTTGTTTTTTTATTTTTATTGCAGGAGTTAAGTATGCAGGCAGACGGTCCACTTGATGAAAAGCGGTTACCATCGCCTATGCACGTTTGCAACACCAAAGGTGCTACAAATGCGCTGCTGCTCTCTTAAGGGAGACTGGAACCTGGTCACCAATGCCGAAACACAATACAAGCTTGTTATGGCGGCATACTCTAGACCAGGGTTGGTAGCTATCCAGTCGGGCAATTACCCTACCACCAGGCTGTGGGTTGTTTTGAATTCTGTCTTCGAATTTTATTTGGCGTTAAATTCCATTTAGAAGAGTTAAAAAACGAGCAGTGTATGACATTGACGGACTTCGCCACCTTGACTTATACATAACTTTTTAATATCAATCAAATAATTGATTAAATTCTATAGTAAATAAAATATGTATCACCTTTCGATTTAACTGATAGCAACCATCCCGCTTATATCAAGTGGTTCTAATCAAAATATATACATACTTTTACCTGAAAATATTATTATTAGTTTGGTTTTATTGATCTGTTCTAGAAATTCAGACAGTTTTCAAGATAAAATTGCTATTAAACAATTACATTGAATGAAATTCAAAATAAACATTTTCTTGAACCTGACGTAGAGACGCTGCTACGACGTGGGGTGTAAAAAATGAAAATTTCATCTAAAGAGACTTTTGGAAGGTAAGTATATAAGAAGTTTATAATATGATCTTTCGGCTAGGAATTCGTATCACAAATTTAATAATAATAATAAATCCCACAATAGTCCGACACTGGCCGGGGCTTGTCCTTGGGTGCATTATTATATGGTGTAGACAGGGATAATCGCCGGTCAGTGTCACGCCACATTTACATTAAATTTGTCAAGGGGCCTCTACGTGTTGGCCTTTCAAAAGTCCAGGCCATTTTTATGGCCCGTGGTCTTTAAAGCCATACAATTAAAATGATAATACATAATCGGCAGAAAAGCACACACATTGTACATCCCTATGCTAAACAAGTTTCGCTTGTGTTATGGGTAATATACAATTAACTATTCAGGGGCCTATGCCAGACACTCAGACCATAGTAAATAACGGAAAGGTCGTTTAGGAAATTTAACATGCTAGGAATCGAACCTAGATCCTCTCTGTGCAGTGAGCTGGCCGGCCAATGCTAGCATTATAACGGTAATTTTCTTAATAATTTACATTGTAGTACAACTCAAATTAGACTAATATAATATATTATATATTTAATATCATAATTTTAAAAACACGTCTACCAAGTAAGTACCTACATGATCTTGAATCAATGGCGGAAGAATACAATATGTGGGTTTTGCTTTCACCGGATAGATTGTTTAAATTAACAAGCACTTGAAAAATTTTATTTACCTTAAATCTAGCGAAATGCAGATTATCTTCATTACAATTTATGCACAATTATGTTATTTTAACGCTTGATATAAATATTTATGTAGTCTAACTTTCTTGTTGAGTGGTAAATAACGTTACGTTTTTGATTTTATCAGTTATTATGATTTCACGATTCATTCAACAGTTGAGAGTTTCTACACAAAAGCACATTTCTGGTTTATATCTAACGCGATAATGTTCGCCCTATCGTTCTATTATTTTGCAATATAAATTCAAAAAAATAGAACAGTAGAGCTTAACGTCACTGTCCATGTTGAAACCAACAGCGCGTTCCGCTAGTAGCTCACAACGCCCAAAATGCTCCATTAGCCGTTCCACAAGGCGACCGCGGTCATTGTGGTCGTGGTAAAAACGTGACTGTGACGTCATCATTTTCGATCACACAACGCTCACATCGACCCATGTCAAGAGGTAGGTCGAATAAGCGTTCCACTTGGGTTCACGAATGTAACGCCGGCGAGCAAGTGGAACAAGAAAAATCGCGGTCGTGAACGTGGTCGTTGTGAGTCTCTAATGGAGCGTAGCCCAAAGAGCTGAATGTGATCTGTGAACTGAATGATGCGTTAGCTAGACATGTTCAAAACCTAATGATTTTTGTTTCGGATTGGCGTCGATAAATAGAGGAGTGGACAGTCAAGTCAACTGAGATACTTTTTATAAACTTACAGTACCTACTTCGCAGCCTCATAGATTTTATACGATCGTACTATGACGTCATAAGTTTTTATCCGTGCAGGAACGGAGAAAGAATACAATTTCCTGCGGCCAAGCGGCCTGTCGTAAGAGGCGACAAAACAACCCACAGCCAGGTGGTAGGGTGGTATTTGCTCGCCTGGTAGGCTACCACCCCCGGTCTAGAGTATGCCGCCATAACAACCTTGAGTCGTGTTGTGGCATTAGTGACCAGGTTCCCGTGTCCCTTAAGAGAGTAGCAGCGCATTTGTAGCAACTTTGGTGTTGCAAATGTCCATAGGCGATGGTAACCGCTTTCCAGCAAGTGGGCCGTCTGCCTGTCTGTTGAACTCGTGCAATAAAAAATAAATAAAAAAATAAGTAGGTAAAAGAAGACAAACAGTGCATTCATTATTTCTTTAAAAGTAATTAAAATGTTTTATATTATGATATTTTAAAAGTTAGGTTATAAGACGTTATTTTAACTAATGCTCTTTTATAATATGTAAGTTTTTAGAATGTATTGATAACATATGTATGCATCCCTTTAACCAGTATTCATAGTCAAGGCGTTTTTTCGGTGGTCATACAGCGGTAGCGTGGGTGATAGCGCATTCGTAAGCGTCAGTGATGTTCCCTAACAGAAATTAATATGCTTCATATGTGATATTGCGTCATTTATCGTGCAATATACCGCCGTCGATGGGCTGTTGGTTGTACAAGCGCCAATTAACTGTTATCCATTGTCCAGAGTCGTGTTCTTGAAGCCGACAACTGATATATATTAATAATTTCAGAACAGTTTGTACGCTATTAGAAATTTTCGCGTGACTAGGTCTGTTGAGACTTGAAGAAAAATTTCTCACAATTTAATTTAGAACAAAGTATTTCAAAAGTTTACAATCAAGATATTTATTGTAAAATACTAGGAAAGTCATTCAATATACTTGTAATCAATGACATTTTATTTATAGACGCGTTATAATATAACTATTTCGTTACACTAAAATAGCAAAATTATACCCACATCCCAATACACATGTGCAGATAAACAGTAACTGATGAAAAAGAAAGATCATAAACATTATTCTTCCTATTTATCCGACCTGTCTCTTCTTATGTCCCTGCTTCGTCTGGGATAATGTTATTACTTGTAACTGTGGCCAAATGCGTCTTGTTTATAGTAATAAAAATAACGCCGTTCGTGATTAGTGTATATACATATCATCTGTCAATGTTTAATGTCATTATCAATTAATAACAATATCCCATCACAAATAACGCATCATAAGTACCTATCACTACATCTGCATGAAACGGTCACTAACACTTATATATATATATATATATATATATATATATATATATATATATATATATATATATATATATATATATATATATATATATATATATATATATATATATATATATATTTATATATTTATTCCCCCTCCGCCAGACGAACAGGATTTGTCCGGCCTACTAACTAACACTTATATTATCCCAGATGAAGCAGTAGCTCAAGTGACAGTGTGACGATTAATGGTATCAAGACTCCATTTTAGTCATATAAACAGTGAGGATAAAATTATTGGTTTTAATTCGTAGAAATATTTTCTATTATATGTTTATCAAAACAATGTTTAATATATTTCGGAACTGTATTCGTCCGTTGTCTATAAATAGAGGAAAGAACTGTGTCTAGGAATTTGAAGGTAGTGTGCGTTTAGAATAACGTGTGCAATAGCGACGCGAGTCAGTGTAATCTGGGCAATTCCCTGATCTTGTTATCATAGACTACGGTAAAACTTATTTCTACATATGAAAACATCTTGGCACATAGTTCACTGTATGTATCAATGTTTATTCAGCTGTCACGTAACAGTTTACTTAATGTGTAATGTCTGTTTGTTTGTATGATTGCATTTAATTTATCGGTGCTCTGTAAATTTTAGTTTCTTACGCACGTTTTATTACTCAGCGTTGACTAATTTATCTACTATTTAAAATATATTACATTTGATATTTAATACACTTCGAAGTGATATACCATACACTAGGCATCAGTATTGGCTAGACTACTTACCGGCTAAAAGTTGATTAATCATTTTCGTAATTAATTATTGATTACTTCTAATGATGTTAAAATTGCTAGATAAAATCTCAGACGAATAAAGGTATAGACGGAGTTTACGTGAACGAAAGTATCACATGAAGTGAAGCATGTTTTACAAACTTATTGTAAACTGATGTAGTATGCACCTGATTTGCGTCTGTGTGGGTAATAAGGTATTCACTGAAAACTATTCCACTTTTATCCGGCCAAGTTCTCTTATAGCACTGCGGCGCGATCGGCTTCCTATTCCATAATTTGTTGTAGCTGCCTTCAATCTACCTGTTTTGTTCTTCTAAGGATGATACATGAAAATAGGGGTGTTTTATGCACCTAGAAAATATTGGGAAGTAATAAAACAACTTCTTTGTTGTCCTATTGCCTTCCTAAGAAAACTATTTGGAGTCGGCACATTTTGTCCTTTCTAGAAAAACATTGTATTTTAGCAGCATACGTCATCGATCTCACCCTTAGAACAATAACAAAGCTTTAATCATTCTTATCTTCTAGATGTCACCACGTATCCATATATTTTATTTATAAAATCGCTTGATACAAACGTTCCCCTAATGATTTTCCAATAAGTGTGGCCTTTGATATCACGTAACTTTTCATTATTTTCAACTACATAAAGTATTACATTTTTAACGACATTTTTTTATTTTTAGATGTAACGTGATTCTCGTACTAATCTTTAAAATTGACTCCAAATAAACATGCCATGGAGGTCATTCTAGAATTTTCTAGTCGTAGAAAAAGGGTAACGAGTATTAAGATAGGATACGACACGAGTGTCCTTCGCATTTCTAATTAGCTAGCCTCTAAGGTAATTAACATAAATCTGAGATAAAACGGACACAAAAAGGTTTCCCATTCGGTAACTAGATAATACAGCTTATTTATGTTTTGGAAACATGCTAGAGGACAATGCTTTATTTTAATACATTTGAAATTGAAAAATCTTAATACTTCAGTTGTATCTGGATCGGTTTTGAAGAGGGTTAAAACTAATAAGGTATTATATTTTAAACATCTGTGCCTTATTTCATCTTACGGATTTTATGGAAGTATTTTAGTAGCAATTATTAATGACTTGAAAGTAGAAAACACCAAATATCAAGTGACAAAAGTCGCAATGTTGGGCATAGGTCTTCCAATTCAGGGGACAGACGGTATACCCGCCACGCTTATCCTAGCTAGGTCTCAGGTTTTACACGTCACTAATCATGATGTGCAGGGTTAACGATATTTTCCTTCACTGTCAGCACGTGGTACCTAATTGTAACAATTCATATACAACTCGACCGACATGTCAAGAAAGTTTACTAGGAAGGAAAAATACCAAGTTTCTTACCTTCTGGCAATATTCTATTTTATCTGTAGTCAAGGTCACTGAATCATAAACAGGAGTTTTTGGCGGGAACTGAAAGGGGACGTTGTGCTGTGCAGTTTTATTTTCTAAAAATGTGTAAAATTACTCTAAGATGAACAATAGTTGTGGGATATTGATAGTTTTTGAGTATTCATTATGTGCTTTTGTGAGAAATGTGAACTGTACAGTCAAATGTGGCCTTTTGAGTTGTCACAAGAACTCCGTTGATTGGCTTCAGCTGATAACCTACAGTTCAGTGGAGCTATACATAGGCTTAAGAAATTGAAGAAACTATATTGTAATCTAAGATCTGGCTTAAAGGCCTAGCTGCCAAGACATAAACCTAAATAAATAATAATAATCATAAACAAAGCGAATTTATCCTAGTTATTTTGATCCGAGTTTAAAATTCGTTAAAAAAATAACTAAATACGCATGTAATGATACCAAGTTTCACGTGAGTAGTGATTTTTAAAGTTTACCAAGGATGTCTAGTTGAATTTGAAGCAAAAATCTTTTCGTTATAATTTGACAATATTTACCAAAGAACAGCCATAGTACGTTTGTAATGGTTAGTTTAGCTTTTTTTTAATCTAATAATTGTTCTGTTAGCTATCCCAAGGTGTTAAAACTCTTGCTTACAAAATTATAGACATTATTATTAAAGTAAACATCATAGGCTATGTTGACAAAATGCGTACTGCTTAACTAATGCAGCATGATATTTACACGATGTTTGATGTCCTACTAAAAATTATTAGTAAGTATCGAAATTACTCTTGACCTTATATTGAAGTTGCTAGAGTTTAGACTTTGCGAAAGTTGCGTCCCTATTATTTTCTATTTTATTTTACCGCCCTGTGCTACATAGATACCAAGATATCAATGAAATAATTAGAATGAGCGATTCTCTTGGTCATTAAGCTGGCTAGAATAAATGAAAGAATATAGCTGTCTGTGAGATTAGGAATACATTATATTTAAATGGATTTGCTAGTCACTTAACAGTTGGCGATTAAGTATATGTATGCCATTTTGGCGATGTATGACGTAGGTTGTAATTTATAGGTTACTGAAGCCGGTCTAGGATAAATTATAATATAATGTCGTCACGTAAATACGTAAAGATTTGATCAAAAAGCGAACGGGGCGGGACGGTGACGCGACGCTGGCAGGACGGCGTCGCGGCGTGAAATTCGCACTGGGGACGTGATGATCCGGCTAGCATCGCGTCGGCCGAACCATCGCAATCGGCGCGATTTCTTGACCATTTCCAAAGATTTTTGAAGTGAAACTTCTTTAGAGTCATTATGATTTGAAACTCAATGAAACGAAAAATCCACTCTAAACACAAATCCATAGGACTAAGCCTGCGAGAGAATGAGATAGAATACATTATATTTAATAATTTAAACATTATGCTCATACAGATAGGCTTGGAAATGTTTTGAAGTTTTTCGTAAATACTTCAAATTTCGTGTTTTACAGCTTAAATATATTATAACGATATAATATATGAAATGTGACGCCATGAAATTTAGAATCCCTCCCACTTCTTGTCACACTTTGTTTCATTTCTACTGCGTGTAAATTGCACATACAAACACATATTTTTTTGTAAAGTAATGCAACACTGGCGTCACGTTGAATGCAATGTACTCCCGTCGAGCTTTCTGTTTATCTAATAAAATGAATATCCATAAAACACAACAATATCATCACGCCCGCGCCCCGCCCTGGCGCACTGCTGTTGCATTCCGGCCGGACGCGACGGCGACGTGACGCGACCGCTAGTCGAGCGCCGAGCGCGACGTCTCTATGACATATTATTCTGTATTAACTAATATCTAGACTTAATATTATAAAGAGGTAAAGTTTGTGAGTTTGTGACGTTGTAGGGGATAATCTCTGGATCTACTAAACCGATTTTAAAAACTCTTTTACTGTTGGAAAGCTACGTTAACAGGGAGTGTCATAGGCTATATAACATGACGCTATATACCACGGGAGCGGGACAGAGCGCGGGTGAAACCACGCCGGGCCGCTAGTTAACTAATATTTTACAACTCTTCACGTCCCGCCAGCGTCGCGTTACCGACCCGCTCCGTCCGCTGTTTGACCAATGCTTAATTGCTACACGTTACATGCCACTGAACTCTCTAAAATTCATCATAAGATCAAATTAAGAAGTGGTGAAAGGTATTTTCGGGAAAAGCGTTGAAAAAGTTTTCATTTATGGTGCGGCTTCATAAGCGATAATGTTAAAGATTTAGACTGTGACCGAATGCGTCTTATTTAAAGCGTTAAAAAATAATGTCGTTAACGAATAGCCACATTAGTGTATATACATACTATTATATATGTTATCTGTCGATATGTAACGTCTTGAACAATGACGCATCTCAAATAACACAATAAACCCATCGCCATATCTGCGTGAAACGGACCATATCTGTAACATTATCGCAAATGAAGCCCCACCATAACAAATTGAAGTGTGATGTTTTCATATCACGGGTGGCAGCTCAAAAGAGCGCTATTCCCTTAATAGTTAAGATTCTCAACATAAACACATAATTTTCCATTAAAAACAGTCAATTGCCCACTTTTTACTGATTTGGAAATAACATTGCATAACAAACTATCACGCTTCAAGCTCTAAGTTCTTAAAAAGTCCAAAGCAGACTTACTTTCATAGTAAAACCATAAAACTAAATACTAAAACACTATGTTTATCTAATCCTTACACAGATTGTGGGTTATTTATTGAACATTAGATTTTTGATAAAGAGTGACATGTTTTCACTAACTATATGCAGATAATATATAATATTTACGTAGTACTTAGGTATATACATGTCATTACAATATTTTGGGATTTATTGAGCTTTAGATAACTGAATCAAAACATAGGTAGTTTTAGGAAATACCGTTTATTGAAGTGTGGGAGGTGGATTACATGAAGAGGTACATAGATTGCACGTCAGAATAAAAGAAGTTCAGGAGCTTTTACATACATACATACATACATAACTTCACGCCAGTTCCCTTGCGGGTAGGCACGAGCAACAGAGCGCTATTTAGGCTTATTCTTACACACCTCACTTGCTTCTTTGACATTCATAGCTCTTGTCATGCACGCTCGTCTGTTCTTAAGGCTCCTGACATCACCTTCTGCTAGTACACGATCAATTTGATCATGGAAGGTGTGTCGTGGCCTTCCAAGACTTCTGCATTTAACTGTTACAGATGCGACTTCTACTTTTATTATAACTTAAACCAGGATATGTCCGTGACTTTGTCCACGCTTGACTTGAAATTCCCGGGGCACAAAGAAAAGAATGGAAACTATCCTTTTAGTGAAAACTGTGTCGGAATAAGTAAATTTTTATGCATTCGATCTGTGTGCCAGTAGTATGCATGAACTATAAGCTACTCTCGTGAAAATTTCCGCAGGATTCCCGGAATAACAAAATCACACATTTTATTACATAAAATTTGCTATCGATCAGTGAAAAAACCACATTGGAATTAGATTTTTTTAAACTGGTCATTTTAAATCATTTCCAGAAAAAAACCCGTGGGATTACCAGGATGAAATGTAGTGCAGATTTCAAGTCTAAGAATTTTCTATCGATTAGTGGAAATGAAAATCAGCCCCGTAGTTTTTGCGTGAATCCCGAATAAACACAAAGCGACAAACACCAAAAAAATCTAAAAAAAATGCATCGTGTTCTCCATCGTTTATATAATGTATTCCAGTTGTTTTTTTTAAATAGATTCAATGTACAGACATAGCATGTTTAGAATTTTATAATATTACTAGCTCTCCCAGCAAATGTCCTGTGTCCTGCTCTTAAAAAATAAATTCTGGAACCCGATTGGAGTGCCACCTATTGAGTCCCAGCTGTAGATTTCAACCATCGAGGGACCTACTCAAATAAACACAAAAAATTTCGTCATCATCGTGGAACCCGATTCCAACGCCACCTACCGGGTCCAATTGTGAATCTAAACCATTCTCGAATCCGCATGAACACACAAAAAAATGTAATCGAAATCGGTCCAGCTATTTTGTAGGTGTTCAGTCACATGCACACGCACAGAAGAAATTATGTATATAAAGATAGATGAAGGAAAGGGATGAATTAATGAATATTTATTTGTAGAAATACAGGTAATAATTGTACAAAAGATGGTAAACAAAGTGGATTCGTCTCACTGTATTTGATCTAAACATGGTCATACAAATAGTTGGGTAGATGTCAATTTAAAAAATTATAACTGTTCTAAATTTATAAATACAATTTGATTAATTATATATTAAATATAGAAATAAAAGAATGTCAACAAAATAGAATCAATCAGATGTCAGAGGCAAAAATATAATCATTTACATAATAAAATCCCTAATGTCATAAAAACACTTTTCCATCAGCCATGAATGTAATTTTAATTTAATTTTTCTTTTCAGCAATTTTCTTATTGATATGGGTATCGAATTAAAAACTTTTATGATCGTCACTTGGCAGTTTTTTTGTCTTAACGTCAGCGGCGTAGCGTGGGTAACAAACAACAAAAACAATTTTACCGCCCTTTTATTTAGGTATTTCAATTTAATGCATACTATATCTATAGTAATATTATAAAGACGTAAAGTTTGTGTGTTTGTGACGTTGTAGGGGGTAATCTCTGGATCAACTGAACCGATTTTGAAAATTATTTTTCTTTTGTGTTGCCAGCAGTCGCTACAAAATATAATTCAAAGAGCCCCTCTCTTCGTTCCATTCCCCGAATTCGTCACAGAATAAGTAATGAAAAATTCCGTGCTTCAAATGGATCAAATATTTGTATTATTTATTGTCAAATTTTGGCGCCCCCTAAAAAGTGCCGCCTAGGGCGGGCCGCTCCTGCCGCCCCCACTATGCTACACCACTGCTAAACGTAGTGTTGCAGTTAGGTGTTACTAGTCTAGTGGGGTCTATAAATTTTACTCTAGATTACTCTAGAATTAACGCTATCACAATATTTATCAAACATTAATGGATTGTCTTTCACAAAGTTTCCTATTTGAAATATATATAAACTAGTCAACGTTTCATTTTATAAAAAGTGGTCTGCAAGATAAGAAGGGTCCAACTCCGCAGACTGCCCTTATGCATTTTTTCTGTAGAATGAAAGCACTTTTAATGTCTGTGGAATTTCCCCCTTTGTATGGAAATGTGGAACTTAATTCTCTGTAGAGAAAATACTCTGCATGTGGGATTGATAACCTAGTCTTCGTTTAAATCTACATCTATGAAGATATTATGTATTGTTTGTGTCAAGTGTCCCCCTACTTGTGTTATTTATTGATCGATGATCTAATATCAAAGAGTGCTGTTTGCATAAAAGAAATTATTTTAAACAACAAGCCCACACTTGGTATTTTGTTATTTTGCACTAAAGAGCATTCATTATATTCAATTCTGTATTTTTTGTAGATACATGGAACCCGATATTACGTTAACCAGCATATAAAACGAAACCGCATGTTGAATCTGTTTAGAAAAAATTAAGTGCGTGGCAAAATGAAATTTCTCAAATAAGAATAAAATGTGCCAAATTGCACGAGAAATATATTAATAACATCGAACCAAATATGTAGGTCGGTATTTTATGTGTTCACATAAAGGGAGGTATCGTAGATGGTATGATAAATTAGTGAATGGACGATAAAATTTACAGTCCTTAGTGGCGCCGGCTGCTAAAAGGTACGACCTATAGTTATAGCACAGTATTAGTCAGAATCATGCGGTTCAAGGCAAGGTGTGTATATATTTATTATACGAAGTATTATATAATTATTGAAATATCTAGGAGACTTTATTTAGTTTAAAAATGAGTTACAATCTTTAGTCGTTATCTTGGATACAATGAATTCCCTGTAATATTATATTGCGGGATACGTAATTGAAGCCAAGTAGAAGATTTAATCTTGTAAAAATTTTAATTGATTGAAGATATTTGATTTTCATTCAGTTTTCTTAGATACGCCAATACAAATAATAAGGCAGGAAATCTAATAATATTGAGCCCGTATTTATTTGACCAGAGGTCCGTGTTACAAATACACGTGTGGAAAAATGCAATAAATCACTGCTACAGTGAGTTTATTGGTTACGTTTCGTTTTTGTACGTATACGTTTCGCGAACTAATATAGAGAGGTGAAGGTCGGTTTTGTATAGTTTATGGGTATCTTGGCTATAAATGTAATGCGTGTAAATAGACACATCTCTGATATATAACAAACACTTTCATAACGTTCTTTGCTTAGAGATATCTATGCACTGATGTAGTATATGAAAGAAATATCCAAATGCGACAAACAAATTAGGAATAAAATATATATACAAAAGTTGTATGCCGCAGTTTCAGAAATGAGGTTGGCACTTAGTATTTTGTTGTGCCGAAATGAGGTTCGACACGGTACTGATTTCCATGCTCACCTCCTAAATCACATACTATATATGTACGAGCTAGGAATTATTCTATTACTATGTTGATATTAGATAGATCAACCACATTGAAACAATTTAGTCGAAAGACTCGGAACTGAAAGGACGTGACGATACTCAATGACAGTAAATGATTCAAGTTTATGATTATATCGATCACTTTGATTGTTGAAATTGAAATACAGACCTTATAACAGTCTAATACCGATTTTATGCTAATAGTACACAGTTAATTTTTATTTTTCAATTTCGATGAAAATAATCCCTGTACAAATGAAATTGAGTCATTCACACAAATATAAGAAAAATCACAAAAGTAGCAAAAATTAAAAGCTTAAATAGAGATGGCCTGGGCATATGACAAGAGGAATCACTATAAAATGGACAAAGATGGTAATGCAGTGGTTACCACGAGATAGGAAAGGAAGACGAGGGAGACAGTACAAAAGATGGAATGAAGATATTATGGAAATTGCAGGTCCCTTATAGCCAAGACTAACGAAGGACAGGGATACATGGAAATAGCTGGAAAGGACTATGTATCGAAGAGATACGCTATCTTTAAAAAATAAATAGTTAGGAAACTTTAATTTAAAGAAATCATTTATTATTAGGAATAAAGGCTATTTTGATCTGATTTCGATTTTGATAGTTTAATTTCTAAATGACCTATGGGTATAGGTCATTTCACATGAGTATTAGTTTACGCACGGCTCATAAACAGCGTAGGCGTTTGGTGAAACAGGAAACAAGTTTATTGCATGTAATTCGACTAATGAAATTCAATTAAATGGCTACTAGTAATTAATTTATATGGTCGAGTGCGTACTTATTGTTTGTCATTCTATATTTTATTTATCTACATGATTTACTTTTAAGTTCTGTACAGCAAACAGCAAGACAGACACACAGATGGACAGACAAATTACGGTTATTGAATTCACGACAATTAAAGGTAACATTACATTGAAATCCATTGAATCATTTCGGAGCTATTTGAGACAAACATTTAAACAGACTGACAGACAAACATCCTAATTGATTAGGTGTTATAAAAATTGCTTGAAGACGAAAATCTTCGTGCAATGCGTCCTACTCGTCATGACGTATGGTGCCGAGACGTGGACATTGACAGTAGTGTTGGTTCACAGACTGAAGGTCGCTCAGCGGGCTATGGAGAAAGCTACGTTGGAAATTTTCATTATATCTATAAGAGACTTATAGATAAAATCAGAAATGAGGATATCCATAAGAGAACCGAGGTTACCGACATAGCTTGCAAAATTAGCAAGCTGAAGTGGCAGAGGGCTGCCCACATTTGTCGCAGGAGCGATGGTTGATGGAGCAAACGAGTCCTGGAGTGGCGACTGTCTCTCGGCAACCGTAGTGTAGGACGTCCTCCAGCCTGATGGACCGAAAATCTTTGCAAGATCACCGGTGGGGGTTGGATGAGAAAGGCGGAGGACTGGGATTAGTGGCGCATACTTGAGGATGCCTACGGCTAGCAGTAGACAACAGTTGCTGATATTTTGTAGAGATAGCAGTTTTCAATTAAATAGGGCAATGGACAGTCCAGTCAAATCAACTGAGATACTTTTTATCTTACTTCTTCTTCAACTCATAGATTTTATACGGATATATCTTATGACGTTTTTAAGTAGGTACAAGTAAAAGGACGCAAATAATGATTTCTTGAAAACTGATTTTTTGGTTCCATTTTTTACAGTTTATTTTTTTTAATTAAATTTGTAATTATTTTCAATTAAAAATAAACTTTATAATTAAGTTTATAAATTAAACTAAACATAAATTATATAGTTATATGCAAACTAAAATTAAACTATAAAATCTAGTACCAGACCGCTGTCAGTCGGAAACGTGCCCAAAAGACTGGCCACATTGCCTCGCTGAATGGCAACGCTAATGCGTTGCCAGAGGTATAAACCAGTCTTTTGGTCTCGTGATAAAGCTTGTGCGTCTCAGGCCCCCATATTCCCACGGTTTCGACTTCAAAAGCCGCAAATATATGGCCATTTCCGATGGCTGAGTATTTGTGGCGTTTTAAGGCCTGCTATTATGCAGCAGCTGTACCGGCAGACATGCTAGTGGCTGGAAAATGGGACGCTGCCAAAGTATCGACGCAAGACGTGTCCTATAATACTAAGGGGCGACTCATCTTCCAGGGCACCAATGACATACCATCGGGTCTCTTGCTACCGTCGCGGTAGTTTATTAAATAAAATTTAAAGAAATTAAAATGATTTCTATCATGATATTTTAAAAAGATTAGATGGCAAGATATTATTTTAACGCTTGTTCTTTTATGCTGGGGTTTCATCTGCGTTAGTGTTAAAGATTTAGCACATTGCCGAGTGAGTCTTATTTAAAGCGTTAAAAATAACGCTGTTAACGCACAGCTACATTAGAGTACTATACGTTATCTGCCTATATTTAACGTCATTAACAACGTCGTATCTCAAATAGAGCCTCAAACCCATCGACATATCTGCGTGAAACGGCCTAAATCTTTAACATTATCCCCGATGAAACCCAACTTTACATGTAAATAATGTTAGAATTTATTGTAACACGTTTCCGCATCTCTATATCATATTTTATTATATGACACTTATTTTGATATCACAGACATTTTAATTTTATTTATTGGTATAGATAGTAATATGTGCTACGTACCTACATAATAGTAAGTGTCCTTGTAAGTTTGTAGCTTTATTACACAACTACGTCGCTACGAGGCGTAGAACTTTGGAGCACATATAAGATTTTTAATATAAGTTTGTTTGACAAAATTTTAGCCAAGTTTGACGTCACAACTTGATTGATACATATTTATGAAAGTAACTACACAGTAAGATAATTATAAGATTTATTTATAATCTTGTATGCCTTTAAGACCGCGGGTCATGAAAATGGCTCGGACTTTTGAAGGGTTTGCGTTAGGCCATGGGAAGACCAACACGTAGAGAGCCCTTGACAAATTTAATCTAAATGGCGCGTGACACTAACCGGTGATTATCCCTGTATATGTATGTCCCTGTAGTATATGGTGTACCATATAAAAATGTACCCAAAGACAAGCCCCAGCCAGTGTAGGACTATTATTATAGGAAATGACAGTAAAAGGTACCGGGCTATTCGGATGAACTGCTAATGGAACTAGGAATCTGGGACTATGAGGACTATGGCGTCTATCCGTAGCAATTTTCGGGGAACATAGATAAAATGGGCAGACTGTGACTCGCCACACCCTGCATGAGCCCCTAAAAATGCCTTACAAGATTGGCAAGGGGCAACATGGGTGTGAGTGGCTGAAAGGTGTAGAGAGGTGGCCTGCAGGTTCAAAGAATCTACTTACGACGTTAGGCCATTTATCACTTTCACCCCTGGAGTTTGAGTCTTAGCTCTAGCGATCTCCACTCCGTGCCGGCTGGCTAGGGAAAGCACGAAGATGGGGGCCTTGCCTTGGCCCCCGGAGTCAGGTCTGAGATTTGGCAGCTCACCTAAGGCTACGCCACAAAGCTCCCCTTCGGGTTTATTATATTTATTATTATTATTATTATAAGAAATCAAGTTATCGCTTATTGGTTATTAGTATTTTGTGTAATTAATTAATTTAATGTACACATTAATGTCAGATTTAACCACTAAAATGATTTTAGGAAGTAAAACGTAGTGTCTTATATAAAAAAATATATATTATTAGTAATCACAATCAAATATAGCTTATATCATTCAGGAATAATGTAGATTTATACTGGTAAAAGAATTTTCAAAATCGGATCTGTAGTTCAAGAGACTACTTCCTACGCACTAACTCACAAACTTTACCTCTTTAGAACAGGGTATAGATATAGGCAGATAAGATCCGTTCAACCGTTTATTAAAAATAAAAAAATATTACTAACATTTTTGCTGAGTTGCTAACCTTAATTCTTGGAAATGCAGCGTAAAATATCTTAAATGTAATTAAACGACAAATGTGTGAATTGTATTTTATATTTTTATATTGTCCCTTTTCAGTCAATTTTTATTTTTAATTTATCCGGTAGTACGTATAAGATGATGATATCTGTTTGAAAAACTTAGATACATAACACCTTATTGCACATAAAAAAAAGTACAAAAGATCTGGCGATGTATGTAGTTAAGCAAAATATGTAACAATACTTAACCAGTCACACTGGTGTTATATAAGTTCAATTTGTTTTAATTTCCTCGTTTTTTTTAGCGCAATATATTTTTTAATTATTAAACATTTGACGAAACTTTTTAGCATTGCTAAGGAAACACTAGAAAACGTGACTCGGTTACTAATAAAACGGCGAAGAAACGAGCTGGCGAAGATTGATTACATGACTCTATAGTTATATTATTATTCTAGTTAATTTGTAGTTTACTTTTAATTTTGACCTTTACAGTCTTTTGAAAGTTCAAGAAGTAATTAACAATGTTTGATTGAGTTTCAGAATTAGTTTGATGTTACCAAAATATCTCGTGTCGTGATTTAACGCCTTATTCATAACAGCTATACGACGTTTTTAGGCTAATTCATTTTATAGAATAAATTAGAATATTAGAACTAAATAAGAATTGTAAAAGAGTAGCGAGAAGATACTACCTACACATGCTTATTGACATGGTAGAGCTATGATGGAGTCATTATCTTGATATTCTTCTTAAGAGAAGAATTAAGTTCGGCTCGATCAGTGTGATACCAAGCAAGCGGCGTGAAACAGCTTTAAGTTAATCATGTTTCATGCTCTACCATATTTCCCCTTCCCCTTATTTCATTCCCCTATCCCATTCTTCTTACCTGATCCTTCTACTCCAGCTCTCCTGTCCCATTCTTATTATCCTACCTTTCCTATCTCATCCTTTCTATATCATTATCAAGGCTAGCAACGGTCGGTCCCTAGACGACTGAAAGCACTTTCCATTAGATCAGCCATCTGCTTGTTTGCCAGCTTCGCAATCAAAAACACACATTTACACTGACACACTATTACACTGACTTGTGTGCGCCAGTCTTGCCCGGTTTTATACTTTAAGAACGAGAAAAAAAAACAAGTAATGAAGGTAGTTAACCGGAAATGTCACTCACATCAGTATTTTAGTAAACAGTTCCCATAACGTAGTTTCTATCAACGGACGTGACACAGAAATTGGTTTACCGGAAGTACCGCACATATCAGTATTTAATTAAATAATTTGTTTACACTATTTATAAAGGTCACACAATATTATTATTATCAATTACATTTGTGACACCACTAACTAATTTATTAAGTGTTTAATTGACATTTATCTATATTTAAAGCATTACTTAGTGAATAGGTCTTACACACGTGTCTAGGCCGGAATGGCCAGGCTGCACTGGTTGCTTTGAGAAAAGACGAAGAAAGGAACACCGAGGGGTTTTAGTGCAGTCATAGCATTTTTACGGAGGTGATATTAACACCCTAACGTGGCGAATCCTCAATGCGCTTCCCCCACTGTGGTAAGTCCTCAATCAGATTTGCCTCGTAAAAATAAGTTGTTAAAGAATGAAAATATAGAAAGGACCAATGGGAAAACGAAGAATGAGGAGATCAATAAAAATGTTGGCTGATGACGTAACAGAAGCAGCAGGCAAATTGGATGATCTTAAACAAAAATATGATTCAATTCTGGAAGACGAAGGAAAAGGCATTCACCCGAAGAGGGGTTTAAAATCAAGATTGAATTCGTACATAATACTACAAATTAAACAATGGCGGCGGTAACAAGACTGATTTATTTGTCATTAGATAAAATACAAACTACCCGTAATTTATATACATAACAGATATTACATTTCCTCCCTTTATAAATAGAAAATAATAACAAAAATTGTGATTCATTACAAAAAAAGTACTAAATATAATTTAAGATATAAACAAATTTCTAAAAACTACACCGTTTACACGATTGTAACGTCTTATAAGTCTTACTAACCAATAACAACCTATCAGTATACGAAAAACATTTTGGCGATAAAAGGGTTAATTATTATTAAAATAAAGGTTTACAAGTGATTTAAAAATTTTCATCTATATGTTATCAACTTAAAATTGGAAAAATGATGTTTTATGCCTTCGTCCACGATTGACTTGAAATTCCCGCGGCATTCCCGGAACACAGCATTAAAAAAATAATCTAAGCTATCATTTCACATGTGATGAAAACTGTGTCAGAATAAGCTAATTCTAACGCACCCTAACAAATACAAACCGCTCATGGGATAAAAAGTAACGACGATTTTAAGTCTAAGAATTAGCTATCAATCAGCGATAATCGCATCGCAATCGACTCAGTAGTTTTTACTTCAATCCCGAAAAGTAGACTAACAGATAAGAAATCTAAAAAAAAATAGCATCGCATTCTTCGTCGTTTATTTATTATATTTATTCCAGTTGTTTGCTTTAAATAGCTTCAATGTACAGACACGGCATGTTTCGAATTTTATAATATTATAGATAAGACCTTTATCGAACAATCTCAACTACAGTTTTTGAGAGTGCACGACGTCGTTTGCGAACATTGCTTTGGCTTGAAAATCGTCTGAAGGACGTTATCATTTAAAGAATATGATTTTTGTTCAAGTTGATACGTTTTGTACGATGTAATTTTCAAATATTAACTCTGTTTAGGTGTTTGAATCAGGAATATTATTTACAATAATAATGTTCCATATAGGAACAATAAAGAACAAGTACACCATACTTTCCATTGTACGAACGTAACACAGAATTCTTTGGTTTTAACACAGTAGCTAATAAACTTAAACCAGTCGCAAGTAAATTTCAATTACAGTAAAACGTATTTTACTCCGCCTTTTGATTTCTCTTTATAAGTTCGGAAAATATACCTTTCACTGGAAAATACATAGGTGTATCTAAATTATTGAATTTAAATACATTTTCAAGTTTTGTCTCCTTACCTGTTGAAAGGATCACATAGTGATTTGAATTTCGACAGTTATCTTATACAGCTTGTATAATTTTTAATTTTTACGTTAGATTCAACAGCTGTAAAATACAAAACCATTGAAAAATCACATCCAAATGACTTGTGGCGTTATCTTGTTGAAATAATCACTCCTGGCCTGCTTCTGGTTTAAGTTTAAAGGTGCTCTTACAAGGGCAATTTTTTGAGCAATTATTGCTTGGCAACAGCCATTGGCTTTGCTGGATCGTCTACAGTCTTTCGCAGTCCGCTGCGGGACGTAGACCTCCCCGAGACGGCGCCACTCATCCCTGGCCTCTGATTTCCTCATCCAGCGCCTACCGGCAACCTTGTACAGGTCGTCGGTCCATCGGGATGGAGGGCGTCCGACACTACGTTTACCGAGACGCGGTCCCCATTCCAGGACTGGTCTGCTCCATCGGCCATCGGTCCTGCGGCAGACGTGACCGGCCCACTGCCACTTCAACTTGCTAATTTTGCGAGCTATGTCGGTTACCATGGTTCTCTTACGGATATCCTCATTTCTAATTTTATCCATAAGAGAAACACCCAACATAGCTCGCTCCATAGCCCGTTGAGCGACTTGGAACTTGTGGAGCAATCCTGCCGTCAGTGTCCATGTCTCGGCCCCGTAGGTCAGGTCGGGGAGGATGCACTGTTCGAAGACTTTTGTCTTCAAGCATTACGGAATAGTCAATAAGTAATGGATCAATTTGGAGCAAATGCAATAAAATGCGGCAATTGTTTCGGGAATATTGCTTCTAATTGCTCCATATATTCCACATTTCTCAACGCCGCCATATTAGTTGCCGAATGTCCAATCTAAGGTTTGGAATTTTTTAGGCAATATTCTTTCTATCTCCTTTCGTAGTAGTGGCGTCACAGTTGACAAGTTTGACCGGGATTGAGCAATTTTAGTTGCTCGTGTAAGAGCACCTTATCTTTCGTTTTATTAATGCTTAGGGATAAATATTTTCAGTTCTTTGATAGCCGATGTGGAGACTGTATCATAAACTGGGACGTAAACATTTAATACCGATTCCCAACTGTGATATAAATATAAAGTTGATTAACCCACTAATTATAAGACATGCCACAATGTTTATTTAGGGTAGGTAATAAAAGAGCAGCTGTCGGTGTATATCGCCGTTTTCTTTCTGAGTTCAATGAAATGTTGTTTGTTTTTAAATTTAGACAAAATATTAATGTTTGGTGTTAGATTTACAGTTATTTGGACAGTTACGACTATTAAGGTTCTTCAGGATTATGATAATTAGCGGTAAAATGAACTCTTTATAACTTCACTACACTGTAATTCTTAACATGTAACTGTGATTCGCACACGGCCACCTGTCTGTTTCTATGATAGGCTTAAATATATAACTGGATATAATAAAAAAATATTACACAATGATTTCAGAACTTCCTATTTTTTTTGAAGTTGGTAAAAATATGGCGATGGCCTGCGCAAGTAACCATGTTCAAGATCTTTTTGTAACCAGCCTGGGGCTGAAATAATATACACTAAAACCTCAGTCTTTCTCCCTTCACCATAGAGTAGCGTCGCGGTAATGAAAGCGTTGCCCTTTGTTTTGTTAACGCAAGGGAATGTGTTTTCTTGCGACACACATTGGAGCCCAGGATACGGGGGAAGGCCAAATGCAGCACCTAGTGCCGCCAGCATCGTATGCGTGTGGAACTCTCGTACCTGATGGCCCCCGTACCTCTTCCAATGAAGGGAGAGGCCGATGAGCTACCCGCTAAACCTACCTGCGTCCCGAAGAGAGAAAACACTTAGTAAGAACGCCACAGGATCTAGGACAGAGTTACTGCACTGTGATGTTTGTTACGTGTACCAGATCGGTACAAGCCCAAGGAAGCAGGGATGTATTACACCATTAAGTTAATCAGAGGTGAAAGAGCGTTGCCCATGTCACAACTGCTGATTTATTAAGCCCACCCATAACATCACGCATGCAATCGTAAGAAAAAGAGTTTCCTTGTTGTTTTTCGGGGTTCGGGCCAGTGCCAATAACATCCAAGAGTTCTGGCTAACAGGTTTGACATGCCTGTACTCAATCAGTTGATATCCTAGCAAATACATTAGTTTTTAAGTATTTTGTGTAATCTACTATAACCCAGTGTGGATTGTAGTGTTTGGAATTCATTGATTGTTGTTATATCAGGGATGGACATATTCAGCAGTGAATGTTTAAGGCCTGAAGCGGCCGCTTTTGGAGATTGCTTCTGGCCCGTTGCTCTATCTTACTATTTATTAACTTGTCTCGGTTGAATTTTGACATTACTTGTATGGGGAGCTTATGTTAAATTTTAAGCGATTCCAAATGAACGGTCCGTAAAATACAGGAACCGGACTTTAGTAGTTGTAAAACAGCCTAAATTACCGCTTTATTTTGGTACTTGTTAGGGTCGTCATACGAATCTGCAAAAGTGGCCGGTTTAGTTACTTAGTTAAACATTATGTTCTACTATTTACTAATAAGTTATTAAATACATACATACAGACATAACTTCACGCCAGTTGCCTTGCGGGGTAGGCAAGAACAACAGAGCGCCATTTAGGCTTATTCTTACACACCTCACATTAAATACTTTTGGTTAAATGTATTATTACAAGCATTCCCAGATGAATCAACTTTTATTTATATTTAAACTTTGTGACTGCGAATGTAAATAATGCTTACAATGTTGAATGCTTATAAAAGCGGTATAATAATAACAATTAGGTCTTTAGGCCATTGTCACTCTCTGATGTCTGAAAGGACTTCCAAGATCATTTAAAACGGCCGCTTTTATTTTGTAGAATGTGAAAATTTTAATATTGCACTCCTTTTAACTGTCATTCTTTTTTTGATTTAAAATATATTACAAAGTTTAAAATACATAACCTGGTCATGTGCGAACCCGTGTACTTGTAGTGAGGTACGTTGTGCTTTTGCCATTTGGCTACAGCTACTGCAAAATACATCTATTAAGGTATATCCACAGTCGTGCAGTTTCACCTTCGTCTTGCCTCTACAAATTTCAATTCATGCGTCTAGTTAAGTGTAAGTACACTTAGGGATATAATTACTTTTCAAAGGACGTTAACTGAAAATGAGGTTTAATGCCTCTCATATTATAAAATTGTAGTCTTGTTTTTTAAATTTTTTGTGTTTGTTTGGGATTCACGCAAAAACTACTGGGCGATTTTCATGCAGTTTTCGTTGATCGACAGCAAATTCCTGGACTTAAAATCTCAAGAGAATTTTCTTGAGGGCGGTTTAAATTGGCCAGGTTCAAAAAACAATTATTCCGATGCAATATTTTCACCGGTTCAAATTCTCTGTGTTAACAACTCTAATCTTTGCTACCTATCCAACATGGACGAAGTTGCGGGCAAATCCTAGTATTTTATACTAGTGTAGTAGTATATAGTATAGATTAAAATACAGTACAATCCATAATCCGGACCTCGTTAATCCAGTGATTGCGGTAATCCGGACGGGCCGCGGCCTTAAAGGCGAACGTCCACCACGAACTAAAATATGTTAAAACCAAGCTCAGTTGTTGGAAATTGTAGCCCGCCTTTTTTTTATGGCAGGATTTCAGCAGATAGGCAGACAGCCCACTTGATGGAAAGCGGTTACTATCGCCTATGGACATTTGCAACACCAAAGGTGCTTCAAATGCGCTGCTGCTCTCTTAAGGGAGACTGGAACCTGGTCACTAATGCCAGAACACAACACAAGGTTGTTATGGCGGCATACTCTAGACCAGGGGTGGTCGCCATCCAGTCGAGGAAATACCCTACCACCTGGCTGTGGGTTGTTTTGTCGCCTCTTACGACAGACCGCCCGGCCACAGGAAATTGTATTCTTTATCCGTTCCTGCACGGATAGAAAACTAAGCTAAAACTACGTCATTCATAGCCAGTTTGCACTGGTTTGTGGAGTTAATCTAATGTGATGGAAGAACAAGACAACAACTATGACGAGAGTTCAGAGGAGGGTTACATTCGTCATCGGAAAAGAAGATTGTTTATTGCTCTATTCATCAAGATATTTCTTTTCATATTTCTTAACGTATTTAATCAAAAAACACTGTCCTGTGTCCGTTTCACTGTACACAAAACACAGCTCTAGCCAAAGGCACCAGAGGCGTAAAGTAAGAGTGAGAAGTGCTTAACTTCTTTCGCGTAGTTTTGGATCGGCCTACACAACAATTTATTTGACTTAGTTTGGCCGTTTTACCTAGCTTAGGTGGAATATAGTTCGCGGTGGACTTACACGTTTGAAAAACTGGCTTAGTTAAGCGAGCTCAGTTAAACTAAGTTAGTTTAGTTCACGGTGTATTTCGGCTTAACACTAAAACGGTAGGAAAATAATAAATTTGACAGCCACAAAGTTATATTTGTGTCGACTTATAGACCGAGTTCTTGAAATGAAATGCGAAAATTATAAATAAGCAGAAGGAGTATTACAGACATATCAAGAAGGATTAAATTTCTGTTTTTTTTAACGTCGTATCAAGTGTGCAGATTACATGTTTGTAATTCCCAACACGTACATTTGTATATACATATTAATTTCTGTCTTGTCTGTCTCACTTTTCTTTACTTAATTTTCGATCATTATTGAAGGAAACATTGAACATGTGTTTTATGACGAGTACAATATGGCATAATCAGAACGCCTTGATAATCCGCAAAGGGTCTGTCTGTCAAGATTATCGAGGCTCTACTGTAGTAATTAGTTACATCCAGAAGTTTTGCCGACGATCACCGCTTCCGCTTCCAAGAACAGGAATACGCGCTCGTCTAATTATAAATCTTATCGACAAACCGGGTATAATAGATGAATTTTGCATAAAATAAATGTAATACTTGACGCGATGAGATGTCTCTACATATATGAGACATACATATATGACGGCCTCTGTGGTTGAGCGGGTTATGCCTTTGCCGGCCTACCTCACTGCAACGCAGAGGCTCCGGGTTCGGAAACGTATTTTCTCCGTTATATACTATGGTCTGGGTGTTTGGGATCGGCCCCAGAGTAGTCCGTTGTATATTACCCATAACACAAGCATAACTTACTTAATTTGGAGATATACAATATGTGTGTTTGTCTGCCGATTATTATTATTATTATTATTATTATTATATATCACACCAATTTTAATTTTTGCACCACTGTAAAACAGTTTTTTTTTTATTACGTATAGGTTCTCGTTTGACCATTATCTCGCTCGATTTGAGCGGAGATGGGGTCTAAGATCGAGTACGTTTACCTAGAAGGTACCTATTCACACGAGACTTGAAGACACCCAGGTTGTAGGTTTCGGGACAAACAGACTCCGGCAGTGAGTGTGATGATGTGAGTCCTTTGCGGTGCGCATAATGAAGGTGAAATCAAAGCGCTTTGTTCGTATAGGTGGTATGTTCACCATATAGCGGTGCCGCATGCGTGCGTCTGGTTGTCCGATGACGGAAGGGAGACAGCGGGATAAGATTGAAAAGCTCCAATGCACACTCACCAAAATGTATCCGATAAAAAAACGACAAGCTGGCAACCCTGCGTCGCTGTTCGAGACTTTGTTATTTGTCATTAAGATTAAGATTTAGGTCTAAGCTAAGATTAAACAACCCTAAAGAAATAAGTACTCTGCTTTATGGCAACAATATGGGATTCAGTTATGTCCATTCCAAATTTTACTTGTTTTTTAGATAAATATTATCTGGGAACTACGTAAATAGTGAACAGGCCTGATAAAAGCTATATTGATAGACTATCCATTTGGTTTTTATGGAATGATTTTTACAAAACGCGGTGTTTCTCGTATGAACGGAGTTTATGACGCGGTTAGGAAAGCGGCGCGGCGTGTGGCGGACGCTGCACGCATCACGCATTTGCCATGGAAGAGGAATATTCTTTTTCCATGGCATTTACCTTCTCAACCTGTTTAGTAAGTAAATAAAAAAAATATATAAAATGTTTATTTTCTAATCTGCCATGGTTGTAAATATAACGTACGTAACCGAAATAAACTTGGTTAAGTGATTGACAGCTTGCGCATAAAGATTCCGCACAGGCGATAAACGCCGTTTTTTATTATTTTCATTATATGGCTCCGGAACGGTAAAAACACCCAATCGAAAATGTCCCATATTTCAACTACTCAATGTATATTTTTCAAAACAATTTTCGTCCAAAGTATTCTTATCACCTTTATATTTTCAGAATATTGCACTTTTAAACTAAAAGTGCAATATTCTGAAAATTGTGAAATTTACAGGGGAGACAAATTTTCATGACTTTGGGCCTAATATTTTGCCACCTCTTGACTTCATTAAAAACGCTAAATTGACTACCTATCACATTTTATCTATATATACCAAATAGATTCTGACAATAATTCACTACACTTGACAATTTTATAAAGCTGCTGTTTACGCAAAAATGGCTATGGAGCACTAAAAAGAATTAAGTGTATCTATTTATAATATTATAAAAGTCTAACATGTCGTGTCTGTACATTAAGATATTTAAAAAAAAACAACTGGAATAGACTTTATAAACGATGAAGAACACGATGCACTTTTTTAGACTTTTCGTCTGTTTGTTTGCGATTCATGTAAAAACTACTAGGCCCCTTTCTTTGCGGTTTTCGCTGATCGACATCAAATTCCTAGGCTTAAAATCTACGCTATTTTTCAAACTGGGAATCAGGCGGGAATTATTCTGGGAATGATTTAAAAGGGCCAGATAAATAAAAAATAATTTCAATGTGATTTTTGATGGAAATACAAATTTTTGTATATGCTAAATTTGAATTTAATATTTTGGAATGCGTCTTTTCCACTGAAACCATAACTGACATTCTTTCTTTAAATTCTGCGATACTTTGTGTCGCGAGAATCCCGCGGGAATTTCAAGTGAAGCGTGGACGAAGTCGCGGGCATATTCTAGCTGAAAATAAAAGTGCTAAAGGGTATAAGAATTTCATAAAATGTCTGTCAGAATTTTTTATCACGTTTTTCAACGCCACTGCCTATCGCTGATCTTGGCACTTAACTGTGTCATCAAAGGGATGATTAACGACTCTGCATGACGCCTTCAAGCTGATACTTTAGTATGAAGGTCAAGGGCGACCGATAGTGAGTGACAAGTTCCACGTTAAGTGATCTGTGATATATTGCTGAAAGGACGGGAATACCAATGATCGTGAAGACTTGTCCAAATATCGATGAAAAGTATTGAATTTGCACTTTTAAATATATTTTTAGCAGACATAACTTAAGACGATATTTAATATGGTTTCATTAATTCATTCCTAACTCTTTGGTGTTAAATCAGGGTTGCTTTCTGAGCGGCCGTTTCGAAGTACGGGGTTCGCTTTCCTGTTATAATTACATATTTTCCCAATTATCACAAACGAAACACGTGAAGTTTATACGTATAATAGTATATTGAAATTGCGAAAATATTTAAAATGAATAACTAAGAAATGAAATTAAAAAACCAATTAAAACGTATTCCACTCTAAATTTTGAACTAAGCAGTGAAAATTCTCAAGAAATTCAATATGGTAGAGCTTAGAAACACTAAAAGAAAATTAATATGAAAGACGCACAATAAAAATAGTGGAAGCCTCTGTAGAACTCTTGGACTGCAGTGTAGTTGTCCCATTGTTTGGTATACTGTAGTGATACTGTTTGCAATAACAGATTATAACATAGTGTTATGTGCTTATAACATAGTAGATCATAACACCTGGCTAATGATGCAGCCGCAAGCGGCCATAAACGAGTACAATAAAACAATAGGCTTTCTCTAGAAACGTATGCCAATAAATAAGTAAACAAAAGACGGCGATTATAAAAGAATTACAATTAGTTCAAATGCCGACAGGTAATAAAATAAAATGTGCTTCTATAGATCTGTACGTGGAATTTGTCTTTGTCGGAGCCTAGGTTGTAACAATAGGAAGGGCGCGAAGATCATTCTCATATAAGGATAGGCTGCTCCGTTTTAAAATATTTTCTTTGAACAAACGCAGGGATATTTTAGATATGCAGTTTATGTTTAAACTATTTAATGGAATGATTAACCGTCCCGATTTCCTTAATAGCTTTAGTTTTAGTACCCACTAGATGACCTCGAACACCTATACACCCCTGTGTCCGCCTTTGCGTCGCACCGTTCTTGGTACCAACTCTTCCATACCTAGACTATGTAAACTAATAAACCTTTATAGTGATATTACTGATCTACAAAATTTCGTCGAAATATTGCATTCACATTGCTAATTAACTTCTCTTTTTTTTAAATTTACTTATATGTTTGAAACTTAATAGCTATTAAAGCATTATAATTTATTTTCTTCTTTAAATTAATTATGTTATATTTTTTCAAACCACAGAATATCAAATTGCATGTAGTGTTTGCATATAAGTGATTACTGCATTTGTCATGTCTCTTTTTATAAAGCTATGTACATCCTTGGTATTAGTGCAAGTAATTGTTGGTAAACCAATAAAATAAAATAAATGAATAACGAATCTGATGTAAAAATATATAAGGGACTAAATAAAAAAAAACAAGAAAATTGCAATGTTGTTAAGAATAAGATTCTTGACAACTACCCACGACGGGTTGCGAGGTCGTCAAGCCAAGTGAGAATACGTGTAGCTCTTTCATATTATTATTATGAAAATATTTTTGCTTCTGAATATCTTAAAAGTTTCATTCTTATAAGTCATATTAGAGAAATATTCCTAGTTTTAGATTACGTACCTTATTGAATAAATTCGGAAAAGTGCGCGGCAGTCTATAAATTTTGAAAACTTCCATAGAGGTTACAAACGATTACTGTTGTTGTCATTTGGCTGCAGAACCATAAAAAGCATAGAAAATAGAAATAGAAAACACATGACATATTAAAAATAACGGATCTTTTTAGATAAACCAATTTTCGTTGAAAGTATTACAAAATATTACATGTGTTTGTCTGCCGATTATTTATTTATATATCAGTAATTTAGATGTGCACGCTTACTCATGGCGTCTCTATTTACTTTCAATAGTTAGTGATTGTAAGAATAGGCTGGCAGCAAAAATTTTGTTTCGAACTATGCATACTTTCACAGATTGAAACTGTGTGAAAGTTGACTTTTTGAATATTCTTCACAAGGCGAAAGAAAGACTAGTTTTAAAACAGCAAATCTTATGCTTTACTAACAATGCTAGTGCACTGCATAACTCAGAATTTCCTTCTCTCATAAAACGCGATTATTGTTTTAATCTTCCTTAACACAGTCCACTTGCGTGAGCGGACTTGTTAAACTATTCACTACTTTACCTAAAATTGCGAAATTACAAGCAATATGACATGAAACATTGTTATTACAGGTTTGTCCAATCAACGGGCATGAGCTAGCTAAAAAACTCATAGTCATGATTAAAATTAATGATTTTGTATCTAACAAATGCGAATGCTTTGTCTATATTATGTACATTTTTAATTATCATGAAAAGAAAATACAGATGTTCAAATATGATTAATATAAACAGTAGCCGTCCTGGAATTAGCGACAGCTATTGTATGTGTAGGTAAAGAGTTTTTTATTAAGAGAGTAAACCTTAACATAAAAGCAAATGGCACACCTGACAGAAAGTGGTTATGGACAAAGTAATGTCCAATATTTAAGATGAAACGCTTTAAAACTAATCTTGGAAAATATTCACCTATAGCAAGAATATCACGTCTGTACAATAAATATGTTGAAAAATCTAAAAACATCGATATATTTAATGACAGTCTTTATACATTATTTAAAATAATATCCCAGACAGATTAACTATGTTTAATTATCTTTATTTTTTGCTTATGATTTTTTTTAATGTTATTATTTTATCCTTTAATTAATATCTTATAATATGTTAATTATCCAAATTTAACTTTTTATTTGACATCTTGTAAAATATGACATAATGCATGATGTGACCACCTATAATAGGGAGTATATTTAGCATGAACATTGTTTAGATTTAAGACGGATGTTTATGATATATCTCCTATTGATGGCCCATAATAAATAAATAATTAAATGCGCTCAAAATATAATCGGCCCAATTTTTTATTTATTAATCACTATAAGGAAAATAATAGAACTTTTCCCTTAATTTTACGTTTGATATTCCTTCGCAGTAATTGATTCTTACCAGCTACACTATGGGTGTATTAATACAGAATGTGTTTTTTTTAATCAATTCGTTTTCAACCTAGAGCAATTGATTAAAAAAATCTAATGATACCGCTTTACTTTTCAACAAAATCGGCTCCAAGACTCCTGTGAGTATCTTTGCTATGCTTTATTGTTACGAGTCATAGAGAGGCACTTGCATAATTCAGCCTGATAATATAGGAAGCCGTGGTAGCGGGTTCGATCCTGGCCGGAACGCATGTACCACTTAGGCAGTTTTTTAACTTAATGTTACTATTATCCCGTGCTAACAATGGTGAAGGAAAACATCGTGATGCAACCTGCACATCGAGATAACCGATGTGTCAAATCTGACAAGCCGCCTTGGAGAAGCGTGGCGGATATACTGTCAGTTCCCCCTATAATGGGAGGCCCAAGCCCAGCAGTGGGACATCTATGGGCTCTTATTATATTATTATTTATATTTATAGTATAGGAAAGACAATATCAGTATTTTAAAGGTGTTGCCTAGATGGTTAGGTTCACCTTGTTCGCTAACTATAATTTTGATTTTAAAATTAATTTAATTATAGAACCTATTTAGGTCGAGATTAAATAGAACCACCGAGTTTGGACGTCATCCATCATACGCGATTGCGTTAGCCATGAAGCTACTATAAATAATAAAATATTATAATTATACAAAATAAACCTGAGGGGATACTTGTGATCATCTGAGATCAACAGTAAATAATTAACCTGTCTGTGGCTGAAGGACAGTGAATTCCAGGCATTTTTAATTATCAACATCTGTTAGGAACTCAAAGTAATTCACTATACCGCACCAACTATTAATAGAATGTATATAAGGTACATGAACTTTACTGAACGCAAATTCTAATTTATATTGGAATTCCCTTGATTATTGGAAAACTAGTCCATCCGTAGGAAGCATTTTCATTAGCGGTCTATCCCAATTTTAATCCTTAATCAACAGGATTTAGGTATTAACATAGACAGTGTCATTTGTAATTGTTTTGCAGCATAATGTCATACACAACAATAATTCTTTAAGAAACCTTTCTAGTTCTACGACCTTGTCCTTTGGAGGTCGTAGAGGTCATATAACGCGACATGAACTGCGCAATTGTATCTTGTTTATTATCTTCTAGTGTTATTCGGATTTAATAAGGGACGTTGGAATTTAATCAAGCGGATTATGACTTGCTACTCTAATTGAATGTATTGACATTATGATTAGCGAATGACTGGTGCAACTTAAATAGTAATGAATTCAAGACAATGTAAGTTTTATAGTTAAAAGTCATTAGCTACTATATCTATGACACTTGTTATATTACTGCGTCTCTCTTTTCCCTCGTAGTGTGATATTATACAGTTGTTTTTTTTTAAGTCCTGTTGCCGTAAAAAGTCGAAAGAGAGGTGCAAACGAAACAACTTTTCATTGATATGAGACGTGGTGTGTTTTTTTTTTTTTGGTAATTTTTCCATAGTTATTTTAAATCAAGGAAAAGATTCACCAAATCATCTATACAAAAATAACTACTTCTTCATAAAAGAGAGATAAATAATTTGTTTGTTTTTTATACTACTTTTTTAAATTCATAATAAAATAATACATTTGAAAAACGATCGCATCCATGGAAATCCCCGCTATTACCCGAAAAATCCTCAAGTAGCCTTTAATTGAATGAGCTATGTTAATAAAAAATGAATTTTCAACAGAATTGAAAATACCTATGGATCGTGTATTACAGTTGGGCAGATAAAAAGGTCGTAAACAGTTTAAAATGTGCATAGATTATATAAAATTACTTAAATTTCGAAAGGAATTTAAAACCAAGTATATTTCAGTAATAGTAAGTATTAATGTTTAATATCGTAAAATTGTATGGAATGCTAAAACATTTCATTCACATTACTACCAATGAAAGCAAAGCGGTTTAGCGGACTATAGATACAAGTCTATACCTACAAGGGATAAAATTCCAGAGCTTCCGAAATGGGCCACCCATAATGGTTTTTATTAGATATATCGTTTTTTTGTTATTTGTTGTAACGTAACAATCTGAGTTATTTTCATGCTCTGGCTCCATCTGGGATAATGTTTTATTTATTGACTTTGGTCAAATGCATCTTATTTATACATAGTACATAGAATAGGAAGTAAATTTAAATTTTAACTTCTCTGTATGACCTTCTAAAAGTATTCTCCAGTGGAGTTTATTTTGAATGAATAATTTTGAATTTGAATATAGCTTTAAAAATAACGCCGATCACGAATAGCAACATTAGTGTAGAATACTCCATCTATCAATATTTAACGTCATTCACAATTAGAAACAATATCGCATCTCAAATTACGCATTAAGCCCATCATTAGTACAGCTTGAAACCATTAAAAACTAGAACAATTTAAAAATATTAGAAAGTAATAAACTTAGAGGCTGTCGTCTATACTTTCCGCTCTAGTGCTGGTGCCACTCAAAACTCCACGTCTTAGTACGTTCTCACATCACCCAAAAAGCACATTAAATTGTATGTACATTGTTCCCACAAGGTAATTGTGCACAAGCGTGGATTGTAATCGATCCTTCGGTACTTTTCGCGTTTCTGAATTTGTACAGCGAGCGAGTGGGCACGCGGTTGTAAGGTCACTTTTCATTGCAGACTTAGCTTATTGCAACAAACAAATATACCTACGCGTGGATTTAGTGTTAACAATTGTTCAGGTTTTGCGTAATATCAATAATCAGAGAAAAGCACTTATCGACGATACCTATTTGTGATAAAAATATTTTGACAGATCGATTTATTCAAATTCCAACAATTTAAAGTGTTACATTTGCTCTTGTTTAATTTTCATGAAATGCTTGTCATAAAAAAATATTTTAATAATATTTGTATACTGTTTTAGTTTTACTTTGGCATAGTTTCTTACTTGGAGACAAAAGGGGCTTAAGTGTCGTTACGCCGCCACTACCGCGCCGCCACAGCACCGCGGTGCTATTTCCAATGTTGCCTGCCCTCCCATGGTGCTGTCCTATCGCTGACAGTGAAAGTGCGGTGGCAGCGTGGTCGCGCCTTAACTACCAAGTCTCGTGGCGCAGTGGTTGTCGTGTACACCCGCCCTAAAGTTGCCACTTTTGGAGAATCGCTTATTTGTCAGTCTC
Organism: Dendrolimus kikuchii; assembly: GCA_019925095.2. Classification (NCBI taxonomy): domain Eukaryota; kingdom Metazoa; phylum Arthropoda; class Insecta; order Lepidoptera; family Lasiocampidae; genus Dendrolimus; species Dendrolimus kikuchii. The sequence goes on from CM034392.1 coordinate 19,475,018, forward strand.
CCTACATCCATTTCTACATGTCCTATAAAGCACCTTAATAATCCTTTCTCAACTCTTGTTATTACATTTTCCTTCAAAGTTTCAATTATTATTACGCGCATATTACGCGTTTTCATGTTAATTACAGAATTCTTATCAAGTATAGAGAGTTAAGTTAATTGTTTTTACAGGAAGACCTCGTAGTGTAGTATTGTTAATTTATTGCCGTCAACTTGTGCTAGTTGTACTCCAAAGTGCTCCCATTGAGAGTTGTTAGTGTAATTAGTCGCGGATTATTATTTGATTCAGAATTTAAAAAAAATCTATAATAATATGTAATTGTTATAGCATGGAAAAAGAATATCTTCCTTGGTTATTGTGTTTTATTCTGACATTGATGTGTCTTCGTTCTTCGCGGTGCTGAGAATAAACTAATTATCATGACTTCTGGTATATTTATATATTTACTTTCAACTTTAATCCCCGTTGGGTTTGTGATATATTTTATTTTATATATATTATATTTAGAGTGAAATGATATTTTTTTTAAATCATATCGGTTTAAGGTTTTTGTTACCAGGCCAGAATAAAATCTAAAAGCGAAAAATAAGTTACTAATAGTTAGGTCATTTTTATTGAAGTTTAAGTTATTCTATTGTTTATGTCGTCGAATTCTTTTTTGTGAGGATCGAGATTGGACAAATAAAAATAGGAATGAGACTAGGAGGAATGACTTTTACTAGGGATAGATGAAAAGGGTTTTGTTTGAATCGCAGAAAAATATATTGGTTTTCTATTATTGTACGAGTGGATTTTATTTTTATTTGTTAAAGACTTCGTATTTTAACCCGATTTCACTCGTGAACATTTTCGTTAGTTGTAAGCCGTGGTTTGCGCACTCGGGTCCCGAACTCAAAGGCGAGAGTTGGTATCCTGGCCGGAAAGCATGCACCACTGTGGCAGTTTTATAATCTAATGTGCATATTGTTACAATTATCACGGGCTAACGGCGAAGGAAAACATCTTGATGAAACTTGTACATCGAGATAAATGACGTGTCAAATCACCAATCCGTCTTGGACAAGCGTGGCGGGTTTGTTCTTTTACAGATAAGACGCCAAGCTTTGGGATGTTTATAGGCTGCTATTTGTTACAGTTTCAATTATCCCTGACTTGAACATAGATCTATACCAAAATTTATAATGACGGGTTCATTACGTAGGCCTTGAAGAAGTATGAAGGGTTCGGATAGTATGTCTCTGATATCGCTAAAAATCAAGATGTGTGATAAATTCACATATCAAGGATATTAGATATGACAATCACAAAGTAAAAAATGAGAGTTCTTCTTTCGTGACTATTGACCGGTCAAATGTCAAAATTCAACCGATGGTAGGGCATGTGAATTAAGATATGGGACTAATTCACTTGCCTTACCATCGGTTGAATTTTGACATTATTTGTATGGAGCTTGTGTCAAATTTTAACCGATAGTAAGGCAAATGAACGGTCAGTAAAATATAGGATCGGCCATTCATTAACCATTTTACGAAACGCCTGTATACTACTGTATAATACTTTTGTATGATATGAAAGATTGCTATAAAGTTTTCTCAGGCGTAACATCACTTTATATTTGAATCATAATAATTAATTATGCCAAATGATATGGAGTTTTATAAGTCACATTTAAATTTATTCTGTCGTGTCTTCATTCTGTCTGATATCGTATTCCCCTTAATGAAGTTAGATACATTAGTACCTAATACTTGAACTAGCCAAAAAAAATCAGAAACCATCTACGCTCTATAATTTTTTCTTTCGAACTATACATGAGTTTGATAGTTTGCTGACGGGTTTAATTCGTTACCGGTTAGATAGTTACCTTACGGCAGCGATTTTATACATTTTACAAATTATTGTGGAATATTATAAAAGTAGGTAATTAAATCTAATCTCTTTATATTAAAATTGACTACTATAATATTAGAGAATTTCCCGGTCGCAATTCTAATAAGGAAAATAGAAAGAACGCACACAAGGCTATATTCAAAACAAATATCGAAAATTAATCCGAGCAAACATCTAACTGGCACGTTCCATGAATCCCATTACTACAGCTCGCTGATAAAATATCATGGCGTATTCGTCCTACTGTTTTTTGTTTGCCAATTATAAGAGTATGGGATGATATTTACACGACCGGCTTGATTAGCAACATATCATGAACTGTGTGTTACGTTTTGTTTCGAAGATCTCATCTCATATGAAAGTGAGCCACGGTGTTCGCCTTATCTGTAATAAAATCATGGGGTTAATATTCTGATATTAACCCTATGATTTTATTAAGTAGCATTATAATGTTACTCTGCCGACTGATATTCGAAAAATTGAAAATTCACTCTAGATTTTTTTATTTTTTTTCATTTATTTGGACAAATAAACAGTATTGTACAGAGTTTAGTATTATGAATCTTATACATAAGTAGTTTGACTTAATACAACACCAACATCATTTGCCACATATTAAGTAATTGAAATTATACTAGCTACCGTAAGTAAAAGCAAAAGAGAGGGGAAAAAAAAACAAGGTTTGGTATACATTTAAGATATATTAATTATTGGCAAACAAGGTGCATGTTTCCGGAACAGGAATCAAACTTACGTTACTCGAATGCAACTATTTTAGTTATAACTTATAAGTTAGAACGGCTTTCCAAATCGGTGTTCATCATAAGTACACATCGTTACTAATGATATAGCAAACTAAACATTAGCAGGTGGTTGCTATACCATATTTTATACAAAGAATACAAATATTATAATAGTTAATGCGACGTGCACTTTATTGTATTTTGTTATTATATTATTATCATTTTTATGGTGACAACCATTTTTTTAAGCCTTCAAGAGTGGCTTTCAGAAAGTATAATGTTAAGCTTAAAATTCAATTATAATTGATTATTAAATTTAGAATATATAAAAAAAACCAAGTGTATGGCAGCATTGTGAATCGTAGAGTTGGTAGTACCGGTAGACAGCGACGCACATACAATAATCAAATAGCAGAAGTGTTAAAGAAAGGTCAGGTAAAAAGTATCTCAAATAAACGTGTATGTATGAAGACCTTAATGAAAGTCTCGTCGTCAGCCAACCGTTGTCCACTGCTGGACGTAGGCCCTCCAAAGCGTCATCTATCCCGGCCCTCCGCTGTTCTTAACCAACCTCCACCGGCGACTTGCGCAGATCGTCGGTCCATCGAGCTGGAGAGCGTGACCACTCCAGGACTCGTCTGCTCTATTGGCCATCGGTCACTTCAGCTTGCTAATTTTGTAAGCTTTGTAACGGTAACCTTGGTTCTCTTACGGATATCCTCATTTCTTCCTTCATTCTTTCATTTGACCCATTAGAGATCCTCCCTGAGCGACCTTTAGTTTGTGAACCAACCCCACTGTCAATGCCCCCTCTCGGTACCATACGTCATGACGGGTAGGACGCATTGATGAAAGTGGATGAGACGAAAGTTGTTTGTCAGAATCGTCGCAAGTGGAAATCCATTTTCTCTGCCTACCTCTTATGGGAAACAGGGGTGATAACTTGTATTGTATTAAATCTTACTTTTAGTCTTGTTACGGATTCGAATCCTTATGATTACGTCATATCCATCTCTCTGCCTTTGTATATCAGTAATCTTGCCCGGAAACTCCTGGGTCTATATGAATGTTTAGTAGGAATATCTAATTTATATGCCACTATGACAAAAAATATAAAGACTGAGGGTAAGGGCCATGCAAGTGCGTTTTGAACACAGTTCTGTAGAGGCGACAAATGCCCTCTGTTTTGGTCATTTGGCCATCAAACCCTAAAAAGCATGTAAATCAATAATATCTCATATATCTTAAATAATACTCACTGAAACTAATTTTCGTCGAAGTATTAAGCTCTACTTGCTCATGATAATTAAAAAAAAAATTCACCTCGTTCAAAAATTAGAGGGGGGGGGGGGGGCAATGTTTATCATAATAGGAGCGACTATATCGCCATTTATAATATAAAAAGCCATGAAATAACATCGTTTCAAGAACAGACTCAATATTTTTTACTGATCTGGCCATTTTAAATTCCCAGAAAAATTCCCGCGGGATTCCAACATAAAACGTAGAGTTTAAGTCTAATAATTTGTTGTCGATCAGCGTAAACCGTATCGAAATCGGCCTAGTAGTTTTTACGTGAATCCCGAACAAACAGACAAGAAGTCAAAAAAAATGCATCGTGTTCCCCATCGTATATACTTAGTCTGGCCATAAATACTGTTATAATTAAAAAGAAACAAAATATTACATTTGAATTTGGAATCTGTCATTTTTATATGATTGTTTATTGTATTTTCTCATTTTGGCGCCAATACATTGTACAACATTTTGTGATATTAATATGGAGTGGGGCGATAAAGAGAACCGAATCGCTGTGATTGCATTACACAAAGTAGGTATGGAGCCAAATGTAATTTTTAAAACTCTCCATACGCTTGGTATTAGTCAAATGTTTGTGTACCGGGCTATTAATAGGTACAATGAGACCTCCTCTGTTTATGGCAGAAAAAGATCTGGCCGTCCACGTAGTGTTCGTACGAAAAAGGCGGTCAAACCAGTAAGGGAAAGAATTCGAAGAAATCCTGTCCGAAAGCAAAATATTTTATCTCGGGAGATGAAGATATCACCTAAAACCATGTCGCGTATTTTAAACGATGACTTAGGACTTGCAGCCTATAAGAGACGTACTAGTAATTTCTTAACTCATAATTCAAAAAAGAATAGGGTGGTAAAATCGAAACAACTACTGGAGCGGTACGCAAAGGGAGGTCACAGAAAAATTTTGTTTACGGATGAGAACATTTTTACAATTGAGCAACATTTTAACAAACATAATGACCGTATTTATACTCAAAGCTCTAAGGAAGCTTGTCAATTAGTAGACAGAGTGCAACGTGGGCATTATCCGTCTTCAGTGATGGTTTAGTGGGGTGTTAGCTATGAAGGAGTGACCGAGCCATATTTTTGTGAAAAAGGTATCAAAACATCGGCACAAGTGTATCAAGATACCATTTTTGAGAAGGTAGTTAAGCCCCTTAACAACACCATGTTAAATAACCAAGAATGGTCCTTCCAGTAAGACTCGGCGCCGGGTCATAAACCTCAGTCCACGCAGTTTTGGTTGAAAACGAACGTTTCGGACTTCATCAGAGCTGAAGATTGGCCGTCGTCTAGTCCCGATCTTAATCCGCTGGATTATGATTTATGGTCAGTTTTAGATTGTACGGCTTGCTCTAAACGCCATGATAATTTGGAGTTCCTAAAACAATCCTACGATTGGCAGTGAAGATTTTTCCCATGGCAAGTGTGCGTGCTTCTATTGATAATTGGCCTCAACCTATATAGGACTGTTTTGCAGCCAATGGAGTCCACTTCGAATAAGCTTTTTATATTTTAAATTGTTTTATATTTATGTATTAAACTAACACAATGTAAAACTTATAAATGTTATTTGAAATAGAAAAAAAAAATTGTTACAATATTTATGGCAAGGCTAGGTATAGTCTATTCCAGTTGTTTTTAAAATAGTTTCTATGTGCAGATACGGCATTTTTAGAATTTTATAATATTATAGATTTATTCAGTAACTTTTCGCAAAAACTAAAATACATTTTGTTGTATCAGTTTGCCAAATTGGTGTTGCGAAGATAACAATTTAAATAATTTATATGCTTATTTTGACTGTAATAATGAACTCTTGAATTGAAACTAATTGTTGTCGACCTTCACTTGCCAGATGCCATCGTTTTACGTTTTTCATCTTACTGAAATTGCTAGTAAATTCATAAAATAATTTATTGACTGACTGACTCATTGAATACATTTCATAATATTCTAGATGAAATACTATGTAAATGACAAAGAACAATAAAGCTATGTGTCTTCATAAATGTTATTATTTATAATTGTTTTTGTTCGAGATAAATTTTTAAATTAAAACTTAAGTTGAATTCTGTGTTTAGATGGTTAATTTAAATCATTTTGTACTTTATATCTAACATTAGATGTTCCTTAAGTTGACCAAAGGCCGATTCCTATATCTTACCGACCGTTCATTTGCCTTACTATCGGCTACAATTTGACAGAAGCTTCATACAAGTAATGTCAAAATTCCACCGATGGTAAAGCAGGTGAATGAATAGTAAGATATAGGAACCGGCCGTAAGAGATTTAAACATAATTAAATAGTGTAATTACGTAAATGCAAATATCTTGTGTGTGTTGTACCAACATGATCTTATAAGGTAAAGTAATATATATATATATATATAAGTTTGACATGCTTTACTTACAAATGTTATGGTACTAAAACGATCCATATAAATCATATACACATATTACGCGGACATAAATGTGAAAGTTGTTACTTTTATTTTTACTGCCTTGGGAATAAACCGATTATCATGAAATTTGATATGTTTATACTTTTAATTGTGAGGATAATTATATAATTATCTTATTATTTTTTCTTGTTATAATTACCATATGGTAATTATAACAAGAAAAATGTGGCATACATTCGTCGGAATAATTATTCGAAAATTACTCGAGCGAAGGTGTAAGAAAAGTTCTGGTTATGATTTAAGTATGATTTTAAACCTTAAAATAAATAAAACCCTAAAAACTATAGAATGGTTATTGTGACTAAATAGATTAATTTTATTGATTATATCTAGGGATGTTTAAACTATAACACTCAGTTACACTAATAAATGTATATTATAACAATATTTATAACATTAACAACAGAATTAATGAGTTACCTCATTCACTTAATAAAAATTGCCTCGCAAATGTAATACAAGGGCCATTGCAATGAGGATGCGGTACACACGTGACAAACCTGTGCCCGCGCTTGCTGTCATTTGTTCGTTTATAAAGTACAGGCCCTTCTCACAATCAGTTAAATAATTTGTCATCCCTTCCCTGCTGTACATTATTAATCGGCAGTCAGCATTTTTCGACACATACAGACGCATGCGAGTTATTGGATCCAGTACTGTGGTCACTTTCCAATCTTTTATGGTATTACTCTCGGGTGGTTTGCTATAAGCATCGTCCTCAGGGTTCCTTGGCTTTTCACTCCACAAACTGACATCTACAGTATCCTCCGTCATCTTTCTAGAATTATACTCGAAAATATAGTTTCGTAGAAACGCTTGAGCGATGTAGCAATAGATCGTCATGGTTTCAGTCACCTCGATGTCTTCGATTCTGAGCCAGCATTGGTCGGCGCGGTCGTTCCGGTTCGGCAGCTCAAAAGGTATAGGAAACATATAAGGTTTCATCGCTTTTATTGTCCCTTCACTGCACATCACTTCAGATAAATATAATATGATTCCGATTATGGGTAGCATTTTAAATGTTGTGCGCTGACGACGACGGCATGTTTGAAACTAACCGATTGTCGTGATGGCTTTGTGTCGTTGGTACAAAAAGCGTCGGAGAATAGCGTCGGGCTGCCTTCGCAAGAGGTGATTACAGGTTGAAATAGATTATTAGTTTGCTATTTACAACTCATTGTTATGAATACTTACAACTAGTTGAGCACGTGATCGGATCAGTTAGCGAGTCAGTTGTCCTAAGATAGATACTTTAATAGTTTATTAATTTTCACATTTATCAATACGGTAGCGGGTTGTGGTCTAGTTTCCGGTGATAATGTCACAAGTAATGAAGGCTGCAATCTTAACTATCTATTCCGCTGTATAAGTTAGATATTTCCTATCTATTAAGTATTTTCTGTGCAGTTAATCGCAAATGTAATATTTCATTTTTTCTTATTTCTTTCGGAATAATGATAAGGTATAGAGAGATTTCTGTAATCTTTAATTAAGTTAACTTATAATTAAGTTTTGTAATGACATGTGAGTAAATACGTATGTTAGATCCCATATCGTGCCAAATCAAGCGCGGATAAGGGGCTCAGGTTTATGTTTAGTGAGGTAGTTGGGAGCGCCTGTACCAGAGGCCTCATTCAAGTTGTGTGCAGCGGTCCTCCATCTAAAGGACCCAGCTGAGTACGAAACGTTAACAAATAAAAACAGGTATCTTATAGATATACTGAACTACACCCATGTGGTACTATTACGAAATTGATAGTGTGTGTTTTCTTATGTAATAAGTTTTTTTATTTATTCCTTTAATTTTGACATATGTACTCTGTCACAACATAAATCTTTCTTTGGTCTACCTTTACTTTTATATCCATTGTTTTTCAATTTAACATTCTTTTGTGACATTCTTTTCATCCCACCTCATTATCATCTATCTCTATATTATTTTCATCACAGCTGTTTGGAAATTTAAACAATTCTCGGGTTCTTCAGGTTCTAATGAGCGATCAACAGCAGAGTTACAATCAAAGTTGTAGATAACTACACTCAGACGATTTTACCAAGAAAGCTGTTACTGCTAAGGAAAACTAAGTAAGATATTCTACAGATATCTTGATTATTTTTTACCTACATTTATAGATTAAATCGGGAAAAATAAATACCGTTAATTTTGCTCAAATACTATGAATAAATTATTATTTTTTTGACTGCCACTATGGAATGTTGGCCTAAACGTTGGTGTACCTAGTTCATTATAACGCAAAAGTGCCAGGTTCTATTACAGGCACAGTAAATTTCGTACACGAACATTCCGTTATTTCCTCTGGTCTGGGGATCTGGAATCACATGACATAAGTGTAACTTATTTTGCTTGGGAACATGGAATGTGTTTTTGTCTAGTAATTTATGTTTCCAATTTATTAATTTTTACATCAGAATAAACTATTGTATTATGACTTATCACGTTTTAACATGTCATTTATATCTTTAAGGTAAGTTCAGATTATAATATAATTATAGATATAGTTCTAAGAAGGATGCGGACACAAATTACAATTACAGTAATTTTTAATATCTTATTCATTCATAGTTTGGCTACGGAGCCATGGAAGCCGTATAACCTCGGTCTTTAACTTTATAATTCAAAAGTTAGAAGTGAACCACAACAAATCATTATTTAAGATTTTTGAAAATCCTCTGCTATAGATTAAATATAAAATTCATTTCACAAGGCCAGACGACTACTGGACCCTATTCTGCAAATTTAATTCCGAAAGTGCGTGAAGCGATTAAAGAAAAACGTCGTGGAAAACTACTGTTGGGCGTGTTGTTTCTCCCGATAACGCTCCCGCTTACCGATTGGAAGTTGCGCTCAACGCAATCCGCTGTGCTGGCTTCAATCTCCTTAAACGCCCACCATATTCTCCGGATTTAGCCCCAAGTGATTTTCACTTACGCCCAAAATGAAAAGAGGAAATTCTTGGAAATAAATTTCACGATAATGACGCGATTATGGCCGCCGTAGAGGAGCTTTTCGAGACACAAGAAAACATTTATTTTCGCAAGGAATAAGGAAGTTAAAAATGCGTTATTCTAAATTGCAATTGCAATTGATTTGGAGGGAGATTATGTAGATGTTTTTTATTTTATTTTATATTTTTTAATATTGATTCCAAGAACTTTTTCGTTCATCCTTGTAATATGATTTTAACCTGATAATATTTTAAAGAAAATTGTTTAAGTCTTATTTTCAGCAAATAATAAGTCAAAGATGAATAAATAATACAACATGGAGAATACTAAATTTATAATAGCTAGTGGTTTTGTTTAAGAACAACCTGCGTCCTAGTCAGATACCATCGCAAAATATAAGTGAATTTACTTACAATAGCCCTCAAATGCCCACTGCTAGGCTCTGGGCCTCCTTATTTATAATATAGGGGAACGGACTGTATGCCCGCCACGCTTGTACAAGGCCGATTGGCAGGGTTAACATATCGGGTACCCTGATGTGCAGGTTTCTTCACGATGTTTTCTTTCACCGTTATTACGTAATAGCTGTAACAATACGCATATTACGCCAGAAAACTACCTAAGTGGTGCATGCACTGTAGTCAGAATTCGAATCCGCGTTTAGTATGGGAGTGCGCTAACTGATAAACTACTCGGATCTTTATGTTAAAAAGAAAATATGTACAATATAATCCTGTAAAAATATTGAACCTAAAAAACACTTTGTTAGTTTTGATTCAGTAATTGATTACAAAAACCCAGGTATTCCTGCTCACGGGTTTTCTGGTAGAATAATGGGCCGCGTAAAACGTCAGTAATAACAATTATAATTTTCCTTATCTACTCTAATATAAGTAACATCCAATCAACAACGAAGGAGACTCGTTTGTGACGACATTGAGTTTATATATTGTTTTGTAAATGTTAGAGCGAGTCGGCAAACAGTTCTCAGAATAAAGACGCACACGCAGCCTCGATACCATTTACTCACACATTCAAAGCTAATGCGTTGATTAAAACCACGCTGAATGCGATGGACCAAATGAGTTTGCGCCAGATTTTCGGCGACGTCACTCGCGATGGCCGACAGAAAAGTTCTGTTGTACCTATATCTAGTTTTATCAACAGTACTATTAGCAGGATGTGAAGCTAGAGGTGGAAGTAGAAGTAGTAGCCGTGGAAGCTCCTCTCACTCATCTTCAGGAAGAAGTTGGGGAAGTTCAAGCAGTTCAAGAGGATCAAGCTATGGCCATCACTCATCATCAAGTTCTGGATACAAGCCTTCATACTCAGGAATAAGTTCACATAGCTACCATCCATCTTACTCTGGAAGTGGGTCAAGTTATAAACCTTCGCACTCAGGTACAAGTTCTTATAGTTATCCTTCATCGTCATCTGGACTATCTGGAGCAGGGTCTAGTTATAAACCTTCGCACTCAGGTACAAGTTCTTATAGTTATCCTTCATCATCATCTGGACTATCTGGAGCAGGATCTAGTTATAAACCTTCGTCTTCAGGTTCAAGCTCTTATAATTATCCCTCATCGTCTTCTGGACTATCTGGAACAGGATCTAGTTATAAACCGTCGTCTTCAGGAATAAGTTCTCATAATTACCCTCCATCGCAATCTGGAATATCTGGATTCGGAACTAGTTATAAACCTTCATCATCAGGAACAAGTTACAATAATTATCCCCCATCGCTATCAGGAATATCTGGGATAGGGTCTAATTATAAACCATCGTCTTCAGGTTCAAGCTCTTCTAATTATCCCTCATCGTTTTCTGGATTATCTGGAACAGGATCTAGTTATAAACCATCGTCTTCAGGTTCAAGCGCTCATAATTATCTCCCATCGTTTTCTGGAATATCTGGAACAGGATCTAGTTATAAACCTTCAGGTTCAAATTCTCATAGCTATCCTCCATCATTGTCTGGAATATCTGGGACAGGATCTAATTATAAACCGTCACCTTCATCGGGTGTACACTATTATCCGCCAGCAACAAGTGTCACGTCGAAGCCATATTATTCCTCTTCAGGAGGAACGTGGTCAAACAATTACAGCCCAAGTTATGGATCGGGCACTCATCACTATGGTGGAATACATACAAATTATTATATACCACCAACCTATTACTCATCTCCACAGCACGTGTATATAACTGAATACCGTAATTCAGGAAGTCGATACAGTGATCTATTAACTGGCCTAACATTGTATAATATGGGTAGATCACATAGTCACTATCATGATCACTATTATCATGATGATTATTATGTAAGAAGATATAATTCTTATAGTAGTAACCAGCCGCCTAGCTACGTTCCTCAAGATAGAGCAACTTGCGCATTAAAAATAAAAGAAAACGGAAGAGAAGAGTCTTTATGGATACCGTGCGAAATCGTGTCAACGTTTACTGACGGCAGTAAGAAAGTAGATACTCCTCAGAGCTTTATAAATAGCACTGTTTGCACAACAAACACTACTGTTATACAAAACACTTCTACACTCAACACTACTCAAAGTAACACGATTTTACCAGGAACAATCATATCATCTGTGTCCAACATAACTACCGCATCAAATGAGAAATCAGCACAGAATGTATCGTCACCTTTAGTTCAGTCAACAACGCCTCCAGCAGTAACAATTTTTGGAAATGGAACAGTTACATTCAATAACGGAAGTACAATATCTAATTTTACATTAACTCCTAATGTTACTGCTGTGCCAGCTGTGAAAATTTTAGCTAATGGAACGCTTATTTCTGAAGGGTCAGTCAACACTTTGTTATCTAGTACAGGGTTAAGCAACATAGCGTCAAATGTGACATCTATGAAGAATGGACTCAACGTTTCAACAACACCTGCTACGACGACAGTCAGTATATCTAATCCTATGACAACACAATCAAATGTTACAACAGTTAATGTAACTGTGTGTAAGAATATTGTGACTGCTAAGGATCCATTAAGTGTAAAAGGGCCACCAGTAAGTTCTGGAAATATGGAATGTGCTGTAGAAATTCAGACAAAGGATGCATATTTGCGGAACGAAGTAGATTGTAAGGTTCTGATGTCTTATGCTAAAATGCCTGAACCAAAGAAGGAAAACGAAAGAAATGGAATTTTACCTGAGAGAAAAAAACTAAAGACTTGGTTGGCGAACCCACCGTGGTGGTTATCCATGTTGATTGCAGTGTAACGAATAAAGATCTTACTTTTCAATGCCACATTCATAGTTTTAGAATTGTCTGATATATTTTAAATGGGATTTGTATTATATACTTCTATTTTGTGAGACTTCGAAGTAAAGTAAACATTACCACATAAAAATACTAGGAATGACAATCGCCAGTAAAAAACATAAACTCTGAAAATCCTACATGCCTAGATGGCGGTACATATAATTTCTAGTATACTTAGTTTACTTAATTGCTTGCCATTAACTTTATAAGTTACGAAAGTGACTTAACCTATTATAAATATAGTAATAAACTGCAATCGTTGTTTAAGTTGATTGATAATTAATTTCTCTGAGTGTGGCAGTACGCATGTAAACGTAATGCATTTAATCACCTTTAAGTCTACAGTAGTGATATTGTTGTGCCATATATTTTTATAAGAATACATTTTATTTTATAAATTAACTTGTTTTTATTTTATCAATTACATTGTTATCCGGAATATAAATATTTGAACAGTTTCTAAGTAACGTAAAACGGTCTGTCCACGATGCTGTCGACGTGAACGACGCGACCCGTTTATTGAGGCGACGGGCAACGGAACAAAATAATTATAGGAGCGACCTAAAGAGAGACCATGACTCGCAGTGACAATGACGGCGCAGCAGCGCCGACGGTGGTAGTTGCAGTCATTGTCGCTATGAATATGTACTTAGCATGTATTGACACCCCGCTCGCCGCGTCGTCCGTCGCAACGCCAAAAGTTGCGGCCGGGCTGTAATCTTTTGGCCTATTTAGTTCACTGGAATGCAGGTTCATTGCCCAACAGGGTAATTTTAATAAATACGCTTTTTGTTATTAATGTAGGCTGTTTTCGTAGTTTAGGGAAAAAACAGCCATATGGGAAAAAATACAAAGTGCTTGTCTGGTGATGTATTGATGGATGGATTGGAATGAATAACAACTAAGTATCTTCCTGAATTTAAAAACTTTGATATTATTCCTAAAAAATATTCATAATTAACTTGTTTTGTTTTAATAAATCTACACATACAACGTAGCAATCATTTATCTGTGGCATGACTTTGAATAGTGACGCAATGAGGTCAAAAGGCCCTCTTCGCTTATACTCGTATATACTGACCAAGATCTCGCAAATACGCAGAAACATAAAAATGTTGATTTGTTTTTAGGGAACTAGTCTTAAAGGAATCTAAAACACAAATCATACAAAATTATAACGTAAAGTATCCATCTCGTTTGTTTGTTACAACCGTTTTATCAAAAACTACTAAGTATAATATGTGAGTATACCTATAGTTTAGCAGGAAAGTATAGTATTGTATTATGTTGCAGTAAAAAACGTTGCCATATTTGTTTTCTTTAATAAGAATCGGTAGATAAACACACACATGTTGTATATACTCAAATTAAGCAAGTTACGCTTGTGTTATGGGTAATATACTACGGACCACTCTGGGGCTGATTCCAGACATCTAGACAATAGTAAATAACGGAGAACATTCGTTTCCGAAATTTACCATACCAGGAATCGAACCAGGAGCCTGTGCGTTGCAGTGTAAGCGGGTAAAGACATAGCTCGCTCAACCACAGAGGCTGTCAATATTATAACAGATGTATGAATATTTCATTCTCAATGTTCCAAAAATAAATGGTATTCCCAATAGCGTTTGGACAACATCAGCGGAATACTTTTTGAGATATTGAGTCAGGGCCGTCTTTATCGTATTGGTCGAAGAAATATGAAAGTCAGTCTGCGCCTCCTCGTCAACTGCATTTTTTTTATTATAAATATACATACATACATACATAACTTCACGCCAGTTCCCTTGCGGGGTAGGCAGGGACAACCGTTCGTATTATAAATATATTATTATTAAACTAATAATGACATTTTATATTACGTATGTATAATATATTTTTTTGTATATTTGTTTCTTGTAAAATTGTGGCATTTCTTTAGTAATTGAATTAATTAATTGATATCAGGAATTAATAAATATTATTGTAAACGTGTACCCTGATTTATGTAATTGATACATTTGCTCGCCAATTTGGCAAGAACATGTTTATATTTCGGTTAGTTGCGCCTCCTAGGTCCCGGCATCTAGGTAGCACGCACTCCTTGCACCTCGGGTTAAATATGGCTCTGTGGAGTAATATCGATTAAATGTTTTAAGAAGTAAGAGAGCACTATACAGATCTATTTTTTTAAGTGGGCCTTCAGGGCGAAATCCTAAACTATTTGAATTAGCAAAAATAACAAAAATAGCTCCGGGGTCCATTTTGACAAAAACTAAAGCGGTATTTTTGAAAAATCAATTACACTAGCCAGGAATCGAATCGGCTGATTTTGAAAAACACGTATTACAGCCATCCATAGTGTAGCTTGTAAACATCAATTTCTGTAAAGAAATATCAGACTAAGGGAAATGTTTAATTTTTAACAAAATGTTCTATTATTTTCCTTAGATTAATTAAACATTAACTTGCAGCCGTCATTTGACCGAACATATATAAATTATCCAACTATGGAAATTATGAAATCATTGTATTGTATTTATTCATCAGTAATCATCAGTCTAATCATAAATGAGCGTTTGTAGAATTATAGTCTACCAGTCTTTCTAAATGCATGTATAATCTATTGATAGGCTCTGAAATGGCTGAACGGCTTGCAATGAAATATTTCTCTGAAATATCATGGAGAGTTCAGAAGCAAAAAGTCTATGCGGCGCGCGATAGACGTCGCTGGTATAGGTAGTTAAAAATATAGTGCAAGTAACCGAGTATAATATTCGTACCACTTTGGATATGGCAATCTGTATTAAACCTTCTTCTGTGTGTCTCATCTAGACTTAGGTCCAATATACAGTAGATAATGTCCTTAAATTCTATAATAGTCAGAACCGTCTCTTGCTAAAGCCATATAATTAGCGTACTTCATTTGCATAAAATTTGGTTCCATAAGTCGCAGTACCTATCACAATTTCCGGAATGAAAAGTATTCCTACATTCATCTACGTCATCATAATGTAGTAAAGTATAAAAGTAAGTGTCTTCATATAGTTATGTGTGGTTTTTCGTTCCTGATAGCTATAAGAATGTACATAATAATATTATCATTAAGTTTGTTAGACATTTTTTTTATTGTAGTATAGGTTCGCGTTTGACCACTATCTCGCCCTATGTGGAGCGAAGATGTAGTCTAGGATGGAGCACGCTTACTTAGAAGGTACCTATTCACACGGGTCTTGAAGACACCCATGTTATAAGTATCGGGAAAGACAGACTCCAGCAATGAGTTCCACTCCTTTGCGGTGCGTATGATGAAGCAAAGCGCACATATGTACTTTAACAAATATAAATAGGTTTTTATTCTGGAAAATTTGCTAGATTCCGTCGCAAGCTATAGCAAACTATAATTTTAAACGCCTCTATTTAACATGCGAGCAACCTGTTTTCGGACAATGAAAATAATTTCATAGTAGTAGTAAAGGCGTAATAATAATAATTATTTCAAGAATATTTTGCGAGCCGACCAATTGGTTATCTAACTACATACCTAAATAATACGCAGTGTGCTGTTTATGTTATTCTTCTATATATGCAGGAATATCTGTTTTCTATGTGTGTATTCTCAGCTTCGCAGCTAACTATAAATTAAATCAGGAATAATAAATACTTTTTATATTCATCTAATGCTGTGAATAAATTACACCGGCTCATAAAAAAAGTGTTCTGTACTTTTGACCAAACACATATATTTTCAATTCTTATGTATTTCGATGCGCTGAATCCGAATCTGGGGTCAGTTTGGTCCATAGAGCCTCAAAATTTTAAGAGTGTATGGATCAAACTGACCCCAAATTAAATTAAAATAATTTAAATTACGTAAACGAACATTCCGCTATATTTTTTTATGTACCTCTCTCCGGACGAACCTGTTTTGTATGGGCTAATTAATTTTATATTTCTTTTGTCTTTATTTCTTTTCCAAACTTACAACGGGCTCTTATATCTACTAAACAAATTTTGATATAGGTATTTATTTCTTACATTATTTCTTATTACTATCCACTATATATATATATATATATATATATATATATATATATATATATATATATATATATATATATATATATATATATATATATATATATATGTAATATTATTTACTTTTATTACATTGTACCTTATTTCTATTATAAAATTATTTTATTAACTATCTACTTGGTGTCTTATGTCCAATGGGTATAATATGCTATACTCTAGTTGTTTATTACATTTCCTGGTTTTATGACTTATTATACTTTAGATCTGGCTTTATATTTATACATAAACTATATAATTATACTGAATATATATTAAATGTACTTATTATCTATCGGGTATTATTTCTATGCACTACTATTTTAGGTAACTATCTACTACACAACAATTACAGTACTCTAAGAAGTCTTTGACATTATTTTTGGATATTAAGTCCATCATATTTTCATACTTTACTTCTAAGCGAGGCTTGGACCCTAGATCGTTTTATCTCCCGGGAATACTCAGGGCACTGGAAGTTTAGGTGCGGTACATCTTCAATCGTATCCTCATTGCAGATGCTCGAGGAATTCTCTTTGCAGCCGACGCGGTTCAGGTACTCCGAGAATCCCCCGTGCCCCGTGAGGAGCTGGGTGTGCAGGCCGGTTTAGCGGAACTGCCTACTATAATGTAGGTCCGCGTGACTTTAGGGAAAAAGAGTTTCGTAACGGATGCGGAACTGCCGTTTGACGAAGGAAAGTGGACACTTGTCGTAAAATAACTTGGAATCGGTCTCAGTGTTATTCTGTATATTACTCATTCAACAAGCGTTACTTGGTTAGAGCTTGGGAGACTGTGTTTGTCTGAAAATTTATGTTTACCGATTTATTCATTTTTATATCTGAAATTCAGATTACACAATTATAAGTTTTTTCATTTATTTATTTATCTGCTAAAACATTTACGATGGCAGTATATTAATGAGTTTCACATGTTTTCTTCGTAATGGCGTGAAAATTTACAAGATACGTCTATTTCAAAATTGAAGCAAATTTATCTACATAAAATGATATATTGTAATACAAAATTCATCAATTTAAATTAACATTCATAATATCCCACTACATATAAACACAATGCCGTTATATAGCTAAGAACAATTAATAAATTTAATATTTCATATCTTATTACATGGATACAATAATTAATAATAAACAAATTCAACCCAAATAAAACGAAGGTTATTATAATCGGTAGTTGTAGACGTATTTCCAGAATTGATTGGTCGTCACTTCTCCGTGTTGTATTTGACAATGTAGACATAGAAATCAGTGAAATTGTTAAGAATCTGGGAGTCGTTATTGACAGAGAACTGTCTTGGCGGCCTCATGTAACTGAAATCAGTAGGAAACATTTCGCGTCATCCGCTTCGTTCAGAAGGTTGAAGAATTTCCTACCTACTGCTACTAAGGTTATGCTTGCATAATCCTTGCTTCTCCCCCTACTTGATTATGTAGATACCTGCTATCTAGACATAACCCAAGAACAACTAGACAAGCTAGAACGCCTTCAAAATGTTTGTATCCGGTTCATATTTGGTTTGCGTAAATATAACCATGTCTCCGAATTTCGTGATAAGCTTAAATGGTTACCTATTCGCTTTCGCCGGAATGTTCACTTACTCTCACTTTTGCACAATATCCTTTACAAGCCCTGTTCTCCACCATATTTAAAGGAACTTTTTAGTTTTCTCTATCAATCTCATTCCTGCAATTTGCGCTCAAATGAAAATCTTTTGTTAACAATACCTGCACACACTTCTTCCTTCGTAGGAAATTCTTTTGCCGTACAGGCTGTTCGACTGTGGAACTCCCTCCCCTTTCCAATCAGACAAGCTAAATCAATTACTACATTTAAACGTATGGTCACTGACCATTATTGGTCTATTAAATAAAAATTGTTGCATTAAATGAATGTATCTATTGTTCGTCTATATATTTATAATATCATCGTATATCTAATTATATATGTATATCTGTATATTTAAGTATATTTGTATATATAAGTATATAGTACTTTATATTTTATTTTATTCTTTGTAATAGACCATCAAAAATCTTATATTAAAATTTCGTTTAAAATCTCCTTAGACACTGGGTTGCCTGGAAGAGATCGCTATAAGCGATAAGGCCGCCCATTGTTCTAATGCAAATGTATCCATATCAATTATCTATATTTAAGTTTATGGAGTGATCGATGGTTTATGGTGAACAATAAAGAGTTTTCATTCATTCATTCAAATTCGAAAATGCGCATGTGATTATCACCTTCTGCAAGTCAGGATAATGTTATTAATAATTTATTTTTACATCAAACTGATGAGTCAGAATTTCACGTTTTAACATGTCATTAATAATCTCTTATGCAAGGTAAGAATATACTTAATATTGTTTCAATTGCTTATCATAGGACCCTGTGGGACGTAATAATATGGCAGCAGGCAGTGAAATCAACTGAGATACTTCTTATAATTTTATAAAACATCTCAGCTTCATAGATTTTGAGAAGCGTATTAATTTATGGCCTTACAAATATGTACCAATAAAATAAATTAAATTGCGCAATCATTATAGTTTTAATAGTAATGAAAATTATTTCCATCGAGATATTTTACAAGAAACACGATAAGATGCCCTCATACTGCCCTCATTTTTGTACGAGAACTAGCTGTGCCCGCGACGTCTTCCGCGTGGAATTTGTTTTCAAACCCTCGATTTTGAAACATTCTTTTTGGTGTTTCGCTCCTATTGGTCTTAGCGTGATGATATATAGCCTTCCTCGATAAAAGGGCTATCTAACATTGAAATTTTTTTTCAAATCGGACCAGTAGTTCCTGCGATTAGCGCGTTCAGCCAAACAAAAAAACTCTTCAGCTTTATATATTAGTATAATATTGTTTTAGAATCTATTGTAACATATGTACATATGAGACCACATCCCAATCCCAAAAGCACAATTCTTTGTGAAATGAACTCCGTCTCGTCATTTGTTTAGAGCAATACAATTATGGGGCTCTTTAAAACTATGGAAACATACATTTAAAATATTAACGAATTATGGCAGGTGCTCATGGGCAGCGGTAACACACTTACCATCAGATAGATCATGTTTCAATTTCCTCAGAATTTGAAGTTATTGAACAGCGTCTACACCCAAGATTACATGGCAAACATGTATACGCGTGCCAGTAGTACGATTTCTACAGGCGCTTACAGGTAAATTAGCTTCGAGACGTTTTTGCGTTTGTAATAGTGTACGGTCAGCACATAAATAAATCAATACTTTTTATATATTTTATAGGCAGGTCCTTAATATGAAATTAATAATATTAAACATAATTTTTAATACTAAATTATTGGTCCCTATTCTGAAGAATGATATTTGCTTTATGAAAGCACATTTCCGATGGAAGTCAATTATATTCCGGTAAATATTGCTCGGATTGCTATTGCACTCATTTTCGAAATATTTGTATAAATTATACAAAACTTCGTTAGTTTGGGAAGTCAAAAGCTTACATCGACTTCGTTTCAACATCGGAACCATTTTAATTAACAACTTTAAAATCAAATAACAATAATTAGCAATAAATAATAACACTGAACAATAAATAACAAGAATAAACCACAAATAAAATCTATTAATTTATTAATTATCAAACTAAATCCAAATAATCAGACCTCACAACAATTAGCAACGTAAATAATTATTACTTTTTGACTTTCACCATTGATTTTTGATTCTAAGTATATTTTCTTTTTCAAAATAACCAACCTCTTTTTGCTGACTGCACAAGGAATTTTCAACTTCGAGTTTAGAATTCCTATAAATATACAAATACTACTACAAAGGCAAAACTTTTCGAAGCCAATTTACCTATAATGTATTATTTCTAAAGCTATCCAAGCATTTGCGCAACTAAAAAGTAAAAAATATTTTTTTACTTATTACCTTTAGTAAACTATAGATATAGGTATAATATTCAGTGCCAGATAATCCAGTCTATATACCTATGTACTTACTAAATTAATTTTAATTCCAAAGTATATTAAAGAAAATTGTTTAACTTTTCACGAAAGATAAAAAACGAAAGCCAAATATGAGTAAAATAAAATACTTACTTAAATTAGTGAGAGTTTTTGTAAAAGAATAATATAATCTGCTTCTTAGGCAGACACGAACGAAAATATAATTATGTAAATCCGTGTAATGTAAATCCTGCATCCGCGCAGGAACGGAGAAAGAATACAATTTTCTGCGGCCAGGCGGCCTGTCGTAAGAGGCTACAAAACAATCCACAGCCAGGTGGTAGGGTATCTGCTCGACTGGATGGCGAAGCCCCTGGTCTAGGGTACGACACCATAACAACTTTGTGTTGTGTTCCGGCATTAGTGACCAGGTTTCAGTCTCCCTTAAGAGAGCAGCAGCGCATTTGTGGCACATTTGGTGCTGCAAATGTCCATAGGCGATGGTAACCGCTTTTCATCAAGTGGGCCGTCTGCCTGTCTGCTGAACTCCTGTAATAAAAAAAGAATACATATATAACCTGAAAATACAGGTTATTTTAGGAATTGGTCACGAAAATACCGTTATTCCTGCGCAGGGGTTTTCTGGTAAAACAACAGGCCGCATAAAAGGCCAGTAACATCAATTGTGATTTTCCTTATCAACTTTTAATGAAACAGCATTCAATCAACAACGGAATAGTTGTTGATTTGTTGTTATTTCATTTGGGGGGTGAGTAAACAATAAATAATATATAAACTGAGTGTTTGGACGACACTTGGTTAATATTTTATTTTGTAAATGTTAGAGCGAGACGGTAAATGGTTCCCAGAATAAAGACGCGCACGCAGCCTTATACAATTTCCTCAAACATTCAAAGCGAATGCGTTGATTAAAACCTCGTTGTATGCGATGGACCATTGAGCATGCGCCTGATTTTCGGCGACGTCACTCGTAATGGCCGACAGAAAAGTTCTGTTGTGACTATATCTAGTTTTATCAATAGTACTATTAGCAGAATGTGAAGCTAAAGGTGGTAGTAGAGGTGGAAGTAGAGGTAGTAGCCGTGGAAGCTCCTCTTATTCTTCTTCGGGAACAAGCTGGGGATCAAGTTCAAGTAGATCAAGAGGATCAAGCTATGGCTCTCATTTATCATCAAGTTCCAGTTCTAAATACAAGCCATTATCATCAGATATAAGTTCACATACTTCATTTTTATCAGGAATTAATTTGAGGCTTTCACGCTCAGGTAGAAGAAGATCTCATAATTCTCCTCCATCGCTATCTGGAATATCTGAATCCGGAATTAGTTATCAACCTTCATCATCAAGAACAATTTCCCATAATTATCCTCCATCGTTGTCAGGAATATCTGGAATAGGATCTAATTATAAACCATTGTCTTCAGGTTCAAGCTCTCCTAATTGTCCCCCACCGTTTTCTGGAATATCTGGAACAGGATCTAGTTATAAACCTTCAGGTTCAAATTCTCATAGCTATCCTCCATCATTGTCTGGAATATCTGGGACAGGATCTAATTATAAATCGTCACCTTCATCGGGTGTACACTATTATCCGCCAGCAACAAGTGTCACGTCGAAGCCATATTATTCATCTTCAGGAGGAACGTGGTCAAACAATTACAGCCCAGGTTATGGATCGGGCACTCATCACCATGGTGGAATACATACAAATTATTATATACCACCAACCTATTACTCATCTCCACAGCACGTGTATATAACTGAATACCGTAATTCAGGAAGTCGATACAGTGATCTATTAACTGGCCTAACATTGTATAATATGGGTAGATCACATAGTCACTATCATGATCACTATTATCATGATGATTTTTATGTAAGAAGATATAATTCTTATAGTAGTAACCAGCCGCCTAGCTACGATCCTCAAGATAGAGCAACTTGCGCTTTAAAAAGAAAAGAAAACGGAAGAGAAGAGGCTTTATGGATACCGTGCGAAATCGTGGCAACATTTACTAACGGCAGTAAGAAAGTAGATACTCCTCAGACCTTTATAAATAGAACTGTTTGCACAACAAACACTACTATTATACAAAACACTTCTACACTCAATATTACTCAAAGTAACACAATTTTACCAGCAACAATCATATCATCTGTGTCCAACATAATTACCACATCAAATTAGAAATCAGCACAGAATGTATCGTCATCTTTAGTTCAGTTAACAACGCCTCCAGCAGTAACAATTTTTGGAAATGGAACAGTTATATTTAATAACGGAACTACAATATCTAATTTTACATTAGCTCGTAATGTTACTGCTGTGCCAGCTGTGAAAATTTTAGCTAATGGAACGCTTCTTTCTGAAGGTTCAGTCAACACTTTGTTATCTAGTACAGGGTCAAGTAACATAGCGTCAAATGTGACATCTATGAAGAATGGACTCAACGTTTCAACAACACCTGCTACGACGACAGTCAGTATATCTAATCCTATGACAACACAATCAAATGTTACAACAGTTAATGTAACTGTGTGTAAGAATATTGTGACTGCTAAGGATCCATTAAGTATAAAAGGGCCACCAGTAAGTTCTGGAAATATGGAATGTGCTGTAGAAATTCAGACAAAGGATGCGTATTTGCGGAATGAAGTAGATTGTAAGGTTCTGATGTCTTATGCTAAAATGCCTGAACCAAAGAAAGAAAACGAAAGAAGTGGAATTTTACCTAAGAGACAAAAACTAAAAAGTTGGTTGGCGAACGCACCGTGGTGGTTGTTCATAATGATTGCAGTGTAACGAATAAAGATCTTATTTTTTAATGCCATACTCATCGTTTTAGACCTTTAAATTGGATTCTTATTATTTACTTCGTACTTAGTTATTTATTTCGTGGGACTTCGAAGTAAAGTAAAAAGTAAACATTACCATACAACAACAATACTAATAATGGCAATCCCTCAATAAAAACTTACCTAGGTGAATCAGAAAGTTCTTAGAAGTGCATATATATAAAACTTTTTTGGGAGAAGTTCGATATTCAAATTAAGTTTCAATCACACAGTATTTATATGCCAACTGTCACTTGTTTTTGTCTGTTCGTTCGCACGTAATAAATTGTTTTATGCAACGAGTTTCTAAAAGCAAATTGTGGATAAAAGTGCGGTGATAAAATATCTCAGCTTGAAAAAAACGTGTACGAAAGAAATTTTTTCGGACATTCAGCAGATATTAGGGGATAATGCTGTACCCTATTCTATGGTTGCATACTGGGTGATTGTAATTAAAAGAGGTAGATTAAGCTGTAAAAATGACCCGCCTTCTGGATGGATTCAACCTCCGTTACGGCAGAAAATCTCAATAAGGTTGGGAATCGGGTTTTGGAAGACGAAGAATAACTAAAATAAAACAAAGAGCTGAGATCTTAAAGATTTTTTTGTTAGCGTTTAATCCACTTTAATTGATTTACTGGGGTTCAGAAAAGTGTCGGCAAGATGGGTGCCACGAATGTTCACCGACGAAAACAAAAAGCGACGTTTGGAAATTTCTAAGCGTAATCTCGAAATGTTTCAGCATGATTCGGATAATTTTTGCCGTTGCCTCATCATCATGGATGAAACGTGGGTCCACCATTTCGATCCTGAAACTAAAAAACAAAGCATATCTTGGACACAACCATCCTCTCCATCCATTAAGAAATTTCGAGTTGCTCCTACCGCTGGCAAAGTTATGGCCGAGTGTTTTGGGAAAGTGAAGGAATCCTTTTTATTGATTACATGCCAAAAGGCCAGACGATTACTGGACCCTATTCTGAAAATTTAATTCCGAAAGTGCGTGAAGCGATTAAAGAAAAATGTCGTGGAAAACTACCGTTGGGCGTGTTGTTTCTCCCGATAACGATGATGACGCTCCCGCTCATCAATCGGAAGATGCGCAAGCCACTGTGCTCGCTTCAATCTCCTTGACCACCCACCTTATTCTCCGGACTTTACCCCAAGTGATTTTCACTTTTACCCAAAATTAAAAGAGAAAATTCGTGGAACTAAATTTCACGATAATGACGCGCTTGTAGCTGCCGTAGAGGTGTTTTTCGAGATTTAAGAAAAACAAGTTTTCGCAACGAACAAAGAAGTTAGAAACGAGTTATTTTGAATTGCAATTGCAATTGCATTACAGGGAGATAATGTAGAAAAATAAAATATTATTGTTTAACTTTTGCAATTGTTTATATTGATTCCAAGAACTTTTAGATTCACCCTCGTAATCGTAACTCTACAATTCATGCTCGCGCGGCGCTCGGCGCTTCATATCATTTCTAGAACTCTTCTTTCACGTAAGGACCTCGCTACGTAAGGTCGCTTACCATTTCAGTAGAGTAATAAATCGTAATCGCTATTTAATTGTTCATTAAGTTCTCTGTAAGCAACTTGAGTTAAGTATATAAACTTGAGTTAATGCATTTAATTACCTTTAAGTGATTTTCCTGTGCCATATAATTTTTTATAACAATAAATTTTAAATATATAAATTGACTTGGGTTTTATTTTATCAATACATTGTTATTTCGCACAAAAATAATGTAACAGTCTCTGTGAGCAATTAGTTTAACGGTCCTGCCACGATTCTGTCGCCATGAGCGCCGCGACGCAATCACAGAGGCGACGTGTGACGGGATAAAACAAATATAGGGGCCAACTAGGGAGAGGGCCATGATTCGCAGCGGCAAAGAAGGCGCGCGGCGCGGCAATCGTTGCAGTCACTGTCGCTACAATTGAATACTTCGCATGTTTACCACTCTGTCGGCCCGCTGTCGCATTAGCCCGTCCTTACGCTGAAAGTTGTGGTCGGGCAGTACGCATTTGTCATATTTGGTTCAATAGAA
Organism: Dendrolimus kikuchii; assembly: GCA_019925095.2. Taxonomy (NCBI): domain Eukaryota; kingdom Metazoa; phylum Arthropoda; class Insecta; order Lepidoptera; family Lasiocampidae; genus Dendrolimus; species Dendrolimus kikuchii. The sequence goes on from CM034392.1 coordinate 19,500,619, forward strand.
CACAGGGGTCGCAGGTTCAATGCCCGACAGACTAATTTTCTAAATACACTTTCTCTTATTATTTTGCCTAATTTTCGTTGTATAAGTATTACCCATATGGGAAAACGTACCTACAAAGTATGTACTCGTGATATCATATTATTAGGACAAATTTCTAATTATCTTTTTGTGATTGCAAGCTTTGTTGTTCACTATTTCCGACCATATCTTTCATATTATTTCTAAAAAAATTCATAATTATCTTGTTTTGTTTTTATTAATATAGACACAACATAGCAATCATTTATTTGTGGCATGACTTTGAACAGTGAACCAGTGAGGTCAGGAGGCCCTCGTCGCCTATATAGACAGACATTAGCCAAGATCTTGCAAACGTAAATATGTAGAAAAATAAAAATGTAGATTTTTTGGGGAACTGTTTTTAAAGAATTTAAAACGCAAATCATATAAAATTAGAACGTCCGTCTTGTCCGTCTGTTTATGTAATATTTGGATACAAGTTAGCAAGAAAATATTCCATTAATACAATGTTGCAGTCAAAAATGTTGCGATAGTTTTGCCTTTTCCATAGTTGTAGGTCAATGGTATTCCTAATAACTTTTGACCTATAGGGTAAAACATTCTAAATTTTTTTTAGGTACTAGAGCTCAAAACTACTTTCAGCTAAACTGGTTTGACCAAGATCTGCTGAATACTTTTTGAGATACTGGGTCAGGGCTATCTTTATCATATTGGACGCTGGAATGCGAAAGTCAGTGTGCGCCCATTTGTTAACAGTAAAAAAAAGTTCCATTTTTACTAAAGGTAGTAGATTACTTGTAAGTATAAGACGTTAAGTTGGGCCCTCTAGATCCCTACACATGGATGCCACGCAGTCCTTGCATCCCCGGGTAAATATGGGCCTAAAAGGATTATAGATTATATGTTTTTAATCTCACTGATTCAATATATAGAGACTATATAATATATACAAATACATAGTACTTCGTGGCTGAAGCATCGTCGATTCATTCCAATGATTTGGGTTGGTATGCTAGAAGACAGTACAACCAGGCAGTTTTTCTAGCTGAATTTGTATTGTTATAATTAGTTCATCCTTACGGTGGAAGTTTTAAGTTTTTCTCTAACGGACAGAATCAAAAATGAGGATATTCGTAATTGAACCAGTCATCAGAAGTGGCAGACTACCCATGGAGTACACTAGTTCTGGAGCCGAGACCAAGTTCTCCAATCTGGTGGACCGATGATTTCCGTAAGGTCGTCACCGTAGATGTTGGAGAAGGAAAGCAGAGGACCAGATTAGGTAGCGTAAACTAGGGGAGGGAGGCTTACGCCCAGCAATTGGTACCATTTAGTATAAGATTACTGATGTGTATTAAGCGCTAGTCCATCTTGAACATGCATGGCATATATACCGATATATACCCTGATATGGGGGTTCGAGTCCACAAACGGCACAGTTATAAGCTGAGGTTTTATTTGATTGAATACTTAAATATGTAACAGCCCATTTTTGCAGTTGTTTACAGTGTAGCGGTCTTCTTCAATTGAGTAAGATTTTAGGCTTTTTTATGATTCTTAAAGAAGCCTACAAAGTTACTAACTCAATATGAATAAGACCGTAAATATATAAATATGTAGTAGATATGCGGTAAAATAGTCTTAACAAAATTATCCTTATACACAGAATTAAAATTACTATTATGAATTATGTTCTAGAACATAACCACTACCTGTAATATAAATAATACGCAATGCTTTTGTATATGAAAGTGAATATACCACATGTATTTATAACTATTCAGTGCCATATAGTTACAATAATAGCGTTTGTAATGTAATATCAAAAACTGTATATATTGCACCCTTAAAATTATAGAAACTTAAATTAAATTTTTGAGTCATTGATTGGCTTTAAATATCTATTGCATAAAAAATAAATTACAAAATTGGACAACTTGATATTATGAATTAGGTTTGTATAATTCTAAGGGTGCGATATGTCTTTATAGATTTTATATGTATAGTTACGTATATATACATTGTATACTTATATATGTGATTAATTTGTCTTCAATACTTATATAATTGAATTATCTGTAGGTATGTGATTTGTAAATAAATATAATCATTTAAGTGAAAATTGATATTTATGCGATGTCTATAAACGATCGTGTTTAGAATTACCTATGCTTAAATAAATGGTTTAACGACTTTCAATTAAAATTTATTGAAGGGTTCAGAAGTAAGAAGTTCAAGCGCCCGCGAACGACCTTGTGGGCAAAGCTAGTTCAAAATGTAGTGTAAATAATCGCATACACTACTGTATAATATTTATATAACTTTAAACATGGTAATCTGTTTTATACCTGCTTCTCAGTGCTTAGTGCGAGTTTTTTTACTACAAGATTACGTTCTAGTTAAAGCGATTTTGTATGGCACGATTTATGTTTCCCTTCATGCTCACGAGATGGCGCTAAGTCGTATTCCATGCAAAATTGCGTGAATCTGCACATGATCGAGCAGTAAAAAACTCACTATGTCGACTGGTTGTCTATGAGAGATTGTTGACAAAGGTCCGTATATACTGTAAATAAAAGAATTAAATTATACAGGGTTACGACTATAAGCTTGCCTTTTACTAAACCGAGGCTGCCATATGGTATGAGTAATGACCATTCTACACTGAAACATTCATTTATAAAAGAAATATCTTAGTGTTCACTTAAAAATCTAAGCTCGATTATTAATTTTTGGACCTTATACACTTTGCAGAACGCGCGCACACATGTACCTGTACGCCTTACGCACGTACACCTAATAGTGTGCGTGTACATAATCAATTAGGGCAGTTGTACACTTCTTTGCTCTGCCATATTATGTATGACCTTTTGCCTTTGGAAATTTAGAATAGTAGTAGCGACCAAAGGTCTCAAAATGTTTGGTTATTATGGTCAACGGATTATCGATATCATTCATTCGATTGATATCAATAATCCGTTGACCATAAGAATGTCGATATTGGCAATTTTGAACATTACTAACCGAATGTCGATCGATATCGATAAACATTTACACTCAATCAGCCTTCTCAATTGGTGCGGACCAGATCTGATCGATTTAATACTTTATCGATTGTAATGTATGACATGACTCGATAGAATGATGTAGTGTATAATCACCTTAACGCGCCTACTGTTTTCGTGACCTCAAATAACCTCACAGTTTACCAGTTTACCAGTAGTTGTTCAGCATTATATGTAATTAGACATATTTTCAGCTTAGTACAGAGCAAGCTTATAACCCTGTATGATAGTCGAAACCGTTCGTTTTTAAGAAAAGCCATATTGTTACGGCCTAGGTGCCCACAAACACAAATTCACACCTGCGTACCTGTAGAAACACATTTTATTACCTTTTCGGCATTTGAACTTCTTTTGTTTACTTTGTGTTTAAAATTTGTGATAAAAAAAAACAGTCCATTATGTATTGTAATCTTTTACGGCCCATTACCAGGCCCATTTTACGGATCATTGCCAGGTGTCTCGGATTTAAAAGTATAAACTGATTCTAAAATATTCGGTCCACGCGGCCGGGCAGACATATTGCATCTCTGCAGTATAAAGCAATGCACTAATGGAGAGATGAGTCAGTCGAGTGATAATCACAAGCGAAGAAAGACTTGTGTACATTCGGTAATCTATTTAGTGACGGACTTTGCGCGTGTATTTGAATTACGATCTTCTGCATTACGTTTGGAGTTATTGCGTTCGGTTATATCTGTACCTGTGTTATACGTGTTTGTAATTCTAATAAACTCTATAATAATTTCAACGGCATTTTAATTCAAGTCCTGCAACTCGTAACAATATAATTAGCATACTTCATTGACATAAAATTTGAATCCGTATGTCGCGTTATGTATCACAAACTTGGAAATATCGAAATGAAAAATATATCCGGGTCCATAATATATGTAGTAAAATTCATACTAAAATATACAGATAAGTGAATTGATTACTTTTATCAAGTCACTTATTTGTATATTTTAGTATATGTTTTGTTTTATGTTTGACTATTCCTTCTTTATAGCCTTAAGAAAGCACTTATTATCATAAAGTTTGATAATCGTCTGCTTTATTTAAGAAAGCTAAATATAGGATAGTCTTTGTTCAGGAAAATGCGTTAATTTCAGCCGGAATTTTATAGCAGTAGCAAACTACAATTTCTAACGCCTATGTTAAACTTGCGAGCAATTGTCTTCGTATAATGATGAAAATAATTTGGTAGTAGTAAAAAGGGGCAATACTAATTTTTATTTTAATATTTTGTAGACCAGTACGTTGGCTATTTAAGTTCATACTTACATACATACATATTACGCAGTGTACTCTTCATGTTGTTCTTATATCTTATCAAAGTTATGATTACTTATGAAAAAATGGACCAATCAACGAAGTTGATCTTGAAGTTTTTAAATAATTTTTACACGGCAATGGCTGGTACAACCTTGGTGGTAATCCCTGCTGATAGGGCCGTTGTAAGCATATTGTTTTTTTTTTAATTTTATTGCAGGAGTTCAGCAGACAGGCAGACGGCCCACTTAATGGAAAGCGGTTACCATCGCCTATGAACATTTGCAACACCAACGGTGCTACAAATGGGCTGCTGCTCTCTTAAGGGAGACTGGAACCTGGTCACTAACGCCGGAACACAACTCAAGGTTGTTATGGCGGCATCTTCTAGACCAGGGGTGGTCGCCATCCAGTCGGGCAAATGCCCTACTACCTGGCTGTGGGTCGTTTTGTCGCCTCTTACGACAGGCCGCCCGGCCGCAGGAAATTGTATTCTTTCTCCGTTCCTGCACGGATATTATAATATATAATAAATTAAAAATGTTGTTTTGATGTCCCATAGTACTTAAAAGCAAGCTGAGATTGTTCTCAAAGTAATCAAACCGTTATTGAAATTAGTTCCGATGTTTAATGTACTTACCGTAAAGATATAGTTAAATCACTACAGTTTTATGCTCCTGCGTGAGATATTGCATGTCTACACTCAGTTAAAAAATTAATAGGTCTCCACCACCTCTTCTTTTCTCAGCTTGCTGTTTTTTCACTTCTTTGTATGACATGACATCTATCTGTATTTCGTCGACAAACGCTCTCCCAGGTCTTCCTTTGTTACTGAACTACTTTAAAAATTACAAAGTCAAAAGGCTAGAGAACAATGACCTGCAGTGTCAATTAGTCATGTAGGTTTAGGTTTAGTCGTCACTTTTTCTGCTGGGTGGTTGTCATTCTTAGTTTTTTCCATGATCAGATCATGATCACCCTCAACCGCTTTATTGCTTATCAGCGTGTTCATGGTCAAAAGCGTACAGATAGAATAATAAAGTTTACCCTGTTTAAACCTGACTTATAGACAGATAATCAATTGGCTATTTTTGATATTTTTTAGTCGTATTAGGTATTTTTATGTTTAGCTAATCTTTTGTCAAAAATCATCTCAACAACGTATGTAACTTAGAATATAGTTAAGTATTTACAAATAATTGATTAAAGTAATACATATTTTATATTTTTAATACATACGCGAATGTATTTTTTATTTAATTATTGTGTATTCATTTTATTTTGGCATTTTTATAATATTAAATGCGAGTGTTTGCCTAAATGTATGAAGTGATTTTAGTTGTAATTGCGTTTAAAGTCAATCAAATATAATAAAATATATTATCATTGATCATAATGATAATAAAAACAAAACGTAAATATTAGGCATTATGTATCTGTGGTTTTACTGCGATTGTCTTTATATTCTGAACCCGTCCCCTATGGAAGATATCCTTAGAAAATACACGTAATAAATACCATTAGCTGTATTCTGGACTTCGTTCAAAATTCAAAGTTTAAACAATATATTTTTAAATTATAGCCTATGTACCTATGTTTATACATATATCTCATGTATGTACGTACCGTTGGTAAATAAACATATTAATCTTAATATACAAGGCTGTGAATGTTTTGTTTTAGTGGAAAAGTGCAATGTAAATAAATAGAAGTCAATCTAAATGAAACCAGATAAAACCTTACTTACACTGTTTATTGAAAGTCAATATATTCTCTATTCTATATATCTATTCCACATTGTCATAACCTTATACACAACTTATTTAGTTTATGCTAAACAATACTGAATCAAATTTACAGGTTCTTTCTCCTTAAAGGTTTTCCACCATACTACTGTTACGAGTACGGGACTCGAATTAAGATGCCATTGGAATTATTATAGAATTTATTCGAACTATACAAATACGTATAACACAGGTACAAATAGAACTGGACGCAACCAGTACAAACGTGATGCACGATTTAACAACACGCGCAAAGTCCGTCACTATATAGCTCATCGAATGTACACACGTCTTGCTCCTATCGTAATCGTCACTTCACTGCTTCCTCTCTCCATCCTGCCGTCGTTTTATACTTCACAAATATAAGAGTGCCCGCTCGTATCGTCGACTTAATTTTCTAGAAATCGTAATCCGCAAACCCGACTAATTATGCCTGTAAACGGCCATAAACGAGTACAATAGGCTGTTCTCCACAATAACCAATAAATAAGTAAACAAAAGAAGACAATCATAAATGTATTACAATTGGTTCGAATGCCGACAGGTAATAGCGTGCTTCGTGGAATTTATCTTTGTCGGGGGTCTAAGCTGTAAAACTACTTAAACAGACGGAATGCTACGATGTAACCTATCATATGTAATTCAAGGCTTTATTTTGATTTTACTCCCAGGGTGAGTTCGGTTTTAGACTATTGAATGATATTTGATGACGATGGTTTAAGCTTTGTAAACCTACACTTTACAAAATCAAATAGAAAGAATGGACGCCACCTGCTGTTTAGATGAAAAGGTGCTCGTAGCAGGACGAGCTTGGGGTAATAAACGATGTAAGTATGAGTCTTCTGTCAGATGCACTGGATGAGGTCTGGCTCTCTACTAGCTTACTCTAGCTTCCCACCAATTTTCTCTTTAGGAGGACGATTCCCGTCACAGTCGGTCCAGGGCAACCGTAGGTTACGACCCTGGTGGCCGACTAGTACGCTCCTGCAGCTATTGGTTCCATTATTCTTTCTACGGTCGAAGACACACTTTAAAATAAACTTAAACGTGGCGATGTAGACTTTCCAACAAGAATATTCTACTCGATCGAAATGAGAAAAAGGGCTGTGAAAGGCGGTTGTTGTTTTCAATACGAGTAGCCCCCGTATAGAATGCCAGATCATACGATAGTAAGGAGGTGAAGCTGCTCCAATGAACTCCATTATATAACGGTGGTTTCCAAAACAGCAACAGCTAAATCTTAACGACTCGTTATCAACTAGGTAACTGTAGTTGTGAAAGCTAATATGCACAATAAATATCTTAATGATAATTTCGTAGTCGATGTAAGTTGGCTTGACGGTCGTAGTAGCCAATCATCCGGTCTTAGAGTCATTATTTAGATTAGCTAAGCGCTCCTTTTCCACCAGTTAAGAAGTTTTCACGATCCGAACAACTAGGTTTGTTACAAGTTGATAGATTGCATAGCCTTCATTATCGAATTTTTAGAAAATTGCTTTTTCTATTGATCAAGAGATGGCGCTGTTTGTTTTCTAGCTGGAATTACACTTTTTTTGGTTTTTAAACTTTTTGGCAAGTACACAAGATTTAATATTATCTCTTTGACCTGTAACGAAAATCTAATTTATTATCTTAATTTTTGGTTAATTCACTACGACACAATAATTACATTAAAATGTCGACCACAGATTCCCAAAATGAATGCGATTTCTATTATATACTTTTTCACAACAGATGGCATTGGCAGTAATGAAATTTCTATGCAATAGTGGAAGTTTCGATTGAATAGTCTTAAATTCAGTTTCAGGATTTTTGTGTCAATAATATCCTTAGATAAAATAACTCTCCCTAGCTTTCTCATTTGTGAGCGTACGTAGCTCGGCAACATTACTAGCCGGTGTTTCACTTCTTATTAGAACTTCATAGACCAATCCATCCTTATGTAATAAGTTATAGGATATGCGTCTTTCCATAATGAGTAGTTATTATTAAAAGCTTTTAAAAAATTAAGTAGTCAAAGCTCAAAAAAATTAAGTTTCTTATTTAATACGAAAGTACTAAGAAAAAGTAATGCCTGATAAAACTTTGAAGCAATTTCACAATCTGACTAAATCCACAATTGTATTATTAAAGTAAAAATTTGATCTCCACAATATGTTGTATAGAACGACCGTTTAGAGAGAATAAAAAGAATCTCAGTAATCATTTTAACTATCTTAGCCATAAAAGTCCCAATTCTTATTCACATAGGCTCCTTTCGCTGGACCAAAGACGTAGAGTTCTAGACGTATCACTACTTTTTGATACAGTTCCCAGTCATGTTGACTGGCCTGGATCTACTCTCGAAATTAGTATATCATGTACGGTATCTAGTACGCGTCATACATCTTTGTTGAAATGCTGAATGTCTTTTGTCATTATATCAACTACTTGCAAAATTCCTTTCCACTCGTATGGCTCCTACTTTTAATACAAAATTTTGTAAAATTGATATATTGCGGCCTTCAGATACAAATTTAAAAGTAGTATTGTCAATAAATTGCAGAATTCATCTTAACATATCCTGATTTTAATTTTTTATTTACTTTAAAATTAATTTCACTATATAAAAGATGTAGATGTATAATAAAAAATCTGTTAATGGCCTTATTGTTAGTTGTAAACGATTTTTGTTTTTTTCTACTCGTTGTTGGTTTTCTCAACAAATAAAATAAAAATAAGATTTGGAACGGAAAGTACTATCCGTATATTCATATCCGGGTTCTTAATATAGTTAAATCTCTATACTAAAATATAAAAGTAAGTGATATGATGTAAGTATGTGCGTTTATTTCTTTTATATAGTTTTAAGAATGCATTTATAATTATAAAGTTTGGTAAACATGTAGTTTATTTAGCAGATCTAAATATAGGACAGGTTTTTATTATGGAAAATGCGTCGGATTCCGCCGGTGTGCTATAGTAGATTATAATTTCAAACGCCTGTATTAAATGTGCCAGCAATAATTTTCGGATAATGAAAATAATTTCATACTAATAAAGAGGAGCAATAGTAATTTTTATTTTAATAATATATTGTGAACCGGTAAATTGGCAATTTAACTGCATACTTAAATGATACGCAGTCTACTCTTCATGTTGTTATTTTAGCCTATCAAAGTCATTACTTATAAAACAATGGGGCAGTCAACGTAGTTGTATCCGTGCAGGAACGGAGAAAGAATACAATTTCCTGCGGCCGAGCGGCGTGTCGTAAGAGGCGACAAAACAACCCACAGACAGGTGGTAGGGTATTTGCATGACTGGACGGCTACCACTCGTGGTCTAGAGTATGCCGCCATAACAACCTTGATTTGTGTCCCAGTATTAGTGACCAGGTTCCAGTCTCCCATAAGAGAGCAGTAGCACATTTGTAGCACCTTTGGTGTTGCAATTGTTCATAGGCGATGGCAATCGCTTTCCATCAAGTGATGCGTCTGCCTGTCTGCTGAACTCATGCAATAAAAAATGTTGGCTTTTAAAGTTTTTAAGTAGACCTAATAAGAATCTATTTATATTTAAATGGAGAATGTTCCTTTAAAGACTAACTTTGGATCCGTGGGGTCCTAACGCTCTAAAGGTCTACCGTGACGTCGCCAAACGTTTAGTAGACGTCACACGCGACCAGAAGGCTGGCGTCTATTTCGCTCAAAGATTAAGCATTGCTATACAACGTGGCAATGCCGCCAGCCTTTTGGGGACGTTCCCAGTAAGTGACAGTGGTTTGGGACCAACTTATCTTTAGATATTTTCCCCGTTTTTTATTTAGTTTTAGTTTTTATACTGTATAGTTTGTAGTTTTTTTTAAGTTTATACTTATTTGCATAACAATTAGTTATTTCAGATTCACTAATGTAATTAATTAAAAATTCCTTTAAAGATAATTTTAGTATTTAGAAATATCTGATTTGTATGTATCAGCTGCTAACTATCACAGCTTATAATAATTGATCTTCAGAAAAACTTATATCACCTTCAAAAATGTTCTCCAGTGGAACATGTTTGAATAAAAACTTTTCAATTTGAATTTCAATTACTAGGAAATTTATAATAATGTACTAACTGACTAATCCTTACGACAGCAAATAATATTATAATTCGTGTTAAAGTACATTTTCGTCTGTGAATAGAATAAAAACCCAAGTGGTGAATAACACTAACGGAGAATTAACGCAGTGAACGTCGGTGCAGGTGGCTTTGACGTCAACAAAAAACAGGTTATAAAGTTGCACAAAACCACATTACGAGGCTAACGTCATACCAGTGGTTTCTCTCGATCTGTATTGCAAGTTTAAAAAAAACTAATTTTTAGGTCTGAATTTTATAAGAATTATTTTTACGGCAGAGTTTATATAATAGGCATATGTTGTGTAACAGTACAGAGAAAATGGTAAATCTATAGCTTCTTTATACAGGAATTTTAAGTAGTGGGGTGGTGAAGTGGGGAGTGGGGGAGGCATACTTACCTTTACTACAACCCCTAAGGTCCGGAGATCTTGAAATATTTTTTTTTTAATAAACATAACCTCACTTATTTTCACTGATTTTTTCGCTAATGTTGCACTTCTATTATAGGTCTGAAATTGAAAAATGCTTTCAAAGTTCAAAAAAAACCAGTAATCAACATAAAAAGAGCCAAAATAACCGAAAAACCAACTTAATTGGATAAAAATGAAGAAAAAAGACAATAGAGCACATTTATATACACTACAAGAGTAACCATTCAAAATGGCGACCAATAAAGACGATATTTTTTTTTACGTCATCGCATTAATTTATATTTAACCAATATTTTAAAAAAATTCAACAGTGTATTTAATAATAAAATTGATATCATTAATATACTGATTCATTGTCATATTAAAAGCCAACTTGCTAGTCGTCCACTAAATTGATAAATAAAACAAAATGTTTCATATGAGACTTTCAAGGCGTCCTAACTGTCTGTGTGTACAAAAAAAATAGTAAATGGTTACAGTCGGTTCTGGCACTCGCCGGCCGCTGCCGCGGCACGCTCGCTTCGCTCGCTCGGCTCGTGCGCTTTGGTCTGAATATCACCTAACATAGCCGACTGATTGTGTATAAAATAAATAGTAAATGGTTACCAGTCGGTTCTGGCACTCGCCGGCCGCTGCCGCGGCACGCTCGCTTCGCTCGCTCGGCTCGTGCGCTTTGGTCTGAATATCACCTAACATAACCGACTGTTTGTGTATAAAATAAATAGTAAATCAAAATTATTATAAAATACAGCACAAGTCGTCGTAAAATCAAAAATTAACAGAAGAAAGCACATTCACTCAACTACTAGAGAAAAGGAATAAAATGGCGGCAATAAAGGCGGCAAACAAAAATATTTATAAAAAAAATTCATAGAAATATATCGATTTCCGAAAATTATATAAAATAATATATTCATTAATTCTAAATCTTGAGCTACAAGATTTCGAATTTCTTAATTACAAATCGATAAGTATAATAATAACGATAATGACATATCGATTAATTTATTTTTACAATCACACCTTGTTAGCCAAGCCATTAAAAACAAAAGTGACACTAAAAGCTGTCACTTTTTAATCAATGGATTATATATGTCTAGCATGAATTTGTATTTATGCGTCAATTAAATTTGAAACTTTATTTCTACATTAAAAAACAGTTTTAGTGTTACAAAAAGTTCTATTGGTTATATGTAATTCATGAGTACATTCATAAACAATTCGTGAGTACATTCATAAACTCAAATCACGGTTTGTTATTATCAAAAGTGGCACAATTTTACAACAAAAATAAGTGAGGTTATGTTTATAAACTAAAAAAAAATTAAAACCTCCGGACCTTAGGGGTTGTCGTAGGGGTAAGTATACCTCCCCCCTATTCACTACGCCCATCCACAACTTAACATTTGTGTATTAGATTCTTAAGTAGCAGCCTTTAATACAATAAAAGAAAACTTAACTTATTTATATTGTATTCTACCCATAGTCCCTCGAGAATATAAGTAGAATACTGAGCCTAGATCACCGTCATCTATGGGTAAGGTGCCCAGAAGGCTGGCTACGTCTCCTCGTTGGATAGCCATACTGATCTGTTGAACGAGGTAGGCACTAGCCTTCTGATCACCTGAAGAATCAATGAGGTGTTTTGATAAATTTTGGTAGAAGTTAAATTATATTAAAAACAAGAAGTTTAGCAACAGAGGTTATCTTATTACTTGTTACTCGCTAACGATAGGTAACATTGTGGTATATTCATGATAGATAATACAAACAGGTTCATTAAATGGTCTTATAGTACATAAGGATCATTTACATGGAGAGAGTTTATCTCACGTTTTGGGGCGAAAATCGTTTACTATTTTCGTGGGCGATATACTCTTTAGATAATAATCACATTAACATTTTTACATTCATACATTTTATCCGTGCAGGAACGGAGAAAGAATATAATTTCCTGTGGCCGGGCGGTCTGTCATAAGAGGCGACAAAACAACCCACAGCCAGGTGGTAGGGTATTTGCTCGACTGGATGGCGACCACCCCTGGTCTAGAGTATACCACCATAATAACCTTGTGTTGTGTTTCGGCATTAGTGACCAGGTTTCAGACTCCCTTAAGAGTGCAGCAGCGCATTTGCAGCACCTTTGGTGTTGCAAATGTCCATAGGCGATGGTAACCGCTTTCCATCAAATGAGCCGTCTGCCTGTCTGCTGAACTCCTGCAATAAAAATAAAAAATCAACCAAAAAACAAAAACTCGCCTACGAGTATGTCATACGATAATCGTAACGCAATAATCACCATGAGTTTTGTTTACACTACGACACAAATCACATTGAGATATTTGCCTACGATTTCTCGACTTGTCTAAACTAGAACTTGTATGACATTTTTTCAAGTTCATGCCAGTATCATACAAATCAGTTCCGATTAGACTAGACTAGAGTAGACTTACCTTTCGCTCTCGATGATGAGTACGGTATTTTGTATTTTGTTTACACAAAGACGTTAATATTCAATAACCAGGCGATTGTTGCCCTTCCACTTAATAAAATATTATCATGTAAACTTAATGTAGGATAATGTTTAGTTTACATGATAATATTTTTTACTGCTTTCGACAATCGTATCTTGGAGGCAAGAAACTATCTCCATGTAAATAGCTCTTTAAGTAGGTAATGGTCTTGGTTTGTACTATTTGGCTTAATTAGTGTTTGATAAGTGCAGTGTTTCTGACACGTACATTAGTAACTGCGTTCTTTTTGCTTTTTAACACGTTTTTATTAGCTTCACCTGTATGTATGTATGTAACAGAATCTGTCAATATCACCTACACGTCTGATGAATTTGATATTTTACACACGTCACAAAAACCGATGGCCTATCATCAACGATGACATTTGAATTCGATTCACTCTTCCGATCTATGCATACGCAATCTGTATATCTATTTACAAGTTTTTTACCCTTCTATCCATTATCACTACCCTGGAACGATTTCCCCATATTTTTTGTCACATTCCTCATTTTTTCCATAAAAGTCAGTTTATTATCGTTTTCTCCATGTTCTGCAAGATCCTTCTATGAAGAAGTTTCATATTACTTAATCGAATTTCAAAATCAGTGGCGAACAAGAAATCGAGCATGCTTATAGAACATTTGAATAACAATGATAGAGTATAGATACCGTGAAGGAAAACATCGCGATGAAATCTGCACATTGAGATATTGACTGCACATTAAGCTAGATTGACCGATGTTTCAAACCCACTAGTCCGTCTTGGACAGGCATTTTTATTGCAGAGTGCAGCAGACAGGCAGACGGCCCACCTGATGGAAAGCGGTTACCATCGCCTATAGACATTTGTAACACCAAAGGTGCTATAAATGCGCTGCTGGTCTCTTAAGGAAGATTGGAACCTGGCCACTGATGCCGGAACACAACTCAAGGTTGTTATGACGGCATACTCTAGACCAGGGGTGTGTAACGTGGCGAGAAGCAATGGGTAATATTAAATAATACGTCCGTCTGTATATAATGATCTTTAATGACTAACTTAATATTATTACATACTTCACTACACATGGCAGCCATCCAGTCAGGCAAATACCCTCCCACCTAGCTGTGGGTTGTTTTAGTAAAGCCGTATCCAAATAAGCTAATTTTTATGCATATAAACTATTTTAAATCATTCTCGGGGAAATTCCCGCGGGATTCCCAAGATACAAAGTACCGCAACACTTGAAAAAGGTCGCAAACTATTGTTTTAGTATTAATAGGGTCCAAATCAGTTAATTTTTATGAACAAAACCACTCTCGGGGAAAATCCCGCGGGATTCCCCGAGCAAAAAGTGTGGCAGCATTTTAAAAAGTATCGCAGGTTTTCTTACACAAATTTGCTGTCGGTCAGTAAAAATATCGCATTGGAGTTAATTTTCTTTTTTCAGTCCAGGCACTCTAAATCATTCCCAGAAAATATTCCGCTGGATTCCCAGGATAAAAATTAACACAGCTTTTAAGTCTAAGAATTTACCGCATCGAAATCGGCCCAGCAGTTTTTACGTGAATCCCGAACAAACAGACAAGAAATAAGTAAAAAAAATCATCGTGTTCTCCATCGTTTATATAGTGTAATCCAGTATGTTTTTTAAAATTGCTTCAATGTACAGACACGGCATATTTAGAATTTTATAATATTATAGAGATACCTAAGTTTATTGCAGTAGATATATTTATTTTACAAAAATAAAACTATAATTTAAAAGCATTGGCAAAATAACTGGTACTGAATGTAAGTAAATTTTTAAAAAGTATAAATTTAATAATCTTTATTAATATCTATAAGTTATCTGAAAAAAAAAACATAGAAATTTTAGTTGAAATAATTTATAAATTATAGATGAAATGCGTTTTAAGAAATGGTATCACTGGTTTTATGATTCATTACGATGTTCACACAACGCTAGCCAATGATATTAAAGGGACGGATTAGCATCTAACTTCACTCAACTCGGTTGACTCAGTTTCAGTTCAATGCGCAAGAGTGTCAAAACTAGTTATTTGCGTGTTGTATAACGAGAAACAAGTGTCTGTGTAACAAAATGTTTCGTTGGCGTGCGTTAGTATACGCACTTTTTGTGCTTTCGATACTTGAAATTAAGCCTATTATAGGAAAAAGATCTAGTAGTCACAGTTATCCAAAATCCGGCGGTCTGTCTGGAGGAGGCACTCACTCATATCCGCGTTCTGGTGGCTTGTCTGGTGGTGGCCATGGATACCCCTCCAATGGAGGACTGTCAGGTGGTGGCAGCCATGGATACCCTTCGAGTGGAGGAATATCAGGTGGTAGCAGAGCGCCAAGTTACCCGTCGAATACAGGTTACCCCTCATCGTCAAATAATCACGGATACCCATCTACGTCAAATAATCACGGATACCCATCTACGTCAAATAATCACGGATACCCTAGTTCTGGCGGCGGCCTATCAGGTAGCAACAATAGATATCCATCTGGTGGCACCCACTCTACCCATACGACCACCGTTCATCATCATTACCACTACAGTCCACCACAACAAATCAGGTACACCCCCGTAGGTGGAGGAGTTCCTATGACCTATCCAGTTTACCGTGGTACGCCACCGACCTACGTCTATCAGTACAAGGATTCGGGAAGTAAATATGGCACTTTATTGGCCGGCTTAGCCCTGTTGAACCTCGGAACTCTAGCCGGTGCGGCTTATGCATCGAGTCATCGCGGCTCCGGGGGCAGCTCATCTTACAAAGAGCAGCCTGGTGAGATATGTAAGTTTGCCGTTAAAAAAGCTAACGGTGATTATGAAGAAACTAAAATCAACTGTCAGTTGATAAGTAGTTTCATATACCAGGAGCAAGCGAAAACACAAAGCCCAACGAATACGAACACTGCAATTACGACAACGACCGTGACTAATGTGACAGTAGTGAACAATACCGGTGTACCACAACCGGCCCCACCGGTGACGCCTCAGCTTGGTAATATTATTTACTCACTTTTGCCTAACGGTACCCTAATACCTCTCAATGGGACAAATACAAATGATACAGTGAGTGCAGCAGCTCAGCAAACACCAAACAATACAATAACATCAACAATGACAGTCTCCACCACTACAACGAATACAACAGTCGTCGACGCATTAAACGTGAAAGGCAAGCCGATTGAAGTTACGCCCGGAATGCAATGCTTTGTGATAAGATTGAGCCCTACAGGCAACATGAGGAAATCAGTACCCTGCGGTTTGTTGATGTCGTACGCAGATCAATCACTAAAAAAGAATTCAGCTGTAAGGAATGTCCCAGTTATAACAGTATTAGCTGTTGTCATGACAGCCTGCTTAGTTTATTAAGGGGTGTTTTGATATGATACCTTAGATCCATAATTTTTTATACCTATCTATACAAACTTATTTTTATTTTCCACATACTCTGTCTTATTGATTTTATGAGCAAGACGGTAGTATAAAGTTATTTCAGGACCATATCATCATCAGTTCAGCACGACTCGTAGACAAACAGTATAAATTCTTATTTTAATATTAGTTTTTTTTGCTTTTACGTACGTATTACGTTATGTCTAATTGCCTTTACTCAGACAGGTCTATCTAAACATTTTTGATACATATGCATATTAGAACTACACAATCTGTAATTTGAAATTCATTTTGCTGTTTGTTATTAGAACATATTTACTCTTAAAACGAAATATTCTATTATTGTTAGCAATGAGCCATTACAATACATTTAATCTTGTTTTAATTTTATTTAACGTCTCAACTACTATAGAAACTCTTTTTTATATGGTGTTAATATTGTTATACTTGTTTAATATATGGTAATTTGGGCATCTAAATAATGTACTTTGATTAGGTAAACAGCAGCAATAGTTATTGTTACGTCGTAAGTAAAAAATGAAAGAGCAGCTAAATATATAATATCTTCGGACGACATCGCTTGGTCTACGCTATCGTTTCACAGTAGAAAGTGGAATCACCACATATGCAAATGAATGTTTGTCTTCTCGTTTTCGCACCGCTGGATTTCTATATGCTATCTATCTATGACAGTAGGTACTACTAAATGACTTGCAGCGCCAAATAGGTTAAATTTTCTTCGGGATGAATGTCATTCCTAGTATTTTTTCCATAGCCTGTTTCATCCTCGTCCGCATTATTGCTTATCAGCGGGCTCACTGTGAAAGGTGTAAAATTATAATAACAATATTTTTGTAATTTTTTATGTTTAGCTAATGTTCAGTTTAAAGTCATCACAAAAATGTATGTATGTTTTTTGCAATATTGTTAAGTATTTATAAATGTTCGATTAAAATAATACATATTTTATAGTTTTAATAGATCTGCGAATGACTGCATTATTGTTTATTCGTTTTATTGTGATATTTTTATGATATTGAATGCGAGTGTTTGCTCAAATGTATGAAGTGAATAAAGTAACCGAGTTCTAATCACTTGTTTTTTTATCGCAACTTTTAACATCGGTCGAAGTAATATAGAAATGTGATTTTATTATCATTCATCATAATAATAATACAAACTTAACATATTGTTAGGAGTTGCAGGACTCGAATTAAAATGCCGTTAGAATTACTATAGAAATTATTATAACTATACAAACACGTATAATACAGGTACAAATATAACTGAACAGAATCAGTTCAAACGTAATGCACGATTCAATAACACGCGCAAAGTCCGTCACTAAATAGATTATCAAATGTACACAAGTCTTGCCTCGCAGTTGGTTATCGCTAGACTGCCATAGATCTCTAGATCTCTCCATTGGGCCATTGCTTTATACTACACCGATACAATATGGCTGCCCACCCGCGTAGACCGAAATTCTTAGAATCAGCTCGCCACACCTGTCTAATGACTGCCATAAAAGATTAAAATACACGATGGGCTGTTTTTTTTAATCACAAATTTTAAACACAAAGTAAACAAAAGAAGTCCAAATGCGAAAAGGTAATAAAGTGTGATTTTATGGTAGGCAGGTGTGAATCTACTTTTGTCGGCATATAACAATATTTAATGAGAATTTTAAATTTCGAGTAATTGTACTTTTTATGTCGTTTCTTTATATACGGGATGGCTAGAACAGTGACGTTCAAAAGAAAAATTTAGTACGCTTACATGAATAGGTACCCAAATTACCCCCATGTATGTTTTACCAAAATTTTTAGTATTGTAGTAAACATTTTTAGTGGTTTTAAATATTTTTGATTTTATTTTTTGGTATGGTTATTTGGGAGTATTTTTCAATGTAACCAATTCCTTATGTATGTAAAATAATCAAAATAATTCCAAAAATTGTACTTGAAAGTAAAAACAAATAATTCAAAGCAAATGAGACTTGAATTTTCAATTTTAAATTAAAAATTGGAAAACTTCATTCGGAGTATCTTTAGAAACTGCGCAAGAGTAAGTTTTCATAATAACACAAAAAAGTTACTTTTTTTTTATAGTTTTGTTTAGGGCAGAGTTTTCGTGAAAAATTGTCATTTTATTGAGTTACCTTAACCTGCTTTACCTCGAACACTATGACTCAAATAAAGAATATTGCTGTGTCTTTCACACGCGCATGGTTATTGGACCCTGTAATAGTCTGTGCCTTTACTTTCGTGTTGAATTGAACTTTTATCCTGTTTTTATTAAATAAACTAGCTGACCCGGAAAACTTCGTACCGCCTCAGAATCAATAAATAAAAAAGCTGAATGATAATTGCAGTTTCAACTTTAGTAAAAAATGTGGTCAAAGCTTAACCGGAACAAAAAGAATTTGTAATAAAAAAAAAATATAATATAATATATTTGTTTAAATTAAATACAATACAGATTAAATATAGTTTAATTTGATTTCTGAACGACGGGACGAACTTCAAACGTTTGACATTTAAAACCAAAAATTGTAGAAAAAAACTTCACTTTAAAATTTAATTTGATTTCTGAACGACTTTTAAATTTAATTGATTTCTAATCGACGGGACGAACATCAAATGTTTGATAAGTAGGAATAGTTTCTTAGGGAAACCGAAATTGTTGTTTTGACTATATTCCAAGCGTTTTTTTCATATTTACTCACCTTTTAAACTTTCCCTGGTTTTTCACAAATAATTCAAAACCAAAATTAGCCAAATCAGTCCAGCAGTTCTAGAGTTTTAGCGTGACTAACGTACAGCAATTGATTTTTATATATATAGATTGAAACATAGTTAAATGTGTAAGTTTACAACTGGCTATTAAAGCTATGTTCTTCTAAAGAAATTATTCTTATGCACCTAAAAGCTGCATTACTGGAAAGTTTCATCAAAATCCGTTCAGTAGTTTCTGCGTGAAAAAGTAACAAATATCGATAAAGCTTCATAAACTCTCATTTGTATGCATGAATGTTGTTTATAATATTAATAGGATATTCCATGATAATTTATTCGTGTCCAAGGCCGAGAAAAAGGTGCGAATGAATACGAAAAACACCCAAAAAGCCACTTTAAAATGTTTGTACATATAGTTAAGTAATAGGGTTATTGTTTTCTGTTAGAAGGCCATAAATTGTAAAAACATCGTCTATATTACTTAAAAAATACTTTTGCCTTCATTAGTGTACTCAGTAATTAATTATTACACACGTCATACGTAGAACACAACTTATAATTCCGTTCGGTAGTTTTAATTCGCGCAGAAAAGTGCAGACCTGTTTCCGACATGTAAATAATCTATGGAATGTTTCTTATTATTTATTGTCGGGTTTTTTTTGGCGGGAACTGAAAGGAAATGTTGTGCTGTGCAGTTTTATTTTCTAAAATGTGTAAAATTACCCTAAAATGAACAATAGTTGTAGGATATTGATAGTTTTTGAGTAGTAATTAATGTGTTTTGTGAGAAATGTGAACCGTATAGTCAAATGTGGCTTTAAGGTTGTCACTAGAACTCCGTTGAATGGCACTAGCTGATAACCTACAGTTCAGCTGTGCTACACATAAGCTTAAGAAAATGAAGAAACTAACTATATTGTAAACTAAGATCTGGCTTAAAGGCCTAGCCAAGCCGTAAACCTAAATAAATAAATATTTATTGTCTTCCCTGCCACTGTTCTTAATATTTCCTTTAGTTTAGGGGGTTGCTTGCAAGAGATCGCTTTAAGCGATAAGGCCGCCCTTTGTTCAATATTTACTGTATTTAGTTTTAAGAACGCAGTTTTAATTTTTGGTGAACAATAAAGTGTTTTCATTCATTAATTCTATATTGAACTTTAATCACGAGTGGAACAGATAATGACAGAGTGTTGCTTGCTATACATTCTTAGGTTAGTTCAGCTTACACGATTCGTATACTGTCAGCGCTTCTAAAATTGGTCTACTGCGCCGATGCATCTGAAGGAATTATTAGTGGTGTAAAACTGTACTGCTACTACAGTATAACTCGAATCCCGCTTGCGATGCGCTATATCGCAAGTCTTGAAAGCCCACTGATACTTTTTACATTGTGGTCCTTGATTTTGATAAGACTAGTTCCAAACCGGTTTAAATTTATGTTCTTAATTTCAATCCTTGGTTGGATTTGTTTTTGGCATTTGAAAAATCCTAACAAAAACCGATGACGCTGAATATGGTATTTATGTATTGTATTGTAAAACGTAGTGGTTATTTGCATTCGTTATTAGCATACCCTCCTTTTTATTATCGTTCCGTTCTCGTGTTACTAAAAAGGAAGTGGTAATTTGCAGTAAAATATAATGGAAAAGCGGCGGGATCGTTTTATATTATAAAATTAGCTATGACCAATAGGTCTGCGCGTTTTCAACCCTGCAAAATATAAAATTGAATACGAAATATGATAAAATTTTTGTTTATGCAAGGGAAAGTATACCATTGTTGGGCACCCCAGTACAATGAGTGGTACCACATTAGGTAATTTACTCAAAACATTAAGAATAATATATACATACTAGGATATGCCCGCGACTTCGTCTACGCTTGACTTCAAATTCCCGAGACACAAAATATCGCATCATTTAAAAAAGAAGCTGAAGCTATCGTTTTAATGAAAACTGTGTCGTAATAAGCTAATTTTTACGCACCCGAACCACTACAAACCGCCCCTGGAAAAATTCCCGCGGGATTGCCGGGATAACGATAACACAAATCTTATTGCTATCAATCAGTAAAAAATCACATTGGAATTCGATTATTTTTAATGGGGCCATTTTAGATCATTCCCAGAAATTTTTCTGCAGTAGTCCCAGGATAAAAAGTCGAGGAGAAATTAAGTCTAAAAATTAGCTGTCGATCAGTGAAAACCGTATTGATAACGGCCCTTAGTTTTTATGTGAATCCTGAACAAACAGACAAACAGAAAAGAGATCTAAAAAAATGCATCCTGTTCTCCTTCGTTTATTTATATAGTCTATTCCAGTTATTCGTTGTTTTTTTAAACAGCTTCAATGTACAGATAGGACATGTTTAGAATCTTATAATATTATAGATAGATATATAGGTGAATTTCAAGTGGGCCTTCGGGGCCAAATCCTAAATTACGCTAAATAGCAAAAAACACTCGAAAGAGTGTCGAGGCCGATTTTGACGAAAACTAAAGATTTTTGTAAATCTTTTACCCTTGTCTGGAATCGAACCCGCTGACTTTAAAAAATTAAACCAAAATAAAAAAAATAGATTAGGATCTGGCCTTGAAGGCCCACTTGAAAAATTCACACACATATTTGGTATATATATATACATACCTAATATGTATTGTATGTATATATCATAATGTACTTTAAAGCGTTAACAGAAGATAGATATTAAATGTGGACAACAAAACACTTTAAAAGCAAAAGTTAAACATCGGATGGATCATCATCAAACATTTAATGGAATTAAGTTAGTAGCTACTAATCAAACACTCGCACACGACTATCTCGTTTGTTTAATTGTTTTTGTGTATTCATAGATTTTATATACACTATGGCATGTTGATGACCTTATTCTGGCTCTATTTGCTATAAAGGTATGGCAAATTTGGCTACATCGCGCAATATTGCAAATGCCATCTTCTATCTCGTTCGGATTTTTATCATTCATGCATGAGAAATAGAGATAAAATGATGTTTGACACCTGTGCAAGCAGTCTGTTTCGGTTTTTATCGTCGTCAATATCTAAATACGCGGTTTACCGTTTCAAACATAATTTTCTGAAAACAATTCAACAACAATCCCCTTATAGAGAAGTAACAAAAGTTACATATTAAAGCTGAATTACGTTGATCTAGCTACTGATTAGCCAGTGCTGACTTCATACTGGCATCGAGTAAATTGACTCGAAGTCATTCGCTCCCCAAGTCCACTGACTTGTGGAGCAGATTGACTTCAAAATATGCTGAATCAATGTAAATCAGAATTTACAATTCAACCCATTTTGCGCAATTGTCTTTTATAATGTTCAAGTTTGAAAATGATTTTCAGTTTTTATAAGACGGCAGTCTTGAAAGAATGTCGAAAAAATACAAGATGTTTATTAAGACTACGGGCTTATTATAATGCATTGAGCGATTTTCTAAGAAATTATATGAGTTTATATTTTTAAGTTAGTCCGTCAGACCATATTAATTATTATAAAAAAAAAAGATATTGGACAGGTGGGGCTGGATGGAACTTAGCGTAAGTTTTTTAAAAATGTTATAATTGAAAAATATTATATATATATATATATATATATATATATATATATATATATATATATATATATATATTTGCATAGTTTAAAATTTGGACATTGTGAATCCCAAGTAATCTATAAAGCAACATGAAATATAATTATGGACTATTTATTTCTATCTTTCAATTTGGATGAATCTGTACTGGTTAGCAACAGCTGTATATTGCTGTGTCAGCGATTTACGCCGTCACGAATTTTAACAGCATACAACATTCATCATTACTCGTTTAGCACCCTACTTGGTCAGTTGGAAAAACAACCTCAGAGCCTAGCACAATCATTTCATTAGCATAACTTTAGCAATAAACAATTTACATCTTCTATCACTTCTATCATTAACATCCTATGTAGGAAAACCCCTACTGAATCAAACAAAGTGATACATTGCATATTTAAAAAAATGTACTATAAACTAATTACATAATTTTTATACATCATTATATTAATGAACTAGCACGTGCCAGCGAAATTTCATTCGACGACCACTTATTTGTTGGAGAATTGCAACGGCGCGCGGCGGCAGCAGAAAGGCGAGATCGAAGCGTCGCTTTTTTGCATATATTTGTCTATCCGACGGAAACGACGTCATTTATCGGGATAAAAATATCCTAAGTTACGCCCCGGGATATTAGCTTGCTCTTTGTCGAGTTTCATTTAAATCCGTTCAGTAGTTTTACGTGATGCTCTAACAGACAGACAATGGTATAAAAGTAATGTTTTCGGAATCTGCTGTTCCGAACTATATTTTAAACCCATTATATGTAGAAACTCGACCCCTCTATAAACATATTATAGACGATCATCAGTGCAGTGTTCAAAAACGTTTTCTTTTTTATATTTTAAATATTTAATATATGTTATATAACATCGTTTCTCAACCTGGGGTCGCGTTTGTTATTAATGGGGATTGCAGTCTGTTATATAAAATAAGAGACCTATATACAAATCAAACGTAGAAATAAACTATTAATTAAAATATTATTATATTTCTGTAGTCAGGGGGGTCGCAAGAGTTTTTACATAACTATTTGGTTTTTTCGTGGGTCTCGACATAAACGTCGTTGAGAAATAATGTTCTATACAAATTGTAGTATAACATTTTTAATTTAGTAGTATGGGAAAATACATAGAATAGTTACACAGCTCTCCTACGTGTAAGGCAAAGGCCTTATACAGTGTACATATACACGTAAGGTTATGTATTATAAATAATGATTATATCTTATGACGCCCATAGTCGTGGTTTACGCTTACAAGTCTAGTTTGAAATAAAACCAATGAGACGAATGCATTTATAATAACATATTTTTGTTTGACTAATTTCATTGGTCAACATTAACATAACCACTGTTTGACCAATTTAATTAGTCAGTCAAAATTCCATTCATGTAGACGTTGACTATCTTTAAATAAAGTATAATTTGTGTCATTCAATTGAGGCGTTATTGGTATCATTCAGGATATTTTTAAATAGGTTGACTCATTGTTAGTAATGTAATGTACTGAGGCCAAGCATATCAGCTCGTCTCGGTTTTATAATCCCTACACAAGACTCGAATTAACCCGTGCGTTTAACCACCTATAAAATAAAGTGTCGTCGCAACCTGAAGGACGATTTATTTATTTATCTCATCATCATCCAAGCTTTAAATCCGGTTGCGTTCGGAGCGTTCTTCGCTCTGACGCCCAGTGTCTGCTTTCCTACTTTTCTACTCCACTTTGTGCGGTCTTCAGCATCCTTCGTTTTGAAACCATTGGTACGCATGTCATTTTTCACAACGTCAAGCCAGTATTTCTTGGGCCTTCGCCTTTGACCGGGTCCTGGCGGAGGCGGCATGGCTGGACTTTTGTTTCTCACATAATTAGCTGGTGTCCGCAAAATGTGGCCGTACCAGCGTAACCGACACTCTTGCAGTTTGTCTTCTATGTAACGGACATAAAGACTGCCGCGGATGCCGGAGTTCCTGACGCGGTCTTTCCACGTGACTTCACAGATCCATCGCAACATATTCATCTCCATGACCTGTAGTTCCTGTTTGTGTCGCTCAAGTACAGGCCACGTTTCACTGCCATCCAAAAGGACAGGTCGAATGATGGATTTATAGAGCTGTCCTTTTAACTTTACCGGCATTTTGGGGTCACAAATGACACTTGTCACCTTACGCCACTTGGCCCAAGCTGCCGACATACGGGCCTTGATGTCTACTCGATATCCCTGGACGCGCTTACTACAGATCCCATGTACTTAAACTGGTTCGTGGATAATAAATAAAAATGGGGATGTTGTTACAATTATTGCGTTTTCGTGAAAGAAAACCGCAAGATGAAACCTGTACATCGGGACAACTGATGTGCCAAACCCACCAATCCGCCTTAGACATACCGGATAGTAAACGTAAACAGACAGTAGTCCGCGCCTCTAATAAAAAGAATGTCCATAGTCCAGCAGTAGAACGTTATGGAACTGTGTTATGAATTTTTTACACGGGTGAAACATATGTATATTCTGATTTTTAATTACCTGAACTAAAATGACAGATGCGAACGACCTTTTTTATGTTGCAAGCTTGGAACATAGTGTTGTAGTATGACTCATTCATAAGTGTCCAGAGCGAATTGTTGATTCTACTCACCACTGTGTGTTGTGGACTCAACTCACACAACTCGCTAGTGCAGGTAATTAAACATCAGAGCTGATAAGCTGATAAGAAAACATCATTTAAATATTGCCCAAATATTATATATAAAAATCAGCTTTTATACTATAAAGTAAGTAGAGTTACAATGTATAGAACATTAAGGGTGTCTAGCTAGGCGTTGCTACGATGTTCAGAGTCTGACAAAGAATTACGTGATTTTTTATAATATTTTGAAGGAAATATCAAGAAATCACCCATTATAATTTGATGAATTTGAGTTGGTATTTTACCACCTGATGGTCCATGCGCTAACCAACTTTCATCTTTTATAAAATAACGAACGTCTGGAGTTCAGGAGCTCTTAGATTACAATAGTTAGGGGCAGATAATTTTCATGCATTGTTTTTTCTTAAAAGATCAGGTTAGTACAAAGCAAAGCGAAAATACATACAAATGAACTGAAAACTCCTCTTTCTAGGAAGTCGGTTAAAAATAGACATATAACTTTAAAAGCGTCTTTCCTATTAAAATTTATATTAAATAAAAAGATAATATTTTTTCATAATTCACTACACTACATCTTTGTGTATCGGCAAATAGGAGACAAATTTCAGATATAGAGACAAAAAAAGAATGTCAAGTCTTTGAGAAAAATGTACAATATACATAGTCAATCATAATATAGACCCATAGACCCATTAAAATTACAACAGTTAACTGTCTTCCATTTCCTGAAAATAATATCTAGACGCACGGTCGTTAATTGCGTGACTGTTACAAATACTTAAGTATTTGTGCTTTGTGTAATTGTGGTTACATTTCCTTTAAGGCTTGAGACATAAAAAAAGTAAAATTATAATTATTTCCTTTACTTTCAGGTATAATCTCCGTATGTTGGGTGGCTGGTGCTGGGGTGGGTCTTTTACCCCTCTTTGGTTGGCACTCAGCAGAAAGGGCCCCAGGCTGCTACTTCGTTGAAGTAATGGATTACAACTACCTCCTCTTCTTGTATTTTGCTACTATCGTCACGCCGAGCGTGTTACTGGCCGCATTCTACGCTCATATCTACAGAGTTGTTGTTAAACAGGTAATATATTTAAATTATATCTCTATTCTCTATTTTGGACTTAAAAAGAGAATGATCACTGGAAAGTCTGAACCAACTTGGAAATTGCAATTCTCGTAGCTGTAACGTGAACGGTTAGCTTTGAGCTAGTTGTATTGCGTTCGATGAGTGAGAATTCCGATGAGTCAGTTCTCCCTCCCCCTAACCCTTCTTCTTATCACATCCTCTTATTCCACTCCTCCGGTCTGATCCCTGTATACCATCCCCTCTATCTCCTCCAGAAGGTTGGCAACGCGTTGGCTTCGCCGCTGATGTTCCACATGTCTATAGGCAACACGGTAACCATTATCTATTGGGCCTTCAGCCTATTTGCTAGCTTCGCATTAAAATAGCATATAAGAAATAAAAAGTCGCCTCCTCTATTGGCTTTTTCACATGGAACTGATTGGGAGAAGATTGAAGGATGAAAAAAGCATGTTGGACGGGCGGTCGGCTGTCCAAAATACAGTTGCAATTAGGGAGCGGAGGTTGACTTGTGTGAGTTTCAAGCCTATAGTGAGAAAAGTGATCCGTCCCTGACTTGGAGATTGTCTAAGACACAGTTTGGGTTGCTAAGCCAATGGATTTAATTCTTTATTCTCGACAGTTTGCAAATTAAGCGTTACTATGAATTTGTATGTCTAGTGACCTCGCGCAAAAATAGAAATTGTTTTTTGCTAGCTTACCTCTTTAAATTGATTATTTTTCCTTTAGCTTTTAAACTATGAAGTCATAATTTTGACCAGTAATATAACTCAATAAATAATTTAATTGAAATTTGGTTTGAACATACTTGTAAAGACCGAATTACACTATTCAAATAAACTGAATCAAATTTGTTGAAGGGCGCAAAAATGAAATGAAAAGAAGGAAACGACCACATACAATGGATGAATGTGCAAATTTAATGTTTAGAAGAATAACTTTGGTGGTTTCTTCCAAATTGAAAGACAAAAGTGAATCGATATCAGTTCTATGCATTTTAGGGTTCCGTAGCCAAATTACGTAAACAGTCGTCACTTCTACGGAATCGTTCAATATGCATGGTTCGATATATTGAAGGGCAAGATACCTGTATATTGGCGGCCAAATTTTTTAAACTAAACCATGTATGTAACTAAACATGTGGTTTATTGCAAATTGAATCGCTTTGAGGAAATTTACTCGGTGCTTCATATTGCATTGCATTGTCACTTCGGATGTAAACTGTAATGAAAGTGTAATAAATAAATAACATTTAGACGGTATGTGTTATTTAACCGCGGATTGGCGCATAAAATATTAAACATAGGCTTAAGACCTTGAATACACACTTCTATTTATTTTTAAATCAACACAACTGCACGCTTAGATATTAATATTATAAGTACTAAGACTTATTATACTCTGTTTACCAAGAATGATTTAATTTAAAACGTTACGAAATGTAGTTTTTAGAAAGCTATAATAATACTTTATTTCATTGTAATTAAGTGGATTTACAATGACGCGTTAGGACACTACTAGTGTCATATCTTAAGAGAAAACTGAAGTATATTTTATGTATGAGCAGTAATTTCTCATTGTTTGTAATGTTGGAGATTTTCTACAAAAGCAACGTCATAGGTCATGTTTACTGGTCGAGTTTATGCTTGTAGGGAATTATTATTTTTCATGACTGCATTATTAATTAATGACGTATTTCACTTGACTGATAACTTGTCCCCATTCATAATCATTGGTTTTTCCGCTTCCAAGGGTAATAAAGTAACATATTCATTAAAAAAAAATTGTTAGTGTTTTTTGTACATAACATAATTGTATTATATGTCAATTAATGCTTATTGCTAATGCTCCGAACTCGTGGTGTCTCAGTGGCAGCATCTGCATCTCTTATTGACCTTGGTCTATATGTTGTCTGGAAAGTATGCACCGCTACAGCAGTTTTATTGACTAAATAGCATATTATAATAATTATTAGCTGTACCCGGCAGACGCTGTCCTGCCCTTAAAAAATAAAAATCTAGAACCCCAATGCAGCACCGGTTTTGTTTTCATCCTTGCTCCGTGCTGTTTACGGGGTGAGAAGTGACACCGGTAGACGCCTGGCGGGAATAACTGCTCGAGTGGTAACTGATCAATTATCGACTGCCGAGAGTAGAAAATTGTTAAAGTACTAATATCGCTATTAAAAATAGGGGTCGGTGGTAGGAAACTGAAAATTTAGGGTTGTTTGTATTTTTTAATGCCGAATCATAAAAAATTAAATAAATTAATTTTGACACAAAAATATAAAAAAATATTTAGGGGTATGAAAAATAGATGTTGGCAAATATTCAGATCTACCCGATATGCACAAAAATTTCATACCAATCGGTTCAGCCGTTTCGGAGGAGTTTGGTAACTAACACCACGACACGAGAATTTTATATATTAGAATTACATGCAGGGTAAGGCAATAATCGACAAGAATGTATGTTAATGTAGTTGATATATAAGAGCAACCAATCACACTTGGATAAGCGTAGCGGTTATTTTATAATAATTATTATTATGTTGCCTCAAAACATGCAGCGATATGTTTATGGGATGTTATTATTTATTGACATGAAGCTTATACCGGTCAATCTGCACTAAGTCCTTCCAGTAATATTTCGGATAACGGCTTGTCGGTCTGTAGAACGTTCATTTGTAAATTTACATTAAGTTTGAGCCGTATTTTTTTTCATTTTCAGCTTAGTGAAGTAATGACTGTAGAAGGAGGTGGACGAGGACGAATAACTGGTGGCGGTACCATGTTAAGGGTACTAGGAGCAGCTCAGAAAAGGGAAGTGAAAGCAACCCAAAATCTAGCCATTATAGTTTTTTTCTTTATAATATGCTGGATACCTTTGTACACTATAAACGCCATTAAAGCCTTCATGCCTGAATTGGACATTCCGAATCCTCTTACATACGTCTGCATCATAGTATCTCATCTTAATTCCGCGATCAATCCTTTACTGTATGCATATCATTTGAGAGACTTTAGGGCCGCGTTGAAAGGCTTGATATGCTCAGTGATTGGAAGAGGTGTCGCAATGCCGGCGGCGTATAGACCTCCAGCGCCAATAGGAAGACCCGCCTTAGAAAGGTGTAACGCATTAAGAGAGCGACCAAGATTATATGTTGATTCTCCTGTGTGGCTCAGGCAGAAAGAAGAAGAGAATAATAGCGTAGTAGAAGCAAATAGGGCTGTAGCTACATCCCCGCCTGTCGTGCCAGATGTTGAGCCCTTTCTTAATAGAATCGCAGTCGATGATCGCAGTGAATGTCATACGCCTGAGTGTAGAGACAGCGAAGCCGGGCCTTACCTAATAGAATCTAGCCAAGAAAGATGCCAAAGTCCGTACAGAAGGGTAGAGGAACTAATAAGGCGGGTTCGCAGCGTGAG